>CM022302.1:64087242-64687242 GCA_011799875.1 Thinopyrum elongatum | reverse complement strand
CCGAAGTCCATACATTTTATTGTAGAGACTTCCGTATCAGTCATAGTAGGAAACTCTGGAATTACTTCCAAGGTTTCTTTCCTTTGACCTGATGACGGAGATACTGGTTATCTCGTCGAGTTGCATTATTCTCCCACTCACCTTTTTGAAAGAAGCATTTTCTTCAAAAAGCATACCGTTCTTTGTGGCAAACCTATTTGCCTCGGTATAGTGAGGGAGGAATACCCAATGACTTGGGATAACCTACAAAGTAGCACTTGTCTGATTTGGAATAGGTTTGTAACCTTTTACACAAGCCCCATATTCCAAATGTTTAAGAAAAGATATAACATGGTTGGGCGTACCATACCATGGTGTCATTTCAACAGACCCGATGGAGCTCTTTTTAGTGTAAAAGCCGCAGTCTCTAAAGCATCACTCTTTAAAAGGGATAATGGCAAATTTATTTATGTCATCTTTGATCTTACCATGTCATAAATGGTTCGATTACATTTTCACGGACTTTCCACTTGCAGTGGTGTTCCGGGAGGTGCAAGTTATGAAACTACTTTCACAACTCATCAGACATTCGCTAAACTTGTAACTCAAATATTCCTTTCTGCAATCGAATTGTAGAAACATAATTTTCTTGTTACAATAACTTCTACTTCCTTTTTGAAAACCTTTCAAATGAATTCAAAAGATCCAGACTTACGTCTCATCAAGTAAATATCCACATATCTACTTGAGTCATTTCTGAAGATAGATAAATCCACTACTAACAACATTTATCGGACAACACACATCAAATGTATGATCACCAATAAGTTTGTTGCTCGTTCCTTATGGCCTGTGAACGGTATTTCAGTCACTTCACTTTTCGGAGGAAATTTGCAAGTGTCAGATGATTCAAAATCAAACGACTTCAAAATCCATCATAATGGAATTTATCCATGCGTGTTTCTCCAATGTGACTAAATTTAGTGCCACACTTATGAGGTATTCTCTTAGTCTTACGACATTTAGCGTCAGTGTTATGGGTGTATCATATTACTATCAATATTCATAACATACATCCCATCTGGATGGAAGCATGGCCCTTCATGTTATTCATAATACTGAACAACAATTGTTCTTTTTATGAACAACCCTTTTGCAACAAACATTTTGCAATGGGCTAGAGTGTATGAAACTCTAAAATGAATTATGAAAGTAAAAATAGAGGTAATATATTATTATCATTATTCATAACATACATCTCATTCCCAATGAAAATATGGCCCTTATGTTATTCATAACATCGAACATCAAAAGTTCTCTTATGAACAACCTTTTTGCAAGATACCTTATGCAAAGGGCTAGAGTGTGAAACTCTAAAATGAATTATGAAAATAAATACAGACGGTAATACACCGATGGAAGGTATAGTAACATTTACTATGTTCCCTGTGTATACCTAAACCTCATTCCTGGCTAGTCTTTCAGGCCATAGTTGTTCTTACATCGAGTTGCAACAGAAAGCAATCGAGCGGGTATCTTTGTGATTAACTCACAATACCCAAGAATCAGTGATTAAATTTTTAATCATAATTCCCAAGAACTATATCTTTGACCAGCCTTCTATACATCAAAAACCTGTACGACATTCATACATGAGCTGGATATTCCAGTCTTCTTTCTTATTTCCATTATACTTCTAACAGTTTAACTTTTAGTATTTCTCCTACTCTCAGAAGAAGCACCCAACTTAAGAGTGGCGTTAGCCTCGGACTTCCAAGGCGTGAAAGTTTCACTAACACCCTTCGGACACTTCCTTTCTCTTAAGTTGTTGTTTTATTCACCTTTTATCATATGATAGGCGTTCTTCTGGATCCCTCTCTTATCAGTCTAATGCATAGTAAACTTCTTTTACTAATAGTTTGCAAACAAACATTGCTTTGGATATCTCATATCTTTTAGCCTTTGTCTGTCTCTGAAAATGATTTTCAGATTCCATGAATATAACATAACTATCCAAACTTTCGAAGTTCGGGTCTCATGGAAACAAACATATTGCACTTGACTTAAACGGAATTCTAGCTTTTGGATCGAAGGACGAGAGTCACATGATCCATAGCATAAGCGAGAGAATACCAAAGTATGCGATAGGACAAAATCCTTCTTGGCACTCTTGAGGATAATCCTCACATTACGTTACCAACCGTAAAGTTTTAACCAGATATTTAACAGCTATTCAATTTTAATAGGGAAGGTGGAAACGCGAGCCATTATTCTACAACTATTATGCAAATCACACTTAGACAGTGTTCAAAATTAATTGCACTGAGAATTAAAAAAGATAATTCTACAGTGCGCTCCCACTCAAATCAATATCTCTCATAATTGATTGTGAGTGATTCAAGACCCACATTTCAATTCAACGCCATTGATGTGGACATCACTGATGACGAGAATTTCAATTGGTGGGCAAACATGCCGATCACATCTCCATGTGACTCTTGTTCATCTTTCGATGGGTGTGTTCCGAGCTCAGGACGATCCTGCCTGAACGTCAAAGACAACCAAGTGATCTTGCTGCGAGGTCTGACCTCACCCGCCTCATTCCTCTCGATTCGTTCGTACCCATGTGGACATGCCGCACCCCGAAAAGATACGAATTACAGACGGTGCTACACTTGGGTGAACACTAACTACTTTGATATTTTGAAGTGAGAGATCACCCTAATAAAAAGCGACTACTGCGCAATCAAGAAGGGTGCATCATAAGGGATAAACATCTCAGGCAATTCATAATAGCATGATATGGTATAGCCCTTTCTGACGGAGAAGTCTTGTATTTCTTCGTCTTCGGCATTTGCGTCGGTGTTCACCTTCGCGAAGATTGCCACCACCTTGTCGATGCACCAGATAATATTGCTATCTCTATAGCTAATAAAATAATGCATTACACAAGATTGACACGCAGGTCATTTAAAGTGCAATCATATGGCTCCAGCCATCATGCCAAATCATGACACGCAGGTCATGTTAATCAATTTACATCATATAGACATCTCATACATAATCAAATTATTATGAGCACTGCTATACCACATCATATGCACATGCAAACCCTCCTGCAAAACCAAGTTAGACGCCTCTAATTGGTTCATGCAAAAACTTGTTTTTTGTGGCTTTTAAGGTTTCGAAACAAACCGAAGCTACCAACGTCCATCATCAAGTATGATAATTCAAGTCGCTAGATTAACAATGCGGGGTGTATGAAGCACGAGATAATAAAATCTCGAACCCCATACTAAACTTCGTCATACGCATGACCCCCGTGCAGATCATATCTGCATTGCCCTTTCGTCTGCGAAATTTCATCTTTCTTTTTAACTACGATGGAATTCAATGAACTGTTAGCACTTCGTTGATCAATCAGGATCGCGGATTGTCAGAACATTGAAACTCCAACATGCTGTTATCAAGATCAGAAATATGCAAATTCCAGGGAAGCAACAAGAATATCGGGTAACAGATTTCATCTGCTACCCGCACAAATAATTTTCAGTAATAGAACTCATCTACTACCTAATTATATTGTGCAACACCCATACATCACTATGTATTCTAGATCGCAACCTGCATCTACGCATAGCACGGCTCTTGATGCCACTGTAGGGTAACGCAGCAGAAAACAAAAAATTTCTGACCTACGCACCAGCCCAGGACCACTATGGAGACTGCATACAAGGTTTGATCATTTTCGTTACCGACTCGAAGCGCAGCGGAAGTAGAGTCGATGACGATCGGTGGTGCAGATCCCCGCATCTAGGATTTACAACCTCCCAACCGCGAGGATGTATACCCTCGTCTTCCCTTCGCACAGCCCTCTGGGAGGTGGTCGAACAGTCCCCCGGACGGTGCCGCGGACAGCACTTCGGGAGGACCTTCGAAACTCGAACGGTCACTCGGACAGCCCTTCGGGAGGACTCATAGAACTTGGACCGTCACTTGGACAGCCCTTCGGGAGGCACTCACGAATAGCCCCTCGAGCACTAAGATCGAAACTATGACCTCTCTACAGAGTTGCACACATACGGTGTCATCTATCCGGCAGGGCTTCGCCGTCCAGAACTAGTTCCCACCGGAACCCAGACAGCCTTTCGGCTCAGCAAAACTATTTTGCGGGGAGGGAGAGAGAAGCCAGATCATGCAATGGCACTTGTATGTGAGAAGGAGTGAGTGTGGAGGGCTGCCCCTCCACCTCTATTTATAGGAAATCCCAAGGGGTAGGGTGGTTTTACAAGAAAACCCAAAAGCACATGAATGAAGTCCTTCCACAAGGACCCAAATGTGAAACCAAGGCACAAGAGGGGGCTCCAAGGAGGAGCCCCCATGTGGCCGGCCACACCTAGGAGGGGGCCCCCCAAGGGAGCCTCATCCATCCATGTCACCCCCCAAAAAATATCTTGGGACAAAACCCAAAATAATGGCTTTCCAAAAAGTAACCCAAAAAGCACTTTCACTATTCATGACGACATTTTTCAGCGTCCGTTCGAACTGAAAATATTTATGTGGGCTTAGAACATTTCCAGTACCCACTAAAATAATTTTCAACGCATTCTGGAACAATTCCAGTTTAGTGATTTCATCTGCGAAAAGCATCTGAAGCGGTTCCGGCAGCTCCGGAACATTTCCGGTTTTTCTTCCAGAAAATTCCCAAAAGTTTCCAGAATGATTCTGGCACCCTCGAAGAATTATCAGGCATGTGCCGAAACCAATTTGACTTAATGGAATACCCCAAAACAACTTTTCAGTTTCACCGAAACTCATCCGGTGTTCTCTCTGCGGAACTTTTCCGCTGTCCGAAACTTTTTCGGTGTCCGAAACTTTTTCGGTGATTTTCTCTCAGACTCCTTGTCTAGTATTCAGCAGATAGATGACCCTTAAGCGTGTGACCCTATAGGTTCGGTGAAGTTTAGACATGACACGGAACCTCTTCCGATCAATGATCAACATCGGAGCCGTGGACACCCATATTGACCCCTATACCCACACGAATGAATATTCGAGTGAACCTCCAGTTCCCGTGTGCTATTCCTGTTGCTTCACGATATGTTACAATACCCGAGGTGAGACATGTTGGCATTCCCGTGGATCAACAACTTGTCCACTGTGCTAGTTTCCTCGTTACCGGTATTGTTCTCTTTTCTCGTTACCGTGTTCCGGCATCCCCGTGATCAAATCACAAAGTGTCTGGCCAGACGATGATGGATACCGTAACACCGAGAGGGCCCAGAGATATCTCTCCATCGTCGGAGAAGCAAATCCCAATCTTGAGCTATCAAGTTACTTGACATACTTTTCCATGAACCCGTAAGCCGCCGTAATAGCCACCCATTTACGGATGACGTTTAACAAACCCCAAAGTTCATGAAGCAAGCATGAAGAAACTCGATACTCTCATGGTCTAAGGAATCATGCAAATGTTAACCATGTCTGTGTTATTAACCATTAACTTGTGACGAATGTAACTCATAGCATAACATCAATCGGGTCGATTCAACACAAATGTTCTTCTAACATTGTGCCCTCAAAGTTACTGGCATAGACATGCCCATGATCAGGAAAACAGGACCATCATGCAACACTTGAGCTAGTCTTAGAGGCTAGACTAGGAATACATTTTACCGTTTATTATTCCACACGTGCATATGAGTCTTCCTCCGAGCCTCGTGGTTATTGTAGACTCGAGAACCATAGCAGTTATAGCATGGAACATAAACCTAATTATGAGCATGGAGATAAATAATAACATTTATTATTGCCTCTAGGGCATATCTCCTACACTACATCCTGTACCGCGGTGCGTACGAGGATTTGAACGCATGCCCGGTATGCGGTGCATTGCGGTATAAGATCAGACGAGATGACCCTGGTGATGTTGACGGCGAGCCCCCCAGGAAGAGGGTTCCTGCCAAGGTGATGTGGTATGCTCGTATAATACCATGATTGAAACGTCTGTTCAGAAACAAAGAGCATGCCAAGTTGATGCAATGGCACAGAGAGGACCGTAAGAAAGACGGGAAGTTGAGAGCACCCGCTGACGGGTCGCAGTGGAGAAAAATCGAGAGAAAGTACCGGACTGAGTTTGCAGGTGACCCAAGGAACGTATGGTATGGTTTAAGCGCGGATGGCATTAATCCTTTCGGGGAGCAGAGCAGCAATCACAGCACCTGGCCCGTGACTCTATGTATCTATAACCTTCCTCCTTGGCTGTGCATGAAGCAGAAGTTCATTATGATGCCAGTACTCATCCAAGGCCCTAAGCAACCCGGCAACGACATTGATGTGTACCTAAGGCCATTAGTTGAAGAACTTTTACAGCTGTGGAATGGAAACGGTGTACGTGTGTGGGATGAGCACAGACAGGAGGAATTTGACCTGCATGCGTTGCTGTTTGTAACCATCAATGATTGGCCTGCTCTCAGTAACCTTTCAGGACAGACAAACAAGGGATACCACGCATGCACGCACTGTTTAGCTAACACCGAAAGTATATACCTGGGCAAATGCAGGAAGAATGTGTACCTGGGTCATCGTCGATTTCTTCCGACCAACCATCAATGTCGAACGAAAGGCAAGCATTTCAAAGGCGAGGCAGATCACCGGAAAAAGCCCGCCATGCGTACCGGTGATCACGTACTTGCTATGGTCAATGATTTACACGTAATCTTTGGAAAGAGTCCCGGCGGACTATCTGTTCCGAATGACGCTAAGGGACGCGCTCCCATGTGAAAGAAGAAATCTATATTTTGGGACCTACCCTACTGGAAAGACCTAGAGGTCCGCTCTTCAATCGACGTGATGCACATGACAAAGAACCTTTGCGTGAACCTGCTAGGCTTCTTGGGCATGTATGGAAAGACAAAAGATACACCGGAAGCACGGGAGGACCTGCAACGTTGGCACGAAAAAGACGGCATGCCTCGAAAGCAGTATGAAGGTCCTGCCAGCTACGCTCTTACCAAAGAAGAGAAGGATATCTTCTTTGAATGCCTGCTCAGTATGAAGGTCCCGTCTGGCTTCTCGTCGAATATAAAGGGAATAATAAATATGGCAGAGAAAAAGTTTCAGAACCTAAAGTCTCATGACTGCCACGTGATTATGACGCAACTGCTTCCGGTTGCATTGAGGGGGCTTCTACCGGAAAACGTTCGATTAGCCATTGTGAAGCTACGTGCATTCCTCAATGCAATCTCTCAGAAGGTGATCGATCCAGAAATCATACCAAGGCTAAGGAGTGATGTGGCGCAATGTCTTGTCAGTTTCGAGCTGGTGTTCCCACCATCCTTCTTCAATATCATGACGCACGTCCTAGTTCATCTAGTCGACGGGATTGTCGTTCTGGGCCCCGTATTTCTACACAATATGTTCCCCTTTGAGAGGTTCATGGGAGTCCTAAAGAAATATGTCTGTAACCGCGCTAGGCCAGAAGGAAGCGTCTCCATGGGCCATCAAACAGAGGATGTCATTGGGTTTTGTGTTGACTTCATTCCTGACCTTAAGAAGATTGGTCTCCCTCAATCGCGGTATGAGGGGAGACTGACTGGAAAAGGCACGCTAGGAGGTGACTCAATAATATGCAGGGACAGGCATTCTTGGTCTCAAGCACACTACACAGTTCTACAGAACTCTACCTTGGTGACCCCGTATGTCGATGAACACAAGAACATTCTGCGCTCCAAATACCCGGAGCAGTGTGACGACTGGATTACATGTGAACACATCAGGACTTTCGGCAGTTGGTTGGAAACACATCTCAGAGGTGACAACACTGTTTCTGATGAGTTGTACTCATTGTCCAGGGGACCATCTTCGACTGTATTGACTTACAAAGGATACGAGATAAATGGGAATACATTTTACACGATCGCCCAAGATCAAAAGAGCACTAACCAAAACAGTGGTGTCCGCTTTGATGCAGCAACCAAGAGGGGAAAGGACACATATTATGGTTACATAGTGGACATATGGGAACTTGACTACGGCCATGATTTTAAGGTCCCTTTGTTTAAGTGCAAATGGGTCAATATGTCAGGAGGCGGGGTACAGGTAGACCCACATTACGGAATGACAACAGTGGATCTGAACAATCTTGGGTACACAGACGAACCATTCGTCCTAGCCAATGATGTGGCGCAGGTTTTCTATGTGAAGGACATGTCTACCAAACCGAGAAAAAGAAAAGATAAGGAAGCAAATACATCATACGATGAGCCAAAGCGCCACATAGTTCTTTCAGGGAAAAGAGACATCGTGGGAGTGGAGGGTAAGACAGACATGTCTGAAGATTATGAAAAGTTTCATGAAATTCCTCCCTTCAAAGTCAAGGCTGACCCAAGCACCCTGTTAAGCGATGAAGAATATCCATGGTTATGGCGCAATAAGCAAAGGACACAAGCGAAGAAAAAGTGAAGACAGATGAAGTCAGAAAGGGTTGAAAATTGATGATGTGGCTTTGAATGGTTCATTTTGAGCACACAAAAAGTCTGTAGTTCAAATTAGTTCAAAAAAATGAAATCCCTTTGTAACAGATGAGTTTTTGTCCGAAACCCTGATACTTCGAAAGAGATTGTCCATTTTGTACACGAAGTGCATCCAGTTTTTGCCGTAACCCTCTCAACTTTTTAGCACATGCTATGTGGGTGAAATGATGATATCATGCTTATTTTCAACCTCTTCAGAGTTCATTTGAAGTGCTTTTTAACTTTTTAAACCTCTTGTATTATTGAAACTAAAATTATATAAAATTTATGCGACTAAAATTATCAAAGTATTTTCTCTTCAAAACATTAAAAGAAAAATAATTTTCATAAAATAAATAAAAAAGTAAAAAATAAAATAAAATAAATAAGTAGAAACAAAATAAAATAAATAAGTAGAAACAAAATAAACTTTAATAAATAAGTAGAAACAAAATAAAATAAAATAAAATTTAATAAAATAAATAAAAATAGCAACAGTAAGTATTTTGTTGTAAGTAGAAATAAAATAAAATAAAAAAAGCAACAAAGAAAACAAAATAAAAAAAAAAAAAGTGCCGCCTACTGGGCCACCACGGCCTGAATACGACTAGAAACCCAACCATGGGCCAGGATTCAGGCCCGCAGCAGGCCCAGTAGGCCCACAGGCACATAGTGCGAGTTTAGGCCCGAAAGCCTGCAGTTGAGAGGAGCTCGAGAGAGTGGGCGCAGCAACGCTTATAAACCACTCTCGAGCTCTCTCAACTAGCGAGGTGGGACTAAACTTTTGGCCGCGACGCGAGCAGCACAAGGCTTTTTGTCCCGGTTGGTGGCACTAACCGGGACTAAAGGGGTGCATTGGTACCGGTTCGTGGCACCAACCGGGACCAATGCACGCCCTTTAGTCCTGGTTGGTGCCACCAACCGGGACCAAAGGTCCCTGCTTCCCGCCCTTTGGGCTGCTGAAAAGAGACCTTTGGTCCCGGTTGATGGCACCAACCGGGACTAAAGGGGTCATTAGTCCCGGTTGGTGTCACGAACCGGGACCAATGCTTCGTGTATATAAGCAAGACTTGTGAAAATTTTCAGTTTCATCGCAGTTCCCCGACGCCGCCAGGCTGCCCACGCCGTCGCCGTCCGCCGCCCCCGAGCGCGCCCGGCCGCGCCCCTGTGCCCCGGCCCGCCCCCACCGTCGCCGTCGCCGTCCGCCGCCCCCGTGCGCGCCCGGCCACGCCCCTGCGCCCCGGCCCGCCCCCACCGTCGCCGCCCCCGCCGTCGCCCTCGCCGGCCGCCCCCGCTGTGAGCCGCCGCCGCCCCGGCTCTGTGTATATGATGATTTTTTTTTCATATTTTATATGATGAATTTTTTGTTCATATATATATAATGTATATATGTATGTATGTGGCTATATGTATGTATGGATGTTCATATATGTCTTAATTTTTTTGTTCAGAGCATTCTTTTGTTCATATATGTATTTTTTTGTTCATATGTGTATTAATTTTTTGTTCATATATGTATTTTTTTTCATAGCATTTTTTTTCATGTATATACGTATGTGGCTATGTATGTATAGATGGATATCATTTTTTTCCATGTATGTATGTCGTTGTCGATATACCCCCTCCCCGATAACATTTTTTTCCTTGTATGTATGTCATTGTCGATATACCCCCTCCCCGATAACTTCAACATGAGGGGGTAGGGTCGATATACCCCTTCCCCGATAACATTTTTTTTATATGTATGTGGCTATATGTATGTCATTGTCGATATAGCCCCTCCCCGATAACTTTGACATGAGGGGGGGGGTCGATATACCCCCTCCCCGATAACATTTTTTTTCTAAGTTACTAAGGTAAAATGTTCACCCCCCTCTCAATATACCGGGCGACCAACTCTCG
This sequence comes from Thinopyrum elongatum, assembly GCA_011799875.1. Classification (NCBI taxonomy): domain Eukaryota; kingdom Viridiplantae; phylum Streptophyta; class Magnoliopsida; order Poales; family Poaceae; genus Thinopyrum; species Thinopyrum elongatum. The sequence continues at coordinate 64,676,848 of CM022302.1, read as the reverse complement.
AGGCCACCCAAACCCTAGAAAAAAAAGTGTTGTCGATCTCCTACCCCCTCCCGCCCCTACCCGACGAACTCTCGAGGCCACCCAAACCACTAGAAGATAACTCCGGTAACTTCGACATGAGGGGGGACGTCGATCAACCCCCTCTCGCCCGAACAAGTCTATGTATTATTTTATATCGCGGTGGACATATATCAAAGTTTGATCATATGTCAAAGTTTGAATTTTGACATATGCAACATTTGACCATATATCAAAGTTTGATCATATGTCAAAGTTTGAATTTTGACATATGCAACATTTTATCATATGTCAAAGTTTGATCATATGTCAAAGTTTGAATTTTGACATATATAGATTTATCAAGAATGCCCCCATTATGGATGTGCACAAGTTGATCTAATTTTTTTTCTGATCTCATCTATATATATATTCTTCTATATGTCACGTTGTCTGTCAAAGTATTGAAGAAATCCAGGGCTTCATCATTAGTCGGAAGTAACAGGCGTATGATGCTATGAAGCTCTTCAAAGTTGTTTTGGAACGGAGTTCCGGATAGAATAATTCGCCTTTTGGTATGAATTTCAGCAAAGGCCTTCCAAATAGCGATATTCGGAAGGCTCTTTGCTGAACTTTGTACCAAAAAGTGAATTATTCTATCGGGAACTCCGTTCCAAAACAACTTTGAAGAGCTTCGTACCATTATACGCCTGTCATTTCCGGCTAATGATGAAATCATGGTTTTCTTGAATTCTTTGACACTAGACAACGTGACATATAGAAGGGTAGATGAGATCAGGAAAAATATGGACCATTTTCTGCACATCCAGAATGGCGTCATTTTGTTAAATACCTTGTCGGTCCGGACGTCGGACATTCATGAGAGAGGCGGTCCGTTGAAGAGCTAGCTAGGTCTACGTTTGCACTAATATATCCATCTGTCATGTTTGTATATTAATTGCCATGTTGTAATATTTGCAGAAACTATGGAGCACCGAGACATCGAAGCAGAACAGTTGTTGGGGGACATAATCCTCGGCGGAGGTGATATCTTGTCGTATCTCAACGACACTTATGGTCTGGAAGGAGAGGGTGAAGCAGGCTCCGGTGATCGAACAATGGAGGTGGAAGGACATGATTATGATGGCTCCGATGAGCAAACGGAGGAAGGAGCTGTTGCAAAGTCTGGCGAGGTATATATATTAATTAAGCCTGTGCTGACTAGCTAATTGATGCATTAATTGTTTTGGTATGTACACATATTAACTCTCTTCTTTCTTCTTTTCTAGCCCTCCGGATCGAGCCAAACTTCGGTAACGAGATGAGGCCCGAAGAAAAGGTTGCGCCAGGATGAAAGGTTCACGATCACAGGAATCAAGGGCGATGGCCAACCGATTGAACCCAGCCGGACCAAGGAAGCATTTTCTGCTCAGTGCGGGGTTCTTGTTAGGGACATGATCCCGATCAGCATCCACCAATGGAATAAGCCTAAGAGTGAAGACCCTCAAGTGTCTTTTGTCAACAATAGACAGAAAGATGATCTTTGGACCGCGCTGAAGGCAAATTTCACCCTACCGCCAGAGGAGGATCCGGATAAGCCAGTTATAGAGCCATTGGTCAAGGCTCATGCTCTTAAGAAGATGGCAGATCTATTCAGGAGGTGGAAGAATGAGTTGAAATCAACGTTTGTCGACAAAGGGAAGACTCCAGAATTCACCGGCCGATTTGAGAAGATAAGACATCACTGGCCCGCATTTGTAAGACATCGGAGAAGAGTAAGAAGATGTCAGCGACAAACAAGAAAAATGCTGCAAAGAAGGAGTATCACCATCGCATAGGGTCAGGTGGCTACCTCAAAGCCCAGTCGTTGTGGGACAAGGCTGAGAAGGACCTGCTTGATAAAGGGGTCGAACCAGAGACATTGAACTGGCCAGACCTTTCAAGGACTTGGTTCTTCGGGGTTGGGGGAACCTTGGACCCTGAAACAGGGAAGTGCCATTGGACGAAGGAGCAACTTGAAATACCCGTCAAGAAGCTTCAGAAGTATATCGCCGCAGTGCAGGAAGGGACGTTCATTCCCGACAGAGAGAACGACGAGCTCACACAGGCCCTCGGGAATCCTGAGCACCCAGGACGAACACGAGGCACGACAGGCTCCGTTGCGTGGAGGGTTGGGTTTCCCAGCGCAGGCGGTTACAAAACCCGGGAGAGGAGGAGGAAAGTGGAGCAGACGGAACTGCAGTCGCTGAATGCAAGGGTACGAGCGCTAGAGGAACAAGCACTACTAGTTTAGAGCCAGCGACCTGCCGGAGCTACCCCAGAAGCTACCCCTCCATCTCAGCGGAGAAGCAGCGTGGCTTCCACCGAGGTCCTTCAGCAGCCTGACTTCATGGCTCCCAGCTACCCCGTGGATGCTATCACGGAGGCTCAAGATTGCCACCTTATGACGCAATGGCAGCACCTCAAAGTCAAGGCGGCTGTCGGCTCTGTTACACCTCCTCAACCCGGCACAACTTTTCACTGCCTTCCGATTCCACAAGGCTATGCTGTTGTGATGATCGATGAAATAACGGAGGGATTTGAGGAGCTCTAGCTTGACCACCCTACCGGTGAAGGGGAGACTCAGCTGGGTCTTGCTCTGAAGACTCCATGTCTATGGCGGAAGGAGCTCATCAACCTTCCGAACTGGACGCCTCCGCCTCCTCCTCCGGCTAGTCAGGGCACTCCGCCTCCTCCTCCGGCGAGTCAGGGAACTCTGCCTCCTCCTCCGCCTCCTCCTCTGGCGAGTGATCAGGGCACTCCGCCTCCTTCTCCGCTTGCGCCGGCGCGTCCGAGCAGCCCGCCTCCTTCTCCGCCTCGTCAGCAACAGCGGAAGACAGCCGCCACCGCTCCGGCTGCTCCGGCGCGTCATAGCACTCCGCCTCCTTCTCTGCCTCGTAAGCAACGAAGGAAGACAGCCGCAGCCACTCCGACTGCTCCGGCGTCTAGCAGTACAGCCAGAGGCGGGAGGCAATACAGATTCGGTCCGACTCTCACGCCTCTAGAGAAGTTACCATACGAGATGACCGACGAGGAAAACGCGGAGATCTGTAAAGCCCAAGTGAGGGACTTTTTTGCAAAGCAAAATCCACCTCCGGAGGAGAAGATGGATCCGGTGAAATTGAAGCGCACTGTGAAGAACCTGAAGCGACCACCACCGCCTCCGCCGGATGACAACCATGTCCGCGCTCTTAAAAAGGCAGTGGAAGGAGCGCGCCGGTCGGGAACTACTTCAACTGACAAAAGGTTACAAGAACGAAGAAGTGGGAACAAAATTCCCCAGCTCGGCGAACAGGCAAACCAATCGTGCCCCCCGCTCAAGGTGTCTAGCGATATCGTCGCAAATCTGCCGGGGATGCTGCCCGGTACCAATCCTGGTGATTACCTGCCCGACGATGCACATTTTGATACAATGGAGGTGGACGAACACAAATACCAGTACGGGAAGCCTCTCGTCAGTCCTGGTGATCCTCCTCTAACAACAATGATGCGAAGATTCCATAAGTGGTACATGGACACCTGCAAGTCTCGGAAGGATATTTTGACGCTGAGAGTTAAAGAGGAGCACGACCTCGTTAGAATTGATCTGTTGTCTGTTCCATTTGAGGAGTTCTTCCAGTTTTTCAATCAAAAGGACCTCGATAAAATAATCATCACTTGCTACTGTCTGTAAGTACTATACTTCTGTAATTAAGTCTCTATATATAGCTCAGCTCTTTCATTGCATGTATATATAATTATCCTCATTATATTATGCAGATTGAAGATCGTCGAATGCAGAAATGCACAAATCTATGATATTGGGTTCATTAACACAAATCTCATAGATGAATGGACGGTTACATATAATCCGAAAGAAACCGAGGCCAACTTGCTACAATCATTGCTTAAAAATCAAAACAAAGATAAAATACTCTTTCCTTACAACTTCAAGTGAGTGTTACTGTCTTCTGCATATTCGGTTTCCATTATTACTCGAGGTTATAGTAATGTAATTGATGAGTTATGCATGCGTGCGCAGCTTCCACTTTATTCTCCTAGAGATTAAGCTTGAGCAGGGACTAGTAACCGTCTTAGACTCAAGATGAAAAGATCCCAAGGAGTATGCGGCCATGACTGAAATGCTCCAGAAGTAAGTTCAATCGATCATTATCACACCATATCGGCAACTTTGTTCATTTCCTGATTTCAAGTAATTATTTTCTTTGTCTCGCAGGGTTTGGAAAGTGTTCACCGCAGAAGTTCCGGGACTGCCGGGGGATCTGCGATTTACACACCCGAAAGTAAGTACTACTAGCTAGTTCCGCGCATCTCCCATTGATTCTAGCTAGTTTCATCAATACCATTTATAATGCTTGATTATCAGTTTGATTGACCTCTATTTCTCGTAAAGTGGTTGTGGCAGGAAGGCGGGAATAATTTTTGTGGATACTACGTTTGCGAGTACATCTACAACGCAATGACCTCTAAGCGGGGCTACTCTGAAAAACAATATGAAGTGCCTAAGCAATAATATTCACAATTTTATTTTATTACCATCATTTGTGTTGAGTTTCATTCATATATATGTATTGACCCCCTTCTTGAAATTAGATTTGGCAGATGCGGGATGAACTCCTACCACAAGATCGCTTAAAGGCAATTCAAGAGGAATTGGCTGGATTCTTTCATGACCACGTCATCAATCCAGCCGGAGAATACCATGTGGAACTTGACATCAGATGTTAGGGATCTTATATTGTATATATGTAGCTAGTAGCGTCGGATAGATATACGAAAACTTGTTGTTCGACCAATCTCTCGGAGAAGGAGGAGGTCGATCACTTCTCTCTGTATATGTTCATGACGATCTTGTGTACTTAATGGTTTCCTTCTTTTGCTTACTAGTTAGCGTGTCGAGTCCTCTCTATACATATAGTACGTAGCGTCGACCAAGCACGGAGATAAGAGAGGACACTTCTCTCTATTAGCTAGCTAACACAATATATGAAACCCCTAAATTAACCCTACAAAATCCCTAAACCCCCCCCCCTTTCAAAAAAAAAACAAAAACCCCAGCTCCTGACCTGCTGACACGTGGATGATCTTTGGTCCCGGTTGGTGTTACCAACCGGGACTCAAGGCCCTCCTCTCTGGGCTCGCCGCAGCGGCCACGTCGAGCCCCATCTGTCCCGGTTCGTATAAGAACCGGGACTAAAGGTGTTGGGCTTTAGTCCTGACCCTTTAGTCCCGGTTCCCGAACCGGGACAAATGGGCCTTTTTCTACTAGTGTTCTCGTTTCCGAACGAGGGATCGATGCCAATCCAGAGAAGATAGGGGCAATCGTCCGAGTGAAGCAACCAGAACATCTGCACGATGTGCAGCGTCTCACAGACTGCCTAGCAGCCCAGAGTAGATTCATCTCAAGACTCGGTGAAAAAGCCATGCCGCTTTACCGATTGATGAAGAAGTCTGACAGGTTCGAGTGGACTCCCGAAGCGCAGGCTGCGTTCCAGGAACTTAAAACCCTGCTTTCCACCCAGCCGGTGCTAGACCAGCAAGGAGCCCTTCCTCTTATACATCATGGCCCCGAGCCAAGTTGTTAGCACGGTCCTCACAGTGGAATGGGAAGAACAAAGCAAAGCCTTCAAGCTCCAATGACCAGTCTACTACATCTTTGAAGTCCTCACACCTTTCAAGCAAAGCTATCCGCATTATCAGAAGCTAGTATATGGAATTTATCTGACTGCAAAGAACGTGGCACATTATTTTCAAGAACACTCGGTCACGGTGATAAGTGACGCTCCTCTATCTGAGATCATGAACAATAGAGATGCCACTGGCCGAGTGGCCAAGTGGGCTATCGAGCTCCTCCCGTTGGACATCAAGTTTGAAGCCAAGAAGGCCATCAAGTCGCAAGCCCTGGTAGATTTCCTGGCCGAGTGGATCGAGCAAGAGCAGCCTGTCCCGAGTGTTCCCGAACACTGGACGATGTTCTTCGACGGCTCCAAGATGCTTCACGGCCCCGGGGCCAGAGTGGTCTTGGTGTCTCCTAAAGGCGATCGACTCAGTTACGTTCTTCAGATTCACTTCGACTCCTCCAAAAATGAAGCTGAATACGAAGCCCTCCTGTATGGGCCGCGAATGGCAATCTCTCTGGGAATTCGCCGACTGATGATCTATGGCGACTCGAACCTGGTGGTGAATCAAGTCATGAAGGAATGGGATATCCGTAGTCCGGCAATGACTGGCTACTGCAATGCTGTCAGAAAACTGGAGAAACACTTTGAAGGGCTCGAGCTTCACCATGTACCACGCCTCAAGAACCAAGCAACTGACGACTTAGCCAAGATGGGTTCCACTTGTAAACCAGTACCCAAGAATGTGTTCCTCGAACACTTGCACTTGCCCACTATCAAGGACGATCCTTTTGTGGAAGAGCCCCTGTAGCCAGTCAGACCTTCCAATCCGACTGAAGTAGATATTCCCGCAGTAATTGATCTGGTCCAAGAGGTATTGGTCATCACTCCCGAGTGGACTGAACCGTATCTGGCATATTGCTCCGGCAAGAGGTCCCAGAGGACGAGGATGAAGCACACCAGATCGTCTGCTGATCCAAAGCTTTCACTGTCATGGGCGATCAACTATACAAGAAAAGTACAACTGGAGTCACTCAGTGATGCATATCCCTAGAGGAGGGGCAGCAGGTATTGCAAGAGATTCACTCGGGAACATGCGGGCATCATGCATCCTCTCGGTCCTTGGTCGCCAAAGCGTTCAGAGTCGGATTCTATTGGCCCCGAGCCAACGAAGCCGCCCGAGACATAGTAGATCAATGCGTGGGATGCCATTTCTACGTATACCAGTCACACAAGCCGGCATCCGCTCTGAAGACCATTCCCCTCACTTGGCCATTCGCTGTCTGGGGACTCGACATGATCGGTCCTCTTCGGACTGGGGCGAGTGGCTTCACGCACCTATTGGTAGCAGTGGACAAGTTCACCAAGTGGATCGAGGTCAAGCCCATAAAGAAGCTGGACTCGGCCACCGCAATTCAGTTCATCAGGGAGATCATCTTCAGGTTCAGAGTCCCACACAGCATCATCATCGACAATGGGTCTAACTTCGACTCGGACGAGTTCCGTGAGTTCTGTTACACCCAAGGCATTCGGGTTGACTATGCCTCCGTGGTGCACCCGCAGTCGATTGGGCAAGCCGAGAGAGCAACCAGGCTCATACTTCAGGGATTGAAACCCCGCCTCATGCGTGATCTGACTCATGCAGCAGGCGCATGGGTGACCGAACTACCATCAGTCCTCTGGGGCCTACGAACGACTCTGAATCGATCCACAAACCGCACCCCATTCTTCATGGTGTACGGGTCAGAGGCGGTCTTACCGAGCGATGTATTCCACAATTCTCCCCGAGTGGATCTTTATTCGGAGGACGAGGCCGAGGAGGCAAGGCGAGATGGCCTAGACCTTTTGGAGGAAGAACGCGAGCTAGCGCTTATAAGATCAACGTTATACCAGCAAGACTTATGTCGCTACCACGACAGACACGTCAGAGGGCGTGCCTTCCAGGAAGGAGACCTGGTCCTCCGAGTGGATCAACAGAAACCTCATAAGTTAGCACCTCCCTGGGAGCGACCATTCGTCATCTCCAAGGTCTTGCACAATGGAGCATACAGACTGTACAACTTCACCAAAGGAATAGAAGAGCCCAGAGGTTGGAATGCAGATCTACTCCGCACGTTTTACACTTAGAATAAGATTTCTCCCTTGTAATAGTTAGTTCGAACGAACTTAGATGAATAAAAGTGTCACTTTTTCCAAATATCACCTAGTTCGACCTACGGTTGCATTTCACTCGGGTGATCAATGGCAATCGGAAACTAACACGCCTCTAGTGGGTGTAAAGGTGAGAGAACTTAGCCGCGAACCAGCTTTCGCCTAAGTTAAAAAACAATCCGAGTGAGGATCTGGTCCTCACTCGGGGGCTTAGCCATGAACCAGCTTTCGCCTAAGTTAAAAAACAATCCGAGTGAGGATCCGCTCCACACTCGGGGGCTTAGCCGTGAACCAGCTTTCGCCTCAGTTGAAAAAACAATCCGAGTGAGGATCCGCTCCACACTCGGGGCCTTAGCCGCGGACCAGCTTTCGCCTAAGTTAAAAAACAATCCGAGTGAGGATCCGCTCCACACTCGGGGGCTTAGCCGCGAACCAGCTTTCGCCTAAGTTAAAAAACAATCCGAGTGAGGATCCGCTCCACACTCGGGGGCTTAGCCACGAATCAGCTTTTGCCTAAGTTAAAAAAAACAATCCGAGTGAGGATCCGCTCCACACTCGGGGGCTTAGCCATGAACCAGCTTTCGCCTAAATTAAAAAACAATCTGAGTGAGGGTTCGCTCCACACTCGGGGGCTTAGCTGCAGAATTTGTTGTTGTTGCAGAATTTGTTGAAGGATTTGTAGTTGTTGTTGTTGTTGTTGTTGTAGCTGCAAAATTGGTTGTTGTGGTTGCGGATATTGTGGTTGCGGTTGTGGATATGGTTGTTGTGGTGGAAATGGTTGCGGCTGCGGAAATGGTAGTTGTGGCGGAAATGGTTGCGGCTGCGGATATGGTTGTTGTGATGGAAATGGTTGCGGCTGCGGATATGGCTGTTGTGGTGGAAATGGTTGTTGCTGCCCTGAAAATTGTTGTTGTTGCACCAATGGAACTTGCTCTTGTGGTTGTTGCTGAGATGGATTTTGTGGCTGCAATTGTGGCACCGGAACTCTAACTGCAGTTGTGGCGGTGGTCGCCACGATAGCAAGGAGGGCAAGGATGAGAAAGGTCTTCATGGTGGATTTGTATTGACCACTGCTTGCTTGGCTTGAATGATGCACTCTACTTATGAGAATGATGGATGAGGAAGGATGATCATCATGCTACAGGCCTATTTATAGCTGCCATGGCATGATCTCCTTCACAATTGGCATTTGCTTGTCTGGAAAGTGCTTGGATGCTTCCTGAAATCATAATTTGGTATGTTGTGTTTGGTGGCACTATCATTCCACCACCAAAAAGTTGTGATAACACACATGACTCATCTTATTCACTTTACAGCTCAAACACTAATCTAGATTGCCTAATTTTCTGAAACTAAGATTGTAATGTTATGCAAGTTGTTACGTGTAAACTAGATAAGCATTGCTTGCACAGAACTTAGTTTGTAATCTTGTGTGACCTGTTAAGATAGATGAGACTAGTAATGTAACTTGCTTTAGTAGGTCATGACTCATCAAATTCCTTTTACATGTCAAGTGTTGTAGTGTTCTAGAAGTTATTAGCAAACATCAATTTGGTAATGTTCTACAAGTTGTTACATGTAAACTAGATAAGCATGACTTGCACACAAAAAGGATTGTAATCATGTGTGACCTATTAAGATAGATTAGAGTAGTGATGTAGCTTGCTTTGATAGACCATGACTCATCAAATTGCTTTTACTTGTCTTAAGTGTTGTATATGGTGTACAAGTTATTAACACTTATCAGCTTAGTATGGCTCGCAATGTGTGTGCATGCCAAGGTATGTGTAGCTTCTATTCGTTAGTAGATCTTATTTTGTTTTACGCGAAATCATGCAAATGATCATCTACGGTAACGCTTGCGAGTGCAGCTGCAACAATGTTCGCAAGGTCGGAAGGAGGCTGTGGGATGGCATGAGTTCTTGTGACAACCTATAGTTCATTATGTTTTTTTGGATGGTACCTATAGTTCACTATGTGTGGAAAGATACGTGTTCTGTTTTTCATGCGCGCTAAAAACTTATGTTTTAAAATTTGCAAACTGGCCCTGTCTGTTCTAAGGGCTGCTACTGGTGGCCAATTTTAATACATGTGGTGCATTGGGCCTTGGACGCCGCAGATAGCCCAACTAGGCTCGCTCAGAAGGAAAAAAAACTCCCATGGATCGCTCCCTTGCCGATATCTCTCCTCTCTCGTGAACTGGGCACGCCGCACACCCACTCCCCTGCACGCACAGCTACCCCTCCCTTCCCCTCCCCTCACGCGTTGCCGCCGCCAACCACCTCGTCTTCCTCACGCCGCCTCACCGTCCGCGTCCGCCCTTATCCTCTCCCCAAAGCCGTCGAGCTCATCTCTCACCATCTCCTCCCCATCTCATCAGAAGAGAAGAGGGATATCTTTTTTCTCGAATACAGAAGACGGAGATCGACCAGGTCAGGTGCCGGCCATGGCAGCGGCCACATCCGCCACAGGCGCAGCCACCTCGCCGAATAGAAGATAGGATAGATAGATAGATTAAGCCAGGCATACCACTTGCCTTCACCTCCTATAGCTAAGTTTCCATTTCGATATTCCTCTACTTCGATCTCACCAATAGTGCTCTGCGCGCTGTGTTTAGACTGCAGGCTGCGGCACCGTACCGTGCGCACGGGGGGAACCATCGAGCCGTGGCCACTGCGAGGACGGTCTCACTGGGCGCCGCCAGGAGGATGCTTGGTTCAGCCATGTGTGGTGGTGAGCATGCACAAAACGAGTGATCGATCAGGTCGATCCATCGAGTGTCCACGGACAAACTCTTACATGCTTGTTGCGTCTTCTCCAGATACGGCAGCGCCTAGGTGGCTGTGTTGCGCGCAGAGGAGGCGGTTGTGGCCGTGCCACCGTGGTGCTCATGCGCCTATGAGCTGCAGCTGGCCAGCCAACGCTACCTCGACGTCAGGTACACATATAACTAACGCACAAACCACACAACAATCACCACCTGCATGCTCTGCCCCTCTACCATGTAGTACTCTATTCTGTCAACTTCACTGACAGAAAATTCAGTTCATAGTATATTGCATATAAAAGATGGCGTAATGGCGTAATTCTGGAACTGATCGTTCCATCAGACTATACAAGTAATAGCCGAAATGGCTAATCCGATCGGTTTTGCTGCTTGTGTAGAACGGATGGTGAGTTGGGAGGCGGGCATCCGGTAGGAGCCGTGAAAATACCATACATGCATGTACAGCACTGGCTCAGGTACTTAATCAAACCCACTACACTCTGGTGAAGCTTGCTCTCGTGATCGTTGGAAACAAACTGTTGTGTTAGGAGCAAAATTCATTTTGGTTAACTGTATAGCCCTTTTTGGGAGCAACTGATCAAGTGGAAGTTTTAGAACTGGATTTGCACTGAAAAATCAGGATTGGCATCATTATCTGACCCATCTACATGGCATGGGTCTTTTTTTTAAGTCTCAACTCTAGACATATGATTGTTTTCCCTGCCATGAACTTGCCACAATGAAACCAGGCACCGAAGTGGCGTCTAGGCACCGCGAGTGGCCATCACCGGATGACGTATTATTAGTATCACTACTTTGAAACCAATGTTCACAACCTTATAATATGTATTACTGATATAGAAGGGTGCATGCATGGTGTACAGATAGTAGTTGTGCATGCATTGCTGTTCAGAGTCAGTTTTTTTTGTCGCAAAAGAACGACTACGATTGCGGTGGCATTGTTGTTCATGGTGCAGGGAATCTCTGGACATGACAAAAGTATATATCTAGCGAGGTGGCATTGCATCAGCATTTTTTTGAGCTTTTCAAGAATATAGACAAGGTAGTAAGTTTCATGGCAGATCAAGCACGATTTTGGTTTATTCGTTTATGAGCACTACCGCAATTTACATGGGATTTGTATGCAAACTTCTGAAAATAATGTTGAATGTTCATTTTTAGTAGGGTCATATTTTGTGACAATGACTCACAATCACATTTCTAAATATATCTTTTAATTTTACATTTTTATTAGCAGTTGGTTTTGCTTATTTCACATCACTCCATAAAAACGATAGTTTGAGTTTTGAAATTCTAGAAATCCTACTTCTCTCATTTCCTATTACTTCACTCGTGGCTTCGTCCATTACCAGTGACCAACACTATGGTACATATGCCAATAACATAAGTTGACCAGCTACATCTCGATAATCCAAATTGTATAATCACCATGGTGAGAGCTGAGAACTGCATTCCTTCCAATTTGGGAAAAAGGTTGTTGGTCAATTTGCTATTTACTAGACCTAAATAGCAGCCACTTGCTTTAGTAAAATAGACAGTTCAATTCATGGTATGCTTCGGTTCTTAAACTTTTTTTGTCTTACAAATTACTTTGGGAGCTAGCCAAAAGACATTTCCTTTGGTGATTGTCAGTTTTAATTTGACCAATATATGGAGAGAGATCTAAGTTGCATAGAAGTTTTCTATCGTTTGATCCAGCATTGCGTTCAACTATATCTGCTATAGACAATAGTATAATTGTTTTTTCTTCCTCTACACGCCCTATATTAACAGGTGTTATTTTGTGCTAGAGAGTAAAGCTAATATTTAACTTAGTCCAGTGTAAAGTTTTTCTGCTTTCCATGTCAGTAATTTGGGCAAGGGCGGCACTCTGGTGTCGTTCCCTTCCTGAAGGCGCCGCCTTGGAGCCCATTGTTCGTCATGCACGGCTTCTCCTCTTCGCGATGGGTCATCCACGATTGAGGGCCCCGATGACTTCACAGTAGTGCTTAGTGTTTCATCTGTTGTTAGCTTGGAGTTGTTCGGGGTGGTGTTGCTGTTTTCAGCGTCCTTGTATCCAGCCTTGGGTGTGTGTGTTGTGGTTGTCTGGGGTGTGCGTTTGTATCGGCTTGTTCGGTGATGGTGCTTTATATATAAAGCGGGGGGAAACCCTTTTTCGTCGATGCTCAATGGACTTTCTTTTTTGCCCTTGCAGCTACCATTAGGTACTACTCCCTTCGTAAAGAAATATAGGAGTGTTTAGATCACGAAAGTAGTGATCTAAACGCTCTTATATTTCTTTACAGAGGGAGTACTATTCTTCAGTGGATAATAGTTTTACTTTTCCCATTTTCTTCCAAGCGAATTTATTCCCTTTCTTATATCTTTGTGCCATCTGCTATCCTGTTTGCCAAGGTTTGATGTCTTAATTCTATATGTTATATGACTAGGCTAAATTGTCTATGTTCATAGGTAAGACCAAAGCCAAATTTGTTCCTGGAACACACGTCAAAAGGGGCTTGGACTTCTAAAGGAGTAAAGCTGGAAGTACTTTTTCAAAGTGTGCCTGTTCCAAAAAAGGTGAGTGCTTCGTAGTATTTTTGCTTACAAATAATATAACTAGAATGAATGAAATATGTGAGGGTTGAGCTCCTGAGGTTTCCTAATTGTTTGTAATGAAAACAACTTTGGTCCTTTTTGCTATTCTTGTGCAAATGTTGGATAATGGAAGACAAAGCGGTTGGTGAGAAGACCCATTTCATGTATGCTTCTGTAGCAACGACTTTCCTCGTACCCATCTCAGGTTGTGAGTGTTAGATAGATTGATCTCTTCCCCAATGGGCCCAATGGCCCATTGGACCCTTGACCCACGCCCTGATCGGGGGCATCCAGCCCAAGCAAGGCTGGTGGGCCCCTGTCGCGCAGTGCCATATAGAGGAGGTGGGGACCACGGCACAAGGTACGAGGTTCGCCGCCACCACTGTTCCCCACTCCTAACCCTAGTCTGATCGAGAGGGAGGCCCTGAAGCGATGGGAAGCGCCACCAGCCACTTCACCGTCAACCTCCACGCCGAGCTCCCCACCGTCACCATGGCCGGCACCGGGAGTTCCTCGAGAAAAAGAGAAGGTAATCTCCTCACGACACCGTCAGTCCTAGCCTACCCGATCCCACAGCAACCTATCAATGGTATCAGCCCAGGTTGGCGTTGTGGATTTTCAGTAGCAACAGAAATCCTCCCCTCCCCAAAGAACCCTAATTGACAGGGCAAAGAAAGTTTCCTCACTGGAGAAAGTAGCGCCGCCGTCATGGCCGCACTGTTCCTCTCGATCCCGTCGCGCATCGGCAAGCCGAGGCGACAGGGAAGAAGAACTACCCCGAAAGGGGCAAAGGGCACCGCGGCCAAACCGTTCGACGGCCACGCGCTCACCGCAAGGCGAACACGCAGCCGGCGAAGGGGATGGCAGCGGCGCCACCACCAAGTGCTCCACCGTCGCCGTTTTCAAGCGAGGCATAGGAGGAGCGGGCGCAGCTACGCCTTGTTCTCTCTGAAAATTGAGGCGGTGGATGGAGAAAGAGAGGAGGGGAACAAGAGCAGGCTCGCGCGCAGCGGTGGCTGCTCGATGCCGTCGCCGGCGGCAGGACAGAGACTCGCCGGTGGCCTTGCGGGACAGGAGCAGAAGATGGCTCCGCCAAGCCCTTATCTCTCTCTCTGACTCTGAAAAAGAAGAAGAAAAGGAAGGGGAAGGAGATAGAGAAGGCGGCCAGGATCGTAACGGCGCGGTGGAGTCCGACGCTGTCGCCGGCTCGCCGACGGGGCGGATGGGCCGCTAGATCAGCCGCCGCCGCGGAGCGATAGGCAGAGCAGCGAGCGGCACGCGGGGGGAGAATGGCTTAGGGATTCCCCACAGCCACGCCGAGCAGCTGTTTTGACCAAACGAAAAGCACGCTTGGCCGTCAGATGCAATCGGACGGTCAGGATGCTCAGCGGGAGCCATCCACGGGCTGGGGCGCGCGGAGTGGGCTTTTGGGCCGAAAGGACGAGGCCGGCGCGCGCGCCTCACAGGCCGTGGGCCTTTTTTTCTTTTTTTTTGTTATTTGTCCAGATTTTGGGCAGATTTCAAATAGTTTTTCTATGCAAAGTTTTTCCAACGAAAATTTTGTTTTAGAAAATATAAAAATAACCAGAAAAAGAAAAGTTCATGAATTTTATAAAGAAAATAATAAAGTTCATGAATTTTTTATTTGGTCAAAGAAAAGTTTCTGTAAAGAATAAAAAGTTCGTGAATTTTTAATCATGTTTTTCCGCTGCAAAGTAAAAGTTTTATCCTCAAATTAAATTGGTACCAACGGGAAAATTTAATTGGAAGAACTGTTCTTAGCAATGTTTTTCCCCTGTGGGTGAAATTAGATTCAGATAGTTTCCGCTATGACAAAAGAAAGATATTTGTTTTAAAGTTAAAATATGGTATTGTTATTTTCTGACCAACGTTGATGATAACAGTACTATAATTCTATGAGTCTTATGTTCAAAACTTAAATCTCTGATAAATTTTGTATCAAAGTGATCAATTTTCAGAGAAAAGATAAAGATCAAGAAATGCTCTCGAGCTAGAGAAATGTATATTTCTTGTTCCCGCTGCAATAAAGTTGATGATGATGATTATTTCTTAGCAAAGTAGTTTAATAGAAATACTATCATCACATTGTTTATGAGTTATATGCATTATTTCCATTTCCACCCAATGGTGATATGGAATTAATGTAGAAGGATGATGTATTATTGTAATTATGCCACAACGGTGATTTAGAATATAAAAAGAAAGTTTTAAAAAGTTTAATGTGCATATTTTTTAACCAGACCAACGTAGGGTTATTTTTTATGCTCATTATTGTTGATTATTGGCTAAGTTTTCTCAGACTAAAAGTTTTCCATGCTTTCATTCATGAGAGCGAATGGTTGGGTACTTGTGACCCGAAAGATGACAAAGAAAGGTCATAACGTGAGGGAGTATGTTCTCTCTAAAGAATGGCTTCAAAAGAAAAGAATTCTTGCATATTAATCCAAGAAAAGAAAAGAGATAGATCATTGAGAGTCTTGGTTGACGAATGTCTTTCATGTACTCTCTATGAAGAAGATTTTTCAGTCAACATGATTTGAGATGAAACAAGCAACATGCGTGTTTAATTTGACCAACGTCGGATCAAGCATGTGTGTCAAAGAGCATTCGGATTTATTCCTAAATTTGATGATTGAATATGCAGTCAAAAGAGCCAATTCTGGCATTTATGTCCCTTACAGAAAATTAACCGCATGGCGGGAAAAGATGATTATGATAAAACCCGCATGTCGGGAAAAGTCTGGGAAAATACCAGCGTAACAGGGTAAAGTTGACATAATATTATGTCAAAAATCCCGTATGGCGGTAGAAATTTTGGCAAAGGACTTATCCTGTATGACAGGAGAAAGATATGATGACTCATGTGCTTTTAATGTGTCCCACTCTGGGAGAAAAGTATGGAGTAGCTATTATGCTTTCCTAGTATCGACCGTACACCTTATGTGTAACGGTCATTAAGCACTCAATAAATCCAAAGAGAATAAAAGTTACAGACGAACCTAAAGATAAGAATGATATGCAAGTGTGACTTGCAAAAGTACTAATGATAAAGAACTCTGTTGAGTTTCTGAAATGGAATGAGGAAAAAGTACTCCCATACCAGTTAACAGATAACTTCATTTCGTATGAAGTAATTATATAAATGAAATAGATAATCGAAGTTTCATCAATTCACAACAGTTATGAATGGTTTTCGAAATTGTGGCAGAAAAGTTCTTGCCACATTTCGAGGGGGAGAAAGAAATATGAAATAAATTAAGAATGATGAAACTCCCCTATACTTTAGATAATGTGATGCACATTATGCATCTAAAGTGATCCATTAATGAAGAATGTGATCGTCTGGGGAGTACGACGGTCATAATAATACCCCTAAAGAAAAGAAATAGATGTATTCCTGGATCTTTTACAGTTTCAAAAGCAGACTAAGGAATACTAAGACGGTGCCTAAAGTGCCATAAAGAAGAAAGTTTTAACATAATAAACCCAAATAATAAAGTTTAAAGATACCCCAATTTTAGTGAAGATGGAGTAATCTGAGGGAGCATGGTATGAAAATACCTAAAACTCAAATAGATTGTATCTGGGGGAGCATGTTGTATGACCTATACAACACCTGTTGTTAGCTCTATAAAGGAGGAATGAGTAAACACGGATCTTGTGATAAAGGTCCCTGTAAAACCTATTGCCTCTTGGAAATGAAAGACTATACAATTAATTTGCCTCTTGGCAATGACAGAGCAACAACAGCCCCATATGAAATTTCCAACGGAGCCAAAACAGTAGGCTGTAAAGGGTCTACAAGGCCAATGTGACTCCAAAGGAAATATGTAAAGGTGTAAAGCGTGACTTAAATCGAAAGATTTTGTGCAAAGAGAATGAATAGATTACAATGAGTGTTAGTGGCACATCATGATCAACATCATGATCTGAGTTACATCAGATGAAAGTAAAGAACACAAGGGATACTGCTTCAAGAAGTTTTTTATGGACTAGAGCAAGTCTCTAGACAGTGGCATTTAAAGTTAAAAGAATCAGATATTATTTTGGGTTAAAGAAAATGAGAGGACAATTGTATTCATGCAAAGTTATAGAATAGGGAATTCATTCTAATCATGTGCATGTGGATGACGTCCTACTTGATAGTGGTCATGTCAATCTACTGCAGGAGGAGAAAGAAGTTCTTGTCCTCAAAGTTCAAAAGAATGTTCTCGGTAGAGTGTCTCTCGTTATAATTATCGAGATTCACCAAGAAAAGAATAAAAAGGGGGTATTAGGAATGTCGCATGTACAGGCTAAGAAAGGTCTCTAAAGTATGCATGCGAGAAAACCTACGCCTGGTCTTATTGTCAAGGGTAATGGAACTGGAAACTTTGGTGTTCCAAAAGTTGATGAGAAAAGTTTGAAAATGGATATGGTGCCATATGCTTCAGCTGTTGGAAGCTCAATATTTTACACAGTTCACGTATCCGGGTTGTTTTGGCAATGTCCAGTCCATATATAGATCACTAGAATGGAGTCAAAGATATCAGTCTGATGATGAAAGAAATAAGTTCTCTCAAAAGATTGTGAGTACAAAGACAGGACTTGTGAAATGTATAGCGAAATCCATAATTGTTGCTAACTTTCACACTTGGAGTTTTTTGTGTGGAAAAGCTCCAAAGAGTGAAACAATTATCATCAATGTGATGCAAAAACATGTTATAGCTTGATATGAGGCTGAGTGACAGGCAAAATGGTTAAGAACACCTATACCCGGAGTTGATAATGGTTGACAACATCGATAACCATTTTAATTTTTCGCTCCTATGACAACGAGTCAAGTGTTGATGCCAAACACACTGACACAGAGTTATGCGTTGTAAAGGAGAAAGTCCGGAATTATGTAGAAATGCTTGAAGCATAAAAGCAACAGACAAGTGTTTGCAGATCTGCTTATTAAAGGCTTACCGCCCAGTGTGTTCGGAGAACACACAGTCGACATGGGTTTTATCGTATTGTCTAAGATTTCCGGACAATAAAAGGGCCCAAGGTTAAAGAATATGTTTCAAAACAGAGGAGTGTGTTGTAGGTGTTGATTCTATCGGGGATAGACCGTGATGATGAGACATGCTCTACATGCAAATTTGTGATGGAACGAGTACTTTGAAAAGAGTTATTTCAAAGTATAAAGTTAAAAGTATATGATGAGATCAAGGGGGAGAATGTTAGATTGATCTCTTCCCCAACGGCCCATTGGACCCTTGACCCACGCCCAGATCGGGGGCATCCAGCCCAAGCAAGGCTGGTGGGCCCCTGTCGCGCAGTGCCATATAGAGGAGGTGGGGACCACGGCACAAGGTACGAGGTTCGCCGCCGCCACTGTTCCCCACTCCTACCCCTAGTGCGATCGAGAGGGAGGCGCTGAAGCGATGGGAAGCGCCACCAGCCACTTCTCCGTCAACCTCCACGCCGAGCTCCCCACCGTCACCATGGCCGGCGCCGGGAGTTCCTCGAGAAAAAGAGAAGGTAATCTCCTCACGACACCGTCAGTCCTAGCCTACCCGATCCCACAGCAACCTATCAGTGAGCAGTTCTACATAGGTACAACATTATCTTGCAGAATTCTTGTGGCAAGAAGCTCAGCAAAATTCTGACACATTCTCAAGTCAGACTTTGTTCATGTGTATCCCCACACACATGTTCTTAAGTTGAATGCTGATCCCAAATAAGAAGCTCAAGAAAATTCTTGTATTTACAAATTTAAAATATTATGGCTGTCATGATTTATGCCTAGCAAGCCAGGCCTATTTTTTTTCTTGTCATATCACTGTTATTCCGTGCTGAGTCTGCTATTGTTATGTGTTTGACAATGATCTTGTATTATGTATGAAAAAAACATAGAGTTTATAATTATAATGATGTATGTTTTCGTGGTTATTTAAGGGCTAAAAGTTGGTTGTCTAGACTTAGTATGTAAGCACTCTATGTTAAGCACGATTATTTTTTTAAGAGTCATTCTACTTAAAACCTTGCCTTAGCACTGAATTGAACACAATCTTCTAATAAGTCTTCCATTTCTGAAAACAAAAACCTGACTTGCGCGTCCATTACTAATACCACCTTTCCTTTTCTTTATTAACAAGTACTATCATTTCATCGTGAAAATGGATGGGCGTGGCAACGCGCACCTTCAATGATCTAGTAGTCCATTATGTGTGGAAAGAGACGTGTTATGTTTTTCATGTGTGCTAAAAAATAGATGTTTTTAAAGACAAATCAATAGAGTAGTTAAATAATGGATTGTATTAAGATAAAAATTATATTTTGATTAGCAAAGTTCTAAGAAAAGTTGACATGACCAAATAATAATAAAATAAATGGATGTGATTCCATCATGGCCATTTCAAATATATTTGAAAGTAAAATCCAAACATTATCCTTAGATTACAATACAAATTACACGTCAACTGTTTGAAATAAAAAATACAAATGATCTATTATATTATTATAAAACAAGAAAAAATGAGTTGAAAAGAATGGATGTGATTTGCTTGAAAGAACGCGTATGCATGTCTCCTTATCCCGCGAGTTTCCAGAAAAACAACGCTAGGCTCACTCTATTGGAATCGGTCGGATCAGAAAAAATCATATGTAAGAGGAAAGCTGGAGTCCGAACCTAAGATGTGTACGTGTCTTTCCTTATAACTTATCACTAGAACATAAATGCGCGCGTTGCTGCGCCTGTCTTCTTAAGGGTAAAATTTTAAATTGTTAGAGAAAATTAGAATGATAGAAATGTCTGGTAATTTAAAGGGGAAAATTACAACACTTCGAAGTTGGTGGTGGGGCATGTGTAAGTAGGATGTGGGTGAGTGAGATATTACAACGTATGCCGGCCCATTGCTTCTCCTATTCTGATTTGGATTGTTTGACTAATCTATTATTTTCTCATATCTCTTATCTAGTCACATGTTCCTCCGTTTCCTGCTTGGTGCTATAAGCGAGCATGGAAAATGGAAGACTTCCCATCGCCAAGGGCAAAACTACGCCGTGGCTTGCCTGTATTGGTTGAAAAACAAGATGGAACAGGCAAAATAAGGCGATGTGATTTGTAGGAGTATATATGAAGTAGCTCAGCTATAGAAAGGGGCAAACGGATAACAATTCTCTTCCACCAACAGCAGCAGTTTCAGAAGGGCGACAAATGATCCATCACTGCCATGGTTCCGCCGCCGCTTCTCTCTGGATAGGATGATTCGCATGGTCAGAGCAGGTGTAACAGTCTGACGAATGCGGACATGTAGGGCGGTACAACTGCCAGGCAATGGAGGTCGACGAATGCGGCAGAAAGACAGGGGTGTACGCCGACGGTGCATGCGGCCGCCGCAACCGCAATGGAACAACGCAGTATGGCAGGCCATGGGAAAGAAGGGACCCACCTGCGGGAGCCTACGAAGGAATAGTAGAGAGCGCCGACCACAGGCACACGTGTCTTAGAAGCTCGCCGTCGGGACCCAAGACGTGGCGGCGCAGTGCCGACGAACAGGGGAGGAGCGCAGGGATACGGCTGGGACAAGGATGATCAGGCTGGAAGGTGCTCACATTGAACTGGGCTAGCTGCGAACGATTGGCCCAGGGGGCGTTCACCCCGTATGGCCCGATTACTCATAAGTGTTTTTTTATCTATACCTACTAATAAAGGGGTTATTGCTTCTTACCCACGCCGTAGCTAAGCTCTGCCCCTTATTCGTAACCCTAGTACTCATTGTCAGTATCATAACCCCGACAGTTGGCGCCCACCGTGGGGCTAGGCGTCTAGCCAAACTTCACGATGTAGGTGGATTTCTTCATCATCATCATGTCAGTCGGCGGCGAAATCCGTTTCGGGACCATCTCCTTCATCGCCGACGACTCAGCGTGGCTATGCGAAGCCCCGCTGGACGTGGAGGCGTTGCCCACGCGTGGTGCGACGCACTTCTGGGTCTCCTCCTACGGAGTCCTTCTTCGACAGCCCTCGGCTCCATACTGAGTGGTTGTCCATCCCACCGTTGCGCGCCGTCGCAAGCGCTCCGGGCGCTCACGGCTGCAGCGTTGGATCTAGCACGCAGTCGCCACTCAGGCGGCAGCGGAACAGGTGGCGGCTATCGAGTTCAATGAGCCCGCTCTCGACCTCTCGGACGGATCACTCGGCGATTCCTCAGAGGAGTCCGAGTCCGAGAGCATCGAGTCGGCCGCGTACCCCCGGGATACCCGGAGCCCAAAGGCGATCACGTGGTTGCGTCTCACGTCAACACCAACGTCGGCTTCCCGGGGCACGAGCCATATGTGCCACAAGCTCTCACTCGGGAGCAGCAGGACGTGCTCCGTCGCCAGAACGATCAGCTCCTGAACACTCCCATCACTGGAACGACTCCCGAGGCGTTAGCCATGGAGTCGACTAGCCTGGCTACTTTGGCCGAGCGCGATCACCTCGAACGACTTCAAAGGGAACTGGATGAACACGAGCGCCGTCAACCCAGTTCCAATCGACACAAGCGCCGGCTCTATTCAAGTGACCAGCCTCGTAAGTATCAAGTCCTTAGTACTCCACTACAAAATCTAGCAGCCGCCACTCAGATCGCGGATTCCATCCAGCCCTCCGGCTCTTCGGCTGGGGAAGGGATTCGTCAGATCCAAGCGCTCCTCAAAACAGCACTGTCGCAGAATGCGGCGGTGTCCCAGTCCAGAGACCGGATCCATGGCGCATCCGTGCATGCGGAGACCGTCCAGTCGGCTCATAGCCCACTCGGCTCGGGCAGGCACCGAGCTACTTCCTTCTCCAGATACCGTCACGAAGATCGGAGACGTGATCGAGTCGCGCCGCCCTGGCGAAATGACGATTACGATCGTGCACTGATGCCTCCACCCCGGGACGTCGTGTACGGGCGCCTGCCCTATGACGACAGGCGGACGCACGGCGGTGACCGCAAGCCGAGTCCTACTCGTTTGTCGAGGGACGCTCGAGACCCGCTGTTCAATGCGAGATCCGTTCTCGCTCAGAACTTGGTCGACAGAGGCCGGCCCTTGCGGGAGGGCCTGGAGCACGACGTGCTGAGTGGTTCCGTACCATCGGGTCCCGAATGCTTCAGCCGTGATATACGAGCAGCTGAGATTCCCAACAACTTCAGGTTGGCCACGGGGATCAGCAAGTTCACCGGCGAATCCAAGCCTGAAATTTGGTTAGAAGATTACTGAGTGGCAGTCCAGATCGGCGGCGGCAACGACAATGTGGCCATGAAACATTTGCCGCTGATGTTGGAAGGCTCTGCTCGAGCTTGGCTGACACAGCTCCCACCGAGTAGTATCTTTTGCTGGGATGACCTGGCGAAAGTGTTCGTCAAGACCTTTGAGGGCACGTACAAGAGAGCAGGAGGGTTGACCGAGTTACAACACTGTGTGCAAAAGCAGAATGAAATTCTCCGAGAGTACATCCAGCGGTGGACCACTCTGCACAACACAGTGGAGAATGTCACCGAACACCAGGCTATATGCGCCTTCAAAGCCGGAGTCAGGTACCAGGAGCTGAACATGAAGTTCGTCCGAACTGAGACCCCGAGTCTCAGTCTGGCTATGGAGATAGCCAACCGGTACGCCAATGGTGAAGAGGAAGACCGACTAAGAAGCGGCAAGAGTAGAGCAGGCGATGCCCATCAGTCGGAGAACAAGGGCAAGAAGCACAAGCGGAAAGCAGATGCTGGAGGCAATGCTGAGGCCGCGGCTCTAGCCGGCCAATGCAAAAAGAACTCCCAAAAGCAGAAGAAAGATCGGAAAGGGAAGAAGCAGGTCACCATGAAGAGCGACATCCTCGACCAACCTTGCCAGATCCACACAAGGAAAGATCAGGAGGGTAACTTGATCTTGCCCAAACACACCACTCGGGAGTGTCGGCTCCTGAAGCAAGAGATACGGCAAGATTCTGAAGAAAGAGATGAAGACGGAGGCAAAGGTACTTTCGGGTACCCCAACATTGTGAACGTCCTCATGATTTTTGCTGATGTTGAGAGCAAGAGCCGCCTCAAGGTGATCAACCGAGAGGTCAACATGACAGTTCCGGCTGTCACCAAATATCTCGACTGGGCCAAGATACCGGTCACATTTGATAGTCGGACCATCCGGCTCACATACCGACCCCCAGGCGGTAGGCTCTGGTAGTAGACCCAGTCATGGGAGGAGTCCGATTGCGCAAAGTCCTAATGGACGGCGGTAGCGGGCTCAACATCATCTACGCCGACACCCTAGCGGCAATGAGCATCCCGATGACCAGGCTCAGCAAGAGCAGTATGCAGTTCCACGGGGTAATCCCCGGAAAGAAGGCCAAGTCACTCGATCAGATAGCTCTCGACATCATATTCGGCGAAGAGAAGAACTTTCGAAAGGAACGGCTGACTTTCAAAGTGGTTGACTTCAAGAGCGCTTATCACGCCATCCTCGGTAGGCCTGCCTACGAGCTTTTCATGGCCCGTCCATGTTACGTGTATCTTAAACCCAAGATGCCAGGGCCTAAAGACGTGATCACCATCACAGGCAATCGGAAGTTGGCCGAAGAGTGCCTCCAGAAGGGCTCCTAGATCGCTGATGAACAGATGGCGATGGCCGAGTTAGACGAGTACAAGAAGGCGGCAGATCCAAGCAAGCTTTTGAAGTCCAAGAAACCAACTGTGGAATCCGCTTTCCAGTCGGCAGGGGAGACAAAGCCAGTGCACATCCATCCTGAAGACCCGAATGCTGGCCCAACCAACATCTCCACAGCCCTGGACAGCAAATAGGAAGCCGCGCTCGTCCAGTTCCTCCGTGAGAACTGGGACATCTTTGGATGGAAGCCTTCTGACATGCCGGGTGTTCCCAGGGAGCTGGCCGAGCACAGACTCCATGTCGACTCGGCATCAAAACCGGTCAAAGAATATCTTCGGCGATCTTCGACAGAGAAACGCAAGGTGATAGAGGTGATAGGCGAGGAGATAGCGCGGCTCTTAGCAGCTGAATTCATCCGAGAGGTGTACCACTCCGAGTGGCTCGCCAACGTTGTCATGGTGCCAAAGAAAGATAAGTCTCTTCGAATGTGTGTAGATTTTAGGCACATCAATCGGGCCTGCCTGAAGGATCATTTTCCTCTCCCTCACATAGATTAGATAGTAGATTCTACTGCTGGATGTGAGCGGTTATCATTTCCGGATGCGTACTCCGGGTACCACCAGATCAGATTGTACGACCCTGATGAAATAAAAACGGTGTTCACTACCCCATTCGGGTGTTTCTGCTATATCACGATGCCATTCGGGTGGAAAATGCTGGGGCAACATTCCAGCATATGATCCAGAAATGCTTACGTAAGCAAATCAGTCGGAACGTAGAAGCATATATGGATGACATTGCGGTTAAGTCCAGGAAAGGTTCCGACCTCCTGACTGACCTCGCTGAGACCTTCGCAAATTTGTGAGCCTTTGGCATCAAGCTCAACCCAACCAAGTGTACATTCGGCGTACCCACGGGCAAGCTACTCGGTTTTCTCGTTTTCGAACGAGGGATCGATGCCAATCCAGAGAAGATAGGGGCAATCGTCCAAGTGAAGCAACCAGAACATCTGCACGATGTGCAGCGTCTCACAGACTGCCTAGCAGCCCAGAGTAGATTCATCTCAAGACTCGGTGAAAAAGCCATGCCGCTTTACCGATTGATGAAGAAGTCTGGCAGGTTCGAGTGAACTCCCAAAGCGCAGGCTGCGTTCCAGGAACTTAAAACCCTGCTTTCCACCCAGCCGGTGCTAGAGCAGCAAGGAGCCCTTCCTCTTATACATCGTGGCCACGAGCCAAGTTGTTAGCACGGTCCTCACGGTGGAATGGGAAGAACAAAGAAAAGCTATCTGCATTATCAGAAGCTAGTATATGGAATTTATCTGACTGCAAAGAACGTGGCACATTATTTTCAAGAACACTCGGTCACGGTGATAAGTGACGCTCCTCTATCTGAGATCATGAACAATAGAGATGCCACTGGCCGAGTGGCCAAGTGGGCTATCGAGCTCGTCCCGTTGGACATCAAGTTTGAAGCCAAGAAGGCCATCAAGTCGCAAGCCCTGGTAGATTTCCTGGCCGAGTGGATCGAGCAAGAGCAGCCTGTCCCGAGTGTTCCCGAACACTGGACGATTTTCTTCGACGGCTCCAAGATGCTTCACGGCCCCGGGGCCGGAGTGGTCTTGGTGTCTCCTAAAGGCGATCGACTCAGTTACGTTCTTCAGATTCACTTCGACTCCTCCAAAAATGAAGCTGAATACGAAGCCCTCCTGTATGGGCTGCGAATGGCAATCTCTCTGGGAATTCGCCGACTGATGATCTATGGCGACTCGAACCTGGTGATGAATCAAGTCATGAAGGAATGGGATATCCGTAGTCCAGCAATGACTGGCTACTACAATGCTGTCAGAAAACTGGAGAAACACTTTGAAGGGCTAGAGCTTCACCATGTATCACGCCTCAAAAACCAAGCAACTGACGACTTAGCCAAGATGGGTTCCACTCGAAAACCAGTACCCAAGAATGTGTTCCTGGAACACTTGCACTCGCCCACTATCAAGGAAAATCCTTTTGTGAAAGAGCCCCTGCAGCCAGTCAGACCTTCCAATCCGACTGAAGTAGATATTCCCGCAGTAATTGATCTGGTCCAAGAGGTATTGGTCATCACTCCCGAGTGGACCGAACCGTATCTGGCATACTTGCTCCGGCAAGAGCTCCTAGAGGACGAGGATGAAGCACACCAGATCATCCGCCGATCCAAAGCTTTCACTGTCATGGGCGATCAACTATTCAAGAAAAGTACAACTGGAGTCACTCAGTGATGCATATCCCCAGAGGAGGGGCAGGAGGTATTGCAAGAGATTCACTCGGGAACTTGCGGGCATCATGCATCCTCTCGGTCCTTGGTAGCCAAAGCGTTCAGAGTCGGATTCTATTGGCCTCGAGCCAACGAAGCCGCCCGAGACATAGTAGATCAATGCGTGGGATGCCATTTCTACGTATACCAGTCACACAAGCCGGCATCCGCTCTGAAGACCATTCCCCTCACTTGGCCATTCGCTGTCTGGGGACTCGACATGATCGGTCCTCTTCGGACTGGGGCGAGTGGCTTCACGCACCTATTGGTAGCAGTGGACAAGTTCACCAAGTGGATCGAGGTCAAGCCCATAAAGAAGCTGGACTCGGCCACCGCAATTCAGTTCATCAGGGAGATCATCTTCAGGTTCAGAGTCCCACACAGCATCATCATCGACAATGGGTCTAACTTCGACTCGGACGAGTTCTGTGAGTTCTGTTACACCCAAGGCATTCGGGTTGACTATGCCTCCGTGGTGCACCCGCAGTCGATTGGGCAAGCCGAGAGAGCAACCAGGCTCATACTTCAGGGATTGAAACCCCGCCTCATGCGTGATCTGACTCATGCAGCAGGCGCATGGGTGACCGAACTACCATCAGTCCTCTGGGGCCTACGAACGACTCTGAATCGATCCACAAACCGCACCCCATTCTTCATGGTGTACGGGTCAGAGGCGGTCTTGCCGAGCAATCTATTCCACAATTCTCCCCGAGTGGATCTTTATTCGGAGGCCGAGGCCGAGGAGGCAAGGCGAGATGGCCTAGACCTTTTGGAGGAAGAACGCGAGCTAGCGCTTATAAGGTCAACGTTATACCAGCAAGACTTACGTCGCTATCACGACAGACACGTCAGAGGGCATGCCTTCCAGGAAGGAGACCTGGTCCTCCGAGTGGATCAACAGAAACCTCATAAGTTAGCACCTCCCTGGGAGGGACCATTCGTCATCTCCAAGGTCTTGCACAATGGAGCATACAGACTGTACAACTTCACCAAAGGAATAGAAGTGCCCAGAGCTTGGAATGCAGATCTACTCCGCAAGTTTTACACTTAGAATAAGATTTCTCCCTTATAATAGTTAATTCGAACGAACTTAGATGAATAAAAGTCTCACTTTTTCCATATATCGCCTAGTTCGACCTACGGTTGCATTTCACTCGCGTGATCAATGGCATTCGGAAAATAACACGCCTCTAGTGGGTGTAAAGGTGAGAGAACTTAGCCGCGAACCAGCTTTCGCCTAAGTTAAAAAACAATCCGAGTGAGGATCTGCTCCACAGTCGGGGGCTTAGCCATGAACCAGCTTTTGCCTAAGTTAAAAAACAATCCGAGTGAGGATCCGCTCCACAGTCGGGGGCTTAGCCGCGAACCAGCTTTCGCCTAAGTTGAAAAAACAATCCGAGTGAGGATCCGCTCCACACTCGGGGGCTTAGCCGCGAACCAGCTTTCGCCTAAGTTAAAAAACAATCCGAGTGAGGATCCGCTCCACACTCGGGGGCTTAGCCACGAATCAGCTTTTGCCTAAGTTAAAAAAAACAATCCGAGTTAGGATCCGCTCCACACTCGGGGGCTTAGCCGTGAACCAGCTTTCGCCTAAATTAAAAAACAATCCGAGTGAGGGTTCGCTCCACACTCGGGGGCTTAGCTGCAAACCAGCTTTTGCCTAAAGTCAAACACGAAGCAAATAGAAGCGCAAAGGGTTTGAAATTAAAGTGTTGGTCCATCCGAATGTCTCCAAGGCAAAATGAGCCCGAACGCTCGGCAAAGTATTTCATTACATCAATCACCCGGCATTCTGGGGCAAATTCAATCAATTGTTTTTAAGCTTCCGGCGGAGGGCTGGCTGGGTCGACGAAGGTGTCCAGATCGATCCCATCGGCGATGCGAGTGGCGGCTTCAGCAAAGGTTTCCATAAAATCCTCAAACTTGAGGTTTTTCTTGTTTACCACTTAGATATTCTTCAGCTTCTCTTCGTCCACGTTCTTGCAATGAACGCGGATGAGTGACAGCGCCACATCAGCACCACTCCGGGCGGCGGATTTCTTCCAAGCCTTCACCCAAGCGGGAATGTCGTTTAGCCGCGTCAGGATCGACTCCAGGTCCTTCCGAGTCTCTTCGCCCGGCTACAACTCCTTGCCAATCCGGCCCACCACGCCTTTCGCCCGAGTGATGAAACCCAATGCATTCTCCAAGCAGTCTTCAAGCCGAAGGATGGCAAGGGCGGCGTTGTCGGCAACAAGCGACCTAGCAGGATCCAGATCCCTCTCTATCCTCTGTAGCTCCAGCTCCTTGTTATGGCAATGCTCTGCATCAAGAAAACTAACCTGTGAGCAGATGATCAAGGGGAATTTGGCAATACGCGGACTTCACTCGGCTAAAAAAGCACTTACAGAGAGCTTCTCACTAAAGTCTTCACAGACATCTTCGATATGCTTCTCCAGGGCATCCTTCTTGTCAGTCAGTTGGGTGACCTTCTCGTCCAGCTTAGCCTTCTCCTGGGCGAAGGACTCGGCGGCAGCCTTGAGGTTCCTGATCTCCTCCTCTAACTTGCCGACCGAAGCTAGCTTCTCATCGGCAAGTTTGGCCTTGGTCTTTGCCTCCTTCTGGGCCAATGCCAGGTCCTTGTCTTTGTTCTCCAGCGCCTGCTTCATGGTTTCTAAAGAAATAGAAGTCCTGAGCCGCATTACGAGTTGAGCATTCTCGCTACGAACATCTGTCAGGCGAAACGATTCGGATCAAAGGGGAAAAACGGTGTGTAACTGCCAGTCAGAGGAGATAACTTACCTCCCATGGCCTTCTTCTCCTGCTCCAGACGGGCGCTCTTGAGTTTCTCAGCCTCCAAGTCAAGTTGAAGGGCTGTCACCTCCTTCTCCATCGTGGCATAATGGGATCCCATCTCACAAGTCCTCTGCAACATACAAAAATAGTCAGTCGGAAAATCTTGAAGGGAAACCAAAAGCAGCAACTCACAAGCATCCGGGCAGACACCGCCGAAAGGAAGAAATTAGAAAAGTACCAGATCCTGAAGTACCCTCAGATTAATAAGTGGATTACTCACTCGGTCATCCCCCCAAGGAGGAACAAGCTTGATAAATACCCGATCATGAAGTACCCTTGGTACCGAGTAGAGCAAGCTCGATCAATACCGGATCCTAAAGTACCCTCCGATCTATCTTCACTCGGTTGACTCCCGATTCGGCAATGAAGAAGATTGAGGACAACAACCCTAGATGATCCACTTCACTCGGTTGACTCCTGAGTCGGCGTTGAAGAAGATTGAGGACAACAACGCTAGACGACCTACTCCATTTGGTTGACTCCCGAGTCAGTAACGAGTGTCTTAGGGCGCCTCGCACGCCTAATGACAAGTTCTAAATGTAGGAGATATGCCCTAGAGGCAATAAGAAATGTTATTATTTATCTCCATGCTAATTATTATGTTTATGTTCCATGCTATAACTGCTGTGGTTCCCGAGCCCGTATATCCATAAAGGCTCTGGGGAAAACCCATGTGCACGTGTGGAATAATAAACGGTAAAATGTATTCCTAGTCATGCCTCTAAGACTAGCTCAAGTGTTGCATGATGATTATGTTTTCCCAATCATGGGCATGTCTATGCCAGCAACTTTGAGGGCACAATGTTAGAAAAACATTTGTGTTGAATCGACCCGATTGATGTTATGCTATGAGATACATTCGTCACAAGTTAATGGTTAATAACACAGAGATGGTTAACGTTTGCATGATTCCTCAGACCATGAGAGTATCAAGTTTCTTCATGCTTGATTCATGAACTTTGGGGTTTGTTAAACGTCATCCGTAACTGGATGGCTATTACGGCGGCTTACGGGTTCGTGGGAAAGTATGTTAAGTAACTTGATAGCTCAAGATTGGGATTTGCTCCTCCGACGATGGAGAGATATCTCTGGGCCCTCTCGGTGTTACGGTATCCATCATCGTCTGGCCAAACACTTTGTGATTTGATCACGGGGATGCCGAAGCACGGTAACGAGAAAAGAGAACAATACCGGTAACGAGGTAACTAGCATAGTGGACAAGTTGTTGATCCACGGGAATGCCAACATGTATCACCTCGGGTATTTGTAACAGATCGCGAAGCAACAGGAATAGCACATGGCAACTGGAGGTTCACTCGAATATTCATTCGTGTGGGTATAGGGGTCAATATGGGTGTCCACGGCTCCGATGTTGATCATTGATCGGAAAGGGTTCCGTGTCATGTCTATACTTCACCGAACCTATAGGGTCACACGCTTAAGGGTCATCTATCTGCTGAGTACTAGATAGGGAGTCTGAGAGAAAATCACCGAAAAAGTTTCGGACAGCGAAAAGTTCCGCAGAGAGAGGTCACCGGATGAGTTCCGGTGATACTAAAAAGTTATTTCAGAGGATACCATAAAGTCAAATTGGTTTCGGCACATGCCTGATAATTCTTGGAGGGTGCCAGAAATGTTCTGGAAACTTTTGGGAATTTTCTGGAAGAAAAACCCGAAATGTTCCGGAGCTGCCGGAACCACTTCAGATGCTTTTCGCAGATGAAAATCACTAATCTGGAATTGTTCCAGAATGCGTTGAAAATTATTTTAGTGGGTACTGGAAATGTTCTAAGCCCACATAAATTTTTTCAGTTCGAACGGACGCTGGTAAAATGTTTTCATGAATAGTGAAAATACTATTTTGAATAGTGGAAACACTGTATGTATATAGTGGAAACACTATTGTAAATAGTGGAAATACCATTAGGGGATGATGCAGGCATGGTGATGCAGGCATAGTGATGCAGGCAACACTATTTGGAGGCTTTCCTTTTATGCCCTTGTGGTGTGCTCACCTCATGGGCATTTTGGTAATTCCACCCCTTGGCTTGGCCTATATAAGGAGGTGGAGAGGAGCTCTTCATCCTCACTCCTTCTCACATACAAGTGCCATTGCAATGATCTGGCTTCTCTCTCCCTCCCCACGAAATAGTTTCGTACAGCCGAAAGGCTGTCTGGGTTCCGGTGGGAACTAGTTCTGGACGGCGAAGCCCTACCGGATAGGTGACACCGTATGTGTGCAACTCTGTAGAGAGGTCGTAGTTTCGATCTTAGTGCCCGAGGGGCTGTTCGTGAGTGCCTCCCGAAGGGCTGTCCAAGTGACGGTCCGAGTTCTGTGAGTCCTCCTGAAGGGCTGTCCGAGTGACCGTCCGAGTTTCGAAGGTCCTCCCGAAGGGCTGTCCGCGACACCGTGCGGGGGACTGTTCGACCGCCTCCCGGAGGGCTGTCCGAGGGGTAGATGAGCGAGTACATCCTCGCGGTTGGGAGTTCGTAAATCCTAGCTGCGGGGATCTGCACCACCGATCGTCATCGACTCTACTTCCGCTGCGCTACGAGTCGGTAACGAAAAAGATCAAACCTTGTATACAGTCTCCATAGTGGTCCTGGGCAGGTGCGTAGGTCGGAAATTTTTGTTTTCTGCTGCGTTACCCTACAGTGGCATCATGAGCCGTGCTATGCGTAGATGCAGGTTGCGATCTAGAATACATGGACATGTATGGGTTTTGCACAATATAATTAGGTAGTAGATGAGTTCTATTACTGAAAATTATTTGTGCGGGTAGCAGATGAAATCTGTTACCCGAGGTTCTTGTTGCTTCCCTGGAATTTGCATATTTCTGATCTTGATAACAGCATGGTGGAGTTTCAATATTCTGGCAATCCGCGATCCTGATTGATCAACGAAGTGCTAACAGTTCATTGAATTCCACCGTAGTTAAAAAGAAAGATGAAATTTCGCAGACGAAAGGGCAATGCAGATATGATCTGTACGGGGGTCATGCGTATGATGAAGTTTAGTATGGGGCTCGAGATTTTATTATCTCGGTTTTCATACACCCTGGAAAGTTAATCTAGCGACTTGAATTATCATACTTGATGATGGACGTTGGTAGCTTCGGTTTGTTTCGAAACCTTAGAAGCCACGTAAAACAAGTTTTTGCCTGAACCGATTAGAGGCGTCTAACTTGGTTTTACAGGAGGGTTTGCATGTGCATGTGATGTGGTATAGCAGTGCTCATAATAATTTGCTTATGTATGAGATGACTATATAATGTAAAATGATTAACATGACCTGCGTGTCATGATTTGGCATGATGGCTAGAGCCATATGATTGCACTTTAAATGACCTGCGTATCGACCTTGTGTAATGCATTATTTTATTAGCTATAGAGATAGCAATATTATCTGGTGCATCGACAAGGTGGTGGCAATCTTCGCGAAGGTGAACACCGACGCGAATGCCGGGGACGAAGAAATACAAGACTTCTCCGTCAGAAAGGGCTATACCATATCATGCTAATTATGAATTGCCTGAGATGTTTATCCCTTATGATGCACCCTTCTTGATTGCGCGGTAGTCGCTTTTATTAGGGTGATCTCTCACAAAAAAATATCAAGTAGTTAGTGTTCTCCCAAGTGTAGCACCATCTACAACACGTATCTTTTCGCGGTGCGCCATGTACACATGAGCACGAACGATTAGAGAGGTGTAAGGCGGGTGAAGGTCAGACCACACTGCGTGATCACTTGGTTGTCTTGACGTTCAGGCAGGACAGTCCTGAGCTCGGAACACACGCATCGAAAGATGAACAAGAGTCACATAGAGATGTGAGTGGCAAGTTGGCCTACCGATTGAAATTCACATCATCAGTGATGAACCCGTCAATGGCGTCGAATTGAAATGCGGATCTTGAATCACTCACAATCAATTATGAGAGATATTGATTTGAGTGGGAGCGCACTGTAGAATTAACTTGTTTAATTCTCAGTGCAATTAATTTTGAACATTGTCTAAGTGTGATTTGCATAATAGTTGTAGAATTATGGCTCGCTTTTCCACCTTCCCTGTTAATTTTGAATAGCTGTTAAATATCTGGCTAAAACTTTACGGTTGGTAACGTAATGTGAGGATTGTCCTCCAGAGTGCCGAGAAGGACTTTGTCCTATCGCATACTTTCGGTATTCTTTCGCTTATGCTATGGATCATGTGACTCTCGTCCTTCGATCCAAAAGCTAGAATTCTGTTTCAGTCAAGTGCAGTACATTTGCTTCCATGAGACCCGAACTTCGAAAGTTTGGATAGTCATGTGATATTCATGGAATCTGAAAATCATTTTCAGAGACAGACAAAGGCTAAAAGATATGAGATATCCAAAGCAATGTTTGTTTGCAAACTATTAGTAAAGGATTTTACTATGCATTAGACTGATAAGAGAGGGATCCAGAAGAACGCCTGTCATATGATGAAAGGTGAATAAAACAACAACTTAAAGAGAAAGGAAGTGTCCGAAGGGTGTTAGTGAAACTTTCACGCCTAGGAAGTCCAGGGCTAACGCCACTCTTAAGTTGGGTGCTTCTTCTGAGAGTAGGAGAAATACTGAAAGTTAAACTGTTAGAAGTATAAAGGCAATAAGAAAGAAGACTGGAATATCCAGCTCATGTATGAATGTCATACAAGTTTTTGATGTATAGAAGGCTGGTCAAAGATATAGTTCTTGGGAATTATGATTAAATTGTTAATAACTGATTCTTGGGTAGTGTGAGTTAATCACAAAGATACCCGCTCGATTGCTTTCTGTTGCAACTCGATGTAAGAACTACTATGGCCTGAAAGACTAGCCAAGAATGAGGTTTTGGTATACACAGGGAACATAGTAAATGTTACTATACCTTCCATCGGTGTATTACTGTCTGTATTTATTTTCATAATTCATGTAGAGTTTCACAAACTCTAGCCCATTGCATAAGGTATCTTGCAAGAAGGTTGTTCATAAGAGAACTTTTTATGTTCGATGTTATGAATAACATAAGGGCCATACTTTCATTGAGAATGAGATGTATGTTATGACTAATGATAATAATATATTACCTCTGGATTTACTTTCATAATTCATTTTAGAGTTTTACACACTCTAGCCCATTGCACAATGTTTGTTGCAAAAGAGTTGTTCATAAAAGAACAATTGTTGTTCAGTATTATGAATAACATAAAGGGCCATGCTTCCATCTGAGATTGGACGTATGTTATGAATATTGATGGTAATATGATACATCTATAACACTGATGCTAAATGTCGCAAGACAAAAAGAATACCACATAAGTGTGGCTCTGCATTTGGTCACATTGGAGAAACCCGCATGGAAAACTCCATTATGATGGATTTTGAAGTCGTTTGATTTTGAATCATCTGCCACTTGCAAATTTCCTCCGAAAAGTGAAGTGACTGAAATACCATTCACAGGCCATAAGGAATGAGCAACAAACTTATTGGTGATCATACATTTTGATGTGTGTAGTTCAATAAATGTTGTTGCAAGTAGTGGATTTATCTATCTTCAGAAATGACTCAAGTAGATATATGGATATTTACTTGATGAGACGTAAGTCTGGATCTTTTGAAATCATTCGAAAGGTTTTCAAATATGAAGTAGAAGTTATTGTAACAAGAAAATTATGTTTCTACAATTCGATTGCAGAAAGAAATATTTGAGTTACAAGTTTAGCGAATGTCTGATGAGTTGTGAAAAGAGTTTCATAACTTACACCTCCCGGAACACCACTGTGAGTGAAAAGTCGGTGAAGATGTAATCGAACCATTTATGACATGGTAAGATCAAAGATGACATAAATAAATTTGCCATTATCCCTTTTGAAAGTGATGCTTTAGAGACTGCGGCTTTTACACTGAAAAGAGCTCCATCAGGTTTGTTGAAATGACGCCATGGTATGGTACGCCCAACCATGTTATATCTTTTCTTAAACATTTGGAATATGGGGCTTGTGTAAAAGGTTACAAACCTATTCCAAATCAGACAAGTGCTACTTTGTAGGTTATCCCAAGTCATTGGGTATTCCCCCACCACTATACCGAGGCAAAGGTTTTTGCCACAAAACGGTATGCTTTTAAAGAGAATTGTTCTTGCAAAAGGTGAGTGGGAGGACAGTGCAACTCGACGAGATAAACAGTATCTTCATCATCAGGTCAAAGGAAAGAAACCTTGGAAGTGATTCTGGAGTTTCCTACTGCGACTGATACGGAAGTCTCTACAATAAAATGTATGGACTTCGGTCGAACTTGCAGCTGAACCACGTAGGCAAGGCTCGTGCAAACCTCTCAGGTGCGCAAACGAGATATTGTTGTTAGACCACAGTATACCTACGATACACAAGGAAGTGTTGATGGGCCCTGACTCCGGAATTGGCTAAATACCAATACAATCCGAGATAGTTTCCATATAAGTGATTCAGGAATAAAATCATGATACACCTTTCGGAAGACTTAGAGTCTAACGAATATTTATGTAACTAAAAACTGATATGGATAAAAATGTTTTATCAATAAAGCTCGACTTGTTGCAATAAACAAGTTCAAGGAGTTGACTACGATGAGGTTGTTTCACCGTAGCGATGCTTAAAGTCGGTTCGGGTTGAACTAGCAATTAATACATATTTCAGTCATGAGATATATAACATGGATGACAATAGGATTTCCATATGATGGAAATGAAACCAAGCACTTGCATGTGTTACAGTCCAAAGTATTTTGTCATTCCAGAGGATGCTAGTGAGTGTGCAAACTTCAGAGTTTCAGAAATGGACAGAGGAGAGCAAAATGGAGTTGGAATATTCGTGTTTTGATGAAATGGTCAAAAAAAGGGTTTTGACTTCATCAATGGGTAATGAAGATGCTTGTGATTCAAGAAAGTAAGTGGGAGCATAATAATATTTCTAAAAACGTTGTGTGCTTGACACATTGTTAATTGGAAATAAATTTCTTGACACAAATTAGGACTTCATTTGAAAATAGTTTTTCGATGAAGTGCTTGGGCTAAATAGCCTTTATATTAGGCATGATGATCTATGGAGATAGATTTACCTAATGGGGCTGAGCAAAGATACATATTGACAAAATGCTAAAACTTTTTAGCATTTAAAACGCCAAGGAGTGATTCTTGCCGAAGTCACATGGAAAATTTTTTGCAAGACTCGGTGTCCCAAAACACTGATGAGCAAAACACATGATGGAGATTCCACACACCTTTGTGTTTGGATTAATCATGTATTCCATGGTATGTAAAACAACCAGATATGTCCAATACTCCCAAAGTTGTTGCGAGTATAGATACCAAAGTGATCAAAAGTATTGATCAAGGAACAACAGTGAAAAAGGGTCATTGAGTACTATAGTAGCACTGATGACAAGTTTTCTCGCAAGCGGAGATCATGAAGAGTTCGTTGTAAAAGGTTACATCCAAGCAGTCTTCATCAATGCTCCAAGCGATTTTCGATTTAAATTAAGGGTTTTGTGTAACACACAATGTGGTGGCACAGTTAGTTGGAAAATGTTCCAAACAAGTTACTGTGGCGAATTCTATAACAGAGGCGAAGTATGTTGCCGCTTTTAAAAGCGACAAAGAAGATGTTGAATCATATAGTTCATTCATGAACTTAGTACGGTTCCAAGATGGCTTTTGTCAATGGGACACTACTGCAGGTAGTTGCTCCATAACTCAGTCTGAGGAATCCAGGTTCGACCTGTGATTCACATACATACATAGCCAAGTCCACACAAAATATGAATTTTGTGAAAGCGTGAAAACGCGAGGATATGAAAAGATACACACGGAGCTGAAGCCGTCAGATCCGTTGGACATCAGGCTATACCACAAGCGAAGCATTTTTACACCGGTGTGCCACAGGTGTGAAGTGCATTAGCATTAACTAGAATATTGACTCTAGTGCAAGTGGGAGTCTGTAGGAGATATGCCCTAGAGGCAATAATAAATGTTATTATTTATCTCCATGCTCATTATTATGTTTATGTTCCATGCTATAACTGCTATGGTTCCCGAGCCCGTATATCCATAAAGGCTCTGGGGAAAACCCATGTGCACGTGTGGAATAATAAACGGTAAAATGTATTCCTAGTCATGCCTCTAAGACTAGCTCAAGTGTTGCATGATGATTATGTTTTCCCAATCATGGGCATGTCTATGCCAGCAACTTTGAGGGCACAATGTTAGAAAAACATTTGTGTTGAATCGACCCGATTGATGTTATGCTATGAGATACATTCGTCACAAGTTAATGGTTAATAACACAGAGATGGTTAACGTTTGCATGATTCCTCAGACCATGAGAGTATCAAGTTTCTTCATGCTTGATTCATGAACTTTGGGGTTTGTTAAACGTCATCCGTAACTGGATGGCTATTACGGCGGCTTACGGGTTCATGGGAAAGTATGTTAAGTAACTTGATAGCTCAAGATTGGGATTTGCTCCTCCGACGATGGAGAGATATCTCTGGGCCCTCTCGGTGTTACGGTATCCATCATCGTCTGGCCAGACACTTTGTGATTTGATCACGGGGATGCCGAAGCACGGTAACGAGAAAAGAGAACAATACCGGTAACGAGGTAACTAGCATAGTGGACAAGTTGTTGATCCACGGGAATGCCAACATGTATCACCTCGGGTATTTGTAACATATCGCGAAGCAACAGGAATAGCACACGGCAACTGGAGGTTCACTCGAATATTCATTCGTGTGGGTATAGGGGTCAATATGGGTGTCCACGGCTCCGATGTTGATCATTGATCGGAAAGGGTTCCGTGTCATGTCTATACTTCACCGAACCTATAGGGTCACACGCTTAAGGGTCATCTATCTGCTGAGTACTAGATAGGGAGTCTGAGAGAAAATCACCGAAAAAGTTTCGGACACCGAAAAAGTTTCGGACAGCGGAAAAGTTCCGCAGAGAGAGGTCACCGGATGAGTTCCGGTGATACTAAAAAGTTGTTTCAGAGGATACCATAAAGTCAAATTGGTTTCGGCACATGCCTGATAATTCTTGGAGGGTGCCAGAAATGTTCTGGAAACTTTTGGGAATTTTCTGGAAGAAAAACCGGAAATGTTCCGGAGCTGCCGGAACCACTTCAGATGCTTTTCGCAGATGAAAATCACTAATCTGGAATTGTTCCAGAACGCGTTGAAAATTATTTTAGTGGGTACTGGAAATGTTCTAAGCCCACATAAATATTTTCAGTTCGAACGGACGCTGGTAAAATGTTTTCATGAATAGTGAAAATACTATTTTGAATAGTGGAAACACTGTATGTATATAGTGGAAACACTATTGTAAAATAGTGGAAACACTATTGTAAGTAGTGGAAATACTATTAGGGGATGATGCAGGCATGGTGATGCAGGCATAGTGATGCAGGCATGGTGATGCAGGCATGGTGATGCAGGCAACACTATTTGGAGGCTTTCCTTTTATGCCCTGGTGGTGTGCTCACCTCATGGGCATTTTGGTAATTCCACCCCTTGGCTTGGCCTATATAAGCAGGTGGAGAGGAGCTCTTCATCCTCACTCCTTCTCACATACAAGTGCCATTGCAATGAACTGGCTTCTCTCTCCCTCCCCACGAAATAGTTTCGTACAGCCGAAAGGCTGTCTGGGTTCCGGTGGGAACTAGTTCTGGACGGCGAAGCCCTGCCGGATAGGTGACACCGTATGTGTGCAACTCTGTAGAGAGGTCGTAGTTTCGATCTTAGTGCCCGAGGGGCTGTTCATGAGTGCCTCCCGAAGGGCTGTCCAAGTGACGGTCCGAGTTCTGTGAGTCCTCCCGAAGGGCTGTCCGAGTGACCGTCCGAGTTTCGAAGGTCCTTCCGAAGGGCTGTCCCCGACACCGTCCGGGGGACTGTTCGACCGCCTCCCGGAGGGCTGTCCGAGGGGCAGATGAGGGAGTACATCCTCGCGGTTGGGAGGTTGTAAATCCTAGCTGCGGGGATCTGCACCACCGATCGTCATCGACTCTACTTCCGCTGCGCTATGAGTCGGTAACGAAAAAGATCAAACCTTGTATGCAGTCTCCATAGTGGTCCTGGGCTGGTGCGTAGGTCGGAAATTTTTGTTTTCTGCTGCGTTACCCTACACTAAAGGCCACCACCAATCGCCAGCGATCAATGGCGGCCTCGGGGACTACACCCAGTGGGTGCACTCAGCATGCCCCCACTAGAAAGTGACTCGTTGATGGAGCTAAAAGAAACACTCTAAGACTACCGCCGACTGCTACAGTCAACGGTAGCCTCGGGGACTACACCCAGTGGGTGCACTCAGCGTGCCCCCACTGGATCATGTCCACTCGACTACGCTCCGGCTAGACTCCGAGTGAACATAAGAAAAGTCAACACTCTAAGCCTCCTGCCGACTGGACTGATTCTAGTCGACAGGAGCCTCGGGGACTACACCCAGTGGGTGCACTCAGCATGCCCCCACTGGATCATATACACCCAGTGGGTGTGCCATGCACAAACCCACTGGCAGACAGCCTATTACAAGAAAGAAGAAATTTCGACTGGAAATCGTACTCACAATGGTACTTACTCGGACGTTGGTCTGCAGTGCCGCACTGGCGTCATACGCCTCCTTCAATCGGTCGCACATCAACCCCACCTAGATCAGAGCCTCCTTGCTCACCCCTATCTAATCCTCAGGGACATGGTACAAGGGGAAGGAGGTAGGTGGGACTGACAGAGTCATTAACGAAAGCCTCGGAGCTGGGATCATCGCCGCACCACCCGGAGGAGCTTGGGTGGACCCTGTGAGTGGCGCCGCCGCTGACGAAGACGCCGGGCCACCCTGGGCCAGAGGACTCGGCCAAGCAGTTTTTGTGGCGGCCTTCGAGCGAGAAACGCGGGGCGCTCGGCGGCGAGAAGCATCCGGCATGGGTGCGTTGATACTCGGCACCCCCCCCGGGTGGCGTCCAGGGTCAGCGGATCAGTACCCACTTCATCGTCCAACTGGATGATTTCGGGTGGGACTACATAAACGAAAGAAATCGTCAGAGTTCAGTCGAAGAAGAGCGTGACCACATAAGTCAGTCGGAGTAACGTACCCTTGGAAGTAGCGGCGTCCGCAGCTTCAGCATCAGTCGAGTCTGGCCTATGGGTATGCGGGTCCGCTGAAGTCATCGAAGTATCATTGCTGCAGAAATCAGAAGAACACTCGGTCAGTTGCCAAACTAACACAAAAACAGACAAGGAGTGGACAAGGGCACTCACGTCGAAGCCACAGGCACGGACACCTTGATTCGAGGAACTATAGCCTTCCGAGGTTTGGAAGAAATCTGTTTGGGCTCCTTGGACTATTTCTCCGCCGAGCTCTTAGCCTCGGCGCGGGCTCGCTTCGAGCTCCGAGTCGCCCGACCCGAGGCAGTCGGCTGCTGAGCCACATTCTCTCTGCCCTTTGGATCGTGCAGCGTCTTGGAGTGAGGCTCCTTCGGAATCTCGTAAGAGGGGGAGGACTCCACCTTGCACCCCTCCTCAAAGCTCTCTTCCTCGTCATCATCGCTTTCCTCGTCATCATTACTCTCATCATCAGACTCCTCCGAATGCCATTGCTTGGTGTCACTCGGCACGTCTTCGGGTGAACGGTCCACCACTGGAACCTTGGAGATCATCTTCGGGAAATCCTGGAAGGGCATAGTTGTCACAACAACTAGAGTCAGATGCACATAAAACGGCGTATGCATAGACCGAATGGGCAGCGTATACGTACCTCTATGGGCTAGAAGTTTTTGGAATATGGGGGCACCCTTCTGGTCCCCCTCGGGTTGTCTCGAGCACATGTGATGGCCTTGATATTGGCTTCCACACCCGCCTCTGCAAGCTCCTCGAGATGCACTCAGGTGGGGTCACTCGGCTCTTCATATATCCACATCGGGTGGGCCCTCGCCTGCAGCGGCTGGATTCGCCGAGTGAGAAACACCTCCAGCAAGTCCATCCCGTTGACACCAACATTCACGGCGCTGATGAGAGCGGTGGACAAGATGTCGACCTCCGCCTTCTCCTCCCTCGCCGCAGAGAGCGACGGAGGGGCCCCCACCCTCTTCGAAGAGTACGGCGGGAGACCTGACCGAGTGCTGACGCTGGGAACATCCCTGTAATAGAACCAGGTGCCCTACCATCCCTTGACGGAGTCAGGGAAGCTCATCTTCGGGAAAGACCTCCCTCCGCGAACCTGGATTCCCAGACCCCCACACAACTGAGTGACGTTGGTCTTCTCACCAGTCGGCAAATTTTTCTTGACGGTCATCGACCGGCAGGTGAAGATGTACTTGAAGAGACCCCAATGGGGTGGGCAGCCCAAGAAATTATCACAAAGGGAAACAAAAGACTAGAGATAAACAATGGCATTGGGGGGAAGGTGATGAAGTTGTGCGCCAAAGTAATCAAGAAATGCCCGAAAGAAAGGGTGGGGAAGCATTGAAAAGCCCCGCTCAATATGCGTGACGAGCAAGACGCGCTCGTCCTCCTGAGGCACCGGCTTGCCCTCTCCCACGCTCGGACGCCGCCAACCCTCGTGCGGAATCAGCCCTTCCTCCGCCAGCTCTTCCAACCGCCGGGCGGTGACGCGCGACGTGATCTAGTCCCCTGCCGCACCACCAGTTGCCACGCCAGATCCGAGGGACGAGGTCTTCCCTGCTTTCTTCGCCTTCTCTGCCTTGGCAGTGGATTCCCTCGCCATCGCCGTACACTCGGGTGGAGAGGAGAAGCAGAGGAATCGGAGCGAGAAGAAAGGGGATCTGAAGCCAGGAACTCTGTCGCCGAGCCTTTTATATCTACAGACAAGATCTCGGGGCGAATCCCCGGATCGACGGCCCGCGCGGCAGGGCGCTGCACAGGACAACCGTGGCACGTGGCGGAGATCATGCATGCAAATCGAGGGGCCACGCCCGCACTTTCCCACCAACGCACGACATTACCGCTTCAGCGCACAAACGCACGAATTCAAATCCGGGGATTTCCGGGACAGATCAATCCGATTGATTACCAGTGATTCCCTTCCTAAAGGACGCACGTCAGTCCGACTGACCACCCTCCGCGGGGACCCGTGCACTCGGCCACGTTAAACACCCGACTGAAGTCTTCTTCAGGATCGTTATGTGACGAGCTCGACGCCCCTCTGCAGGTTCACTTGGCCCTCTCAGTAGGCTCCAAGGCGCATGACTCGTAAACCTAGACTTGTAGAAGGCCCGCGCTGGCGTTCCCCTGGGATAAAGAGTGGCTTCTCTCTGGAGAGTCAGACCACGCACTGGCGTCGCCTCTCGAGTTGTCATGGCATGCCCTCACTCGGGCCTCTAGTCTATCTCTTCTGAGAGACAAAATGAATGCCATCGGGTTTTTCTCGACGATCAACAACATCCGGTCATCTGGGTAAAATTAAGGTCCAGAATCCGTTGTGTTTCCGTCCAAGGAACGGCAAGTCATGACTCGGAAACATATTCCGAGTGCCCTGCAGCACTCGGACTTAACCGAAAGATCGATTATTCTAATCCAGGAAATCCCAACCGATTCGGGGGCTAATGATGTGGTCACCTATTACAGGTAGGGTCATGGACCCATCATTCGGGACCCACATGGGGCCCATCATCATCATAGGTAGGTCCATGGACCATGCCAGCATTCGGATGCGCACATCAGGAGGACCACTCGGACGTACAGGACAAGAAGGCGTCGTGGGAGCTGCAACGGTCGAGGGATCCTAAGTCATCCACTAAATAGAGTTATAACTACCGTTACCTGTAACTGCTGTAGTATAGGCTCATTACACTAGTAACTACCTCATTCAATGGCATTTATTGTCCCGGCGGCGTGGGGGGCATGGGGCTGCAGCGCACTCTATATAAGCCGCACCCCTCTTCATAGCCGGGCAAGGTTCAACTATGTAATCCTATCTACCGAATCAAAGCAAGCCTCAGGGCACGAGACATAGGGCTTTTACCTCCATCGAGTAAAGGGCCTGAACTCGTTAAACACCATGTGTTACACCTACGCCGTAGTTAGGCTTTGCCCCTTATTCGTACCCCTAGTACTCATTGTCAGTATCATAACCCCGACAGTCATTGCGCGCGGCAGCCGTGGAGATCGTAAGTTTTGCTTCTTCTTGCTCAACTTATTGATTGATTCATTCATTCACTCAATGTTGCTCTACATATTGTGTACCTTGTACGCGTTACCGTGATGTACCACAAGTTAGAGGGCAGACTATTTACGCACATACATTATTGGATGAAGCTCAAGGGGCAGTATGTGTGGGACAACATAATCAGTTCATGAAAACTTGTTGAATATACGGTTAATCTCGTTGAATTTGAACTATTGTTGTACTAGACTTTTTTGCATGCTATGTATGAATGATTTATGCTATTTTCTATGCGAACTTTGATGAATTTCGTCGTGTTTGGTGATATTTTTTCGGTTAGTTGAAATTCGGTTTGAAATGTATGCAGATAGTGTTGGATTACAGTCTCAAGCATCCATGTCCGCGGACCGGTCCCCCTTGTCTGTGGATGGATGCGGTGTCCGGTTTGTGGGTCAGCGTTGAAGATGCCCTTAGGTCACCCACTGGGTGCAACCGATGGGAGACGGTAGCACGGGTTATTTTCAACCGATTTGGATGGCGAGCTACTAATAGGCTAGGTGTATAGGCATCGTAGCCAGTAAATATTTTCGCCGGATGTGGCAACTTTTTATTTTCTTTTGTTGTGCTTCGTTTGTGAACTAGACTTGAACTTCAGACTTGTTTTTGCACTTGATTTAATAATATGGCCGTATGCATCACTTTGATGCAAAGACCGGGGTTATCCTCCTTTTCAAAAAAAAAAACCATTGAGGCAAAAGAAAAGAAATATATATACAGCTTGAGCATTTCATCAAGCAACTCGAATATGTGATGTTTCACACATCCACAAGAAAGAACCATGGAAAGCAATGGCGTGTTGGGTTGAAGCGATCGAACGGTGAATGGACCTCTCGATCCTCAGTGGTCGAACATTTCATTAGACCAAACCATCCAAACAAAAAACATCAAACACTCGTAACACCACACTGATACTGCTGAATCTACCATAGGAATGTACGTATGTTCTTTTCAGCATGCGCATTAATCTTCGCAGCAACGTACCAAGTTTCATCCAATGTGAATGTCTAAAACGACCTGCACAAGGAGAGAAACACACGAGAGGCAAAAAGAGCATGCTT
The DNA here is from genome assembly GCA_011799875.1 of Thinopyrum elongatum. NCBI lineage: Eukaryota > Viridiplantae > Streptophyta > Magnoliopsida > Poales > Poaceae > Thinopyrum > Thinopyrum elongatum. The sequence goes on along the minus strand of CM022302.1, from coordinate 64,632,664 downwards.
TTCTTTTTTTTTGCCTTCACACTGCATAATCTCTTGTCTGCCCCAAAGGCGGAAACGGCCGTGACTTTGGCAGTCAGCAACGAACCTGATTCGCCTGAACGAACCAAAGCAAACACTTTTTGTGCTATATAGCAGCCTTGGTTTACCAACGATACAACTGGAATACACACACACACATTTCTGCGAGAAAACTTTCGAAAGCGTCGGAATCCAGAACAACATCTAACTGAATGAATATACGGTTTTGATCCGAACGGACGAAATCCTCCGTGATTCCTTAACAAGAAAAGAGTAGTTCTATCATGTGTAAATCGTTTATGCATTTCTCAGTGTCATCCGGCCTATTTAGTTAGCTGCTGACAGGCCTTCCCTGAAATTGTTGCATTACTATTAATTACTCCCTCTGTTTATAGATATAAGATGTTTTAAATATATTAATATGATCTACAACAAGACTGAAATAAGCGAACAAATACACTAAAACATGTATATATACATCCGATTCAGTATAAAGTTAGAACATCTCATATTTGTGAACAGAGGGAGTAATTTGCAATGCTTCTTACTCCTATTAATAACTGAAAATACCCGGGAGTACAGTTAGGGGGAGCCCTCGTCCACCTTTTTGGTCTGATGGTTGGGACCTTCATCTCCTTCCTCCCGCTGTCTCACGACTCGGTGAACAAATGAACGGCGACTAGGTAAATAGGCTTACTTGCCGATTTTACTTCCCCACTCCATGGAGAGTGAACAGCGACAAAGCCTGTCATGCCAGGACATCGATCGAGAGCAAAAAGATGCCACTATATATTAGTAACAGGTTTCTAAATACAGAAGTTCTGATACTAGTTTCTGTTTTCCCTTATATCGACAACAATCCAGTTGCTGTGCCTCGCAAAAAACGTTACAGCACAGCTGGCACTCGTAATGTTCTTGCATAAATATTAAATCAGAAGAAATCAGAAGAAGACACTCATATAGCTTTTACAAGTGTATTTAGAAGGGAAATGGTGCTTTGATTTGCATATGCCTACCACTCCATTACTAACAACACTTATGATTGGTGTGGTTTCTTCTAATTAAAGTAACAACCAATTATATACGAAAAGATCATTCAGGGAAGATAGCGACTCCGTGAGTCAAAACATCAGTGAGCAGGTCGCCCGACGACTTCAGCACGGGGCGAATTACTTGCCATCCATGGTCGAGATCTTATTATGAATATTGATGGCATGCTTTTCATTTGGGGGGGGAGGGATTCCCGGGCGACCGTCTTCCTTTGACATACCACCCCCCAGTTGCCTCAAAGGTTATTGTACAACTAGAAAACATGGAGGATTCTACAACATGCACCGCAAGAAGACACAGATGAAGGGACAACGCCGACGGCCGACCAGCACTTCTACGAAAAGGTGTCGACCAAGATAAAGGACAATTTCATCATCTCACAAAGTCCTACTCCCTCCCTTCCTAAATATTTGTCTTTCTAGAGATTCCAACAAGTGACTACATACGGAGCAAAATGAGTGAATCTACACTCTAAAATATGTCTATATACATCTGTATGTGATAGTCCATTTGGAATCTCTAAAAAGACAAATATTTAGGAACGGAGGGAGTAGATTACATCTTTAGAAGATCCGATCTATGTAGTCCACCCAGATCATCCACATTAGTAGGTAATGTTACAACACAATTCAAATAAGATGAAAACATCCTCCCATTTTATTAGTTATAAGAAGACATAGCCATGACATTGTTCAAAAGTGGCATCACAAGTTTCAAGGAGTAGAAAAGAGATGAATCAACGAAACCCATGCAACCTTTGTGATGCTAGTGTGTTATATCAACTATGTTATGAGAGGAGATCAAGCGAAACCATAACTCAATGTACAGAGGTGGCCTGCGATGCATGGGATGTCGGGGCAACGGCACCGACACCACAGCACAAATAGTTCCTCGAGCAACACCCCGCTACCCATGGTAAGGATGCCAGGCCTCCCAGCGGCTTGTGCAAACGGTGCGGCCATCATCATGAGAAGGCAAACCTGTGCCATGAGAAAAAATATGAAGACTTGGATGGTTCTACTGAACATTTTCACCCAATTTTCTGAACAAAGTGCACTAGAGAACAATGTACACTACTCCTCACAATATGTGTTTGTTATGTCATACTGAACACCAAATTCAATATATATAGAACATGCACTACCAGAATCGCCCCCTATGCCGACGGCCATGGCTGTCGGCATAGCCCTGATTCCCGTCGGGACAGGTCTATGCCGACGGCCCCTGTCGGCATAGGGCCGTCGGCAACATATTCGTCGGCGTAGCCAGGGAGGCCGTCGGCATAGATCCTATCCCGGCGGTGTTCGTACATCTATGCCGACGGCCTCGGCCGTCGGCAACGTCCCCGCCTAACGGTGGCCGCCGTCAAGTGCAGACCAACAGCTGTGCGGCACTTGGCACATATATGCCGACGGCTGCCGTCGGCATATATGTGCCACGTGGCGCGCAGCTGTACCTCCTGGGGCAGGGTTATGCCGACGGCTGAGCCGTCGGCGTAGTTTAAATCTATGCCGACGGCTCGGCCCTGCCCCAAGAATGCCCAGTGACTGCCACGTGGCTGCTATGCCGACGGCCTAGCCGTCGGCGTACTTTACAACTATGCCGACGGCTAGACCGTCGGCATAGCTACCACGTGGCAGCCACTAGAAGCTCTCGCCATATATATGCCGACGGCTAGGCTGTCGGCATAGTTTCTGTCTGTTTTTTTTTTCTTTTTCCTGTTTCTTTTCAGCTCAATTCATTTGAATATATAGAGCATATATAAGAATCATACAGCAATACATGCATCACATAACAATAAGGAGCAGCATCACACAACAAATGCATCATCACACAACATAAGAAGCATCGCAAACCATAAACATATAAGTATCATCACCACCAAGCATATAAGAATATCACAAACAACAATAAGTAACATCACAAGCATATAATTAAGTATCATCACCACCAAGACCGCCACAAGTCACCCAAAGGCTTAAGCGCCTGGACGTCGAGCACCGCGGAGGTCGTCACCGCCAAGTCCGCCGAAGCCCAGGTCGTCAGTGCTAGCGGCAGCGCCACCGCCTCCGCCTCCGCCTCCGTGGATCGGAGTGATCGGGCTCCGTGACTCGGGAGTGCTGCGAAGACCACCACCAACGGTAGACGATCCACCGGTTCCCTGGATGTTGAAAAGACATGTTAACGGGATATATGACTGTGTTGAATAAACGATATGCTTTGGGTGAATAGATTGGGGATGAACTAACCGGTGAGGGGCCAGCGTTCTGTGCCAGAAACTCCTCAAAGGTAAGCAGCCTTGGTTGTGGTGGAGGAGATGGTGCTGGTTGCAATTGAGGAACCCTGCCGGCCGCCATTTCCTGAAGAGCGTGCTGCATCATGCGATTGTTCTGCTCATGGAATGCAAAAAGGCTCTCGTGCCATGCCATGGTCTCCTGGCATGTGTACTCCATGTAGGCCTACGGTATGACATGATGGAACTCATAAAACTACTAAATGCGGAAAATAAACTGAGCAATGAAGATAAGAGGGAAAATACTTACAGATTGCCGCTCCTGAAAGAGGGACTGTGACTGCGCACTGGTCATGGGTGTGCTCGTGCGCTGGCTCAGGCTCGGCTCGATCCGACGGAGCTGTGTGTAGGAGATAGTAGGAGTGATCACAGCATCCAGAACCGCCTCCCGACCATGCTCCTTGGGCCCCATGCCCACCACCACCCTCTCGTCCAGATCTGCCGCAATGGGGTCAGGTGTGTCAGGATGTAACCTTAGATACCCTTCGGAGTAGGCCTTCTTCTTCTGCGCGGTCTTGCCGTAGTACTTGGGCTCGCCAGGCTTGGAGTCCTTCCGCGTATGGGCGATCTCCCACGCCTACATGTGTGAGAGCGGCCGCTTCTGTTTCTCCTCCTGCACCACCAAACAGAGGTTAGTCATACATAAGAAAGTGACGGTAAATAGAAGAAGAAGAATGTTTAATGAGGTTAGTCATACATTAAGTGTCTTGTGGAGAAAGTGGTTTTGGTTTCCCTGAGCATGTACTCCCTCCTTCCCTCGGTTAGCCTTGTTTTTGATTCTCGTAGCTGCCCAGGCTCCATCCTTATCACACCAAAGATCAACCAATGCCGCCCAGGACTCGTCTTTTCCATAACACCAATTTGGACACACCTACATAATAAAAGCATAATGGCATGTCAACACGAAACGGTGAAATGTACTACAAACATCGGAATGAAAAATCTTTTATACTTACCGCCAAGTACTCGTGCCTCTCCAAGGTAATGCCCATCCTCCGTGCTTCTTCCTTGGTCATCTTCACACCAAGAACGTCGTGATAGTATGTCGAGATGGCCACCCAGCGCACCTCGTACTGGAGCTGGCGGGCCTTCTTCTTGGCTCGGTGCAGCACGATCTGGTCGGCTCTGGCCTGGTGCTCCGGAAGAACTCGATAGAATTTCTACAATCATGCATGAAACAGGAATGGAAGAAGCCATGAGTTAAATCATTCATGAAACCAGAATGGACTTGTGCTTCTGAAGAGAACTCACCCAGAAAGTAGTGATCACGGCCTTGGCATGGGTCTCATGGTCCGCGTGGAGGGCCGCTTCCCAGTGGTCCCAGCTCGTGGCCAAAACCCGACGGTCCGGGTGCCTGACTGGATCCGGACAGTACAGCCCCGGCCAGTGTAACTTCAGCAAGACGGTGATGAGGCCGTTGGGAATACGGGCCCCTTTAGGATAAATCCAGTTGCTGCAAAAGAATGAAATATTAGCATGTGACAAGCAAAATAAATAACTACCGGAATGAGCATGTGACAAGCAAAAGAATGAAATTCTTATAAAGTGGCACTTACTCTTTCTCCGTGGGCTCAATGAGCCACTTCTGCTCCTCAGTAGCAGGAATCTGCTTTGGTAGCTTTGTGTTACCACGCAGCCACCCCTTGTTGCAACCCCCTCCGCGCCACCACCATCATCCCCGCCACCACCCTCCTCCTCGCCTGCCTCCTCCTCCTCCTCCTCCTCCTCCCCCTCCCCAACCTCCTCCTCCACCTCATCCTCGGCCCCATCCCGAACCTCCTCCTCCTCCTCGTCCTCCTCCTCCTCCTCGTCAGAGGGTACCTCACTAGAGGAGGGCCTCGAAGACAACACCCCTAAGTCGGTGAGGGTGCGCTCTTTCTGGCCGCGACCTCCTGTAGTGGCTCTCCCCCCACCACCTCGCCCTCTAGGGGCTCTCCCCCCGCCCCCTCCTCCTCTAGGGGCACCTCTCCCTCGACCTCCCTGTGAGGAGTCATCGTCAAGTAGCCGGGGGGGAGGATTACGTGCTCGACCACTCCGACTAGGCAGGCCGACGACCTTGCATAGGAAACCCACGCCGTCGGCCTTCCTCTTGACCATGTTCCACGAACCTGCATTGAAAAGAGAATAAGCAATTAGTACATTAATAAAATGAAGGAAAAGGCATAATAATAAGGAATAATAAACACATTAATAAAAAAGCATAAAAAGGCATATTCCTAAACTATAGAAAAAAAAGACTTGAAACGTACATCTGCTAGAACCCATACGAATCGTCACTGTTGTAACATCTTTCTCGGTCGGTCTCATCATCACTATCAATCATATCATCTTCGTTGTCTGACGGAGGTGGAGGCTCTTCCTCGTCGTCAACGTCTTCGTTTAACTTTTCTAGCATAAGTATGTCATTTTCATTGACAATGGTCTCACCATCATTCCGTGCATCATCATCGTTTGGATCCACATCATCATCACCCAATGGTCTAGCGTCATCGTTTCTAACCACATCATCATCATCAAGTTGCTCTTGATAGAACACTCCCTCGTATGTCGTGGGGTTAATGTTGTAGTAATCGTCTTCATTCGGGTCCGGTAGCTTACCATGTGGCGACACCTTGAACACAACTTCCCAACCCTTTAGGTACTATTTCTGGTATGGGTAATGCAGATAATAAACTTGTGTAGCTTGGGTAGCCGCAATGAAGAGATCGGCTCCAGCATAGACGGTTGATGGTTTAACTTCGACCAAACCAATGTAAGGCGTATGTTTTACCCCCTCCCGCGGATCGAACCATCGCCATTTGAACACAGGCAGACTTAGGGTCTCGCGCCCCTTGCGGAATTTAATCTCGTATATATTTTGTACCCTTCCGTAGTAGTCTACTGAATTTTGACCGGGGGTGTACACTCCGGTATTTATAGTTTTGGGATCAGGCCGGCTGTTCTGGTGCTCCTCTGTATGGAAGCGATACCCATACACATCATACTTTTTACATGTCATGGTGGCAGGGTCAAAACCCATGGAAACCCATCTCAATTCATCATCCATAGATATGTTCGGATCTTTTCCCTACAAGTATAATTGAAATTGCTTGGTGCATTAGTTCGGTTAACTAATAAATGTTGAACTAGGTATTTAATAGGGGAATGTGGAAAATTACTTTCTCCATGAACCAAGCAACAAAAATTTTACGTCCAGGGTTTCCATGACGGAGAAGAGTAAGTGCCTCCGCCTCAGTAGGAGGATTCATTCCCGTCCATTCCTCTTGAACAAAATCACTAAAAGAAGAAAAGCGGTGTTAGACCGAGACTAAGTGAACATAGAACATGATGATGTGGAAGACATAAAGGAATGGTGTAGTGGTATTACCTCATCCACACTTCCTCAACTTCCTTGATGTTTTGCAAGATATAGAACATGAGGTCCTCCCACTCTTGTCGTGGCATGTTATAAGATTTCGAGGCCCCAGCCCTCCCACCTTGCACGTTGAATAGATGGAGCCTGGGTCGATACTTGGACTCTTCTATATTGTATCGAGGCACCTTGTTATGCAGATGGGGAACGTGGTCTGGATAGTATGATGTCCTGAGGTCTGACACCTCCTCTAGGATAACTGCCTCAGCTATGGAAGCTTCAATCTTAGCTTTGTTTCCACATTTCTGTCGGAGATGCTTGTTCTGCCTCTCAGGGCCGTACTGCCAGCGATTCTGCACAGGCCCCCCAAACAATACCTCGTTCGCGAGGTGCAGAATGAGATGTGTCATCGGAGTAAAGAAGCCTGGCGGAAAGATCTTCTCTAGCTTGACTATCAACTCCGGTGCCTTCTTATGCAATTTTTCAATCACGTCTTTACTTACTTCTTTAACACAGAGCGTGCGGAAGAAATGCCTTAGCTCGGCAAGCACTCGCCAGACATGCTCGGGGACATAGCCTCGAACCATCACCGGCATTATCCGCTCAATCCATACATGGTAGTCATGACTCTTCAGGCCGGTCACTTTGCCCGTTGAAAGATTGACTCCCTTACTTATATTCGATGCATAACCATCGGTGAACTTCAAAATGTGTTTCAGCCAGATAAGTACTTCCTTTTTTTCTGGCGTTTTAAGGACAAAGTCAGCATCTGGCTTGAACCAGTTTTTTCGACCGCCTGTGGGAGGCTTCATGTTTAGACGTGGTCTATCACAAATTCTCTATTGATCGGCTCTAGCTTTAACGTCATCCTTTGTCTTATCACGAATGTTGAGGATCGTGCGAAAAAGGGACTCTGCCACATTCTTTTCGGTGTGCATCACATCTATGTTGTAAGGAAGTTTGAGGTCCTTGAAATAGGGAAGCTGCGAGAAGGGGGTAATGTGAGTCCAGTTGTGCGTCTCACCATATCCCTCGAAGCCTTTGGCTTTGTCTTTGCCTTTGCCTTTGACTTTAGGCTTGAGAGCTTTTAGCTGAGCAAGAACATCTGCCCCCGAAAATGTTGGAATCTCGGTTACTTCATGAACAACCCTGCCTTTTGTGAAGTTCTTCTTGTCTTCCCTGTCTGGATGGTCTGGAGGGAGGAACTGTCGATGCAGGTCAAAGGCTACATACTTGCCACCCTTACTCAGCCAAATCATTCGCAGAGCCTGCATGCACACTGGGCATGGCATCTTTCCACTTGTACACCATCCGCAGAATAGAGCATAGCCGGGAAAGTCATGCATGCAATAGGGCAACCAAACTTTCATCAAGAAATTTCTCTGCAGATCCCGGTCGTATGTCAACCTCGAAAAGTACCAAGAATGGTGCAAATCATCCACCAGCGGCTGCATAAACACACCCAATTGCTTCCCCGGGTATTCAGGCCCTGGAATAATGAGCGACAAGACCATGGTCTTGCGTTGCATTAGGGCACCGGGAGGGAGATTGAGCGGAATTACAAACACGGGCCAGCAGCTGTATGGATTGGACGACATACCATATGGATTGAACCCATCACTTGATATGGCTATTCTGACATTCCCAGCCTCGGCTGCTTCCTCGGGGTATTCTTCATCGAATGACTTCTATGCTTCGCCTTCCGATGGATGTACGATTTTATTTGGATTGTACCTTATACCTTCCTTGTGCCACTTCATCATTTTGGCAGACTCCTCCGTGATGAAAAGGCGCTGCAGTCTTTCTACGAAATGGAGATACCGAAGAACCTTAACGGGGATGGCTAGCTGCTTTTTCTCACCATCCTCACCGACCACCTCAATGTACCGAGACGAACCGCACTCCCTATAGTACTTGTCATCCGCATACTCGTGCCTAAACAAAAGGCAATTCTTCGGGCAAACATCTATTTTCTCATAATCCATAGAGAGTGCCTTCATGATTTTCTTTGTAGCGTACATGCTTTTCGGCAATTCATGACCCTCAGGGAGGCTGTTAGCCCATACTCCCAGGAATGCTTCGAAGCATTTCTGGCTACAGCCATACTCAGCCTTGACTGCAATCAGTTGCGAGATGGCATCCAGCTGAGATATTTTCGCACCCGCATAAAGAGGTTTCTTCGACGAGGCCAAGACCTCCAAGAAGGCCTTTGCGGTTGCCTCCGACTCCTCTGGTTCATTCTCTGAAGGTGTCGCATTTGCCGTTTCTGCAACAATGACATCATCTAGCATGTCCCTGACCCCGTCGTCCTCATATCCATCGATTCGTTGTCGCATCACCTCCTCTCTACCACGGTCCTGCTCGGCTATGTTTATCGGCGGCATGTCAAAGTGTGGCATATATCCGTGTGTGCGAAGGTGCTCAGTCATGTCCTTCTGATTTCTACGGTGACGTCTGGCACATCTCGCACAGGGGCATGGTGGGATAATTCTCATTGGACAACGGAATATCTCGTTCAAATACACATCGGTTTTCGCGATCCACTCTGATGTTACTCGATTCCGATGGATAAAACCACTGTACATCCACTGATTATCTGCCATCCTCTGCTTTTTTGCAAGCCACACAACATAATTAAGGATTCACTTAAATTAATCACATCAAATTTTCATTTTCTACCGCGTTGAATCCACCTACATCTCTAATAGGTAAAGATGGGTCCTAATCCCACCCGAGGATGTGTAGATTGAGTACGTTCTCCATTATACCCCGTTCTGAGACAAAATTTCGGTAGCACCTCCCCGCTGTTCTCTAGATACACGTCTTGGCAAATAGCAAAGAGAATGTGCTCCGGAGAACAATGGGGAGGCGCCGCCGAAATCCTGTCTCGGAACAGGGTAGAACATGGAGAACATACCCAATCTACACATCCTCGGGCTGTCCGTGGAAAACGCTGGACAATCCGAAAGAACTGCGGTGATAAATATGCAATTGAATGCATATTTATCGATGCAACCCTTTTGGACAGGAGACGCCTAGGTTACGCGACTTGACTTGAGAATGAAATCTAGTGACATGAAAAAATGTAGGAGATGGACTTGTAGGTCACCCTCGGTTGTAGGGGAAGGAGTCGAACAACAGCGGGATGCTCAGGGACCAACGCGTCGGACGACGGTCACTCTGATGAAATGCGACACCACAAAGCCTACAAATTCCACCGAAAGAACAACTTAGATCATCACATCTCTGTCAAGTGTCAAACTTTTGTCTTCTATTCTTTTAGCAAGATCATCATGAGTATCAATTTTTTTAGCAAGATCCTCACATCTTAGTAAGTCTCAAAATTTTGTCTTCAATTATTTTCGTAAGATCATTATGAGTATCAAAAAAAAATAGCAAGATCATCACATCTCAGTCAAGTATCAAAATTTCTCCAACATCCATCCATCCATTCATCTATCATTAACTTGACCAACATCCATTCATCAACATGACCTAACATTAAATTTATGACAAACAAAGTTTCTAAAAAAATTCACCGACATTCCATCCATCCACCATCTTTGATTCTAACAACATCCATGCATCCATCTAACAAAAATTTATCCATACATCCATCCACCTAAAAACAGTAGCAAGAAGAAGAAGAAAAACCTACAAAAAAATCTATTTATCTAACTATCTATCCATCCATTCATCTATTTATCTAACTATCTATCTATTTATCTAACTACCTAACTACAAAAACAGTAGCAAAAGAAGAAGAAAACAGCAGCGGTAGCAGCAGCGGGGGGGGTGGGGAGCGGCAGGGTGGGGGGGAGCTCACCGGGGGGCAGTAAGGGAGCGGCGAGGGGGTACGGGTCGGGGCAGGGGACGGCGCCGAGCAGCACCACACGACGGCCGCCGGAGGGGGTGCGGGTCGGGGCAGGGGCGTGGCGGCGCGGTGGGGCTTGGGTGGAGGGGGGCGGACCACCGCGCGGTTCGGTGGCGGCGCGGCAGGGCTTGGGTGGAGGGGGGCGGACGGCGGCAGCGATGGTGGGCGGCGGCGTCGGTCGGGATAGGGCGGCGGCGGGGACTAGAGCGAGGGTGCGGCGGCGCGGCGGGTCGGGATCCGGTGGCGGCGGCGGCGCGGGTGGGGGTCGGGGTCAGGCGGCGGCGCGGCGTGGGTCGGGGTCGGGGAGTAGGAGGAGGAGGAGTTGAGGAGGGCCAGATGAATGAGTGGCCACGGTGGCCCGAGTAGATAAGGGTGGCCCTATGCCGACGGCCATGCCGACGGCATAGGTTTGGTCCCCACCTGCCAGGGACAGGGCCGGCGAGTGGATAAGAGGCATATGCCGACGGCCAGGCCGTCGGCATGGATAGGAGGCCTATGCCGACTGCAAGGCCGTAGGCATAGATGGCAACCACTTTTTTTGAAAAAATAGTCCCACCTCGCCTAGGGACAAGCAATTTGACCTGTTTAAATAGTTCACTAATCCATACGTTATAAGCTCCGGTATTCATTAGACTTCTATGAAGAAAACGGACAATTACCGTGAAACTTTCAGTGCCCGTGCAACCGGCCCGATGCCCGGGCACAGAAGGTTTCACGGTGATAGTCCGTTTTCCATGATGGATGCCGGTGTTTTTTGTAAATTCAATTATTATTTTTTTAGTTTTTTAGTACGGGACCCGGTGTGATGCCCGTCACGGCGGCAGCGACACCCGTGAGGGGGGGCACACCCCGGAGCAGCGTGCCGGGCGCCTGCGCCTGCCACCACGCTTCCACAAGCGTAGGAGGGCCCACCGCGACACCTGGCGGCATTGCTACCCCCCAGGTACCCCGTCCCGTCTAACCCTAACACAGACGACCACCGGATCTAGCCCTGGAGGAGGGGCCACACCACGGAGCCCCAAGACGGGCGTCTACGCATGCCAGAACACTTTCACACATGCATCGGGACCCGTGCGATGTTTCGGTGGCATAGCTACACCCGGAAGGCCACCCCGAATCCTAGTTGACCAGTAGATCTAGCCCTTTGACTTTCGCCGGACGGGCTTTGACCGGTGGACTCTTCCTCCTGGTTCCGATAGGTCAGCCCATAGCAACATCCCCAAACACGGTCTGGACACAACCCAACACTAGATTCCCTCCGGTTCCACCGCACCCGCACCATCCCCCCTCCAAGTGACGGCGGCACTGCCTTCCGTGGAGGGGGGGCCACACCACGGAGCCCCAAGACGGGCGTCTACGCATGCCACAACACTTTCACACATGCATCACGTCCCGTGCGATGTTTCGGTGGCATAGCTACACCCCGAAGGCCACCCTGAATCCCAGTTCACCAGTAGATCTAGCCCTTTGACTTTCGCCGGACGGGCTTTGACCGATGGACTCTTCCACCTGGTTGCGATAGGTCAGCCCATAGCAACATCCCCGAACATGGTCTGGACCCAACTCAACACTAGATTCCCTCCGGTTCCACCGCACCCGCACCATCCCCCCTCCAAGTGACGGCGGCACTGCCTTCCGTGGAGGGGGGGCCACACCACGGAGCCCCAAGACGGGCGTCTACGCATGCCACAACACTTTCACACATGCATCACGACCCGTGCATGTTCGGTGGCATCGCTACACCCCGAAGGCCACCCCGAATCCCAGTTAACCAGTAGATCTAGCCCTTTGACTTTCGCCGGACGGGCTTTGACCGGTGGACTCTTCCACCTGGTTGCCATAGGTCAGCCCATAGCAACATCCCCGAACACGGTCTGGACCCAACCCAACACTAGATTCCCTCCGGTTCCACCGCACCCGCACCTCCGCCCTCCAAGTGAGGGCGGCACTGCCTTCCGTGGAGGGGGGGGCACACCACAGAGCCCCAAGACGGCGTCTACGCATGCCAGAACACTTTCACAACTGCATCGGGACCCTGCGATGTTTCGGTGGCATAGCTACACCACGGAAGGCCACCCCGAATCCCAGTTGACCAGTAGATCTAGCTCTTTGACTTTCGCCGGACGGGCTTTACCGCTGGACTCTTCCACCTGGTTGCGATAGGTCAGCCCATAGCAACATCCCCGAACATGGTCTGGACCCACCCAACACTAGATTCCTCCGGTTCCACCGCACCTGCACCATCCCCCTCCAAGTGACGGTGGCACTGCCTTCCGTGGGGGGGCCACACCACAGAGCCCCAAGACGGGCGTCTACGCATGCCAGAACACTATCACACATGCACATCGGACCCTGCGATTTTCGGTGGCATAGCTACACCCAGAAGCCACCCCGAATCCTAGTTGACCAGTACTCTAGCCCTTTGACTTTCGCCGGACGGGCTTTGACCGGTGGACTCTTCCACCTGGTTGCGATAGGTCAGCCCATAGCAACATCCCCGAACACGGTCTGGATCCAACCCAACGTAATTCCCTCCGGTTCCACCGCACCCGCACCATCCCCCCTCCAAGTGACGCGGCACTGCCTTCCGTGGGAGGGGGCCACACCACGGAGCCCCAAGACAGGCGTCTACGCATGGCACAACACTTTCACACATGCATCACGACCCGTGCGATGTTTCGGTGGCATAGCTACAGCCCGAATGCCACCCCGAATCCCAGTTAACCAGTAGATCTAGCCCTTTGACTTTCGCCGAACATGCTTTGACCGGTGGACTCTTCCACCTGGTTGCGATAGGTCAGCCCATAGCAACATCGTCGAACACGGTCTGGACCCAACCCAACACTAGATTCCCTCCGGTTCCACCGCACCCGCACAATCCCCCCTCCAAGTGACGGCGGCACTGCCTTCCGTGGAGGGGGGGCCACACCACGGAGCCCCAAGACGGGCGTCTATGCATGCCACGACACTTTCACACATGCATCACGACCCGTGCGATGTTTCGGTGGCATAGCTACACCCCGATTCCCCCTCTAAACAGATTCCCTCTGTGTCGACCGTTTCCCTCCTCCGTGACACGGCGGCAGCGACGTCCGTGAGGGGGGCAATCGATATACCATTGGGGTATTTTTTTTTGTTTAGATAAGGCACATTTATGTTGTGAATAACCAAGATTCCCTCCGTGTCGGCCCGACGTGGCCGTTTCCCCCCTCCGGGACACGGCGGCAGCGACGCCCGTGAGGGGCGGCACACCCCGGAGCCGCGTGTCGGGTGCCTGCGCCTGCCACCACCTTCCACAAGCGTAGGAGGGCCCACCGCAACACCTGGCGGCATTGCTACCCCCCAGGTACCCCGTCCCGTCTAACCCTGACACAAACGACCGCCGGATCTAGCCCTTTTACTTTCGCAGGACGGGGTTTGACCGGTGGACCTTTTCACGTGGTTGTCATAGCCCAGCCCATAACTACACCTCCCAACACCGTCCCGGCCCAACCCACCCCAAGATTCCCTCCGTGTCGGCCCGACTTGGCCGTTTCCCCCCCTCCGGGACACAGCGGCAACGACGCTCGTGAGGGGGGGCACACCCCGGAGCCGCGTGCCGGGTGCCTGCGCCTGCCACCACGCTTCCACAAGCGTAGGAGGGCCCACCGCAACACCTGGCGGCATTGCTATGCCCCGGGTACCCTGTCCCGTCTCCCCTCTCCGTGACACGACGGAAGCAAGGCCCGTGTGGGGGGAGGGGCAATCGATATATATATAATCGAGATATGTTTTCTGTACATAAGGCACATTTAAGTTAATCAAATTAGTTTTGGAAAAAAATAAAAAGGAAAAAGAGAAAATAAATAAAATATTAAAATATTATTAGAAATCTATGCCTACGGCCATGCCATCGGCATAGCTACGGCCACGGAACGGTAGAGCCATGGATCGATGACGTGGCATAGGGCGCGGATCGATGACGTGGCAAAGGCCATGGGCCAGGCCTATGCCGACGGCAAGACCGTCGGAATAGATATGCCACCCCACGGACCGGCGAGCGGCTCGGACCGATGACGTGGCAGACGATGAGAATCGATGACGTGCGCATACCTATGCCGACGGCCACCGTTAGCCCATCGGCGTAGGCATCACACCGTCAAACCACCGTCGCCGCCGGGGTAGCCGGGCCCACATGGTATGCCGACAGCCGATCTATGCCGACGGCAACCGCAGGCATATTTCTTGCGATGCCGACGGCCCCCGTCGGCATAGATGGATATATGCCGACGGCTTATCTACGCCGACGGCTTTAGGTGGGCCGTCGGGATACACCTATCTATGCCGAGGGGGACCGTCGGCATATATTTGGTCGTCGGCATCGCCAGTTTTTCTGGTAGTGATGGTGGCATGATGCTCGACCTTACCCTTACGAAATACATTAATTACATGTTTGACTACTATTTAGCGAAAGAAGGGAAACAATTAATAGCAACTAAAATATCCACAGTCTTATCTTCTCGGAAGCATATAAGAGAAACTAGCGGTTACTATGTATGTTTAGTCATAATTGACGATGAAGGATAAGATTTAAATTCGGGAATCAAAGATAGAATTTTTTATCCATTCCTCATGCAGGCCATGTACACTGAAAGGAAATCCACAAGCTATATACCTCATATTTTCACATGGCCGTTGCTCCCATTATTTCAAAAAATTCCAAGTTTGTACTACACGTGTGTGCGTGTGCTTGCGTATGTGCGTGCGTGTGTGAGGAAACTCTCCCCTTGAGAAAAGTTTGAATGCCATATGGTGCAGTCTACGATGGCCATGAGAGAGAGAGAGAGAGAGAGAGAGAGGATCTACCATGTGTATGTAAATCGTTTTTGGATTTCTCAATGCCATCCAGCCTACTTAATTAGCTGCCAATCGATCTTGCCTGAAGAAATTACAGCCTCAATGTTTCTTTCTCCTAGTAATTAAAAGGCGAGGGCTGGTTCACCTTTTTGCTCTGCCGGTTGGGACCTACGTCTTCTTCCTCCTCTCCAGTTTCCCACTCCAACTGCTGTGACTGCCAACGCAAAAGAGTCAGTGGCAAACAAGTCGCGTCTCAAAACCAGGCTGATCCAGATTGCCAGTTATTTTCTCTGATCCCAGGACTACACAAAAGGGACAAAGTAGACAGGCTTACTTGCCCGCTTTCACTTCTCCATTACTCGGAGAGTGAACGGCGACCAAACCAGTCACGCGCCAGGAACGATGTGCAACAGAGCAGGCTGCGCATCAAAACGAAAAAAAGACGGGGAAATAAAACAGATGATAATGATATTTTTCAGAGATGAAAGAACATCGACTGAGCGCAGCAAGATGCCATGATATATTAGTAACAGCAGAACTGATCAGCACGGCCTGAAACCAGTTCATCACCGTTACCTTTACTGTAAGACCCGTGGCGTATCCTAGAAACGCGCTGTTGAACGGCTCTTGGTTCCCCGCGACACGTCAAAACACAAGCGCGATGAGTATGCCTGCAATCGGAATTAGGAACATAAACGTTATAAATTTTGCATAGGAAAAACAGCTCTTCCTAAACCAAACCAGGTACTGAACAGAACGACAAATAAAATTAAGCGACGGAGATGCATCGGTGCTTTTACAAGTGTATTTAGAAGAAAAATGATGGTTTGATTTGCGTCTGCCTACCACTCCGCTGCTTTACGAACCAAAAACAGATGCATTACGAACCTGCAGGAATTTCTTCTTTGTAGTCCAGTACATTTGTCCTGCCGTAAGACTTGAGGGAGACAAGTAGCTAGCTTAGGATCGATCTGGCTCAGTCGCATCTCAGACCTACCAGAAAGTGTACAGTTACATCAAGTGGAGCTAATCCATCAATAATGTTACAGTGTGGGCATAGAGTTTTTTTTTTAAAGGAGAAAGACCATCTGCCTCTGCATCTGAGCGATACATGCAGCCCCTTTATTAGTAGGCATAGAGTTGGAGAAACAAAAACTAGAGACGTCTATTCTTCTTCACTTCTTAATAATGTCTTTAACTATCAATCCTGTGTAAGAGCATCTACGGCCCGACTTGGCAAATCCGACCCATCAAACGTCCGCGGACGCGCCCGGTCACCCCTCAAAAAAGGCATTCCACATCTGGATACCTCAAATTAGAAACCTCAAATCCATATTATTACATACAACATGAAAACTAATATACGCGGAGCTTATCCGGTTCCGCTCCCCGCTCGCCCGGCTCTGCCCTGGCCATGTCCGGCGGCCGGCTGCGCTGCTCAGAGTGTTGGGCCGGCCGCCGGCAAGGTAGGGTAGGGCATGGGACATGAGCTGGCTCACGGGACTCAAGGCCTCGTCGTCTCCCATGCCCTACTCTTCCTCGTCGGAGACCGGAACCCGAACGGTGCGGTGGACGTCAGATCAATGATGGATCCTTCCAGGGACGAGCCGCCGACATCCACCATGATGCGGTTGCGGCGCCCGCACTGATCCGCCATACGAGGCACCGGAGAATGCGACTCCACCTCGCCGACATTCGCCGCCGCGAGGGCTGCCGCCGCCTCCCACGACCGGTGCCTTGCACTGCGGGCACGCCGTGCCATGGCCTCGTCAAACAAGGCCCATGGTGCGTCCCGATGCTCGGCGCGCCACCGGAGGGGTTGTTCGTCTGCCAGCGCATTCGGAAGCCAGACGGACCGCACGGCCTCCGGCGAGGCAGCTATGGCCGGCCTAGTGCCAGATCCATGCCCCATTTGGGCGGATGCAATGGATTCCCGACGGAAGGAGTCCGAGAGCAGCCGTCCACGGGCCTACTCCCGGGCACGGCGGAGCGCAAGCCGGACGGCCATCTCCCCCTCGGGGCCGCTCGGGATGAGCTCGGGGTCGACGGATCTGGAGCTGAAGGACTCGGATTTGCTTCCCGCCATACTAGAGAAGGCCGGAAGGAGCCGGAGACGAGCTTGGGTGGCGGTGGGGGAGTGGAGGGAAGGGGAGTGAAGTGACTAGGGTTTGGTCCGGCGAGCGGATCGGGAGGAATTTTTGTGGGGTCGGGTGGGCCAGCGTGGGCTGGGTCCGACGTGGCTGGCGTGCCCGGGCGCCCCCATATCCGCCCCATATTTGGGATGGATATGGGGGGTGCCGGTCAGCCCGGGCGTTTGAGGGTTGTTTGAGGGGGCCGTCTGGGTCAAAAAATCATGACCGGACAGTGATCGGGCGGCCCGCCCGGACATATGAGGCGGGTTTGAGGGGTCAAGTTGTAGATGCTCTAAGAGCATCTATAGTCGGACCTGGCATATTCAGCCCCTCAAATGCCCGCGGGTGCATCCGGACGGGTCCTCATATTTCTTTCCGTGCATCCACATATCTCAAATCCATGCAAATACATGCACGTCGATCATGCAACACAATATCGCACGTAAATAGCAATTGTTGGTATCAAGCATACATAGCGTTTATATAAAATTTATTTGAAGTGCCAAACTCAAGCATTGCCTCCTAGGTTGCCATTGTGGATCCACATGTGCTCCACAAGATCATTGAGTAGTTGGGCGTGCACCTGCTGATTTCGAAAATTTTAATGCATTTGCAGAAAGTTCATAAGTTGAGCCGCATCTTGATCTTCCGGGATTTCAACTTGTTCTCCGGATGCTTCGAAATCATGGGTTTGTGTAGGGTAACGCAGCAAAAAACAAAAAATTTCCGACCTACGCACCAGCCCAGGACCACTATGGAGACTGCATACAAGGTTTGATCATTTTCGTTACCGACTCGTAGCGCAGCGGAAGTAGAGTCGATGACGATCGGCGGTGCAGATCCCCGCAGCTAGGATTTACAACCTCCCAACCACGAGGATGTATACCCTTGTCTTCCCTTCGGACAGCCCTCCGGGAGGCGGTCGAACAGTCCCCCGGACGATGTCGCGGACAGCCCTTCGGGAGGACCTTCGAAACTCGAATGGTCACTCGGACAGCCCTTCGGGAGGACTCACAGAACTCGGACCGTCACTTGGACAGCCCTTCGGGAGGCACTCTCGAACAGCCCCTCGGGCACTAAGATCGAAACTACGACCTCTCTACAGAGTTGCACACATACGGTGTCACCTATCCGGCAGGGCTTCGCCGTCCAGAACTAGTTCCTGCCGGAACCCAGACAGCCTTTCGGCTCTACGAAACTCTTTTCGTGGGAGGGAGAGAGAAGCCAGATAACATCTTGGCATGTGTATGAGAGCAAGGGATGAGTGTGGAGGGCTGCCCCTCCACCTCTATTTATAGGAAATCCCAAGGGGTAGGGTGGTTTTACAAGAAAACCCAAAAAGCACATGGATGAAGTCCTTCCACAAGGACCCAAATGTGAAACCAAGGCACAGGAGGGGGCTCCAAGGAGGAGTCCCCATGTGGCCAGCCACACCTAGGAGGGGCCCCCCCATGGGAGCCCTCATCCATCCACATCACCTTCTAGAAGCCTTTAGCAAAAGCCCTAAAAGGTGGCTTTCCAAACAATTCCAAAAAGCACTTTCACTATTCACGACGACATTTTTCAGCGTCCGTTCGAACTGAAAATATTTATGTGGGCTTAGAACATTTCCAGTACCCACTAAAATAATTTTCAACGCGTTCTGGAACAATTCCAGTTTAGTGATTTCATCTGCGAAAAGCATCTGAAGCGGTTCCGGCAGCCCCGGAACATTTCCGGTTTTTCTTCCAGAAAATTCCCAGAAGTTTCCAGAATGATTCTGGCATCCTCCAAGAATTATCAGGCATGTGCCGAAACCATTTTGACTTAATGGTATCCCCTGAAACAACTTTTCAGTTTCACCGGAACTCATTCGGTGACCTCTCTCTGCGGAACTTTTCCGCTGTCCGAAACTTTTCGGTGTCCGAAACTTTTTCGGTGATTTTCTCTCAGACTCCCTGTCTAATATTCAGCAGATAGATGACCCTTAAGCGTGTGACCCTATAGGTTCGGTGAAGTATAGACATGACACGGAACCCCTTCCGATCAATGATCAACATCGGAGCCGTGGACACCCATATTGACCCCTATACCCACACGAATGAATATTCGAGTGAACCTCCAGTTGCCGTGTGCTATTCCTGTTGCTTCGCGATATGTTACAAATACCCGAGGTGAGACATGTTGGCATTCCCGTGGATCAACAACTTGTCCACTATGCTAGTTACCTCGTTACCGGTATTGTTCTCTTTTCTCGTTACCGTGTTCCGGCATCCCCGTGATCAAATCACAAAGTGTCTGGCCAGACGATGATGGATACCGTAACACCGAGAGGGCCCAGAGATATCTCTCCATCGCCGGAGGAGCAAATCCCAATCTTGAGCTATCAAGTTACTTGACATACTTTCCCATGAACCCGTAAGCCGCCGTAATAGCCATCCCATTTACGGATGACGTTTAACAAACCCCAAAGTTCATGAAGCAAGCATGAAGAAACTCGATACTCTCATGGTCTGAGGAATCATGCAAACGTTAACCATCTCTGTGCTATTAACCATTAACTTGTGACGAATGTATCTCATAGCATAACATCAATCGGGTCGATTCAACACAAATGTTCTTCTAACATTTGTGCCCTCAAAGTTGCTGGCATAGATATGCCTATGATTGGGAAAACATAATCATCATGCAACACTTGAGCTAGTCTTAGAGGCATGACTAGGAATACATTTTATCGTTTATTATTCCACACGTGCACATGGGTTTTCCCCAGAGCCTTTATGGATATACGGGCTCGGGAACCACAGCAGTTATAGCATGGAACATAAACCTAATTATGAACACGGAGATAAATAATAACATTTATTATTGCCTCTAGGGCATATCTCCTACAGACTCCCACTTGCACTAGAGTCAATAATCTAGTTAATGCTAATGCACTTTACACCTGTGGCACACCGGTGTAAATATGCTTCGCTTGTGGTATAGCCTGATGTCCAACGGATCTGACGACTTCAGCTCCGTGTGTATCTTTGCATATCCTCACGTTTTCATGCTTTCACAAAATTCATATTTTGTGTGGACTTGGCTTTGTATGTATGTGAATCACAGGTCGAACCTGGATTCCTCAGACTGAGTTATGGAGCAACTACCTGCAGTAGTGTCCTATTGACAAAAGCCATCTTGGAACCATACTAAGTTCATAAATGAACTATATGATTCAACATCTTCTTTGTCGCTTTTAAAAGCGGCAACATACTTCGCCTCTGTTATAGAATTCGCCACAGTAACTTGTTTGGAACAATTTCCAACTACCGTGCCACCATATTGTGTATTGCACAAAACCCTTAACTTAAATCGAAAATCGCTTGGAGCATGGATGAAGACTGTATCGATGTAACCTTTTACAACGAACTCTTCATGATCTCTGCTTGCGAGAAAACATGTCATCAGTGCTACTATAGTACTCAATGACCCTTTTTCACTGTTGTCCCATGATCAGTACTTTTGATCACTTTGGTATCTATACTCGCAACAACTTTGGGAGTATTGGACATATCTGGTTGTTTTTACATACCATGGAATACATGATTAATCCAAACACAAGAGTGTGTGGAATCTCCATCATGTATTTTGCTCATCAGTGTTTTGGGACACCGAGTCTTGCAAAAACTCTTTCCATGTTACTTCGGCAAGAATCACTCCTTGACGTTTTTAATGCTAAAAGGTTTTAGCATCTTGTCAATATGTATCTTTTCTCAGCCCTATTAGGTAAATCTATCTCCATAGATCATCATGCCTAATATAAAGGCTATTTAGCCCAAGCACTTCATTGAAAAACTATTTTCAAATGAAGTCCTAATTCGTGTCAAGAATTTTAAGTCCAATTAACAATGTGTCAAGCACACAAGGTTTTTAGAAATTTTATTATGCTCCCACTTACTTTCTTGAATCACAAGCATCTTTGTTACCCATTGATGAAGTCAAACCATTTTGACCATTTCATCAAAACACGAAGATTCCAACTCCATTTTGCTCTCTTCTGTTCATCGCTGGAACTCTGAAGTTTGCAAACTTACTAGCATCCTCTGGATCGACAAATTACTTTGGACTGTATCACATACAAGTCCTAGGTTTTATTTCCATCAGATAGAAATCCTTTTGTCATCCATGTTTCATATCTCATGATTGAAATATGTCTTAATTGCTAGTTCAACCCGAACCGACTTTAAGCATCGCTACGGTGAGGCAATCTCATCGTAGTCAACTCCTTGAACTTGTTATTGCAACAAGTCGAGCTTTATGGATAAAACATTTTTATCGGTATCAGTTTTAAGTTCCATAAATATTCATTAGACTCTAAGTCTTCCGAAGGGTGTATCAAGGTTTTAATCTTGAATCACTTATATAGAAACTAACTCGGATTGTATTGGCATTTAGCCAATTATGGAGTCAGGGCCCATCAATGCTTCCTTGTGTATTGTAGGTATACTATTGTCTAACAACAATATCTCGTTTGCGCACATGAGAGGGTTGCACGAGCCTTGCCCACGTGGTTCAGCTGCAAGTTCGATCGAAGTCCATACATTTTATTGTAGAGACTTCCGTATCAGTCGCAGTAGGAAACTCTGGAATCACTTCCAAGGTCTCTTTCCTTTGAACTGATGACGAAGATACTATTTATCCCATCGAGTTGCATTGTTCTCCCACTCACCTTTTTGAAAGAACCATTTTCTTCAAAAAGCATACCGTTCTTTGTGGCAAACCTATTTGCCTCGGTATAGTGAGGGAGGAATACCCAATGACTTGGGATAACCTACAAAGTAGCACTTGTCTGATTTGGAATAGGTTTGTAACCTTTTACACAAGCCCCATATTCCAAATGTTAAGAAAAGATATGACATGGTTGGGCATACCATACCATGGTGTCATTTCAACAGACCCTGATGGAGCTCTTTTCAGTGTAAAAGCGGCAGTCTCTAAAGCATCACCTTTTAAAAGGGATAATGGCAAATTTATTTATGTCATCTTTGATCTTACCATGTCATAAATGGTTCGATTACATCTTCACGGACTTTCCACTCAGAGTGGTGTTCCGGGAGGTGTAAGTTATGAAACTCTTTTCACAACTCATCAGACATTCGCTAAACTTGTAACTCAAAAATTTCTTTCTGCAATCAAATTGTAGAAACATAATTTTCTTGTTACAATAACTTCTACTTCATATTTGAAAACCTTTCGAATGATTTCAAAAGATCCAGACTTACGTCTCATCAAGTAAATATCCATATATCTACTTGAGTCATTTCTGAAGATAGATAAATCCACTACTTGCAACAACATTTATTGAACTAGACACATCAAAATGTATGATCACCAATAAGTTTGTTGCTCATTCCTTATGGCCTGTGAACGGTATTTCAGTCACTTCACTTTTCGGAGGAAATTTGCAAGTGTCAGATGATTCAAAATCAAACGACTTCAAAATCCATCATAATGGAGTTTTCCATGCGGGTTTCTCCAATGTGACCAAATGCAGTGCCACACTTGTGTGGTATTCTTTTAGTCTTGCGACATTTAGCGTCAGTGTTATAGATGTATCATATTACCATCAATATTCATAACATACGTCCAATTTTGGATGGAAGCATGGCCCTCCATGTTATTCATAATACTGAACAACAATTGTTCTTTTATGAACAACCCTTTTGCAACAAACATTTTGCAATGGGCTAGAGTGTAAGAAACTCTAAAATGAATTATGAAAGTAAATCTAGAGGTAATATATTAATATCATTATTCATAACATACATCTCATTCTCAATGAAAGTATGGCCCTTATGTTATTCATAACTTCGAACATCAAAAGTTCTCTTATGAACAACCTTCTTGCAAGATACCTTATGCAATGGGCTAGAGTTTATGAAACTCTAAATGAATTATGAAAATAAATACATACGGTAATACACCGATGGAAGGTATAGTAACATTTACTATGTTCCCTGTGTATACCAAAACCTCATTCCTGGCTAGTCTTTCAGGCCATACTAGTTCTTACATCGAGTTGCAACAGAATGCAATCGAGCGGGTATATTTGTGATTGTCTCACAATACCCAAGAATTAGTGATTAACATGTTTAACCATAATTCCCAAGAACTATATCTTTTACCAGCCTTCTATACATCAAAACTTGTATGACATTCATACATGAGCTGGATATTCCAGTCTTCTTTCTTTTTGCCTTTATACTTCTAACAGTTTAACTTTCAGTATTTCTCCTACTCTCAGAAGAAGCACTCAACTTAATAGTGGCGTTAGCCCCGGACTTCCTTGGTGTGTAAGTCACACTAACACCCTTCGGACACTTCCTTTCTCTTTAAGTTGTTGTTTTATTCACCTTTCATCATATGACAGGCGTTCTACTGGATCCCTCTCTTATCAGTCTAATGCATAGTAAACTCTTTTACTAATAGTTTGCAAACAAACATTGCTTTGGATATCTCATATCTTTTAGCCTTTGTCTGTCTCTGAAAATGATTTTCAGATTCCATGAATATCACATAACTATCCAAACTTTCGAAGTTCAGGTCTGATGGAAGCAAACATATTGCACTTGACTGAAACGGAATTCTAGCTTTTGGATCGAAGGACGAGAGTCACATGATCCATAGCATAAGCGAGAGAATACCGAAAGTATGCGATAGGACAAAGTCCTTCTCGGCACTCTGGAGGACAATCTTCACATTACGTTACCAACCGTAAAGATTTAACCAGATATTTTACAGCTATTCAATTTTAATAGGGAAGGTGGAAATGCGAGCCATTATTCTACAACTATTATGCAAAATACACTTAGACAGTGTTCAAAATTAATTGCACTGAGAATTTAAACAAGTTAATTCATCAGTGCGCTCCCACTCAAATCAATATCTCTCATAATTGATTGTGAGTGATTCAAGATCCGCATTTCAATTCGACGCCATTGACGGGTTCATCACTGATGACGTGAATTTCAATCGGTAGGCCAACTTGCCAATCACATCTCTATGTGACTCTTGTCCATCTTTCGATGCGTGTGTTCCGAGCTCAGGACTGTCCTGCCTGAACATCAAGTCAACCAAGTGATCACGCAGTGAGGTCTGACCTTCACCCGCCTTACACCTCTCTAATCGTTCGTGCTCATGTGTACATGGCGCACCCCGAAAAGATACGTGTTGTAGACAGTGCTACACTTGGGAGAACACTAACTACTTGATATTTTTGTGAGAGATCACCCTAATAAAAGCGACTACCGCGCAATCAAGAAGGGTGCATCATAAGGGATAAACATCTCAGGCAATTCATAATAGCATGATATGGTATAGCCCTTTCTGACGGAGAAGTCTTGTATTTCTTCGTCTTCAGCATTCGCGTCGGTGTTCACCTTCGCGAAGATTGCCACCACCTTGTCGATGCACCAGATAATATTGCTATCTCTATAGCTAATAAAATAATGCATTACACAAGGTCGACACGCAGGTCATTTAAAGTGCAATCATATGGCTCCAGCCATCATGCCAAATCATGACACGCAGGTCATGTTAATCAATTTACATCATATAGTCATCTCATACATAATCAAATTATTATGAGCACTGCTATACCACATCACATGCACATGCAAACCCTCCTGCAAAACCAAGTTAGACGCCTCTAATCGGTTCATGCAAAAACTTGTTTTACGTGGCTTCTAAGGTTTCGAAACAAACCGAAGCTACCAACGTCCATCATCAAGTATGATAATTCAAGCGCTAGATTAACAACGCGGGGTGTATGAAACACGAGATAATTAAATCTTGAGCCCCATACTGAACTTCGTCATACGCATGACCCCCGTGCAGATCATATCTGCATTGCCCTTTCATCTGCGAAACATCCATCTTTCTTTGACTAAAGTGGAATCCAAAGAACTGTTAGCACTTCGTTGATCTGTCAATCAGCATACTCAGGAGCAGCATGAAAGGATCGCGGATTGCCAGAACTTTGTGAGATTCCACAATGCTGTCAAGATCAGGACTACGCAAATTCTAGGGAAGCAACAAGAACATCGGGTAACAGATTTCATCTGCTACCCGCACAAATAATTTTCAGTAATAGAACTCATCTACTACCTAATTATATTGTGCAACACCCATACATCTCTATGTATTCTAGATCGCAACCTGCATCTACGCATAGCACGGCTCATGATGCCACTGTAGGGTAACGCAGCAAAAAACAAAAAATTTCCGACCTACGCACCAGCCCAGGACCACTATGGAGACTGCATACAAGGTTTGATCATTTTCGTTACTGACTCGTAGCGCAGCGGAAGTAGAGTCGATGACGATCGGCGGTGCAGATCCCCGCAGCTAGGATTTACAACCTCCCAACCACGAGGATGTATACCCTTGTCTTCCCTTCGGACAGCCCTCCGGGAGGCGGTCGAACAGTCCCCCGGACGATGTCGCGGACAGCCCTTCGGGAGGACCTTCGAAACTCGAATGGTCACTTGGACAGCCCTTCGGGAGGACTCACAGAACTCGGACCGTCACTTGGACAGCCCTTCGGGAGGCACTCTCGAACAGCCCCTCGGGCACTAAGATCGAAACTACGACCTCTCTACAGAGTTGCACACATACGGTGTCACCTATCCGGCAGGGCTTCGCCGTCCAGAACTAGTTCCTGCCGGAACCCAGACAGCCTTTCGGCTCTACGAAACTCTTTTCGTGGGAGGGAGAGAGAAGCCAGATAACATCTTGGCATGTGTATGAGAGCAAGGGATGAGTGTGGAGGGCTGCCCCTCCACCTCTATTTATAGGAAATCCCAAGGGGTAGGGTGGTTTTACAAGAAAACCCAAAAAGCACATGGATGAAGTCCTTCCACAAGGACCCAAATGTGAAACCAAGGCACAGGAGGGGGCTCCAAGGAGGAGTCCCCATGTGGCCAGCCACACCTAGGAGGGGCCCCCCCATGGGAGCCCTCATCCATCCACATCACCTTCTAGAAGCCTTTAGCAAAAGCCCTAAAAGGTGGCTTTCCAAACAATTCCAAAAAGCACTTTCACTATTCACGACGACATTTTTCAGCGTCCGTTCGAACTGAAAATATTTATGTGGGCTTAGAACATTTCCAGTACCCACTAAAATAATTTTCAACGCGTTCTGGAACAATTCCAGTTTAGTGATTTCATCTGCGAAAAGCATCTGAAGCGGTTCCGGCAGCCCCGGAACATTTCCGGTTTTTCTTCCAGAAAATTCCCAGAAGTTTCCAGAATGATTCTGGCATCCTCCAAGAATTATCAGGCATGTGCCGAAACCATTTTGACTTAATGGTATCCCCTGAAACAACTTTTCAGTTTCACCGGAACTCATCCGGTGACCTCTCTCTGCGGAACTTTTTCGCTGTCCGAAACTTTTCGGTGTCCGAAACTTTTTCGGTGATTTTCTCTCAGACTCCCTGTCTAGTATTCAGCAGATAGATGACCCTTAAGCGTGTGACCCTATAGGTTCGGTGAAGTATAGACATGACCTGGAACCCCTTCCGATCAATGATCAACATCGGAGCCGTGGACACCCATATTGACCCCTATACCCACACGAATGAATATTCGAGTGAACCTCCAGTTGCCGTGTGCTATTCCTGTTGCTTCACGATATGTTACAAATACCCGAGGTTAGACATGTTGGCATCCCCGTGGATCAACAACTTGTCCACTATGCCAGTTACCCCGTTATCGGTATTGTTCTCTTTTCTCGTTACCGTGTTCCGGCATCCCCGTGATCAAATCACAAAGTGTCTGGCCAGACGATGATGGATACCGTAACACCGAGAGGGCCTAGAGATATCTCTCCATCGCCGGAGGAGCAAATCCCAATCTTGAGCTATCAAGTTACTTGACATACTTTCCCATGAACCCGTAAGCCGCCGTAATAGCCACCCATTTACGGATGACGTTTAACAAACCCCAAAGTTCATGAAGCAAGCATGAAGAAACTCGATACTCTCATGGTCTGAGGAATCATGCAAACGTTAACCATCTCTGTGCTATTAACCATTAACTTGTGACGAATGTATCTCATAGCATAACATCAATCGGGTCGATTCAACACAAATGTTCTTCTAACATTTGTGCCCTCAAAGTTGCTGGCATAGACATGCCTATGATTGGGAAAACATAATCATCATGCAACACTTGAGCTAGTCTTAGAGGCATGACTAGGAATACATTTTATCGTTTATTATTCCACACGTGCACATGGGTTTTCCCCAGAGCCTTTATGGATATACGGGCTCGGGAACCACAGCAGTTATAGCATGGAACATAAACCTAATTATGAACACGGAGATAAATTATAACATTTATTATTGCCTCTAGGGCATATCTCCTACAGTTTGGGCTACACCATCACCCTCATCCTCGACAATCATATTGTGCAGAATAACATAACATGTCATCAGCTGCCACAAAGTTTCCGATTCCCACAGCATTGCAGCGCTCCGCACAATTTCCCAACGAGCTTGAAGCACATCAAATGCCCTCTCCACGTCCTTCCTAGCCGCTTCCTGCATTGTTGTAAAGTGGCTCTGTTTATTGCCACGTGGCTAGGATATGGTCTTCACAAACGCCACCCACTAAGGATAGATACCATCGGCAAGATAGTACCCCATGTTGTAGTCCTGGTCGTTGACGGTATAGTTGCATGGCAGTGATTCCCCATTGCAAAGCCTCCTGAACACCGGAGATCGTTGAAGCACGTTGATGTTGTTGTGAGAATCGGGCATTCCAAAGAAAGCATGTCAAATCCATAAGTCATGTGATGCCACCGCTTCTAGTATGATGGTGGCCTCTCTGGTGTGACCTTGATACATTCCCCGCATACCTTTGGGGCAGTTTTTCCGTTGCCAATGCATGCAATCAATTGATCCGAGCATTCCTGGAAACCCCCTTGCCTCTCCAATAGCCAACAACTTCTCTGTGTCCTGCGCATTTGCTTCTCTGAGATACTCCGGTCCAAACACCTCAACCACGGCGCGAGAAAATTTGACGGTAGTCTTGTGGCACGTGTTCTCCCCCATCCTGACCATCTCACCAACGGCGTCTACAGCAGTACCAAGTGCAAGCATCCTCAGAGCAGCCATGCACTTTTGCTAGGCCGAGAAAGAGAGTTGGCCGCAGCAATCCCTTCTCGGCTTGAAGTAGTCGTCGTGTGCCTCCAATCCCTCCACAATGCGCAAAAACAATGGTTTCCACATACGAAAACGGCGAAGAAACCATGGATCATCCGGGAAAGCAGGTGTGGGAGCAAAGTAGTCATTGTGCAGTAGGTTTGCTCCGGACACCCTGTCCAGGTTGATCACTCTTCTCCCTTTGATTGAGCCCTTGAAGTTGAGAATATGCTCCACTTGCCGGTCCATTTACTCTTGCATGCTCATGAGCATGATCATGTCCACTTCTTTTTCCGAATCCGACAAATCGAAGAACTCATCTTGAATCATTTGGTCAAGCTCCGTCGGTCCATACTCCTCGTCCGACGAAGCATCGAAATTCATCATTTACCAAACAAAATCACAATAATTCCAGTCGGTCAATGTGTCGAACACATCAAGCGCAAGGCGGAGCCGGAAAGTTGCCAGACGTACCACGGTAGCGTTCGGGCCGGCGACAACGTCC
Source organism: Thinopyrum elongatum (assembly GCA_011799875.1). Lineage (NCBI taxonomy): Eukaryota > Viridiplantae > Streptophyta > Magnoliopsida > Poales > Poaceae > Thinopyrum > Thinopyrum elongatum. The sequence goes on along the minus strand of CM022302.1, from coordinate 64,603,436 downwards.
CCCGCGGCGAGGACAGGAGCGCTCTTCCGGAGCTGGCGACGGAGAGCCTGGGAACGGCTGCGGAGCAGGTGTGGCGGCGTAGCTGCGAGCCGGACGGCGCGGAGGATGAAGAGAGGAGAGAGCAAATGGATCCGGCAACTTGGGAGGGGGGAATTTGGTGTAATTTGGGATGGGGTCGGGTTGTCGGGTCCGACTTGACGGGCGTGCCCGGGCGCCCCCATATTTATGCTGGATATGGGGGTGCCGGTCAGCCTGGGCATTTGCGGGCCGTTTGAGGAGCCCGTCTGGGTCAAAAAATCGTGACCGGGCTGTCCGTCAGAGCGTATGAGATGGGTTTGAGAGGTCCGGTTGTAGATGCTCTAAGGTGCTAACACATTTTTCTGCCTACCACCCTAAGATAAGCTTCAAAGTTGCCCTGGACTAAAGCTGAGACAAAACAGAGTACGTGAGCAAAAAAGAAACTAACACATTTTTTGTGCGGCTTTATCTAAATTAGTTTATGCATGAGCATCAAAGTTTAGAGCTACAATCTACAGGCATCACCACACGGTCGATAGACTCGGTCCGCTGCATACCTTATAACTGAAGTACCCACCCACTACAACGCCTTATCAAATACTCCCTCCGTCCGAAATTACTTGTCATAAAAATGGATAAAAATAAATGTATCTAAAACTAAAATACATCTAGATACATTCATTTTTTCAACAAGTATTTTCGAACGGAGGGAGTACATGAATAGGCCACGCTGCCTAACGCCAAGTCTGAACCGGCACAGTATCCCCAAAAATACAGTCATGGAAAGGTAAAAACAATATATGTAGAACATGAGGAGCATTTCAATATTTTTATTTTTTATAAAAAAATTGCGAGGGAAATTTCCGATCTATTCATCAACTGTCATGGTAGTACAAAGAACACCAGAAGTAGAAAATACATCCAGGTCCGTAGACCACCTAGTGGCGACTACAAGCACGGGAGCGAGCCGAAGCGGCGGTGTCGTCATCGGCTATCCCTCATCGGAGTCGGGGAATACCTTGTTAGACAGTCAGGAAGCCGTCGTGCTAAGGCCCCATAGGACCATCGTACCAGAACAACAACCGCCGTCGATGAAGAGAAGCGTAGATCGAAAGGACCCAACCTATAGACACACGAACACAAAAGATACTCCCTCCGTCCTTGAAAATGTGCACTTCCATACCATCAAATTAGTAGCATTAGATTCATGATAAAATATATTTTCATCATATACCTATTTGGTTTCACATACATTGATATATTTTTGCCTAAACTCGGTCAAACTTTAAGATAGTTTGACCCTCTTACAAAGTTGAAAGTACACTCTTTCAAGGACGGATCTAACTTATCTCTCTCTGGTTCGGTCCGTGTGCCAACCCCTATTTTTCAAACAAATCTCGTGTATTTTTTTTTCTTTCTCTTCGGCTATGCACAACACGTCATTCAGCAGCTCTTGCAGGCAGCCTTCATGCCCCAAGCACCAGCCCTGCCTCCGGCACCTAGGCCTGGCGTGCCTGAACACAGAAAATAGCTGCGCGCGCTATTTCTCTCTTTAAACAAGATGAACGGATCTCTCGCAGTGTGGGGCTACAGTATCAGGTCGGACTGTTAGCGCATTTTTTTCCAGAAAAATAGAGTAGTAAGGGAGACGAACGGATCTCTCGCAGCGAGGGGCTATAGTATCGGCCCGGCCTCTTAGCGCATTTTTCCAGAAAAAGTGTAAAAAATGTTGCGCCCTGGAGGTTCAATCCTGAGATCTCCCTGTTTCTTCGACACACGCTAGCCACTGCACCAGCTTCGGCTTAGTGTACATTAGGTAGGGCACGACCTCCTAGAAAGAAAACGAGCCAATTTTCACACAGGTTCATTTTTTTCCTGATTTTACTGGGTTTTTCTTTTCATTTCGTTTTCTTCATTTCCATTCTGCTTTCTCTAGGGTTTTACCCTATTCTTTTCTTTTTTGTTTGCTTTTCTTATTGGGACATTTCCACTTTTGACCCTAACTCAAACCCACTACTCATATTTGCCTTTAATTTCGAAGCACGTTCAAATTTGCCCCCTCTGCCGTTAGGTGCCTTTATAAAAATGCCCTTCATTGTCGTTTCCATCCAGTCAAAAGGCTTTGACCAGTATCTCACTGGTTTTTTTTTGACATTTTTGCCCCTCGCTGCGTATGTCACTTACATGTGGGCCCCCTCATCAAAAAAAAGAAAAGAACTATCTATCATCTCTCTATCTGTCACTTACATGTAGGACCCACTTCGAGGGAAAAAAACACGTGCACCACCCTTGCCCCATGTACCTTGCCATCAGGTCGTGCACGAAGTAGCCCAGAGCGTCTGCTGGCTGCCGTGAGCTGTGCACGCGGCCACACTACTCCATTGACCTTGAGCACACATGTCCGAGCTCCGCCATTGTCCGCCGAGGCTCCTCGCCTAAGTTCAGACCGCTTCGTCCTCAACCGGCCGTGCTGTGGCCATCTTCTTCAACTCCGACCGCCGGCGGCCGCGCCCGATTAGACCTGCGCTGATGAGCTCCGGTGACCCTTCCGCTCCCTCAGCTCTGAGAAAACCTCATGAAGCCTCCCAACAATACCACGACAATTCCTCTTCCTCCTTTTGCCTCGTCGCGACACAGTACTCCGGTGACCGCCACCTCCATCGTTTTCGTGGACACCGGCCACCCTGCGCCTCAAAGTCTTGCCCATTAGCTTTGCTTCTCCTCTATTAGTGTTCTGATAAACAACAAGTATAGGGGATCGCAACAGTTTTCGAGGGTAGAGTATTCAAACCAAATTTATAGATTTGACACAAGAGGAGCCAATGAATAATTGCAAGTATTAGCAGCTGAGTTGTCAATTCAACCACACCTGGAGATTAATTATCTGCAGCAAAGTGATCAGTAGCAAAGTAGTATGATAGTTTTGATAAAAGTGGTAACAGCAATAGTAACGGTAACAGTGACAGCAATGATTTCGTAGCAAGTGTAACAGTAACAACAGCAGTAGTAACTTAGCAAGAACAATATAAGAGAAATTCGTAGGCATTGGATAGGTGGATTCGTTGGATGATATTCATCATATAATAGTCATAACCTAGGGCGATACAAAACTAGCTTTAGTTCATAAATATAATGTAGGCATGTATTCCGTAAATAGTCATACGTGCTTATGGAAAGAACTTGTATGACATCTTTTGTCCTACCCTTACGTGGCAGCGGGGTCCATAAGGAAACTAAGGGATATTAAGGCCTTCTTTTAAAAGAGAACCAGAACAAAGCATTAACACATAGTGAATACATTAACTCCTCAAACTACAGTCATCACCGTAAAGTATCCCGACTATTGTCACTCCGAGGCTTACGGATCATAACACGTAATAGGTGAATATGACTTGCAAGATCGGATCTAGAACATAGATATAATGGTGAAAATATAAACGGTTCAGATCTGAAATCATGGCACTCGGGCCAAAGTGACAAGCATTAAGCATGGCAAAGTCATAACAACATCAATCTCAGAACATAATGGATACTAGGGATCAAGCCCTAACGAAACTAACTCGATTACATGATGAATCTCATCCAACTCCTCACCGACCAGCGAGCCTATGAAGGAATTACTCACTCTCGGTGGGGAGCATCATTGAATTGACGATGAAGGAGGGTAGGTGATGATGAAGATAAAAGATCTCCCTCTCCGGAGCCCCGAACGGACTCCAGATCTAGCCTCCAGATAGGGTCTGCGGGGCCACCTGGTGGGCACAACCCACCAGGGCGCGCCTGCAGGGGGGCGCGCCCTGGTGGGTTGTGCTCACCCAGGGGCCCCCCTCTGGTGGTTCTTGGCTCCAGTATTTTTCTTTTATTCTGAAATAAATCTCCAAAAAGTTTCGTTCCATTCCGAGAACTTTTATTTTTGCACAAAAACAACACCATGGTAGTTCTGCTGAAAACAACGCTAGTCCGGATTAGTTTCATTCAAATCATGCAAATTAGAGTCCAAAACAAGAGGAAAAGCATTAGGAAAAGTAGATACGACGGAGACGTATCAACTCCCCCAAGCTTAAACAGTTGCTTGTCCTCAAGCAATTCAGTTGATAAACTGAAAGTGAAAAAGAAAAACTTTTACGAACTCTTTTGCTCTTGTTTACATAAATAAGCTTAAGTAGCACCCAGGTTTTCAACAAAGATTATAACTAACCATGTCAACATTATGACACCCTGGTTTTTGCTCTTTTTCTTTTTCTGGACTTCATTACCTTTTGGATTTGAATTTGGAGTTTTGAATCGACTCAGTTGGACTAAACCACTTGGGCATTTCTTTGATTTTCACCCAAGTGACTCACCTCCATCTCAAACACCTCGTTTCCTCTCTGATATATCAAAATATGGCCTTAGGAATATTTTTCTTAAATGAAAAATATTCATTTTCTCTCTGAAATCACACTTCAGTCACATTTGCTCCAAAGCAACCCTTATTTTTCTAGCCCACAAAAATCTGAGAAAATTCCTGAATATTCTTTGGACCTTGGCACACCTCCCTGTGCAAAAATATTTCATTGTTTTGTGGAATATTTTTGCTACAGAAAATATTTTCTGTTCTGGCCAGAAAATGTACTTTACAAAGGAAGTGCATTATTCCTTGATCCAATGAAGCTGAAACTTTTAGGACTTCATTACTCTCCTATGAAACCCTTAACCACCAAAAATTAGCTCCTAACTCCCTCTAGATTTTTCTCTTTTAAGCACGCAAGTTTCTGACCAGGATGCTACACTCTCACCCAGTCGACCTGTGCTCAACTCAAGTGCTTGGATCGACCTAACCATGCAAGGACTACACGCCAGACACAGTGCGCACAGCCCAGGTTGCATGATGCCAGAGTTCACGCGGTGACCGTGTGTGGCCAAGCGCGCTGGCATGCGTTCGACGCGCTCTGGATGCCGCCGACGCCTCTGTTGCGTCCGTGCTCGCTTCCCCGCTCGCCGCAACATGCCGCACCGCGCCACCATCCTTGTCTCAACGCCATTAACTCCTCCCTGCCGCTCGCCGAAGCCGGAGCTCGCCGCAGCGAGCACGGGCACGACGCGGCCAAGCGCACAGTGCGCCCGTGCCCCTGTGCTCATCTCCGCCCTCCCACAGTGGCCGCGTGAGCCACGGCCTCTTCTCCCCCTCTCACTGACGCTCTTCGTCGCTGTGCGCCGCTTCCAGAGCTCTTCGGCGGAGCTCGATCCCCGCCTCCCCTCCGCCTATAAATAGAGCCCTCCCTCGCCTCTCCGAGCTCCTCACCGCGCTAATCCAACCACCACAACACCGTAGTTAAGCCACAGCCCGGCCGGGCAGGCCTCTGGCCACCGTCCCCGAGCCGAGCTCGCCGGCGATCCCCTCCTGCTGCCCCCCACCCCTCCAGAACCTCTCGAGCTCATCCGACTACTCCGGCGTGTCCCTGGTGGTTCACTGGAGCTAGCCGACCCCGCTAAAGCCCCTGGAGTCGCCTAACCTCACCGTCTTCTTCATCTCCGGCGAACCCATCCCGCAGCCGCCGCTGGAGACACTGTTTCCGAGCATCTTCGACCACCTCTCGCCGCGTTTCGGGTATGTGTAGTCTCGCCGTAGTCTTGCGCATCCACCCTTCCCTCTCAGATCGGCAGCCGACCTCTCCTCGCCGGAGAAACGCCGGCGACTCGCCGCCTCCTCCTCTGTTTCTCCCCCCTCTCTCTAAACCTGACGGGCGGGGCCCACTGTCAGCCACTCAACCGCCCCCGAAGCGGTATAAGTGGAGGCGCCCCGCGGGTTTACGCCTTCGACGTCACCCCCCCTCCGGTTTTTCTTTTTATTTAAATTTAGCTCATTTTGACCAGAAAATTTGACCAGCTCTAACTCCTAAACCATGAATCCAAATGAGTTGATTCTTTTTGCATTGTGTTTGTATTGAAATGTTCTAGCAGCACACCAAATTTGAGATTTTTTCTTGCTGTCTAGAATTTCTGGTGAATTTCAGAGTGGTTCTTGATATTTTCTTTTTGCTGTTTTAAATATTTTCAGAAGAAGAAGCTTGCCTAGAGGAGAACCAGGAGGAGCGTGACCCTCCTCTGTGCTAAGGCAAGCCACACAAATATTTGCATGGTGTCATTTCAGTAACTATGATTTTTTCTAACTTGAATATGAATTATTTTATGCATTTAAATCATTTAAATAACTTTGCTTAAGTTATTTCATATGTCTTGCTTGATATGCTTAGCTTGCTGTAGTACTTGATTGCATGTACTAGTTGGATGCAGTAGTGATACTTTGATAGCATGACTTTGGTTAGAGAATAACCGGAGTTATTTTCATATGATGCTTTATTATTCATATACTCATTATGCTATTGTGATAACTAAAAATGATGAAGTTAAAACCAGTGCTTCAAGATGATTAGTAGCGCATGCCTAGTGATTTTATGATGTTGATCTGTTCCATTTCGGTGATATGGGCTTATGGTTGCACGTCATATAGTTGCATGATCATGGCATACTATGGCTCGAGTTCTTTTATTTTCAAGTTAAACCTGATGATAATCCAACTTGAACATAATTGTTGATCGAGTCATGGTGCCACCGAATCGAGCTTCCCAGTGCAACCACATTTGCCTTTATGGGAAGGCCCTTATTCGGTCTGTTGTCATGCCTCTAGTCGGTGCCTCCAACGAGGAAAGGTTATGGGCGTGCGGTACCCTGGCCCGGTAAGTAGACATAACCTTGTGTGCCCGTTGTTGTTATGGTACCTTGTCCCCGTTTGGGACCGTTTAACTTTTACCACAACGGTGGCCGTTGGATGTCATTGGTTGACATCGAGGACACCCAGGACTTAGCCCAGAGGGGAGTTGGTTAGAGTGGCCGAGAGAGTGTCATGGCAATGGGTTGGTTCTGTCGGAATGCCGTTGGTCCACCCGAATGGGAGTGCGAGGCCATGGATTCCGTGGTGTGGGTACAGTGTACTAACCTCTGCAAAGTGTTTATTAAATCTATCGATAGCCGCGTCCTCGGTTACGGACACAGCTCGTAAGTAGGTCACACCATGGATCAACATAATTAAGTTAATCTTGCACACTAAAGTATATGGTTGGCACAGGTTATGTGATGAGATTGTTGAGACCATGAAGATGGTCGTTGTTGTGGTTACCAAAGTGTTGGTTTCGTTTGTGATCCGGGAGTGATGATGTTGGTTACGAGGTAACCTGTTTGGTAAGAGAGTCCGAGGGACTTGGTGCACAAGCATGATTCACTTCATGACTAGTCTGTTGTAGACTTGCATTTAACCTGCTTAATAATCATGTTATTGTTTGCCATTATGCTTTTACTTGTTGTGAGCTTGCAAGTACATTCAATGTACTGACCTGGCGTGTCATGCCAGATTTCAGGAAAGTCTTACTGGATCGGAGTGCTTCCCGTGTCTAGACTGTGTCCACATCGGTGTCCCTGTGCTATGGAGTTCCGCTTCGTCGTCGTTCCGCTGCCGCGTAGTTGTCGTGATCGAGGCCCCCTTCATGTTCATTAAATAATGTACATACTGTTCAGCCGCACCGTGTGTGCCGCTTGGCCTCGCTATCTGATGTAATATCAAACTATGTTTCCACTAGCATCAATAAAGCGGTTGTTTTCTGTACCAAGTTGTTGTGTGTTGCCAAAAGACTAGATCTCTGGGCTGGCAATGCAAGGTAAACCGGTCGCTCTGAGCCGGGATGCCACAACGCTTGGTATCAGAGCCGCGCTGACTATAGGACACGCTAGACCGCCGACGCGTTAGTTGAACGGTAGCTAGATGGTTTTTGAGTGCCGGTAGTGTTTGCATCTGCTTGCTGCATTGCATGATTTGATGTATTGTTATTGCTAACCGACTAATGGTTGTGAGTGTAGATGGCTCCAATGCCGTATGCGTGTCAGGTGGAGCTGGCACCGTACACTTCACCGCACCTTCTTCGACATGTATGGCGTCGACTCTACCCTCATGGCGACGACCCGGTGTATCGGGTATACCGAGAGTGCCTAGCAGATTCAGTATACAAGTATCATGCGGTGGTTACCCTGCGCTGCAGTTCGACATCTAGCACTTACACCCGTTCTTCTAGGAGTGGTTTCGCTTCTACACCCGCTCAGGCTATTCAGTTTGTTGCGTTTGAGATTCTCGTTGAGCTACGCTATAACGAGATCCAGATGCAGACCCACCCAGGTTTCTACTACTACCCATCCCTGCACGATGATGGTCGTGTCCGCTTTCCTATTATTGATCCGGCGGCCGATAGTCCCGCTAGCCACCTTTCCCACTATATCACCGCTAGCTATCTGCTGATTCACGAGCTGGCCCTAGAGCTGACTCATGCTCGCACTGCTTTGGTGGCCGCTAGGTCCAGTCCCGCTCCACCTTCCATAGGATTTACTCCCTATATTCCACCAGTTTCTAGCTCGCCAGTTACCCTGGTTACTCATTCGAGTAGCTCGGGCACCTCGACCGTGACTCCCCACAGTGCCCCTGCCGAGTGGGCTTCACTTCTCGCTACTCCCGTAGCTCCTATGCTCCAGCCTCATGCCGCACCTGCCCCTGAGGGAGAGCCCTCGAGGCAGCATCATCGTGTTTCCTTTAACCTGGAGGTTTCCGTTAACGTCGTCAGTTCAGGATCCGAGTCCGGTTCAGGAGAGGACCCAGCAGGACCAGCAGAGCACTAGATCGTCAGAATATCTGAGGTTGTCATGATGCTTGGATGTACGGATGTAGGCATACTTGTCATGATGTTTCTTTTCATGTATAAGCGTAGTCGTACCTGTCATGATGTTCCATTTCATGTATGAGTCTATGTATAATTATGTTGGAACTTTCTTTATTCGCCCTGGTTTTTATCGCTTTTCTTCGGATTTGTCATTTGCTTTTCCCATTTTTGGATGTTGCTCATCTCGGTTGCTTCATATTGGAAAAAACAAACAAATAGGATGACGAGAGGAGGCTGTAGCAGTCACACTGGTGAGGATGTACCTGTCCGTCGTTCGGCAAGACAGGCATGGCATTCTGCCGAACCGTATCCGCAACCACCGCCTCCACCGCCTCATCCACCAACCACTGAACAGATAATGCGTATGTTCGAAGAAATAAGAAACAACGATATGCTTGAACTATTGAAAAGTGTGCAGGCAATGGTAGGAAATAATGGCAATTCGCATGGCAATCACTCCAAGCTCTCAGATTTTCAAAGGACTAAGCCACCCAGTTTCAATCAAGTTGTTGATCCTATGGAAGCCGACGATTGGCTGAGGACCATTGAAAAGAAATTGGATATTGCTCGCACAGAAGAAGGTGATAAGGTTCCAATTGCAACCCACTATCTGGAAGGAGCCACAGCTATTTGGTGGGACAATACTAAAGCTATGTGGCCAGCAGATGAAGAAATTACATGGGATAAGTTCAAGGATAAGTTTGCAGGTACCACATCCCCACCGGTATCCTGAAAGTTAAACAGCGTGAGTTCCTAGCCCTCACGCAAGGTAACTTATCCGTCACTGAGTATTTGAACAAGTTCAACCATTTGGCTCGCTATTCCCTGCATGATGTGGCCACCGAAGAAAGAAAGATCGACAGATTCCTTGGAGGACTGAATCAACACCTCAGATGCACTCTCAGTATGCTTGAGTTTCCGGATTTCCAGACTCTGGTAAACAAAGCCCTGATTGCAGAAAGGGAGCACAAGCTTGTTCAGGACAATAAGCCCGCCTATAATGACCATAAACGCAAGTTCGAGCCTAAGAAGGATGGACAACCAGTGCAGAAGGCTCGTACCTGGCAGCATACTCTGGTTGAGTACAAGCCCAATTGGCAGCAGAATGTTAACAAGACTACTACCCAAGTCAAGAATATCATGACTAGCAGGGTACGCGAAGATTGTCAGCGTAGCAATGCGTGTTTTTCTTGTGGGCAAACTGGGCATTACACCAGACAGTGCCCCAAGAGCGGCAAGTCAAATGCTCCATGTAAGCCGCAACTCAACCACATGGGACCATACCCTGGCCAGAAGACCATCCAAGGGCAAGTTCACCACCTCTCCGCAGACGAAGCCCAAGAGAACCCGGAAGTCATCATTGGTATGTTTCCTGTTAATAGCATACCTGCAACAATTTTGTTTGACTCTGGGGCTTCCCACTCTTTTATTACGCGGGGTTTTGTTGCCCAAAACAAGTTTTCTTGCTCGATTTTGCGAAAGAGTATGATGGTACAATCCCCGGGATTCATGCCCAAAAGCAATCTGGGATGCCACAATTTGGAGATTGACATCAAGGGAGTCATCTTCCCAGCTTCTTTGATAGTCATCGAGTCTGCCAAGTTGGATATTATTTTGGGAATGAACTGGTTGACCCAACATCAAGTATGCATCAACTGTGCGACCAGAGAAGTCACATTGACAAGTCGGGAAGGCCAAACTACACAATTCTTTGCTCGAAGAAGCATACCCAAGAAAGAAATGGTCTTCGCAGCTCAAGCTGAAGAGTTGGATCTAATTCCTGTGGTCAGTGAGTTTCCAGATGTATTCCCTGAGGAGCTACCAGGGATGCCACCAGATCGTGAGCTTGAGTTTGCAATTGATCTTGTGCCCGGGACCGCACCTATATACATGAAGTATTACTGGATGCCTTCATCCGAGTTAGTGGAGCTGAAGAAACAGCTTGATGAGATGCTTCAGAAAGGATACATTCGTCCGAGCTCATCACCATGGGGATCACCCGCAATCTTTGTGGACAAGAAAGATGGCAGTCTTCGGATGTGTGTGGATTACCGTCAGTTGAATGCTGTCACTATCAAGAACAAATACCCGATTCCGAGGATTGATGACTTGTTCGACCAACTCAGTGGGGCACAGGTATTCTCCAAGATTGATTTGAGGACCGGATATCATCAGCTCAAAATTAAGAAGGAGGATATTCCTAAGACCGCATTCACCACTCAATACAGTCTTTATGGATATACAGTCATGTCTTTCGGCCTCACCAATGCCCCTGCTTTCTTCATGCATATGATGAATAAAGTATTCATGGACTTCTTGGATAAGTTTGTGGTGGTCTTCATTGATGACATCCTCATATACTCGAAGAATGAGGAAGAGCACAAGGGACATCTCAGAGCAGTCTTGCAAAGACTCCGTGACCATCAGTTATATGCAAAATTCAGCAAGTGTGAATTTTGGCTCCAACAAGTCGGATTTTTGGGGCATGTTCTTTCAGCAGAAGGTATAGCCGTGGATCCCAGCTAAGTAAAGGAAGTGCTAAATTGGCTAGTGCCCACGACAGTGAATGAGATCCAAAGTTTTCTTGGATTAGCCGGATACTACCGACGGTTCATTGAAGGCTTCTCTAAGATTGCCAAGCCCATGACAGAACTCCTCAAGAAGGATCAGAAGTTTGTATGGTCTGAGGACTACGAGAAGAGTTTCAATGAGTTGAAGACCCGATTGACATCAGCACCTGTGTTAACTCTCCCAGATATGTATCGCAGCTTTGATGTATATTGTGACGCATCCAGGAAAGGTATTGGATGAGACTATTGAGACCATGAAGATGGTCGTTGTTGTGGGAACCAAAGTGTTGGTTTCGTTTGTGATTCGGGAGTGATCGCCGTATTGATGATGTTGGTTACGAGGTAACCCGTTTGGTAAGAGAGTCCGAAGGACTCGGTGCACAAGCATGATTCACTTCATGAGTAGTCTGTTGTAGACTTGCATTTAACCTGGTTAATAATCATGTTATTGTTTGTCATTATGCTTTTACTTCCTGTGAGCTTGCAAGTACATTCAATGTACTGACCTGGCGTGTCATGCCAGATTTCAGGAAAGTCTTACCAGATCGGAGTGCTTCCCGTGTCTAGACCGTGTCCACATCGGTGTCCCTGTGCTATGGAGTTCCGCTTCGTCGTTGTTCCGCTGCCGCGTAGTTGTCGTGATCGAGGCCCCCTTCATGTTCATTAAATAATGTACATATTGTTCAGCCGCACCGTGTGTGCCACTTGGCCTCGGTATTTGATGTAATATCAAACTATGTTTCCGCTAGCATCAATAAAGCAGTTGTTTTCTGTACCAAGTTGTTGTGTGTTGCCAGAAGACTAGATCTCTGGGCTGGCAATGCAAGGTAAACCAGTCGCTCTGAGCCGGGGTGCCACAATCAATAACTCTTAAAAATTATATTAACTCGTATCAATGACATAATAAACTAGCGAGCAATAATAAAATATCTCAAATGACAACACCTTGCCAAAACAATCATGATATAATATGACAACAGTGGTATCTCACTAGCCCTTTCTGAGACCGCAAAACATAAATGCAGAGCACCTCCAAAGTTCAAGCAGCTACTGAACATTGTAATTCATGGTAGAAAAGATCCAGTCATGATACATCCAACATTAACTATACACAATGCATGAGGATGACAATAGTGCTCTCAGAATCTGGCGCTTATTTGAGAAGGTGATGACTCAGCATAAAATTAAATAGATAGTCCCTTAGCAGAGGGAAGCAGGGATTTGCAGCGGTGCCAGAGCTCAGTTTTTAAAACAGAGGTAAATGAAATTTTGGGAAATGCACCCTTCCTGTTTACGTTACGACCGAAAGTTATCAATATCTTCCATGCTAAACACATTAGTGGCGGTTCTAAAAGTAAAGGTTTACTCCCCCTCCACCAACAACCACACTCCACGGCTAGCCGAATCCTGTAGGGTAACGCAGCAGAAAACAAAAAATTTCTGACCTACGCACCAGCCCAGGACCACTATGGAGACTGCATACAAGGTTTGATCATTTTCGTTACCGACTCGTAGCGCAGCGGAAGTAGAGTCGATGACGATCGTCGGTGCAGATCCCCGCAGCTAGGATTTACAACCTCCCAACCGCGAGGATGTACTCCCTCATCCGCCACTCGGACAGCCCTCCGGGAGGCGGTCGGACAGTCCCCCGGACGGTGTCGTGGACAGCCCTTCGGGAGGACTCACAGAACTCGGACCGTCACTCGGACAGCCCTTCGGGAGGACACTCGAACAGCCCCTCGGGCAAAAGGACGAAACTACGACCTCTCTACGGGGTTGCACACATACGGTGCCATCTATCCGGCAGGGCTTCGCCGTCCAGAACTAGTTCCCACCGGAACCCAGACAGCCTTTCGGCACTACGAAACTATTTCATGGAAGGGAGAGAGAATGCCAGATCATGCATGGCTTGTGTGAGAGAGTTGGAGTGGAGTTGGAGAGCACCTCTCCTCCTCCTTATATAGTGGTGGAAGGGGTGGAGGGGGCTGAAATTTCAGCCCACTAAACATGGGGAAAACATGTTCCCACAAAACAAGGAGAACATGTTCCCACCAAACAAGGGAAAAACATGTTCCCTTGTCCATGGTGTTCCCCCATGGGGCCCCACCTTTCTCCCAACACTCTCCACCATTTGTGGGGGCTGCCCCCCACCATGGGGGGCCCCCCCAACATCTTTGTCCAGCCACAAGGGGCTGCCCCCCCAAGGGGAGCGCCCCCAAAACAGCCCCCACGTATCGTGGGATCTTGTCCCCTCACGCTGGGACAAGATGTTTTCCGCGACTATTACTTTTGAAAATTCCGAAAGGTCCCAGAACATTTCCGACACCCTCTAAAATTATCTGGACACGCTCTGGAACATTTCCAGTATGGTGGTTTAATTTAAAACCATCTTTGTTTACCCGGTAAACAACTCCGGCAGCTCCGAAACTTTTTTTCGGTTTTTTCTCCAGAAAAATTCCAGAAATTACCAGACCAATCTGGCAACCTCCAAAACATTCCCGGTGCTTGCCGAAACCTTTTTGGATCAATGGTTTTATTCGAAACAACTTTTCGGTTTTACCGAAACTTTTTCAGTGTTCTCTCTCCGGAACTCTTCCGTTGTCTCCGAAACTTTTCGGTGATTTTCTCTCAGACTCCCTGTCTAGTATTCAGCAGATAGATGGCCCTTAAGCGTGTGACCCTATAGGTTCGGTGAAGTATAGACATGACACGGAACACCTTCCGATCAATGATCAACATCGGAGCCGTGGACACCCATATTGACCCCTATACCCACACGAATGAATATTCGAGTGAACCTCCAGTTGCCGTGTGCTATTCCTGTTGCTTCACGATATGTTACAAATACCCGAGGTTAGACATGTAGGCATTTCCGTGGATCAACAACTTGTCCACTATGCCAGTTACCTCGTTACCGGTATTGTTCTCTTTTCTCGTTACCGTGTTCCGGCATCCCTGTGATCAAATCACAAAGTGTCTGGCCAGACGATGATGGATACCATAACACCGAGAGGGCCCAGAGATATCTCTCCATCGTCGGAGGAGCAAATCCCAATCTCGAGCTATCAAGTTACTTGACACACTTTTCCATGAACCCGTAAGCCGCCGTAATAGCCACCCATTTACGGATGACGTTTAACAAACCCCAAAGTTCATGAAGCAAGTATGAAGAAACTCGACACTCTCATGGTCTAAGGAATTTTGCAAACATTAACCATCTCTGTGTTATTAACCATTAACTTGTGACGAAAGAACCTCATAGCATAACATCAATCGGGTCGATTCAACACAAATGTTCTGTTAACATTGTGCCCTCAAAATTGCTGGCATAGTCATGCCCATGATCAGGAAAACAGGATCATCATGCAATACTTGAGCCAGTCATAGAGGCTTGACTAGGAATACATTTTATCATTTATTATTCCACACGTGCATATGAGTCTTCCTCCGAGCCTCGTTTTATTTGCAGACTCGAGAACCATAGCAGTTATAGCATGGAACATAAACCTAATTATGAACAGGGAGATAATCAATAACATTTATTATTGCCTCTAGGGCATATCTCCTACAGACTCCCACTTGCACTAGAGTCAATAATCTAGTTAATGCTAATGCACTTTACACCTGTGGCACACCGGTGTAAATATGCTTCGCTTGTGGTATAGCTTGAATGTCCAACGGATCTGACGACTTCAGCTCCGTGTGTATCTTTGCATATCCTCGCGTCTTCACGCTTTCACAAAATTCATATTTTGTGTGGACTTGGCTTGGTATGTATGCGAATCACAGGTCGAACCTGGATTCCTCAGACTGAGTTATGGAGCAACTACTTGCAGTAGTGTCCCATTGACAAAAGCCATCTTGGAACCATACTAAGTTCATGAATGAACTATATGATTCAACATCTTCTTTGTCGCTTTTAAAAGCGGCAACATACTTTGCCTCTGTTATAGAATTCGCCACAGTAACTTGTTTGGAACAATTTCCAACTACCGTGCCACCATATTGTGTATTGCACAAAACCCTTAACATAAATCGAAAATCGCTTGGAGCATGGATGAAGACTGTATCGATGTAACCTTTTACAACGAACTCTTCATGATCTCCGCTTGCGAGAGAACATGTCATCAGTGCTACTATAGTACTTAATGACCCTTTTTCACTGTTGTCCCATGATCAGTACTTTTGATCACTTTGGTATCTATACTTGCAACAACTTTGGGAGTATTGGACATATCTGGTTGTTTTTACATACCATGGAATACATGATTAATCCAAACACAAGAGTGTGTGGAATCTCCATCATGTATTTTGCTCATCAGTGTTTTTGGGACACCGAGTCTTGCAAAAACTCTTTCCATGTGACTTCGGCAAGAATCACTCCTTGGCCTTTTAATGCTAAAAGATTTTAGCATCTTGTCAATATGTATTCATTGCTTAGCCCCATTAGGTAAATCTATCTCCATAGATTATCATGCCTAATATCAAGGCTATTTAGCCCAAGCACTTCATCGAAAAAACTATTTTCAAATGAAGTCCTAATTCGTGTCAAGAAATTTATTTCCAATTACCAATGTGTCAAGCACACAAGGTTTTTAGAAATATTATTATGCTCCCACTTACTTTCTTGAATTACAAGCATCTTCGTTACCCATTGATGAAGTCAAAACCCTTTTAACCATTTCATCAAAAGACAAAGATTCCAACTCCATTTTGCTCTCTTCTGTCCATTGCTGGAACTCTGAAGTTTGCATACTTACTAGCATCCTCTGGATTGACAAAATACCTTGGACTGTAACACATGCAAGTCCTTGGTTTCATTTCCATCAGGTGGAAATCCTTTTGTCATCCATTGTTTTATATCTCATGATATGAAATATGTATTAATTGCTAGTTCAACCCGAACCGACTTTAAGCATCGCTACGGTGAAGCAACCTCATCGTAGTCAACTCCTTGAACTTGTATATTGCAACAAGTCGAGCTTTATGGATAAAACATTTTTATTCGTATCAGTTATAGTTCCATAAATATTCGTCAGACTCTAAGTCTTCCGAAAGGTGTATCAAGGTTTTAATCTTGAATCACTTATATGGAAACTATCTCGGATAGTATTGGCATTTAGCCAATTCCGGAGTCAGGGCCCATCAATGCTTCCTTGTGTATCGTAGGTATATTGTTGTCTAACAACAATATCTCGTTTGCGCACCTGAGAGGTTTGCACGAGCCTTGCCTACGTGGTTCAACTGCAAGTTCGACCGAAGTCCATACATTTTATTGTAGAGACTTCCGTATCAGTCGCAGTAGGAAACTCTGGAATTACTTCCAAGGTCTCTTTCCTTTGACCTGATGACGAAGATACTGTTTATCTTGTCGAGTTGCACTATTCTCCCACTCACCTTTTGAAAGAACCATTTTCTTCAAAAAGCATACCGTTCTTTGTGGCAAACCTATTTGCCTCGGTATAGTGAGGGAGGAATACCCAATTACTTGGGATAACCTACAAAGTAGCACTTGTCTGATTTGGAATAGGTTTGTAACCTTTTACACAAGCCCCATATTCCAAATGTTAAGAAAAGATATAGCATGGTTGGGCGTACCATACCATGGCGTCATTTCAACAGACCTGATGGAGCTCTTTTCAGTGTAAAATCCGCAGTCTCTAAAGCATCACTTTAAAAGGGATAATGGCAAATTTATTTATGTCATCTTTGATCTTACCATGTCATAAATGGTTCGATTACATCTTCACAGACTTTCCACTCACAGTGGTGTTCCAGGAGGTGTAAGTTATGAAACTCTTTTCACAACTCATCAGACATTCGCTAAACTTGTAACTCAAATATTTCTTTCTGCAATTGAATTGTAGAAACATAATTTTCTTGTTACAATAACTTCTACTTCATTTTGAAAACCTTTCAAATGATTTCAAAAGATCCAGACTTACGTCTCATCAAGTAAATATCCATATATCTACTTGAGTCATTTCTGAAGATAGATAAATCCACTACTTGCAACAACATTTATCGGACTACATACATCAAAATGTATGATCACCAATAAGTTCTTTGCTCGTTCCTTATGGCCTGTGAATGGTATTTCAGTCACTTCACTTTTCGGAGGAAAGTTGCAAGTGTCAGGTGATTCAAAATCAAACGACTTCAAAATCCATCATAATGGAATTTTCCATGCGGGTTTCTCCAATGTGACCAAATGCAGTGCCACACTTGTGTGGTATTCTTTTAGTCTTATGACATTTAGCGTCAGTGTTATGGATGTATCATATTACCATCAGTATTCATAACATACATCCCATCTAGGATGGAAGCTTGGCCCTTCATGTTATTCATAATACTGAACAACAGTTGTTGTTTTTATGAACAACTCTTTTGCAACAAACATTGTGCAATGGGCTAGAGTGTATGGAACTCTAAAATGAATTATGAAAGTAAACCCAGAGGTAAATTATTATCAATATTCATAACATACATCTCATTCATAATGAAAGTATGGCCCTTATGTTATTCATAACATCGAACATCAAAAGTTCTCTTATAAACAACCTTCTTGCAAGATACCTTATGCAATGGGCTAGAGTTTGTGAAACTCCAAACGAATTATAAAAATAAATACAGACGGTAATACACCGATGGAAGGTATAGTAACATTTACTATGTTCCCCGTGTATACCTAAAACTCATTTCTGGCTAGTCTTTCAGGCCATAGTAGTTCTTACATCGAGTTGCAACAGAAAGCAATCGAGCGGGTATCTTTGTGATTAACTCACAGTACCCAAGAATCAGTGATTAACAATTTAATCATAATTCCCAAGGGCTATATCTTTGACCAGCCTTCTATACATCAAAAACTTGTATGACATTCATACATGAGCTGGATATTCCAGTCTCCTTTCTTTCTGCCTTTATACTTCTAACAGTTTAACTTTCAGTATTTCTCCTACTCTCAGAAAAAGCACCGAACTTAAGAGTGGCGTTAGCCCCGGACTTCCTAGGCGTGAAAGTCTTACTAACACCCTTCGGACACTTCCTTTCTCTTTAAGTTGTTGTTTTATTCACCTTTCATCATATGACAGGCGTTCTTCTGGATCCCTCTCTTATCAGTCTAATGCATAGTAAACTCCTTTACTAATAGTTTGCAAACAAACATTGCTTTGGATATCTCATATCTTTTAGCCTTTGTCTGTCTCTGAAAATAATTTTCAGATTCCATGAATATCACATAACTATCCAAACTTTCGAAGTTTGGGTCTCACGGAAACAAACATATTGCGCTTGACTGAAATGGAATTCTAGCTTTTGGATCAACGGACGAGAGTCACATGATCCATAGCATAAGCGAGAGAATACCGAAAGTATGCAATAGGACAAAGTCCTTCTCGACACTCTTGAGGACAATCCTCACATTACGTTACCAACCGTAAAGTTTTAACCAGATATTTAACAGCTATTCAATTTTAATAGGGAAGGTGGAAATGCGAGCCATTATTCTACAACTATTATGCAAATCACACTTAGACAGTGTTCAAAATTAGTTGCACTGAGAATTAAAAGAATTAATTCTACAGTGCGCTCCCACTCAAATCAATATCTCTCATAATTGATTGTGAGTGATTCAAGATCCGCATTTCAATTCAACGCCATTGATGGTAGCATCACTGATGACGAAAATCTCAATCGGTAGGCAAACTTGCCAATCACATCTCTATGTGACTCTTGTTCATCTTTCGATGCGTGTGTTCCGAGCTCATGACTTTCATGCCTGAACGTCAAGACAACCAAGTGATCTCGCTGCGAGGTCTCAACTCACCCGCCTCACACATCCCTAATCGTTCGTACCCATGTTAGCATGTGATACCCCGAAAAGTTAGGTGCCGTGACGGTGCTACACTTGGGAGAACACTAACTACTTGATATTTTTGTGAGAGATCACCCTAATAAAAGCGACTACCGCGCAATCAAGAAGGGTGCATCATAAGGGATAAACATCTCAGGCAATTCATAATAGCATGATATGGTATAGCCCTTTCTGACGGAGAAGTCTTGTATTTCTTCGTCTTCGGCATTTGCGTCGGTGTTCACCTTCGCGAAGATTGCCACCACCTTGTCGATGCACCAAATAATATTGCTATCTCTATAGCTAATAAAATAATGCATTACACAAGGTTGACACGCAGGTCATTTAAAGTGCAATCATATGGCTCCAGCCATCATGCCAAATCATGACACGCAGGTCATGTTAATTAATTTACATCATATAGTCATCTCATACATAATCAAATTATTATGAGCACTGCTATACCACATCATATGCACATGCAAACCCTCCTGCAAAACCAAGTTAGACGCCTCTAATCGGTTCATGCAAAAACTTGTTTTACGTGGCTTCTAAGGTTTCGAAACAAACCGAAGCTACCAACGTCCATCATCAAGTATGATAATTCAAGTCGCTAGATTAACTTTCCAGGGTGTATGAAAACCGAGATAATAAAATCTCGAGCCCCATACTAAACTTCGTCATACGCATGACCCCCGTGCAGATCATATCTGCATTGCCCTTTCGTCTGCGAAACATCCATCTTTCTTTGACTAAAGTGGAACCCAAAGAACTGTTAGCACTTCGTTAATCTGTCAATCAGCATACTCAGGAGCAGCATGAAAGGATCGCGGATTGCCAGAACTTTGTGAGATTCCACAATGCTGTCAAGATCAGGACTACGCAAATTCAAGGGAAGCAACAAGAACATCGGGTAACAGATTTCATCTGCTACCCGCACAAATAATTTTCAGTAATAGAACTCATCTACTACCTAATTATATTGTGCAACACCCATACATCTCCATGTATTCTAGATCGCAACCTGCATCTACGCATAGCACGGCTCATGATGCCACTGTAGGGTAACGCAGCAGAAAACAAAAAATTTCCGACCTACGCACCAGCCCAGGACCACTATGGAGACTGCATACAAGGTTTGATCATTTTCGTTACCGACTCGTAGCGCAGCGGAAGTAGAGTCGATGACGATCGTCGGTGCTGATCCCCGCAGCTAGGATTTACAACCTCCCAACCGCGAGGATGTACTCCCTCATCCGCCACTCGGACAGCCCTCCGGGAGGCGGTCGGACAGTCCCCCGGACGGTGTCGTGGACAGCCCTTCGGGAGGACTCACAGAACTCGGACCGTCACTCGGACAGCCCTTCGGGAGGACACTCGAACAGCCCCTCGGGCAAAAGGACGAAACTACGACCTCTCTACGGGGTTGCACACATACGGTGCCATCTATCCGGCAGGGCTTCGCCGTCCAGAACTAGTTCCCACCGGAACCCAGACAGCCTTTCGGCACTACGAAACTATTTTGTGGGAGGGAGAGAGAATGCCAGATCATGCATGGCTTGTGTGAGAGAGTTGGAGTGGAGTTGGAGAGCACCTCTCCTCCTCCTTATATAGTGGTGGAAGGGGTGGAGGGGGCTGAAATTTCAGCCCACTAAACATGGGGAAAACATGTTCCCACAAAACAAGGAGAACATGTTCCCACCAAACAAGGGAAAAACATGTTCCCTTGTCCATGGTGTTCCCCCATGGGGCCCCACCTTTCTCCCAACACTCTCCACCATTTGTGGGGGCTGCCCCCCACCATGGGGGGCCCCCCCAACATCTTTGTCCAGCCACAAGGGGCTGCCCCCCCAAGGGGAGCGCCCCCAAAACAGCCCCCACGTATCGTGGGATCTTGTCCCCTCACGCTGGGACAAGATGTTTTCCGCGACTATTACTTCTGAAAATTCCGAAAGGTCCCAGAACATTTCCGACACCCTCTAAAATTATCTGGACACGCTCTGGAACATTTCCAGTATGGTGGTTTAATTTAAAACCATCTTTGTTTACCCGGTAAACAACTCCGACAGCTCCGAAACTTTTTTTTCGGTTTTTTCTCCAGAAAAATTCCGGAAATTACCAGACCAATCTGGCAACCTCCAAAACATTCCCGGTGCTTGCCGAAACCTTTTTGGATCAATGGTTTTATCCGAAACAACTTTTCGGTTTTACCGAAACTTTTTCAGTGTTCTCTCTCCGGAACTCTTCCGTTGTCTCCGAAACTTTTCGGTGATTTTCTCTCAGACTCCCTATCTAGTATTCAGCAGATAGATGACCCTTAAGCGTGTGACCCTATAGGTTCGGTGAAGTATAGACATGACACGGAACACCTTCCGATCAATGATCAACATCGGAGCCGTGGACACCCATATTGACCCCTATACCCACACGAATGAATATTCGAGTGAACCTCCAGTTGCCGTGTGCTATTCCTGTTGCTTCACGATATGTTACAAATACCCGAGGTTAGACATGTAGGCATTTCCGTGGATCAACAACTTGTCCACTATGCCAGTTACCTCGTTACCGGTATTGTTCTCTTTTCTCGTTACCGTGTTCCGGCATCCCTGTGATCAAATCACAAAGTGTCTGGCCAGACGATGATGGATACCGTAACACCGAGAGGGCCCAGAGATATCTCTCCATCGTCGGAGGAGCAAATCCCAATCTCGAGCTATCAAGTTACTTGACACACTTTTCCATGAACCCGTAAGCCGCCGTAATAGCCACCCATTTACGGATGATGTTTAACAAACCCCAAAGTTCATGAAGAAAGTATGAAGAAACTCGACACTCTCATGGTCTAAGGAATTTTGCAAACATTAACCATCTCTGTGTTATTAACCATTAACTTGTGACGAAAGAACCTCATAGCATAACATCAATCGGGTCGATTCAACACAAATGTTCTGTTAACATTGTGCCCTCAAAATTGCTGGCATAGTCATGCCCATGATCAGGAAAACAGGATCATCATGCAATACTTGAGCCAGTCATAGAGGCTTGACTAGGAATACATTTTATCATTTATTATTCCACACGTGCATATGAGTCTTCCTCCGAGCCTCGTTTTATTTGCAGACTCGAGAACCATAGCAGTTATAGCATGGAACATAAACCTAATTATGAACAGGGAGATAATCAATAACATTTATTATTACCTCTAGGGCATATCTCCTACAAATCCATGGGTACCGTCCATACCAACAACAATCCTGGGGAAGTTTTGTTTAATTATTTGCAATTTTTTATTTCTGGACTGGGAACCCCTATTACTGCCCCTCTCGTGCAAGGACGAGTGAATAAACACTCATCATGAGAATAACCCGCTTAGCATGGAAGATACCGACTACCCCCTATAGCTCTATGAACAATCCAGGCACACAAAAATGGATATTTATTTGAAGTTTTTAGAGGTGGCACATGCAAATTTACTTAGAACGGCAGGGTAATACCGCATATAGGTAGGTATGGTGGACTCATCTGGAATAACTTAGGTTTTAAGATTTTGATGCACAAGCAGTATTTCCGCTTAGTACAGGCGAAGGCTAGCAAATAGGTTGGGAAGCGGCCAGCTAGAGAGCGAGAATGATCATGAACATGCATTATGCATAATGAACATTAGATACTAGCATGAGTAGGATATGAACACCATGAACATAAATATCATAGAGGCTATATTAGTTTTGATTCAACTGCGTACATGCATGAACATGTGCCAAGTCAAGCCACTCGAAACATTCAGAGAAGGATACCATATCATCATACTACATCACAATCATTTTAACGCAATGTTGACATCCAAGATAAATCATTATCCACTTCTAGCTACTTATGCATGGCATGAGGAACTATAATCTCTAATTGTCATTGCAAACATGTTTGATCATAATATGCTGAATCATGGATACTAGGTTAAACTTATTTACAAAAACTGAACAAGTCGAGTTCATACCCGTTTCTCTCTGCCACAACCAGTTGACCAAATATCATCATTATTGCCTTTCACTTGCATGAGCGAACGATAGGAAAATAATAATAGCGCAATAGTGTCATGGAACAAGCTGGAATCTGCAAACATTTTATTCAAAAGGAGAAGACAAGGTAATTTGGGCTCTTTGTTAGATCAAAGATAACGCAAATGAGAACCACTCAAGATTTTCATCGTGGTCTTCTCCTTGGTATGACTCAATGAACAAAAAAGAATTTCAGAGAAACACACTGAAATATTTCTGGAGTTTTTAGTTTTTTCTAGAAGAAAGCAAATTAAATAAGGAAAAACAAAAACGAGAAAAACTATTTACACGGGAGAGATCCCAACAAGCAAAAGAAGAATCAAGAAATCTTTTTGTATTTTCTTTTAATACTACAACTAAATAAACTAGAAAGAAAAACCGAAAAGAAGCAGGAAATATTTTTGGGTTTTCTCAAAGTTTTTCAAACACACAAGAAGAAAGCGAGAAAATAAATCTAACATGGATGATACAATGAAAAAGTGTGAACACCGACAACTAGAATGAAATGTGTGAACATGAATGTAATGTCGGTGGAAATACGTACTCCCCCAAACTTAGGCTTTCGGCCTAGCTTGGTAATCACCACTCGTAGTAGCCATCCGGTCCCATGTTGAAGTGCTGTGGAGCGGGCACCTGAGCGTCCCACTCCTGAGGCTCCTCCTCCACAACTGCCTGGGCGTTCTGGTAGGCAATGATGTCATCTGGCATGATCCCGTATCCGCCTTGGCAATAGGATCAAACAACGAAAATGCAGGCAACAAAATAATATCACGGGTATCTACACAGAAAACCAGGTTGTAAGGAGTATTATTAATAGTGTCCTCGCCATCAATAAACTGATGAGCTGCCATCACCTGACGATCTAAGTAAACCTTGGGCAAACGATGATCATGTTGGTGTATCTGAACGTTAAAGTGACTCGCTAACGAGTAGCGTAAATACCGCCATGAATTTTACCCTTGGTCCTGTTAAGGTGTAGACAATGTGCAATAATAGCCCCTAGGCTAAAGGTGCTATCGCCGTATAGTGCTCGGCATAGGACAGCGAAATCGGGGGCACTAAGTGCACCAACCTTCTCTCTAGCAAGTAAACACTTCGCAATAAATAATGCACAGAAGGAAACTGCAAGCTAGTGGCGGTAACACACGACACCCCTCTCTCATCTCCCACTGACAGAGTATGATAAAAGTCCTCAAACTCTGCAGGCCTAGGCTCTCTTATTTCCCCATCAGAAAGGATCAAGCATAGATCACAAAATTCAGTAAGTGGTATCTGACAAGTTTCAGCATATAAATTAAACTGCACCTCACGGGGGTTATTCCTACTCAGAAAATGAAAAATTTGAACAAAGGAATTTGTAAGGAGATTGTATTGTTCACACTCAGCTGTGATGAAGTCGGTGTAGCCAGCATTAGCAGCAAATTGTGCGAACTCTTGACGGATTCCGGCTCCATCCATGAAGGGGTTATGCGGCCATTCGTACGGCCACACCTGCGCCCTTCTCCGAGTATGGAGGTCATTCTCTGATGATTCCCCAATGACACCCTTGGCACTTTTCTTGGAGGCAAACTTCCTAAAGAAACTCATCTTATTCCTATAAATAAAATTCTAAAAAATTTTAGTCCACAAAATTTTTGTCAACAAAACTTCACAAGATTGATAGCAACTACTCATAAGCATGCATAGAGGCTATATTGAGCATTCAAACTACTTAAAACTCTAAGAATTTATCATGCAAGCTCATCTACAGCAACACCAAGAGTAGCTAATTATTCCAAATATAATCCACTAAAGCAAAAACTAATTGGAGCAATGGAGGAGTCACATACCAAGTAGCAAACCACCAAAATAGTTTCGGAAACGGAGCTTCGAGCAAAGAGATCAAAATCCACGGGTTTGAGAGCAAGAACACGAGAGAGAGAGCAATGGTGAATTTTTTCAGGAGGTAGGAGATGACATGGGCTAAAGATATAAGTGAGGGGGGCCACGTGGGGACCACAACCCACCTGGGCGCGCGCGCGCCCTGGTGGGTTGTGCCCACCTGGTGCACCCCCCCTGATGTTATTTGCACTAAAAATTCAAAAATATTTAGAAAAAAATCTTATTAAATTTTCAGGACATTTTGAGAACTTTTATTTTTGGGTCATTTTTTTATTGCACGAAAAATCCAGAAAACAGGATAAACATGGCATTTTATTTTATTTAACTAAGAAAATCAGAAAATAAAAGGTAAGGATAGAAGGTAGTGCCTACTAAATTCCTCAACTTCAGACCTCTAAAAAATGATCCATTAATTAGGTTGATCAAGTCTTATTAACAACCACCTTCGATTAGCATGAAACCGAAGAACTTTCGTAAAACACTAAGTTACCTCAACGGGGATATGCATGTCCCCAACAAAGAGTATATCATATTTCTTTTTGGCAGTAGGTAGAGGTAGTTGAAAACTTCCAATAGTGAGTGTCAGAGATTTTTCAATAACATTAATACCATTCACTTGGAATTGTTTCTTCGGAAAGTGCACCGTATGCTCATTACCATTGATATGAAAAGTGACCTTGCTTTTATTGGAATCAATAACAGCCCCTGTAGTATTCAAAAAGGGTCTACCAAGGATAATCGACATGTTGTCGTCCTTGGGCATCTCAAGTATAACAAAGTCTGTTAAGATAGTAACATTTTTAACAACAACGGGCACATCCTCACAAATACCGATAGGTATGGCAGTTGATTTGTCAGGCATTTGCAAAGCTATTTCAGTAGGTGTGAGTTTATTCAAGTCAAGTATTTATATAAGGAGAAAGGCATAACACTAACACCAGCTCCCAAATCACACAAAGCAGTTTCACATAGTTTCTTTTGATGGAGCAAGGTATAGTTGGTATTCCCGGATCTCCAAGTTTTTTAGGTACTCCATCCTTAAAAGAATAATTAGCAAGCATGGTGGAGATTTCAGCTTCAGGTATTTTCCTTTTATTAGTGATGATGTCTTTTATATATTTTGCATAAGGGGCCATCTTTAAAATATCAGTCAAACCAGTACACAAAAAGACTGGCCTAATCATTTCGGCAAAGCGTTCAAATTCCTCATCATCTTTTTTCTTAGTTGATTTAGGTGGAAAGGGCATGGGTTTTTGAACCCATGGTTCTCTTTCCCTTCCATGTTTTCGAGCAACAAAGTCTCTTTTATCATATATTTTATTTTTAGGTTGTGGGTTATCAAGATCAACAGCTGCTTCTATTTCAACATCATTATCTGGTTCTTTATCTTTGTCTAGTTGAGTGTCTTCATGAACATCATCATTATATTTTTCATTATCACTAGATGAATGTTCATTACCAGATTGAGTTTCAGCATCAGAAATAGAAACATCATTATTAGCTTCGGGAGGTTTTTCTATTTCAGGTTCACTAGAGGTATGCAAAGTAATATCATTTTTCTTTTTCTTCTTCTTTTTAGAAGGACTAGGTGCATCAGCCTTAATTCTTTGAAAGTCTTGTTCAATTCTTTTAGGATGTCCCTCAGGATAAAGTGGTTCCTGAGTCATTTTACCTCCTCTAGTCATTACTCTAACAGCATAGTCATTTATATTATTGTTCATTTCATCAAGCACTTCTTTTTTAGATTTAGCAACTTGTTCTAACTGGGTATGAACCATAGAGGCATGTTTTCCTACACCTTTAACATCATTAGTGATTCTAAATAACAAGTTACTCAAGCAAGCAATCATATCAGAATTGTATTTCAATTGTTTCATAACATTTGCATCGAAGTGATCTTGTTTTCTAATGTAGTTGTCATACTCATAAAGGCATTGACTAGGATGTTTATTGTAAGGGATATCACTTTCATCAAATTTCATTAAAGAATTTACCTCTACCACCTTTGGTGGTGGTGTGTCAAGTCCATGTATTTCTTTAGTAGGAGGTAAATTTTTAACATCCTCTGCTTTAATACATTTTTCCTTCATAGATTTCTTTGCCTCTTGCATATCTTCGGGACTGAGCTATAAGATACCCCTCTTCTTCGGAGTGGGTTTAGGCTGTGGTTTAGGAAGAGTCCAATCATCACAAATTTTCAATATATTATTCAATAGTTCCTCAGCTTGTTCAATAGTTCGTTCCCTGAAAACACAACCAGCACAACTATCTAGGAAGTCCCAAGAAGCATCGGTTAGTCCATTATAGAAGATATCAAGTATTTCTTTTTTCTTAAGAGGATGATCAGGCAAAGCATTAAGCAATAGGAGAAGTCTCCCCCAAGCTTGTGGGAGACTCTCTTCTTCAATTTGCACAAAATTAAATATTTCCTGTAAGGCAGCTTGTTTCTTATGAGCAGGAAAATATTTTTCAGAGAAGTAGTAAATCATATCCTGGGGACTACGCACACAACCAGGAGCAAGAGTATTATACCAAGTCTTAGCATCACCCTTTAATGAGAACAGAAATAACTTGAGAATATAATAGTAGCGAATTTTCGCATCATGAGCAAATAGGGTGGCTATATCATGCAACTTAGTAAGCTGTGCCACAACAGTTTCAGTTTCATAACCATGGAAAGGATCAGATTCAACCAAAGTAATTAACTCTGGGTCGATAGAGAATTCATAATCCTTATCATCAACAAAGATAGGTGAAGTAGCAAACTTAGGATCACATTTCATTCTAGCATTCAAAGATTTTTCTTTCAGTTTGCATAGTAATTTCTTAAGATCATCCCTATCATTGCAAGCAAGAAAGTCTCCAGTTGTCTCCTCATCCATAACATAACCTTCAGGTATCTTAGGCAATTCATATCTAGGAGAGCTAGGTCTAATAGGTGTTTCAAGATTTTTAGTTTCAAGTACTTCATCAGTTTCAATAATTTCATCAGTTTTAGCATTCTCAGTATCTTTAGCTCTAGCAAGTTGTTCATCAAGAAATTCACCTAGTGGCACATTATCATCAAGCAAGGTACTAGCATCATCATAAGGATTATCCATAGCAAAAGTAGAATCATCAATAACTTGCGACATATCAGAATTAATAGCATGTGGCGGTGTTGCACGTTTACTCAAAATAGAAGGTGAATCAAGTGCAGAGCTAGATGGCAGTTCCTTACCTCCCGACGTCTTAGAGGGAAATATCTTAGTCTTGGTATCCTTCAGATTCTTTATAGTGATAAATAGATAATAATCCCAAGTGACTCAACAAATATAGTTATGCTCCCTGGCAACGGCGCCAGAAAAAGGTCTTGATAACCCACAAGTATAGGGGATCGCAACAATTTTCGAGGGTAGAGTATTCAACCAAAATTTATAGATTCGACACAAGGTGAGACAAAAGAATAATTGCAAGTATTAGCAGCTGAGTTGTTAATTCAACCACACCTGGAGATTAATTATCGGCAACAAAGTGATCAGTAGCAAAGTAGTATGATAGTTTTGACAAAAGTGGTAACAGCAATAGTAATGGTAATAGTGATAGCAATGATTTCGTAGCAAGTGTAACAGTAACAGCAGCAGTAGTAACTTAGCAAGAACAATATACGAGAAATTCGTAGGCATTGGATCGGTGGATTCGTTGGATGATATTCATCATATAATAGTCATAACCTAGGGCGATACAAAACTAGCTCTAGTTCATAAATATAATGTAGGCATGTATTCCGTAAATAGTCATACGTGCTTATGGAAAGAACTTGTATGACATCTTTTATCCTACCCTCCCGTGGCAGCGGGATCCATAAGGAAACTAAGGGACATTAAGGCCTCCTTTTAATAGAGAACCGGAACAAAGCATTAACACATAGTGAATACATGAACTCCTCAAACTACGGCCATCACCGGAAAGTATCCCGACTATTGTCATTCCGGGGTTTACGGATCATAACACATAATAGGTGAATATGACTTGCAAGATCGGATCTAGAACATAGATATAATGGTGAAAACATAAACGGATCAGATCTGAAATCATGGCACCCAGGCCCAAAGTGACAAGCATTAAGCATGGCAAAGTCATAACAACATCAATCTCAGAACATAATGGATACTAGGATCAAGCCCTAACAAAACTAACTCGATTACATGATGAATCTCATCCAACTCCTCACCGACCAGCGAGCCTACGAAGGAATTACTCCCTCCCGGTGGGGAGCATCATGGAATTGGCGATGAAGGAGGGTTGGTGATGACGAAGACCGAAGATCCTCCTCTTCGGAGCCCCAAACATACTCCAGATCTGGCCTCCCGATGAAGAACAGGAGGTGGCGGCAGCTTCGTATCGTGAAACGAGATAATTCTTCTTCCTTGATTTTTTTCTCCAAATATAGGTATTTAAGGAGTCGAAGATAGGGTCTGCGGGGCCACCAGGTGGGCACAACCCATCTGGGCACGCCTGGAGGGGGGCGCGCCCTGTTGGGTTGTGCTCACCCAGGGGCCCTCCTCAAGTGGTTCTTGGCTCCAGTATTTTTCTTTTATTCTGAAATAAATCTCCAAAAAGTTTCGTTCCATTCCGAGAACTTTTATTTATGCACAAAAACAACACCATGGTAGTTCTGCTTAAAACAGCATCAGTCCGGATTAGTTTCATTCAAATCATGCAAATAAGAGTTCAAAACAAGAGGAAAAGCGTTAGGAAAAGTAGATACGACGGAGACGTATCATGTTCCTGTAGAATTAATTGTCGACAAACTCCCCAAATTAGCCGTGCCCTTCTCGCCATCCTCACCTCCGACACTGCACCACCACGCCCCGATCTCCTCCCCTTGCGAGCACAGGACTGATCCATAGTCTGTTTCTTCGTATCCGTGGAGTAATCTTGAAGCTTCTGCCGTTCTCTCCATCGTTCCAAGCATCCTCCAACATGTGCCACCTCGACCCACTAGTAGAAAACAGGGAACTAGTCTCAGTTCCAGAGGGCCTTTAGACCCAGTTCTGGAACCGGGACTAAAGACCAAAACCTTTATTCCCGGTTCGCTTACGAACCGGGACAGAAGGGGCTCCATGTGGCCGCTGCGGGGCACCCAGGCAGCAGGACCCTTTGTCCCGGTTGGTAACACCAACTGGGACCAAAAGGCTGCCATGCGTCAGCAGCTCGCAGGCGCTGGGGTTTTTGTTTTTTTTAAAGGGGGGGGGGGGTTTGGGGTTTTGGAGGGTTAATTTAGGGGTTTCATATTGTGTTAGCTAGCTAATAGAGAGAAGTGACCTCTCTTTCTCCGTGCTTGGTCGACGCTAGCTACTATACATATAGAGAGAACTCGACATGCTAGCTAGTAAGAAAATGAAGGAATCATTATTTACACAAGATCGTCATGAACATATACAGAGAGAAGGGATATCTCTTTCTCCGAAAGATTGGTCAAACAACAAGTTTTCGTATATCTATCTGACGCTACTACATATATACAATATAACATCTCTTACAATCCCTATCATCTAAAATCCATTTCAATTTCCAGATGGTATTCTCCCTTCTCATTTATGACGTGGTCAAGAAAGAATCCCGCCAATTCCTCTTGAATTGCTCGTATGCGATCATGTGGTAGGAGTTCATCCCGCATCTGCCACGTCTAATTTAAAGAAGGGGGTCAATACATATATATGAATGAAACTCAACACAAATGATGGTAATAAAATAAAATTATGAATATTATTGTTTATGTACTTCATATTGTTGGTCAGAGTAGCCCCGCTCAGAGGTCGATTGGCGGATGAACTCGCAAACATAGTATCCACATAAATTATTCCCGCCTTCCTACCACAAGCACTTTACGAGAATAGAGTTGAATCAAACTGATAATCAAGCATGATAAATGGTATTGATGAAACTAGAATCAATGGGAGATGCGCGGAACTAGCCAGTACTACTTACTTTCGGGTGTGTAAATCGCAGCTCCCTCGGCAGTCCCGGAACCATTCCGGTGAACTCTTTCCAAACCCTGCCAGACAAAGAAAATAATTACTTGATATCCGGAAATAAACAAAGTTGCCGATATGATATGGTGCAATAATGATCGATTGAACTTACTTCTGGAGCATTGCAGTCATGTACGCATAGTCCTGGGGATCTTTTCATCTCGAGTCTAAGACAGTTACTACTCCCCGGTCAAGCTTAATCTCTAGCAGAATAAAGTGGAAGCTGCGCACGCAAGCATAACTCATCAATTACATTACTATAACCTCGAGTAAGCGAAACTGAATATGCACAAGACAGTAACACTCACTTGAAGTTGTAAGGAAAGAGTATTTTCCCTTTGTTTTGATTTCGAAGTAACAATTTTAGCAAGTTGTCCTCAGTATCTTTGACTCTGTTTTGAACCGACCATTCATTTATGTGTAGGGTAACGCAGCAGAAAACAAAAATATTCTGACCTACGCACCAGCCCAGGACCACTATGGAGACTGCATACAAGGTTTGATCATTTTCGTTACCGACTCGAAGCGCAGCGGAAGTAGAGTCGATGACGATCGGCGGTGCAGATCCCCGCAGCTAGGATTTACAACCTCCCAACTGCGAGGATGTATACCCTCGTCTTCCCTTCGGACAGACCTCCGGGAGGCTGTCGAACAGTCCCCCAGACGATGTCGCGGACAGCCCTTCGGGAGGACCTTCGAAACTCGAACGGT
The DNA here is from genome assembly GCA_011799875.1 of Thinopyrum elongatum. Lineage (NCBI taxonomy): Eukaryota > Viridiplantae > Streptophyta > Magnoliopsida > Poales > Poaceae > Thinopyrum > Thinopyrum elongatum. The sequence goes on along the minus strand of CM022302.1, from coordinate 64,571,591 downwards.
CACTCGGACAGCCCTTCGGGAGGACTCACAGAACTCGGACCGTCACTTGGACAGCCCTTCGGGAGGCACTCTCGAACAGCCCCTCGGGCACTAAGATCGAAACTACGACCTCTCTACAGAGTTGCACACATACGGTGTCATCTATCCGGCAGGGCTTCGCCGTCCAGAACTAGTTCCCACCGGAACCCAGACAGCCTTTCGGCTCTACGAAACTCTTTTCGTGGGAGGGAGAGAGAAGCCAGATCATTGCAATGGCATGTATGTGAGAAGGGATGAGTGTGGAGGGCTGCCCCTCCACCTCTATTTATAGGATAGCCAAGGGGTAAAGATGTCATAAAAAAAACCCCAAAGTACCCCCACTTTATGCCTTTTCACAAAAGAATAAAGATAAAAGGGGTGCCATGTGGAGCTCCAAGGAGCTCCACCATGCTTGGCCGGCCACACCCTTGGGGGACCCCCCAAGGCGGCTTCCTTAGTGCCTAAGGCATTCTAGAAGCCTTTTGGGAAATTCCCAAAAGGTGCTTTCCATAAAATTCCCAAAAAGCACTTTCACTATTCACGATGACATTTTTCAGCGTCCGTTCGAACTGAAAATATTTATGTGGGCTTATAACATTTCCAGTACCCACTAAAATAATTTTCAATGCGTTCTGGAACAATTCCAGTTTAGTGATTTCATCTGCGAAAAGCATCTGAAGCGGTTCCGGCAGCCCCGGAACATTTCCGGTTTTTCTTCCAGAAAAATCCCAGAAGTTTCCAGAATGATTCTGGTATCCTCCAAGAATTATCAGGCATGTGCCGAAACCATTTTGACTTAATGGTATCCCCTGAAACAACTTTTCAGTTTCACCGGAACTCATCTGGTGACCTCTCTCTGCGGAACTTTTCCGCTGTCCGAAACTTTTCGGTGTCCGAAACTTTTTCGGTGATTTTCTCTCAGACTCCCTGTCTAGTATTCAGCAGATAGATGACCCTTAAGCGTGTGACCCTATAGGTTCGGTGAAGTATAGACATGACACGGAACCCCTTCCGATCAATGATCAACATCGGAGCCGTGGACACCCATATTGACCCCTATACCCACACGAATGAATATTCGAGTGAACCTCCAGTTGCCGTGTGCTATTCCTGTTGCTTCGCGATATGTTACAAATACCCGAGGAGAGACATGTTGGCATTCCCGTGGATCAACAACTTGTCCACTATGCTAGTTACCTCGTTACCGGTATTGTTCTCTTTTCTCGTTACCGTGTTCCGGCATCCCTGTGATCAAATCACAAAGTGTCTGGCCAGACGATGATGGATACCTTAACACCGAGAGGGCCCAGAGATATCTCTCCATCGTCGAAGGAGCAAATCCCAATCTTGAGCTATCAAGTTACTTAACATACTTTCCCATGAACCCGTAAGCCGGCGTAATAGCCATCCAGTTACGGATGACGTTTAACAAACCCCAAAGTTCATGAATCAAGCATGAAGAAACTCGATACTCTCATGGTCTGAGGAATCATGCAAACGTTAACCATCTCTGTGTTATCAACCATTAACTTGTGACGAATGAATCTCATAGCATAACATCAATCGGGTCGATTCAACACAAATGTTCTTCTAACATTGTGCCCTCAAAGCTGCTGGCATAGACATGCCCATGATTGGGAAAACATAATCATCATGCAACACTTGAGCTAGTCTTAGAGGCATGACTAGGAATACTTTTTACCGTTTATTATTCCACACGTGCACATGGGTTTTCCCCAGAGCCTTTATGGATATACGGGCTCGGGAACCACAGCAGTTATAGCATGGAACATAAACATAATTATGAGCAAGGAGATAAATAATAACATTTATTATTGCCTCTAGGGCATATCTCCTACATTATGGTATTTGGTTTAATGAACCCAATGTCATAGATTTGTGCTTTTTTGCATTCGACGATCTTCAGTCTGCATAATATAGTGAGGATAATTATATATACATGCAATGAAAGAGCTGAGCTATAGAGACTTAATTACAGAGGTAATACTTAGAGACAGTAGCAAGTCATGAGTTGTTTGTCGAGTGTGTCTTGATTGAATAACTGGAATAACTCCACGAATTCAACAGGCATCACCTCAGTTCCAACAAGGTCGTGCTCCTCTTTAATTTCCAGCATAAAGTATCCTTCCCAGGCTTCCTGCAGGTATCCATGTACCATTCATGCAATCTTCGCATCATCGTTGTTAGAGGAGGATGATCAGGTTTGATGAGAGGCTTCCCGTACTCGTATCTGAAGACATCTACTACCTCTACCATTTCAAATTGTACATCATCGGCCAAGTAATCAGCAGGATTGGTACCGGGCACTAGGCCCGGATGATTAACGACGATATCGCTAGACACCTTGAGCGGGGGGCACGATTGCTTCGCCTGTTCGCCGAGCTGGGGAATTGTTTTCCCACTTCTTCGTTTTGCTTCTCTTGCAGCACTGCAAGTACTTCCCGACCACTGCGCTTCCTTATATGTCCTTTCAATAATGCGCTCATAGTTGGATTGCGGCGGAGATGGTGGTGGTCGCTTAAGGGCACGTAGAGTGCGCTTCAATTTCACCTGATCTAATGTTTCCTTCGGAGGTGGAGGTTTCCGTGCAAAATGGGCCTCCACTTCGGCAGCACTGATTTTCGCGTTTTCCTCGTCAGTCCTCTCATATGGTAACTTTTCCAGAGGCTTGAGGCTTGGACCATATTTGAAATTCTTCCCGCCTCTTGTACTGCTAGCCGCCGGAGCGGCGGCGTCTCTCTTGCGCCGTTGTTGATGCGGCGGAGTCCGCTGACACGCCGGAGGAGGCGGAGGAGGAGGCGGAGTCCTCCGACGTGCCAGAGGAGGCGGAGGAGGAGGCGGAGTGCCCTCACGCGCCGGAGGAGGCGGAGGAGGAGGCGGAGTGCCCTGATCACTCGCCGGAGGAGGAGGAGGCGGAGTGCCCTGACTCGCCGGAGGAGGAGGAGGAGGAGGCGTCCAGTTTGGAAGCTTGATGTACTCCTTCCTCCATAGACAGGTACTCCTCAAAGCATAAACCAGATGATTCTCCCCTTATCCTGTAGGGTAGTCAAGCTCCAGCTCCTCAAATCCCTCCATTATTTCATCCACCGTCACAACAGCATAGCCATGTGGAATCGGACGGCAGTGAAAAGTTCTGTCAGCTTGAGGAGGTGCAACAGAGCCGACAGCTGCCTTCAAAGTCAGGTTTTGCCATTTCATCATTAGCTCAAAATGTTGAGCCTCTGTGATAGTATCCACGGGGTAGCGAGGAGCCATGAAATTAGGCTGAACGAGCTCCGTGGAAGCCACACTGTTTCTCCACTGAGATGGTGGGGTAGCTTCTTGGGCATCGTCAAAGCAAGGATCTTCGTGCCGCTGAGATGGTTGGCCGGTAGCTGCAAGTTCCTCTAGCTTTGCTATTCTTGCATTGAGCTTCTCCAATTCGCTCACTTCCGCTTTCCTCTTTCTCTCTCGGCTTCTGTAACCACCGCTGTCAGGAAACCCAACCACCCACGGAACGGAGCCTGGTGTGCCTCGTGTTCGTCCAGGGTGCTCAGGAATCCCGAGGGCCTCAGTCAGCTCGTCCTTCTCTCTGTCAGGAATGAACGCCCCTTCCTACGCTGCCCTGATATATTCCTGCAGCTTCTTGATGGGTATTGCAAGTTGCTCGTCCGTCCAACGACACTCCCCTGTTTCTAGGTCCAAAGTTCCCCCAACCCCGAAGAACCAAGTCCTTGAACGATCTGGCTAGTTCAATGTCGCTGGTTGGACCCCTTTAGCAAGCAGGTCTTGCTTAGCTTTGTCCCACAACGGTCGGGCTTTGTAGTAGCCACCTGACCCCATGTGATGGTGATACTTCTTCTTTGCAGCATTTTTCTTGTTTGTCTCTGACCTTTTCTTACCCTTCTCCAATTGCTTGTAGGCCACAAATGCGGACCAGTGATCTCTTATCTTCTCATATCGACCGGTCAATTCTGGAGTCTTCCCTTTGTCGACAAACTTTGTGTTCAACTCTTTCTTCCAATTCTTGAATAGATCTGCCATCTTCTTAAGAGCAAAAACCTTGACCTTTGGCTCTATAACTTGCTTATTCGGATCCTCCTCTGGCGGTAGGCTAAAATTTGCCATCAGCGAGGTCCAAATATCACCTTTCAGTCTATCCTGGACATAAGATACTTCAGGGTCGTCCTTACTCTTATTCCATTGCTAGACGCTGATCGGGACGGTGTCCCTAACAATAGCTCCGCACTGATGTACAAATGCGTCCTTGGTCCGCTTGGGAGCAATCGGTTGGCCATCGTCCGCGATATCTGTGATCGTGAACCTTTCATCCTGGCGCAACCTTTTCTTTGGGCCTCGTCTCCTTACGAAAGTTTGGCTCGATCTGGAGGGCTATAAAAGAAGAAAGAAGCATTAATATATGTACATACCAAAACAATTAATGCATCACGTCAGCACAGGCGGGATTAATATATATACCTCGTCGGACTTTGCAACAGCTCCCTCCTCCATTCGGTCACCAGAGCCGTCATCATGGCCTTCTTCCTCCGCCATTCGATCACCGGAGCCGTCATGATATCCTTCCTCCTCCATTGTTGGATTACCGGAGCCGTCATCCTCTCCTTCCTGACCATCGGTGTCGTTGAGAAACGACAAGGGATCACCTCCGTCGCGGATTATATCCCCCAACAACTCTTCTTGTTCTAAGTCTATGTCCATAGTTTCTGCAAATATTACAACATGGCAATATACAAACATGAGAGATGGATATATTAGTGGCAAACATAGACCTAGCTAATAGAACAACAAGGAATCATATGAGTATATGAGCAATGGATTAGTTGCAGACCGCCTCTCTCATGCATGTCCGACGTCCCCCCTCATGTCGAAATTATCGGGCCGGGGTTATACTTAATTTCAGGGTTTGGGTTGCCTCAATATATCTAGACTTGTTCCAGTTTGGAGTGGCGTCGACAATGCTTTTTCAATCCCGGTTTGGGTGGACTCGAGAGTTGGTCGGGCGAGAGGGGGTTGATAGACGTCCCCCCTCATGTCAAATTTACCGGAGTTTTCTTCTAGGGGTTTGGGTGGCCTCGAGAGTTTGTCGGGTAGGGGTGGGAGGGGGTAGGAGATCGACAACGCTTTTTTTCTAGGGTTTGGGTGTGGCCTCGAGTAGGTCGCCCGATATGTCCACCGCGATATAAAATGATACATAGATGACAACAATTCTTTATTAGAAAGCAAACCCGATATCCGACATATCTACATATCGTCTGATATATCTAGACTTGTTTTTCCGATATATCTACACTTGTTCCGGTTTGGGGTGGCCTCGACAATGCTTTTTCAGTCCTGGTTTGGGTGGACTCGAGAGTTGGTTGGGCGAGAGGGGGTTGATCGACGTCCCCCCTCATGTCGAAGTTACCGGAGTTTTCTTCTAGGGGTTAGGGTGGCCTCAAGAGTTTGTCGGGTAGGGGAGGGAGGGGGTAGGAGATCGACAACGCTTTTTTTCTAGGGTTTGGATGTGGCCTCGAGTTGGTCGCCCGACATGTCCACCACGATATAAAATGATACATAGATGACAACAATTCTTTATTAGAAAGCAAACCCGATATCCGACATATCTACATATCGTCCGATATATCTAGACTTGTTTTTCCGATATATCTAGATTTGTTCCGGTTTGGGGTGGCCTCGACAACGCTTTTTTAGTCCCGGTTTGGGGGAACTCGAGAGTTGGTCGGGCGAGAGGGGGTTGATCGACGTCCCCCCTCATGTCGAAGTTACCGGAGTTTTCTATATGAACAAAAAAAAATTCCACATGACATGTCCGACGAGCGGACCGCCTCTCTCTCATGCATGTCCGACGTCCCCCCTCATGTCGAAGTTACCGGGGAGGGGGTAGATCGACAACGACGCTCACCCCTCGTTTTGAATATATGAACATTTTAACTTATTAACTTAGTAACTTGGTAAATTTTAACTAATTTCTATGAACAAAAAAAATTCTATGAACAAAAAAAATGCTATCCATCCATACATACATAGCCACATACATACATGGAAAAAAATGCTATGAACGAAAAAATACATATAGCCACATCTATGAAAAAAATACATATATGAACAAAAAAATGCTATGAACAAAAAAACATCATATATACATCCATCCATACATACATATAGCCACATACATACATTATATATGAACATATAAAAAATTCATCATATAAAAAAAATCAACATATAAAAAAATGCAGGCCGGGGCGGCGGCGGCTCACAGCGGGGGCGGCCGGCGAGGGCGGCGCCGGCGACCGCAACGGCGACGGCGGGGGCGGGCCGGGGCAGGGGCGCGGCCGGGCGCGCTCGGGGCGGGGAAGGGGCGCGGGATCAGGGGCGGGGCAGGGCCGCGGGCTCGGGCTCGGGGACGACGACAGCGACGACGGGGCAGGGGTTTGGCGACAGCGACGGCGGGGCGGCCGACAGCGTCGGGGCAGCCTGCGGCGTCGATGAGCTCGGCGTCGTTGTGGGAACTGGCGGATGAATCTGTGAAAATCTCTAAGTGTGGGCTTATATACCCACACGTTAATCCCGGTTCGTGCCACAAACCGGGACCAATGCCACCCTTTGGTCCCGGTTCGTGCTACCAACCGGGACCAAAGGTCTCTTTTCATCAGCCCAAAGGGCGGGAAGCAGCATTGGTCCCGGTTCGAGCCACCAACCGGGAACAATAGCTTGTGCCTGGCACAGCCGTGGTGCGGTGGATGTTTAGTCCCACCTCGCTAGCTAAGAGGCGTCGGGACTGGTTTATAAGCGCGCCTGCGCCTTCCCTGTCGAGCTCTTCTCTAATGCAGGCTTACGGGCCTAAATACTCTGTATCTGCCTGTGGGCCTACTGGGCCTTCTGCGGGCCCGAATCCTGGCCCAACTAGCTGGTTGGGTTTCTAGTCGTATTCAGGCCGTGGTGGCCCAGTAGGCGGCATTTTTTTTTAATTTCCAGTTTTTTTTGCTTTATTTATTTTCTTTTGTTTCTAATTACAGCTAAATACTTACAGTTTTTAAGTGATTCTTTTAGCTTTTAGGTCACAAAAATTATAAACTTTCTGTTAGTGCCATTAGTTTTCAAATTTGAATAGTTTAAATTTGAATTCTTTGAAATTTGTGTGAATCAAATTTGAATAGATTTTTGAGTGATTCTTTTTCCTGCTATTTAATATTACTGTGTTTTATCATTATATTCAATTTGGTAATTTTTAGGTAATTTTAAATGTATATTTTATTCAAAAACAGATTTTGTTATTTTAGTTTGCTATTAAAGTTTCTAACAAAAAAATTCTTTATGAAAATTCTTTTTGCTATTAATGTTTTGAACAAAAAATACTTTGATAATTTTAGTCGCATAAATTTTATAAAATTTTAGTTTCAAAAATACTAGTGGTTTATAAAATATTTTTAGTTGATTCCTTTTGCTATTAGAGTTTTATAAAAGCTTTTTAGTTGATTCTTTTTGCTATTGAAGACTTATTTTAACTCTAGACTTTTTGTGTGTTCAGAATGCACCATTCGAAGCCACATCATCAATTTTCAACCCTTTCTGACTTCATTTGGTATTTTTCATGCATTTACTGATTTTTTTTAGCTAAATGACCCTGAAATTGAAAAGCACTACAAATGAACTTTGAAAAGGTTGAAAGTTGGCATGGTATCATCATTTCACCCACATAGCATGTTCTAAAAACTTGAGATGGTTACGGCAAAAGCTGGATGCACTTCGTGTACAAAATGGACAATCTCTTTCGAAGTATCAAGGTTTCGGACGAAAACTCATCTGTTACAAAGGGATTTCATTTTTTTGAACTTATTTGAACTCCAGACTTTTTATGTGTTCAAAATGCACCATTCAAAGCCACATCATCAATTTTCAACCCTTTCTGACTTCATTTGGTATTTTTCATGCATTTACTGATTTTTTTTGAGCTAAATGACCCTGAAATTGAAAAGCACTACAAATGAACTCTGAAAAGGTTGAAAGTTGGCATGGTATCATCATTTCACCCACATAGCATGTGCAAAAAATTTGAGAGGGTTACCGCAAAAGCTGGATGCACTTCGTGTACAAAATGGACAATCTCTTTCGAAGTATTAGGGTTTCATACGAAAACTCATTTGTTACAAAAGGCATTTCATTTCTTCACATGTAACTGCAGTGATATTCTAGATCAAAGGCATCATCATAATAGTTGTGGAGAGAAAGTTGTCACTTTTTCTTCGCTTGTGTCCTTTGCTTATTGCGCCGTAACCATGGATAATCTTCATCGTTTAACAGGGTGCTTGGGTCATCCTTGACTTTGAAGGGAGGAATTTCATGAAACTTTTCATAATCTTCAGACATGTCTGTCTTTCCCTCCACTCCCACGATGTCTCTTTTCCCTAAAAGAACTATGTGGCGCTTTGGCTCATCGTATGATGTATTCACTTCCTTATCTTTTCTTTTTCTTTGTTTGGTAGACATGTCCTTCACATAGAAAACCTGCGCCACATCATTGGCTAGGACGAATGGTTCGTCTGTGTACCCAAGATTGTTCAGATCCACTGTTGTCATTCCGTACTGTGGGTCTACCTGTACCCGCCTCCTGGCAGATTGACCCATTTGCACTGAAACAAAGGGACCTTAAAATCATGTCCATAGTCAAGTTCCCATATGTCCACTATGTAACCATAATATGTGTCCTTTCCCCTCTTGGTTGTTGCATCAAAGCGGACACCACTGTTTTGGTTGGTGCTCTTTTGATCTTGGGCGATCGTGTAAAATGTATTCCCATTTATCTCGTACCCTTTGTAAGTCAATACAGTCGAAGATGATCCCCTGGCCAACGAGTACAGCTCATCAGAAACAGTGTTGGCACCCATGAGACGTGTTTGCAACCAACTGCCGAAAGTCCTGATGTGTTCACATGTAATCCAGTCGTCACACTGCTCCGGGTGTTTGAGATACGGGGTCACCAAGGTAGAATTCTGTAAAACTGTGTAGTGTGCTTGAGACCAAGAATGCCCGTCCCTACATATTATTGAGTCCGCTCCTAGCGTTCCTTTTCCAGTCAGTCTCCCCTCATACCGCGATTGAGGGAGACCAATCTTCTTAAGGTCAGGAATGAAGTCAACACAAAACCCAATGACCTCCTCTGTTTGATGGCCCGTGGAGATGCTTCCTTCTGGCCTAGTATGGTTATGAACATATTTTTTTATGACTCCCATGAACCTCTCAAAGGGGAACAAATTGTGTAGAAATACAGGGCCCAAAATGTTAATCTCGTCGACTAGATGAACTAGGACGTGCGTCATGATATTGAAGAAGGATCGTGGGAACACCAGCTCGAAACGGACAAGACATTGCGTCAAATCACTCCTTAACCTTGGTAGGATTTCTGGATCGATCACCTTCTGAGAGATTGCATTGAGGAATGCACATAGCTTCACAATGGCTAATCGAACATTTTACGATAGAAGCCCCCTCAATGCAACCGGAAGCAGTTGCGTCATAATCACGTGGCAGTCATGAGACTTTAGGTTCTGGAACTTTTTCTCTGCCATATTTATTATTCCCTTTATATTCGACGAGAAGCCAGACGGGACCTTGATACTGAGCAGGCATTCAAAGAATATTTCCTTCTCTTCTTTGGTAAGAGCGTAGCTGGCAGGACCTTCATACTGCTTTGGAGGCATGCCGTCTTTTTCATGCACACGTTGCTGGTCCTCCCGTGCCTCCGGTGTATCTTTTGTCTTCCCATACAAGCCCAAGAATCCTAGCAGGTTCACGCAAAGATTCTTCGTCACGTGCATCATGTCGATTGCAGAGCGGACCTCTAGGTCTTTCCAATAGGGTAGGTCCCAAAATATAGATTTCTTCTTCCACATGGGTGCGCGTCCCTCAGCGTCATTGGGAACAGATTGTCCGCCGGGACCCTTTCCAAAGATTACATGTAAATCATTGACCATAGCAAGTATGTGATCACCAGTACGGACGGCCGGCTTCTTCCGGTGATCTGCCTAGCCTTTGAAATGCTTGCCTTTCTTTCGACATTGATGGTTGATCGGAAGAAATCGACGATGCCCCAGGTACACATTCTTCCTGCATTTGTCCAAATATAAACTTTCGGTGTCATCTAAATAGTGCATGCATGCGTGGTATCCCTTGTTTGTCTGTCATGAAAGGTTACTGAGAGCAAGCCAATCATTGATGGTTACAAACAGCAACGCATGTAGGTCAAATTCTTGCTGGTCATGCTCATCCCACACACGTACACCTTTTCCATTCCACAGCTATAAAAGTTCTTCAACTAATGGCCTTAGGTACACATCAATGTCATTGCTGGGTTGCTTAGGGCCTTGGATGAGAACTGGCATCATAATGAAATTCCGCTTCATGCACAGCTAAGGAGGAAGGTTGTAGATACATGGAGTCACGGGCCAGGTGCTATGATTGCTGCTCTATTCCCCAAAAGGATTAATGCCATCCGCGCTTAAACCAAACCATACGTTCCTTGCGTCACCTGCAAAGTCCCCCCACTTTCTCTCGATTTTTCTCCACTGCGACCTATCAGCGGGTGCTCTCAACTTCCCGTCTTCCTTATGGTCCTCTTTGTGCCATCGCATCAACTTGGCATGCTCTTTGTTTCTGAACAGACGTTTCAACCGTGGTATTATAGGAGCATACCACATCACCTTGGTAGGAACCCTCTTCCTGGGGCGCTCGCCGTCAACATCACCTGCGTCATCTCGTCTGATTTTATACCGCAATGCACCGCATACCGGGCATGCGTTCAAATCCTCGTACGCACCGCGGTAGAGGATGCAGTCATTAGGGCATGCATGTATCTTCTGCACCTCCAATCCTCAAGGGCATAGAACCTTCTTTCCTCCTTACGTACTGTCGAGCAATTCGTTATCCTTTGGAAGCTTCTTCTTCAATATTTTCAGTACCTTCTCAAATCCGTTGTCAAATACACCATTGTCTGCCTTCCATTGCAGCAATTCCAGTGTGGTACCGAGCTTTGTGCTGCCATCTTCGCAATTGGGGTACAACCCTTTTTTGTGATCCTCTAACATGCGATCGAACTTCAACTCACTAGTAGAAAAAGGCCCATTTGTCCCGGTTCATAAGGCCCATTTGTCCCGGTTCGGGAACCGAGACTAAAGGGTCAGGACTAAAGCCCAACACCTTTAGTCCCGATTCTTATACGAACCGGGACAGATGGGGCTCCACGTGGCCGCTGCGGCGAGCCCAGAGAGGAGGGCCTTTAGTCCCGGTTGGTAACACCAACCGGGACCAAAGATCATCCACGTGTCAGTAGCTCAGGAGCTGGGGTTTTTGTTTTTTTTAAAGGGGGGGGGGTTTGGGGGTTTTGGGGGTTTTGTAGGGTTAATTTAGGGGTTTCATATATTGTGTTAGCTAGCTAATAGCTAGAGAGAAGTGTCCTCTCTTATGTCCGTGCTTGGTCGACGCTATGTACTATACGTATAGAGAGGACTCGACACGCTAGCTAGTAAGCAAATGAAGGAAACCATTAAGTACACAAGATCGTCATGAACATATACAGAGAGAAGTGATCGACCTCCTCCTTCTCCCTGAGATTGGTCGAACAACAAGTTTTCGTATATCTATCCGACGCTACTAGCTACATATATACAATATAAGATCCCTAACATCTGATGTCAAGTTCCACATGGTATTCTCCGGCTGGATTGATGACGTGGTCAAGAAAGAATCCCGCCAATTCCTCTTGAATTTCTTTTATGCGATCTTGTGGTAGGAGTTCATCCCGCATCTGCCAAATCTAATTTGTAGAAGGGGGTCAATACATATATATGAATGAAACTCAACACAAATGATGGTAATAAAATAAAATTGTGAATATTATTGCTTACGCACTTCATATTGTTTTTCAGAGTAGCCCCGCTTAGAGGTCGTCGCGTTGTAGATGTACTCGCAAATGTAGTATCCACAAAAATTATTACCGCCTTCCTGCCACAACCACTTTACGAGAAATAAAGGTCAATCAAACTGATAATCAAGCATTATAAATGGTATTGATGAAACTAGCTAGAATCAATGGGAGATGCACGGAACTAGCTAGTAGTACTTACTTTCGGGTGTGTAAATCGCAGCTCCCCCGGCAGTCCCGGTGCTTCTGTGGTGAACACTTTCCAAACCCTGCGAGACAAAGAAAATAATTACTTGATATCAGGAAATGACCAAAGTTGCCGATATGGTTCGATAATGATCGATTGAACTTACTTCTGGAGCATTTCAGTCATGGCCGCATACTCCTTGGGATCTTTTCATCTTGAGTCTAAGACGGTTACTAGTCCCTGCTCAAGCTTAATCTCTAGGAGAATAAAGTGGAAGCTGCGCATGCATGCATAACTCATCAATTACATTACTATAACCTCGAGTAATAAGGGAAACCGAATATGCAGAAGACAGTAACACTCACTTGAAGTTGTAAGGAAAGAGTATTTTATCTTTGTTTTGATTTTTAAGCAACGATTGAAGCAAGTTGGCCTCGGTTTCTTCCGCATGATATGTAACCGTCCATTCATCTATGAGATTTGTGTTAATGAACCCAATATCATCGATTTGTGCATTTCTGCATTCGACGATCTTCAATCTGCATAATATAGTGAGGATAATTATATATACATGCAATGAAAGAGCTGAGCTATATATAGAGACTTAATTACAGAAGTATAGTACTTACAGACAGTAGCAAGTGATGATTATTTTATCGAGGTCCTTTTGATTGAAAAACTAGAAGAACTCCTCAAATGGAACAGACAACAGATCAATTCCAACGAGGTCGTTGTAACATCCCCAGGTTACCCCACTCTGGATAAGCTACTTAACCTGCCATGTCATCATGATCATCTTCATAAAATGGCATTAGGAAATAATTCAACTTCAAATTCCAATTCCAAATGCAAGTCAAATTAATATTTCTTCAAATGGAAGAATTAAATTGTTCATAATGCTTCAAATATTCCCAAGGCAATTATAAAATTGTAGCCAACATTTTTGGAAATCCCAACTTGCCCCTGGGAATTAATTCATTGCTATTCCAGCAATTTTAATTGCCAAATCATTTTTGAATAAATTCAAATGGCTCTAAAAAATGTCCAGAATTTTTGTGGCAGGGTTGGAAATTGCAATGCACATGTGGGACCAAGTTTCACACTTTTGCAAAATGTTTAGCCATCTTAAAATAATGCAAAGTAGCTGCTGTGAATTAAAACAGAAAATAAAAATGCAAAGAGGCACTGTGCACTGGGCCTGAGTGCACAGTGCCCCGTTCCAGCCCATCTGGCTTGTTTCTCCCTCCTCCCTCTCTCGCTCCTTCGCCGTGTCGATGCCGCCGTGGTCGCGCGCGCTGCGCCAGCCAAACGGCGACACCGCGACACCGCGGCCACCCCGAGGGGATAAGGGCAAGGCCGAGCGTCCCCCCTGGTCCTTCCCCACCATTTGCCCCTCTCCCCTCGCTCTCTCCCCTTCGATCTCATCGGCCACCGAACGGCATAGCTGCCATCCTCGCGGTCTCCGGCGTCCCCGCGGGCCACCACCAAGTCAGGGAGGAGCGCCGTGCCCGACCGCGTTGCCTATGTCGATCAGCCGGAGTCGGGGAGCTCTGATTCATCGGCATCGACCGGTTCCCCCTCGTCGGACCCCATGCTCCACCGCCGTCGATCTCCCTCCTCTGCGGCTACTAAGCATTCACCGGACCACCGTGCGTCCCCATGGTGAGCTACGTTTTTCCCTCCTGCTTTGGTTCACCCTAGTCCGAGCTCTAGCTAGCCGTATGCATCGCTGCGCCATGACCGGAACTCTGTTTCCACCGTTGAGCTTGCCATGCACATTGTTGTCTACCCCGCGACTAACCATGGCCTCCATCGTGCTTCTGGGAACCCCGGAAGGCGCGCGCACCCCTTAGGTAGCCACGAACGAGCCTCTGTGCTCGGTTCCATATGTGTCCAGTTCCGGCCACCGCGCCCACTCGTCGTTGGTGGCGTTTCTGGCCATCTTCGTGGCTGCCGTTGGTGTAGGTCGACGCGGTGCTTGCTTCTCGTCCGAATGGTGGTCGCGGCACTTGATTTGGTCGTTTGTACGTAGATCCCGAGCGCTGTCTCCCCTCTGTTGCTCGCCGGAGGTGCGCCGCCGCGCGCCAGAGTTCAAACTCCGGTGGGTCCCGCGCGCCGGGTTATTAGCAGCTAACCCCGCCACTAATAGCCACTGACAAGTGGGACCTACTACTGTAGCATTAGTATCAAAGTTAATTTAACTGCTAAGAAACTGTTCCACTGACAACCTGGGCCCACGTGCTAATTAACAGAATCAGATTAAAATTAAATCCTGTGAAACTAATAGACACTGGCATGTGGGTCCCCTGGGCCATTTGACCAGTCAATCAGCTGACTGGGCTGGACCCAGTCAATGACAGGTGGGTCCTACTGGACCCACTACCCAGTCAACGCTGACCCAGTCAACTGCTGACTGTGCAGTTGCCTGGGCCCACTGTCAACCTCTCTGGTGCACACTGGGTGCAGTGCACCGGGTGCACCTAGCGTTTCCGATTACTGTTTAAATTCAAATTAATAAATCCAGAAATTCCAGAAAATCAATAAATCTTTAAAAATTAATAACTTTTAAACCGTAGCTTGGATTGAAAAAGTTAAAACATGAAAGTTGTTCAGAACGACGAGACGAGTCTGATTGTGCCGTCTGTTTCTTCATCGGAACCCCCTACGTAGAAGAACTCGTAACTCCGGACCCGTATCCGGTAGATGAATAGTGCACACACTTGGGTAAATAAATCCCAGAATAATTCTAAAAATAACTAAAATGACTTAGATGCATAATTAGGCAACCCTGCACTGCATCATAACATCACACGCACCGTATTGCATTTGTTTGCATAATGTTTACCTATTTCTTCCCCCTCTTCTCTCTCGGTAGACCCCGATGTTGACGTAGCTCCCGAGCAGACGCAGCTCAGGAGTACGACTACGTCCCCGACGTCACCACCGACGACCTTGCCCTTGCCCCAGAGCAAACAGGCAAGCACCCCCATTTTGGGAATGCCTATATCGCCTATTCTCTTCTCTCTTATGCTTGCATTAGAACTGCTGCTGCTACTGTTTCCTATATCTGTTGCATAGCCTGTTTATTGTAACCTGCCTTGCTACCTTACTGGTTATCCTAGACTGCTTAGTATAGGCTGGGTAGAGACACGACAGAGACCCCCACTTGATCCCGACTGCCCTGCTAGATATCAGAAGACCCGATCATCGGGATTGAAGACCAGACCCTGGCACCGCACATCACTTCCCCTTAGTTGCCGACACTGCTGGGTTACCGTCGAGTGCCGAGGGTGATACCTCGTCAGCACTTATGATGATAACCTTGTAGGTTAGTTACTCGGTCGTGGTAAGCGAGGGTGATTCCTCCTACACCACCCCCGATAACGACATTGTCGCGCAACTCCTCAAGTGTGGACCTCGAGGGTGATTCCTCCTTCGTTCACATTGACTTTAACATCAGGTGGGGTTCCATCGAGGGTGATTCCTCAGGGCTCCCCTAGTGTCAGACACACGGATACCATTGATACTGTGACTTGCACTAAACTATGTTACTAAAGACGGGTCGGCCCTGAGGGGTACCCGCGCGAGCTTAATGCGAAGTGATGTGGAGTCGGGTTGACCTGGATGGTGCTTGCAAGATAACTACGAGGCGTGGCCGGGCATTCTTAGCCCTTGCCGCAAGTCCACGAGACGGGGCGACGGGGTCACATCGATCGTGAGTCTCTGCTCGTTTCTGCGCGCTCCTAATCCACTACGGTTTGGATATTTGATCCGAGGGGCCTCTGGCCCGATAGCACTAACCATCACGTGGGCATAATATGGGCATTCTGCGTCGTATACTTCAGCCGAAGCTTAATAGACGTCAGCAACTGAGCGGCACACGCTGGGTTGGACTGAGAACGCAACCGCGCTTGTATTAAGGGGTTGCTAGGTCTGCTCACCGGCGGTGTACGCAACGTGCAGGAGCGTCCGGGGCGATGGCCCAAGACCCCTGGGGGCATAGGTTAGTCCGGCGTGCTGACCACTCTGTTAAGTATTTGGTCGGGTTGCGGCGTGTTGATTAGCCAAGGCCGGGCATGACCCAATAAAGTGTGTCCGGCCAGAGTTAAGCGAGCGTGGTGGGTAAGTTGGTGCACCCCTGCAGGGAAGAAACTTCTATTGATAGCCTGTCCTACGGTAACGGACACTCGGAGTTGTATCCCGATCGGTACAACTAGAACATGTGATGAGAACTAGTTAGTACGGCTCTGGGATTGCTTTCTCGCAGGGAGTCGAGAAAGGATCTCAGGTCGAGGTTGATGATACTACTACTACTTTACATTATGTTGATCTGCTCTCTTCTAATGCTGCAAGACTGCTGAAGATTGTTGAAGATGCTAGTCTTCGATAGGACTACGCTTCCCCCTCTATTCTGGCATTTCTTCAGCCCAGTCCACATATACAGCCATTCCTTTGACAATGATGCATATGTAGTGTAGATCCTTGCTTGCTGAGTACTTCGGATGAGTACTCACGTTTGCTTTATTTTCTTTTTCCCCCATATTCCATTTGATGCCACTAGACGACGGAGCCCCTGAGCCAGACGCCCCAGCCGACGACCAGTACTACTATCCGCCTGGCGAGTACTACTACTACGAGGAGCCGTTTGACGACCAGGAGTAGGATCGGAGGGTCCAGGGCAGGAGGCCTACGCCTTTCGATCGTAGTATTTTATTTTACCCCGCCTCTGTGAAGGCCTATTTCTCTCTCTGTAATATATCTGTACTCAGATATCTGATGCTTCCGCTGACGCTTGTATGCCATCAAGCTATGTATTTGAGCCCTCGAGGCCTGGCTTGTAATATTAAGCTTGTATGACTTTATTTATGTTTTAGAGTTGTGTTGTGATATCTTCAAGTGAGTCCTTAGGCTTGATCGTGTGCATTTGTGTGTATGGTTAGTGCACGATTAAGCCGGGGTCATCACAGGTTGGTATCAGAGCCAACTGCCTCTAGGTATCACCCTTCCCAATTCCTTGGCCGAAGTTGAGTCTAGTGGTCGAAAACTATTTTACTAACTTGGCTGTGTGGCTTACGGGCCCACGTCGCCAACTGGGTGGTATTAGGATCTTTTATTCCTTGTCTATACTCTGGGACTCTGATCTCTCTTCTATTTGGGTTAAAGATTTTACTAACTCCAACATTAGGATCTCGTAACCGCTTTCTCCCGGAGAGCCCCCTCATTCCAGAAGATGGCGAGTCATCATCAGAAGACTCCGAAGATACTTCCCGAAGTTTTCCGAGACCCTTTACCCACTGCTTTTTAAGTTTACTAACACCAATAATCCCCGTGGATGTCTACACATCCTTACCGTTATATCGTTATGGCCAGTCACTCACGAATGTATGAGGTACCCCGTAATACCCCTCGTTAAACTGGGAATCCTTTGAACCTACTGCTGTGCAGCTTCTTTCGCACTGCGGTTAAATCCTCACATTATCAGGGATTCGTTCATCCCCAGTAGTTCATATGCCTCACAAAATTCTTTGAAGTGCAATTCAATTTTCCAAAGATCCTCTGCAGCCTATCGCTCTTGATTATCCTTGCCGACCTAAATTATGGTTAAATCCATATGTCTGCCTGTATTCATTGGTATCCTTTAACACCGTCATTTTGGTCTTATTGATTCAACATGAGTGCGAAGGCACGCAATCATCAGTTGATCATTCTAAATTATCTTTCCAGTTCAGACCTTGTTCTGAACATGACCTGGTTCTCGACCAATCAAGTATTGATTGATTGTTCAACTAAACCTGTACAAATCACTCGTCCCTCTGCCCAGGTGAACTAATTGTCACTCCTGGCTTTGGAAATCGTGAACCCTCTGAACTTTATACTTGGGTTGTCCAAGTGCTTCCTTAATTCAATGTGCTTGTCTCCCGTCCTTTTTCGGAGAACTCTCAAGTGGAACCAGTTGTTAAAACCTTACCCCGATAGTTCTCACAGATCGCTTCAATCCTTTTGTGGACAATTATCCGACTGATTATTCTTTAATCCAAGAACCTTATCGGTTCCTTCTCCGTTGGCATTTCCTTTTTGGCACTGAAGTATTCTCTACTTCTTGCCATCTGTATATCCGCCCAGCTTGCATGGCACGGAAAGGCAGTGCAATCATTCTCCATACTGACTTGGGACTGACTACTGACCAGGACAGGTCCCGTAAACATGGGTGGAGATCTCTACAAGACGGAACGCTAAAGTGGCCCATCTAGTTCTATTCAACCTATTCGTCTTTTGATCAGAGATTTTGCTTCTAATCCTTCATTTTTGAACCACAACTCCTTTGTACTTAAACGTCGAATTATTCTGATGTTTCTATAATCCTATGCCGTCACATCCTTCATCTTATGGTTGAGTGCCGCTACTCACGCCAGATCCTATGTCGTCTACCTGATCTTTTGTTAGATTAATATCCGACAGTATCTTTCATACTCAAACATTCTGTGAGCTCTTTTCTTGGTACTTGATACCTCCGGTAAATTGTATCACCTGCTTTGACTTTGATACTCTGCTTTCGAACTCACAACCTTTGCTTTGGTTGATGGTTGTGTAGCTTCGTGAAAATGTCCCGATGGGTTGAACCTATGCTTTCCCTAATTCGTGTGAACTCGAAAGTTGTGCGAGCCATACTCTTCTGGTGCTTCACCAGATAAATTCTCAGCACTACAATTTCTTCGAAAACGAGAAGTGAATGAAAGGTTGTGCATTGAAGAAGTGGGGGTCGACCTTGAACCTTTGTGTTCATGCCCATGGACCCGATGTAGAACTTATCATGGAAGCTGCTCGTAAAAATAATTATTCCCTTGGTACATGTTCATCTTGTATCTAAGAATTGATCCTTTGCAAACATGGTTCCGACCATATTTCCTCTTTGAGTTCATTTCCCGGATAAGTTAAAATACTTGTCCTCTGCAGATCATTTTCCCCATCCAACCTCTGCTCCGACTTACCTTCCGGTGTTACCCCTAGTACTTGTTATTGGGAAGTCTAACACCCCATCACATCATCCCTAGCCCGATCGGCTATATTTTTATCGTGCCAACTTTCAAACTGTGCTACCTGGTCCTTATGCCCGGAGCAACTTCCGACGATGAGCGAAGCTTACGTCGATCCTCCTCATCTTATCATTTCATCTCGAGCAACAAGTTTGATTTCGAGCTTGTGTCGTATCCGTGGTTCCAATAAACTTTTCGCCTCATCATTCCTTATAGTTGATGTTGTCACCCTTCCATGGCATCTTCATAGAGCCTCCCGACAAATGTGATGTGATCATCGCCCATATTTGACTTGTTCCAAGTTCTCGATTAAATTCATGGTGAGAATTATCATCCTTGCTCTTCGATGATTTGTGTTATCATCGATGACATCCTTGACTTTCGACCAACACAAACCTGGTTGTGTTCGGTCATTCCTTACGTTCCGAGATACCCTTGTAATTGTTTATCGGTACCTCTTGAGATCTTCAAACCCAATCTTTACTTGACACCATATCATTGCTGCCTCAAAGCATGACTGTGTTATTCCGAACTCCAGCATGAACGTTGGAAGCACATTGCCAAATGTGTCTCGAACAATTATCCAAACACCGTTGTATGGGTAATATCATGATTCATCCCTCGCCCTTTTCCCTAAAAAGCTTTTGAATTTGTTGTCCATCATGTATATCTTGCTCCGCTTTTCCTTGGACAGGATATACCCCTAAATCTTGTGTGGAAACACATTTTCCTTTCCATTGTTTTGTTTAACCTTTCTTGAAATCTAAATTATCTGAGCAGAGATAACTCCCTGCTTATGAAAACACCTCGAGATACAATTCGGTCAGTACGACCCTGTTACAATTGTTGATGATATACCGGTAACCCCCGATGGATGAGAACTTCGCCTATTGGTCCGCCTCGTTCAAACGAGCAGGAAAATGGTTCTCTTCGTCCCTCGCCCTTGGTACCGATGTTGTCGCTGACATAACTGACAGGCTATCCCCTGACATACCTTGTTGTCGAGACCAGTAAGATATCACCGTTCTCCCTACCTTTGATCGACACCCCACCACAGTTCCACAGGGTCGGAACCTGACTCTCCTCTAACATCCTTGATTCCGAGATACCCTATACCCTTGGACTTGTGTGTTATCATGAGCCATCTTCCGAGAGATGATCTACTCCCGATACCCTGAACCCCTGTTCACACTCCGTTCAGGTAACAAACAAATATCCATTCGATTGATATTTATTATTGTACTTTCATACTTTGCTCTCGATGTTTCCCCAATTTTCAACTCGAGAGATTCTTCTGTCTCACTCCCTAAATTGTTTCCCAGATAAACAACCTGATAAAGATCAGTTCTTCCGAAAATTACTCTTGTCTTCCCCACTTAAATCTCGGGACGAGATTTCTTGTAGTGGAGTTGACTTGTAACATCCCCAGGTTACCCCACTCTGGATAAGCTACTTAACCTGCCATGTCATCATGATCATCTTCATAAAATGGCATTAGGAAATAATTCAACTTCAAATTCCAATTCCAAATGCAAGTCAAATTAATATTTCTTCAAATGGCAAAATTAAATTGTTCATAATGCTTCAAATATTCCCAAGGCAATTATAAAATTGTAGCCAACATTTTTGGAAATCCCAACTTGCCCCTGGGAATTAATTCATTGCTATTCCAGCAATTTTAATTGCCAAATAATTTTTGAATAAATTCAAATGGCTCTCAAAAATGTCCAGACTTTTTGTGGCAGCGTTGGAAATTGCAATGCACATGTGGGACCAAGTTTCACACTTTTGCAAAATGTTTAGCCATCTTAAAATAATGCAAAGTAGATGCTGTGAATTAAAACAGAAAATAAAAATGCAAAGAGGCACTGTGCACTGGGCCTGAGTGCACAGTGCCCCGTTCCAGCCCATCTGGCCTGTTTCTCCCTCCTCCCTCTCTCGCTCCTTCGCCGTGTCGACGCCGCCGTGGTCGCCCGTGCCGCGCCAGCCAAACGGCGACACCGCGGCCACCCCGAGGGGATAAGGGCAAGGCCGAGCGTCCCCCCCCCCCCCCCCCTGGTCCTTCCCCACCATTTGCCCCTCTCCCCTCGCTCTCTCCCCTTCGATCTCATCGGCCACCGAACGGCATCGCTGCCATCCTCGCGGTCTCCGGCGTCCCCGCGGGCCACCACCAAGTCAGGGAGGAGCGCCGTGCCCGACCGCGTTGCCTATGTCGATCAGCCGGAGTAGGGGAGCTCTGATTCATCGGCATCAACCGGTTCCCCCTCGTCGAACCCCGTGCTCCACCGCCGTCGATCTCCCTCCTCTACGGCTACTAAGCATTCACCGGACCACCGTCCGTCCCCACGGTGAGCTACGTTTTTCCCCCCTGCTTTGGTTCACCCTAGTCCGAGCTCTAGCTAGCCGTATGCATCGCCGCGCCATGACCGGAACTCTGTTTCCGCCGTTGAGCTTGCCATGCTCATTGCTGTCTACCCCGCGACTAACCATGGCCTCCATCGTGCTTCTGGGAACCCCGGAAGGCGCGCGCACCCCTTAGCTAGCCACGAACGAGCCTCTGTGCTCGGTTCCATATGTGTCCAGTTCCGGCCACCGCGCTCGCTCGTCGTTGGTGGCGTTTCCGGCCATCTCCGTGGCTGCCGTTGGTGTAGGTCAACGCGGTGCTTGCTTCTCGTCCGAATGGTGGTCGCGGCACTTGATTTGGTCGTTTGTACGCAGATCCCGAGCGCTGTCGCCCCTCTGTTGCTCGCCGGAGGTGCGCCGCTGCGCGCCGGAGTTCAAACTCCGGTGGGTCCCGCGCGCCGGGTTATTAGCAGCTAACCCCGCCACTAATAGCCACTGACAAGTGGGACCTACTACTGTAGCATTAGGATTAAAGTTAATTTAACTGCTAAGAAACTATTCCACTGACAACCTGGGCCCACGTGCTAATTAACAGAATCAGATTAAAATTAAATCCTGTTAAACTAATAGACACTGACATGTGGGTCCCCTGGGCCATTTGACCAGTCAACCAGCTGACTGGGCTGGACCCAGTCAATGACAGGTGGGTCCTACTGGACCCACTGCCCAGTCAACGCTGACCCAGTCAACTGCTGACTGTGCAGTTGACTGGGCCCACTGTCAACCTCTCTGGTGCACACTGGGTGCAGTGCACCGGGTGCACCTAGCGTTTCCGGTTACTGTTTAAATTCAAATTAATAAATCCAGAAATTCCAGAAAATCAATAAATCTTTAAAAATTAATAACTTTTAAACCGTAGCTCGGATCGAAAAAGTTAAAACATGAAAGTTGCTCAGAACGACGAGACGAGTCTGATCGTGCCGTCTGTTTCTTCATCGGAACCCCCTACGTAGAAGAACTCGTAACTTCGGACCCGTATCCGGTAGATGAATAGTGCACACACTTGGGTAAATAAATCCCAGAATAATTCTAAAAATAACTAAAATGACTTAGATGCATAATTAGGCAACCCTGCACTGCATCATAACATCACAAGCACCGTATTGCATTTGTTTGCATAATGTTTTCCTATTTCTTCCCCCTCTTCTCTCTCGGTAGACCCCGATGTTGACGTAGCTCCGGAGCAGACGCAGCTCAGGAGTACGACTACATCCCCGACGTCACCACCGACGACCTTGCCCTTGCCCCAGAGCAAACAGCAAGCACCCCCATTTTGAGCATGCCTATATCGCCTATTCTCTTCTCTCTTATGCTTGCATTAGAACTGCTGCTGCTATTGTTTCCTATATCTGGTGCATAGCGTGTTTATTGTAACCTGCCTTGCTACCTTACTGGGGGCATTCTTGATAAATCTATATATGTCAAAATTCAAACTTTGACATATGATCAAACTTTGACATATGATCAAATGTTGCATATGTCAAAATTCAAACTTTGACATATGATCAAACTTTGATATATGATCAAGTGTTGCATATGTCAAAATTCAAACTTTGACATATGATCAAACTTTGATATATGTCCACCGTGATATAAAATAATACATAGACTTGTTCGGGCGACGGGGGGCGGCGACCATGGAGCAGTGGCAGAGCAAGGCCGAGCTCGGGGGAGCACGCGGCGAAGTTATCGGGGAGGGGGTATATCGACCCCCCCCCCCTCACGTCGTAGTTATCGGGGAGGGGGTATATCGACCCCCCCCCTCATGTCGAAGTTATCCGGGAGGGGGTATATCGACAATGACGACATACATACATGGAAAAAAATGTTATCGGGGAGGGGGTATATCGACCCCCCCCCCCTCATGTCGAAGTTATTGGGAAGGGGGTGTATTGACAACGACATACCCGATAAAAAATAACTTTTGCATATATAAAAGTTTTTCTTCTTCTTCCTTCTTCCTTCTTCCTTCTTCCTAGCTAGATATATAAAACTTTTCTAAAAATGTAACTTTTGCATATATAAAACTTTTTCTCCTTCTTCCTTCTTCCTTCTTCCTTCTTCCTAGATATATAAAACTTTTCTAAAAATGAAACTAACCTAAAATGCACTAAATCAGAGAACATACATAGATAATTTTCTAAAAATGTAACTTTTGCATATATGAACATATATACACAGAGAACATATATACTTATATACATTTTTCTAAAAATGCAAAAAACAAATCATCATATGCATGAACAAAGAAATCTGAAAAAAAGAGGACATATAATCATATATACACACATACATATAATCTGGAAACAAATCATCATATATCTATAAAAAAAACAGAGAGGAGAAGGCCGGCCGGACCGAACGTGGCGGCAGCGTGGTCGGGGCAGGCCGGGGGCGTGGGGCGGCGTCGGGGCAGGCCGGGGGCGCGGGGCGGCGTCGGGGCAGGGCCATGGGGCGGCCGGCGTCGAGGCAGGGGCCACGGGGCGACGACGACGAGGCAGGGGGCACGGGGCGGCGTGTCGGGGCAGGGCAGGGGCGACGCGTCGGGGCAGGGCAGGGGCGGCGCGTCGGGGCAGGGCAGGGGCGCGGGGAGATGGTGACGAGGAGCGGGCGGCGACGGCGAGCACGGGCAGCCTGGCGGCGTCGATGAGCTCGGCGTCGTCGGGGGGCAAATGGTCGATGAAAACTGAAAAATTCCTAAGTCCTGCTTATATACACAGAGCATTGGTCCCGGTTCGTGGCACAAACCGGGACGAATGCCACCCTTTGGTCCCGGTTCGTGCCACCAACCGGGACCAAAGGTCTCTTTTCAGCAGCCCAATGGGCGGGAAACAGAGACCTTTGGTCCCGGTTGGTGGCACGAACCAAAGGGGGGCATTGGTTCCCGGTTTGTTCCACCAACGGGACCCAATGCCCCCCCTTTCGTCCCGGTTCATGCTACCAACCGGGACCAAAGGCCTTGCGCTGGCGCGGTGCGGTGGGATGTTTAGTCCCACCTCGCTAGTTGAGAGAGCGCGAGAGTGGTTTATAAGCGCTGCTGCGCCGACCCTCTCGAGCTCCTCTCAACTGCAGGCTTTCGGGCCTTCTCTGCTACTCTTTGCCCGTGGAACTGCTGGGCCTCTGCGGGCCTGAATCCTGGCCCATGGATGGGTTTCTAGTCGTATTCACGCCGTGGTGGCCCAGTAGGTGGCATTTTTTTATTTTTTTCTAGTTTTTTTGTTTTCTTTTTTGCTTTATTTATTTTATTTTGTTTCTACTTACAACAAAATACAAACTGTTTTTCAGTGATTCTTTTTGCTTTTAGGTAATAAAAATTATAAACTTGCTGTTAGTGCCATTAGTTTTCCAATTTGAATAGTTTAAATTTGAATTCTTTGAAATTTGTGTGAATCACTAGTTTGTGATTAACTTTACTATAAAAATAGATTTTGGAGTGATTCTTTTTCCTGCTATTTAATATTACTGTGTTTTATCATTATATTCAAAAAAAGTTTTTGTTATTTTAGTTTCTAACAAAAAAAATCTTTATGATAATTCCTTTTGCTATTAAAGTTTCTAATAAAAAAAGTTCTTTATGAAAATTCTTTTTGCTTTTAATGTTTTGAACAGAAAATACTTTGATAATTTTAGTTGCATAAATTTTAGTTGATTCCTTTTGCTATTAGAGTTTCATTAAAGTTTTCTAGTTCATTCTTTTTTCTATTAGAGTTTCATTAAAGTTTTCTAGTTCATTCTTTTAGTTTATTATTTTTGCTATTAGAGTTTCATAAAAGTTCAGAGCATTCCGGCAAAAACTGGATGCACTTCGTGTACAAAATGGATAATCTCTTTCGAAGTATCAGGGTTTCGGACGAAAACTCATCAGTTACAAAGGGATTTCATTTTTTTGAACTTATTTGAACTCCAGACTTTTTGTGTGTTCAAAATGAACCATTCAAAGCTACATCATCAATTTTCAACCCTTTCTGACTTCATCTGTTATTTTTCATGCATTTACTGATTTTTTTAAGCTAAATGACCCTGAAATTGAAAAGCACTTCAGATGAACTCTGAAGAGGTTGAAAATTGGCATGGTATCATCATTTCACCCACATAGCATGTGCAAAAAAGTTGAGAGGGTTACGACAAAAACTGGATGCACTTCGTGTACAAAATGGACAATCTCTTTCGAAGTATTCGGGTTTCGGACAAAAACTCATCTGTTACAAAGGGATTTCATTTTTTTGAACTTATTTGAACTCCAGAC
This sequence comes from Thinopyrum elongatum, assembly GCA_011799875.1. Lineage (NCBI taxonomy): Eukaryota > Viridiplantae > Streptophyta > Magnoliopsida > Poales > Poaceae > Thinopyrum > Thinopyrum elongatum. Next base: position 64,545,762 of record CM022302.1, on the reverse strand, counting down.
TTTTTGTGTGTTCAAAATGAACCATTCAAAGCCACATCATCAATTTTCAACCCTTTCTGACTTCATCTGTTATTTTTCATGCATTTACTGATTTTTTTGAGCTAAATGACCCTGAAATTGAAAAGCACTTCACATGAACTCTGAAGAGGTTGAAAATTGGCATGATATCATCATTTCACATACATAGCGTGTGCTAAAAAGTTGAGAGGGTTACGGCAAAAACTGGATGCACTTCGTGTACAAAATGGACAATTCTTTCGAAGTATCGGGTTTCGGACAAAACTCATCTGTTACAAAGGGATTTCATTTTTTTGAACTTATTTGAACTCAGACTTTTTGTGTGTTCAAAATGAACCATTCAAAGCCACATCATCAATTTTCAACCCTTTCTGACTTCTTTGTTATTTTTCATGCATTTACTGATTTTTTGAGCAAATGACCCTGAAATTGAAAAGCACTTCAATGAACTCTGAAGAGGTTCAGATGACTCTGAAGAGGTTGAAATTGGCATGGTATCATCATTTCACCCACATAGCATGTGCTAAAAATTTGAGAGGGTTACGGCAAAAACTGGAGCTCTTCGTGTACAAAATGGACAATCTCTTTCGAAGTATCAGGGTTTCGGACGAAAACTCATCTGTTACAAAGGGATTTCATTTTTTGAACTTATTTGAACTCCAGACTTTTGTGTGTTCAAAATGAACCATTCAAAGCCACATCATCAATTTTCAACCCTTTCTGACTTCATCTGTTATTTTTCATGCATTTACTGATTTTTTTGAGCTAAATGTCCCTGAAATTGAAAAGCACTTCACATGAACTCTGAAGAGGTTGAAAATTGGCATGATATCATCATTTCACCCACATAGCATGTGCTAAAAAGTTGAGAGGGTTACGGCAAAAACTGGATGCACTTCGTGTACAAAATGGACAATCTCTTTCGAAGTATCAGGGTTTCGGACAAAAACTCATCTGTTACAAAGGGATTTCATTTTTTTGAACTTATTTGAACTCCAGACTTTTTGTGTGCTCAAAATGAACCATTCAAAGCCATATCATCAATTTTCAACCCTTTCTGACTTCATCTGTCTTCACTTTTTCTTCGCTTGTGTCCTTTGCTTATTGCGCCGTAACCATGGATATTCTTCATCGCTTAACAGGGTGCTTGGGTCAGCCTTGACTTTGAAGGGAGGAATTTCGTGAAACTTTTCATAATCTTCACACATGTCTGTCTTACCCTCCACTCCCACGATGTCTCTTTTCCCTGAAAGAACTATGTGGCGCTTTGGCTCACCGTATGATGTATTCGCTTCCTTATCTTTTCTTTTTCTCGGTTTGGTAGACATGTCCTTCACATAGAAAACCTGCGCCACATCATTGGCTAGGACGAATGGTTCGTCTGTGTACCCAAGGTTGTTCAGATCCACTGTTATCATTCCGTAATGTGGCTCTACCTGTACCCCACCTCCTGATAGATTGACCCATTTGCACTTAAACAAAGGGACCTTAAAATCAGGTCCATAGTCAAGTTCCCATATGTCCACTATGTAACCATAATATGTGTCCTTTCCCCTCTTGGTTGCTGCATCAAAGCGGACACCGCTAATTTGGTTGGTGCTCTTTTGATCTTGGGCGATCGTGTAAAATGTATTCCCATTTATCTCGTATCCTTTGTAAGTCAATACAGTCGAAGATGGTCCCCTGGACAACGAGTACAGCTCATCAGAAACAGTGTTGTCACCTCTGAGACGTGTTTCCAACCAACTGCCGAAAGTCCTGATGTGTTCACATGTAATCCAGTCGTCACACTGCTCCGGGTGTTTGGAGCGCAGAATGTTCTTGTGTTCATCGACATACGGGGCCACCAAGGTAGAGTTATGTAGAACTGTGTAGTGTGCTTGAGACCAAGAATGCCCGTCCCTGCATATTATTGAGTCCCCTCCTAGCGTGCCTTTTCCAGTCAGTCTCCCCTCATACCGCGATTGAGGGAGACCAATCTTCTTAAGGTCAGGAATGAAGTCAACACAAAACCCAATGACATCCTCTGTTTGATGGCCCGTGGAGATGCTTCCTTCAGGCCTAGCGCGGTTACGGACATATTTCTTTAGGACTCCCATGAACCTCTCAAAGGGGAACATATTGTGTAGAAATAAGGGGCCCAGAACGACAATCTCGTCGACTAGATAAACTAGGACGTGCGTCATCATATTGAAGAAGGATGGTGGGAACACCTGCTCGAAACTGATAAGACATTGCGCCACATCACTCCTTAGCCTTGGTATAATTTCTGGATCGATCACCTTCTGAGAGATTGCATAGAGGAATGCACATAGCTTCACAATGGCTAATCGAACGTTTTCCGGTAGAAGCCCCCTCAATGCAACAGGAAGCAGTTGCGTCATAATCACGTGGCAGTCATGAGACTTTAGGTTCTGGAACTTTTTCTCTGTGATATTTATTATTCCCTTTATATTCGACGAGAAGTCAGACGGGACCTTCATACTGAGCAGGCATTCAAAGAAGATTTCCTTCTCTTATTTGGTAAGAGCGTAGCTGGCAGGACCTTCATACTGCTTTGGAGGCATGCCGTCTTTTTCGTGCCAACGTTGCAGGTCCTCCCGTGCCTCTGGTGTATCTTTTGTCATTCCATACAGGCCCAAGAAGCCTAGCAGGTTCACGCAAAGGTTCTTTGTCATGTGCATCACGTCGATTAAAGAGCAGACCTCTAGGTCTTTCCAGTAGGGTAGGTCCCAAAATATTGATTTCTTCTTCCACATGGGAGCGCGTCCCTCAGCGTTATTCGGAACAGATAGTCCGCCGGGACCCTTTCCAAAGATTACGTGTAAATCATTGACCATAGCAAGTACGTGATCACCGGTACGCATGGCGGGCTTCTTCCGGTGATCTGCCTCGCCTTTGAAATGCTTGCCTTTCTTTCGACATTGATGGTTGGTCGGAAGAAATCGACGATGCCCCAGGTACACATTCTTCCTGCATTTGTCCAGGTATATACTTTCGGTGTCAGCTAAACAGTGTGTGCATGCGTGGTATCCCTTGTTTGTTTGTCCTGAAAGGTTACTGAGAGCAGGCCAATCATTGATGGTTACAAACAGCAACGCATGCAGGTCAAATTCCTCCTGTCTGTGCTCATCCCACACACGTACACCGTTTCCATTCCACAGCTATAAAAGTTCTTCAACTAATGGCCTTAGGTACACATCAATGTCGTTGCCGGGTTGCTTAGGGCCTTGGATGAGTACTGGCATCATAATGAACTTCCGCTTCATGCACAGCCAAGGAGGAAGGTTATAGATACATAGAGTCATGGGCCAGGTCCTGTGATTGCTGCTCTGCTACCCGAAAGGATTAATGCCATCCGCGCTTAAACCAAACCATACGTTCCTTGGGTCACCTGCAAACTCAGTCCGGTACTTTCTCTCGATTTTTCTCCACTGCGACCCGTCAGCGGGTGCTCTCAACTTCCCGTATTTCTTACGGTCCTCTCTGTGCCATCGCATCAACTTGGCATGCTCTTTGTTTCTGAATAGAAGTTTCAACCGTGGTATTATAGGACCATACCACATCACCTTGGCAGGAACCCTCTTCTTGGGGGGCTCGCCGTCAACATCACCAGGGTCATCTCGTCTGATCTTATACCGCAATGCACCGCATACCAGGCATGCGTTCAAATCCTCGTATGCACCGCGGTACATGATGCAGTCATTAGGTCATGCATGTATCTTCTGCACCTCCAATCCTAGAGGGCATACGACCTTCTTTGCTGCGTATGTACTTTCGGGTAATTCGTTATCCTTTGGAAGCTTCTTCTTCAATATTTTCAGTAGCTTCTCAAATCCTTTGTCAAGCACAGCATTCTCTGCCTTCCACTGCAGCAATTCCAGTAAGGTACCGAGCTTTGTGTTGCCATCTTCGCAATTGGGGTACAACCCTTTTTGGTGATCCTCTAACATGCGATCGAATTTCAGCTTCTCCTTTTCACTTTCGCACTGTCTCCTTGCATCACCAATGACCCGGCGGAGATCATCATCGGGCACATCGTCTGGTTCCTCTTGATCTTCAGCTTCCCCCGTTGCAGCATCACCGTATTCAGGGGGCACATAGTTGTCATCGTCCTCTTCTTCTTCGATCTCTTCCATCATAACCCCTATTTCTCCGTGCCTGGTCCAAACATTATAGTGTGGCATGAAACCCTTCTCAAGCAGGTGGGTGTGAAGGATTTTCCGGTCAGAGTAAGACTTCGTATTCCCACATATAGGGCATGGACAACACATAAAACCATTCTACTTGTTTGCCTCAGCCACTTCGAGAAAATTATGCACGCCCTTAATGTACTCGGAGGTGCGTCTGTCACCGTACATCCATTGCCGGTTCATCTGCGTGCATTATATATAATTAAGTGTGTAAAAAACCATTACAAAACATCATGAGTAGATAAGTGACCAAATTAATAGAAGTTCATCATCACATTAAAACCAAAGTACATACATAGTTCTCATTGAACAACATATAGCTCTCCAGATCATCTAATTAAACCATACATTGAAACTATGTAAAACATTTCAATGCAACAACAAATACGATCATAATCGCAACCAAGGTAACTATTGATCCAACGGCATAATGATACCAAGCCTCGGTATGAATGACATATTTTCTATACTTTCTAATCTTGAAGCGCATTGCATCCATCTTGATCTTGTGAACATCGACGACATCCGCAACATGCAACTCCAATATCATCTTCTCCTCCTCAATTTTTTTCAATTTTTCCTTCAAGTAATTGTTTTCTTCTTCAACTAAATTTAACCTCTCGACAATAGGGTCAGTTGGAATTTCCGGTTCACATACCTCCTAGATAAAAAAATGTATGTCACGTTGGTCGGCATAATTGTCATAAACAATAAATGAACCAAATAGTTATAAAATATAATATATACCACATCCGAATCATAGACAGGACGAGGGCCGACGGGGGCGGATACCAAAACCATCGCACTATATAATAACAAACAATAATAAAAGTAAGAAAATTAGACAAGTATCTATCTAAATCATACAAGAATTTTTTTCTTTTAGAAAGAAGATAAGAACAAGAGGCTCACCACGGTTATGCCGGCGACGAGATCGGCGCGGGCGATCGACGGCGGTGAAGACGGGGATGGGACGTGATGGACCGCTAAACCTAGACAAATCTTGAGGAAAATGGAGCTTGAAGGTCGAGCTTCGAGAGGAGAAAGCTTAACTAGTGTGGCTCGGGCATTTCATCAAACACCTCATGTGCATAGGAGGTGAGCTAGAGCAGCACAAAGCTCTCCCCTCGCCGGCCAGAAAAAACAGAGCAGTGTGGAGTGCTCTACTCGCCGGCGATGGGGTATATATAGCCACCTCATTGGTCCCGGTTCGTGCGTGGAACCGGGACTAAAGGCCCCCCTTCTGTCCCGGTTCAAGCCACGAACCGGGACCAATGGATGTGGGCCAGGAGCGAGGCCCATTGATCCCGGTTCGTGCCAGGAACCGGGACAAATGGGTCCAGACGAACCGGGACCAATGCCCACGAGGCCCCGGCCGGCCCCCTGGGCGCATGAAACGGGACGTATGCCCCCCATGGGTCCCGGTTCGTGACTGAACCGGGACTAATGGGCTGGGTTGGCCCGAACCAAAGCCCTGTTTTCTACTAGTGACTTCTCCTTTTCACTTTCGCATTGTCTCTTTGCATCAACAATGACCCGCGAAGATCATCATCGGGCACATCGTCTGGTTCCTCTTGATCTCCAGCTTCCCCCATTGCAGCATCACCGTATTCAGGGGGCACATAGTTGTCATGATCCTCTTCTTCTTCGTTGTCTTCCATCATAACCCCTCTTTCTCCGTGCTTGGTCCAAACATTATAGTGTGGCATGAAACCCTTCTCAAGCAGGTGTATGTGAAGGGTTTTCGAGTCAGAGTAAGACTTCGTATTCTCACATATAGGGCATGGACAACACATAAAACCATTCTGCTTGTTTGCCTCAGCCACTTCGAGAAAATTATGCACGCCCTTAATGTACTCGGAGGTGCATATGTTACCGTACATCCATTGCCGGTTCATCTACGTGCATTATATATAATTAAGTGTGTCAAAAACCATTACAGAACATCATGAATACAGAAGTGACCAAATTAATAGAAGTTCATCATCACATTAAAACCAAAGTACAGTAGTGATCAAATGTTATTACTGAAATAATAAATAAATAAAGTTCATACATAGTTCTCATTGAACAACATATAGCTCTCTAGAGCATCTAATTAAAACATACATTGAAACTATGTAAACCATTTCAATGCAACAACAAATGCGATCATAATCGCAACTAAGGTAACAATTGATCCAACGGCATAATGATACCAAGCCTCAGTATGAATGGAATATTTTTTAATCTTTCTATTCTTCAAGCGCATTTTATCCATCTTGATCTTGTGATCATCGACGATATCTGCAACATGCAACTCCAATTCCATCTTCTCGTCCTCAATTCTTTTCAATTTTTTCTTCAAGTAATTGTTTTCTTTTTCAACTAAATTTAACCTCTCGACAAGAGGGTCGGTTGGAATTTCCGGTTCACATACCTCCTAGATAAAAACATCTATGTCACGTTGATCGGCATAATTGTTATAAACACTAAATGAAACAAATAGTTATAAAAGATAATATATACCACATCTGAATCATAGATAGGACGAGGGCCGACGGGGGCGGATACCAAAACCATTGCACTATATAATAACAAACAATAATAAAAGTAAGAAAATTATACAAGTATCTACCTAAATCATACAAGTAAGAATTTTTTTCTTTTAGAAAGAAGATAAGAACAAGAGACTCACCACGGTGGTGCCAGCGACGAGATCGGCGCAGGCGATCGATGGTGGTGAGGACGGGGACGGGACAGGACGGACCGCCAAACCTAGACAAATCTTTAGGGAGCTTGGACAAGGAGCTTCGAGAGGAGAAAGCTTAAGTGTGGCTCGGGCATTTTATCGAACACCTCATGTGCATAGGAGGTGAGCTAGAGCACCACAAAGCTCTCCCACGGCCGGCCAAAAAACAGAGCAGTGGCTCTGCTTGCGGGCAGGGATGGGGGTATATATAGGCCTCTCTTTAGTCCCGGTTGGTGGCTAAAACCAGGACTAAAGGACTATATTTGGTCCCGGTTCCAGCCACCAACCGGGACTAAAGGTTGTGGGCCAGGAGCGAGGCCCATTGGTCCCGGTTCGTGTCTGGAACCGGGACCAAAGGGGTCAGACGAACCGAGACCAATGGCCCCCGAGGCCCGGCCGGCGCCCTGGCCTCACGAACCGGGACTGATGCCCCCTTTAGTCCCAGTTCATGAGTGAACCGGGATTAATGACCTTATCCTGGCCTCAACCAAAGCCATGTTTTCTACTAGTGCCAGTTGCCCCGTCGGCCGCCATTGACGACCTAGTCCTAGTGGTTCTTCTTGAGCCCGCAACCTGCTGGTGTCCATGTCGACATGGTCGTGACCACCATATCCTTCCCCGCGCGTGCGTAGCTCCACCCCCATCTTCCCCCGCCCGATTCAATTACCGGTGCCCCCTGGCCGAAGCCGGCCGCCATGATAGACCTCGGCTGGATAGCCGTGCGCTCGCCCGCCTACCCTTGTCGTGCCCAGCGTATCTGGCGCGCCTCGCGCAGCTACACCGCATGCGTCGCCCCTCCTCTTGCGGTATTCCGGCTGCCTACGGCGAACCGAGCCGCCGGTGAGCAGCCGCTCAAGGCCGGGCACGCGTGGACCATTGTTGACTCTGACAGTGGGTCCCATGGCCCACTTGTCAGGGAGAGACAAGTTGTGAGAGAAAGTTTTTAATCTTCATTATTTTGGTTGGGCCCCACATGTAAGTGAGTGAGAGAGAGGGGTGAGAGAAAGAGTTTTTTTTAATTTTTTTAGAGTGGCCCCGCATGTCAGTGAGATAATTAGGTAGGGGCAACAACACCCAGAAAATGTCTAATAAACGGTCAAAGCCAGGTAACGGCGCGGAAGGGCATTTCTATAAGAAGAACTAACGGCAGAAGGGCAAATTTCAGCACACTTCAAAATTAGGGGTAAATTTGAGTAGTGATTCGAATTAAGGGCACAAACATAAATGTCCCTTTCTTATTTTTCTCCGATTTTTTGTTATTCTTTTGTTTTTCTTCTCTGGGTTTTTTCATTTGTTTCTTCATTATTTTCCTTTTCCTTTGATTTATTTTGTTTCTTTTCGGGTTTTCTTTGTTTCTTTTTTTTTCATTCTATATTCTAATATACATGATCAATATTTTTACAAATACTTGTTCAATATTTTTGTATACTTGTTAAACAATTTTTTAAATACTTGCTCAACATTTTTTCATATACATTATCAACATGTTTTCAAATACTTGTTCACCATTTTTTCAAATACTTGTTCAATAATTTTATATACATGATCAATATTTTTTCAAATACTTGTTCCAACATTGTTTCAAATAATTGTTCAATATTTTGCAAATGCTTGTTCAATATTTTTCAAATGCTTTTTCAATATTTTCCAAATGTTTTTTGAAAAGTTCTTTTTGTAATATACATATTTCGAATGTTTTAAAGTATAAAAAAGTACAAAAAAGAAAAAAATGTAAAATTTCAGGAAAAAGAGGCTGTAGCCTCCCGCGCTCTTGGGCCGGCCCAGCTCCCTCGCTCCTTCAGTGAGTCCAAAGGCAGACTTGCTGAAGGCGAGATATAGGTGCACCCGCAAATCACTGTGACTTGTTGCATACCCACGGCCTCTTATGGGCCAGGCCTGCTGTCCTGCCCAGCGCCCACGCGTCCGCGCCTCGGCCTGCCCTGCCTGGGCCAGCCTGCCAGCACCTACTAGCTTGCTGTATGCACGACAGGCACAACCGCACCTCGCCTCGATCGCTGTAGGATTTGGCTGAAAACCCTATTTGATGCTCTCTGCGTAAAAGAGTCGGGCAATCGCACAGACGCACGACAACTTGGGCCGGCCCATCAACTACTATTCGCATCGCTTGGCAGTTTCGATTTTGCGAAACTCCGGGAGCAACTAGTTGATGAGCGCTCCTTCGGGGGCCTCACAACGATCAGCGCCACTTGACGCTCGCAGCCGCCCGCCACGTGTCGCGCACTGGGCGCTCCCTCCGGATTTTTTTTTATTTTTCCGCACGCGTTTTCGGCTTTTTAAACGGGTTTTTTTTACGTTTCGGTTTTCCACCGGTCTTGCTTAGCTTTTCGATCAAAAAAAAATTCCAAAAAAATATTTGCTCGAAAAAACGCATTTTCTTTTTTTTTCTTCTTCCACGAGAGTCATGGTTTTGCTTCAAAAAAAAGCTAAGGAAGACTGGTGAAAAACCAAAAAGTAAAAAAACCTTTAAAAAGCAAAAAACGCATGCGAAAAAATTAAAAAACAAAGTCCGGAAGGAGCGTCCAGAGCGCGACACATGGTAGCGGCTGAGAGCGCGTCAAATGGCGCTGATAGTTGTGAGGCTCTCGAAGGAGCGCTCGTCAACTAATTGGTCTCTGCCTCGGCCATCGCTGCTTGCACGCGTCCCATCGTATTGAACCGAGCTCGCCGCAAGCCCTCGCATAGAACACGCTGCCGGCTGCAAAACGTACGTCGCGGCTAGCCACCTATTTCTGATTGCTACTAATCCAGTGTGTAGAATTTCCTCGCCAAGCATCGACCGATGTCCAGGGCCAACCATCCATCTCATCGAATTCTGCTAAACCTCTGCATCAACAACCGCAACCTCCGAAGAACCTACCTCATAATATCACTGGTTAGAATAAACTCGAGGCGTGTAGTCGATCTGTTGAAGACCAAGCAATCACACGAGGCACAACATAGATATTTGCTAACGAGGTTCGTCTATATTACTACATCCCCAGGGCATATGAAAATGGGTGCACTCCCTGTGACACCGTCACAATACGGCACTTCAGCCGCCGGCTCCCGCTGCGTGCCTGTGCTATTACGTTGGCATAGATCACATCGTGTGTCTACCTCACATTATATAGGAGGTCTAGGATATAAGAGTCCTACTAGGACACTACAATATACCCTGTCTACACACCATGCGACTCCAACTCCAACTGTAATCTACATTGTACAAAATATTCGACACAACTCCAACAGTCGTTAGGTGATCTACGGGCATTGATGTAATTTTTATTTTTAGTGTTATTTGTACAATTCGATGATGAATAGATCGATAGTTTTTCTAGACAAAAAAGAATAATGAAAATTGTAACATACTTCCTTTATTAGTTCTATATACGGTTCGATCAGGTACAAGGCTTCAAAAGAGTGGGACCCAACCGTCAACCGACTGGAAGACGAGACCTGGAGTCAGTCAACTGAGAAGGAACTTGCTAGGACAGACCGCTTGCAAGGCATGCGGCTGGGCCACGTCGCACGTAACTAGGGAAGCTGTACCAGGATCGTGAAAATCACTAACACGACAGCGACAGCGCAAGAGGCCGTGACGATCAAGGAAAAGGCGTCAGAGACAACACGGCCAAAGTGGATTTAGGGCATAAGTAGGATGACCGTGATGATGCATGAAGTACGCTGTACACAGATATGCATGCACGTGAAGAAGCACTTACTGATTGATTATATTGGACTGATGGAGCAATGGGAGCAAAACTAAGGTGAACTCGCTTGAGCCGACCGTCATAGTGCATTTTTTATATATAAAAAAAACAAACTAGGAGCCCGTCCCTCCGATTTCATTCAAACGAAACCGCCTTCGATCTACAATTTTTTGTTGTTGTTGCCAAACTAACTCTCAATCCTTGGTCTCCAGCCAAACGAACCATAAACGCCTCCGGTCGACATTAGGCATTAGGCAAGCAAGTACGCGTTTGGATAGCTAGCTCACCGACCGGAATTATCTTGCCCGCTCCAGCAAGAGCAGCTAGAAGCAAGGCTAGTTATTTGGATAGTGGCTAAGGTTTTCTGGCAGCCGAGGGATAGATTGCTTCCACAATGCTGACCAAATGGCGCCTTGCCTAGCTAGGCTAGAGCTGCCCCATGCCTCGCATCCAAACGTACAACCTAGGCATGTGCAAAGGTTGGTAATGAGGGAGATGCAGTGAACCGGGGTCCTACCATTTGGATTTGGTATATTGAAAATACAGATTAATTCTCAACGCGGTTTCGCTCTCTGCACGGCAGAGTTCGATCAACCGGTTGTAGGAACGCGGTTTCGCTAAGACCGAATCTCTTGCAGATTTTTTTTTGGCGCAGTTAATAATAGTAGAATGAGGGAAAACAATCGTTATGCAAGGCTCTCGTACGGTTCTAGTACGGTAAGAGCAACTCTAGCAGACCCCGTATACTCGCGCAAACGGTGCAACTATATGGGTTTGGCCCGATATTTGGGCCAAACCAGAGCCCGTATAATCGTCGGCCCGTAAAAAATTCACGGTGGCCCGCAAATCGACCCCCGACGCAGTATATCTATGGGTTTGCCGTCCGGATACGGGCCGAAACCCTATCCCCCGCCGCCGCGTCTCACTCATTCCCCTCTCCATTTCTCGTCGCCAGTGAGAAATCAGTCCTCGCCCTGCCCCCAAATCCGCGAGGATGTGGAGCTCTGGCCGGCGCAGTGGCGGCAAACACCCAGAGCACAAATGCTGCGTCACCTCCGACGCGGCGTGCGAGCGCGCGGCCAAGCGTTACACCAAGTATGGGCTGCCGGTGGCGGATTCCCTCCTCCACTGCGAGACAGAGGAGTACGACCTCCGTCATGCGAGGCGCTCCGGCGCAGGGAGCTCTACGGGCGCGGGGCTACTGCCGGTGAAGAGGGAGAGGGAGTCCGGCGACCTCCCCGCCGTCAAGATCGAGCCGGGGGAGGAGCGCCCTTGCGGCTACGGCATCATCGGGCCGTAGGACTACCTCGTCGGCCCCGACGCGGGCGCCTTCGAGGCGGCGCTCACCGAGCGCACTGCACACGAGCAGCAGGAGGAGGACGCGCATTACCGGCGGAACGACGAGCTCAGCAACCTCCTCTTCGAACGGGCGCTCGCCGCCAACCGCGAGCTCCACGAGAAGCTGATCGCATGGCGCCGCGAGCAGGAGGAGCAGGACAATAATTCTTCAGCTTGTTCAACAGTTCGTTCCCTGAAAACACAACCAGCACAACTATCTAGGTGGTCCCTAGAAGCATCGGTTAGTCCATTATAATAGATATCAAGTATTTCAGATTTTCTGAGAGGATGATCAGGAAAAACATTAAGTAATTGGAGAAGCATCCCCCAAGCTTGAGGAAGATTCTCTTCTTTAATTTGCACAAAATTAAATATTTTCTGTAAAGCAGCTTGTTTCTTATGAGCAGAAAAATATTTTTCAGAGAAGTAGTATATCATATCCTGGGGACTACGCACACAACCAAGAGCAAGAGAATTAAACCATATCTTAGCATCACCCTTTAATGAGAAAAGAAACAATTTAAGAATATAGTATTAGCGAATTTTTTTCCTCATGAGCAAATAGGGTGGCTATATCATTCAGTTTAGTAAGATGTGCCACAACAGTTTCAGATTCATAACCATAAAAAGGATCGGATTCAACCAAAATAATTAACTCAGGATCAACAGAGAATTCATAATCCTTATTAGTAACAAAGATAGGTGAAGTAGCAAACTTAGGATCATATTTCATTCTAGCATTCAAAGATTTTTCTATCAACTTGACTAGTAATTTTCTTAAGGTCATCTCTATCCTTGCAAGCAATAAAACCCCTAGCTACCTCTCCACCCATAACATAACCCTCAGGTATATCAGGCAATTCATATCTAGGAGAGCTAGGTCTATTAGGTGTTTCAAAAATTTCAGTTTCAATAATTTTATCAGTTTCAGCATTCTCAATTTCTTTAGCTCTAGTAAGTTGTCCATCAAGAAATTCACCCAGTGGCATAGTCTTATCAAGCAAATTAATAGCATCATCATAAGCATCATTAATAGCAGAAGTAGCATCATCAATTACTTACGTCATATCAGAATTCATAGCAGGTGGTGGTGTCACAAGCTTACTTAAAACAGAAGGTGGATCAAGTACAGAGCTAGATGGCAATTTCTTACCTCCCCTCATCTTAGAGGGAACGATCTTGATTCTGGTATCTTTCAGATTCCTCATAGTGATCAATAGATATAAATCCCAAGTGACTCAGCAAATAGATCTATGCTCCCCGGCAGCGGCGCCAGAAAAATGTGTTGATGACCCACAAGTATAGGGGATCGCAACAGTTTTTTAGGGTAGAGTATTCAACCCAAATTTATTGATTCGACACAAGGGGAGCCAAAGAATATTCGCAAGTATTAGCAGTTGAGTTGTCAATTCAACCACACCTGAAAGACTGAATATCTACAGCAAGGTGATCAGTAGCAAACTAGTATGGCAATTTGATAGTAATGGTAACGATAGTAGCAGAAACAGTAGCAATTTTGCAGTGATCGTAACAGCAGCAACAGCGAAAGTAACTTAGCAAAGATCTATATATGAAAAGCGTGGGCATTGGATCAGCGATGGATAATTGCGTTGGATGGTATTCATCATGTAGCAGTTATAACCTAGAGCGACACAGAACTAGCTCCAATTCATCAATGTGATGTAGGCATGTATTCCGTACATAGTCATACGTGCTTATGGAAAAAAACTTGCATGACATCTTTTGTCCTACCCTCCCGTGGCAGCGGGGTCCATAAGGAAACTAAGGGATATTAAGGCCTCCTTTTAATAGAGAACCGGAACAAAGCATTAGCACTTAGTGTATACATGAACTCCTCAAACTATGGTAATCATCGGAAAGAATCCCAATTATTGTCACATTGCGGTATGCGGATCATAACACGTAATAGGTGCATATAACTTGCAAGATAGGATCAAAAACACACATATATTCATGAAAACATAATAGATTTAGATCTGAAATCATGGCACTCAGGCCCTAGTGACAAGCATTAAGCATAGCAAAGTCATACCAACATCAATCTCAGAACATAGTGGATACTAAGGATCAAGCCCTAACAAAACTAACTCAATTACATGATAATCTCATCCAACCCATCACCATTCAGCGGCGACGGATTCCCCTCTCTGGAGCCCCGAACGGACTCCAGATCAGCCCTCCCGATGAAGAATAGGAAGTGGCGGCGGCCCCATATCGTAAAACGCGATGAATCCTTCTCTCTGATTTTTTTCTTGGCGAATAGGTATATATGGAGTTGTAGTTAGGGTTGCCGGAGGTCCAGAGGGCCCACAAGCTCGTAGGGCGCCCTGGGGGGGTGGGCGCGCCCCCTGAGCTTGTGGCTCCCGGGTGCCCCCCCTCCCCTCTGGTATATTCTTCCGCTAGTATTTTTTATATATTCCATAAATATTCTCCGTAAATTTTCAGGTCAATCCGAGAACTTTCATTTCTGCACAAAAACAACACCATGGCAATTCTGCTGAAAATAGCGTCAGTCCGGGTTAGTTTCATTCAAATCATGCAAATTAGAGTCCCAAACAAGAGCAAAAGTGTTTGGAAAAGTAGATACGATGGAGACGTATCAAGCCACGTAGGCCCCACGAGGCACCAGGACGCGCCCAGGGGGTGGCTGCGCGCTGGTGGCTTGTGGGCCATTGGTGGCTCCCCTCCTCTAGGTCTTGGCTCCAGTATTTTTTATATATTCCATAAAAAATCTTCAAAAAGTTTCGTCCAATTCTGAGAACTTTTATTTCTGCACAAAAACAACACCATGGTAGTTCTGCTGAAAACATCGTCAGTACGGGTTAGTTTCATTCAAATCATGCAAATTAGAGTCCAAAACAAGAGCAAAAGTGTTTGGAAAAGTAGACACGATGAAGACGTTCAGTGACGGCCTAGACTGTCACCTACAATAGGCTAATCTGTTACCTAAGATCGTTTTTGGTGGAGATAATCCGTCACCAGTAATATGTCCGCGGGTTTGACCGGTCAAAGATTCTGACAACTGGGGCCAGCAGTAGCTGATGTGGCAGCTTCCATGTGGGTTCGCCGTAGGTTTTATCACTGACGGTCCCGTTAGTAATATGTCGGGCGTCAATTTTGACCATTCAACGCTGCTAACAAATGGGCCCAGAAGATGCTGACGTGGCTATATACATGTGGGACCGGCCATCATTTTTTCTGTGACGATGTTGTCGTTTGATCGGTCAATCATTCTAACATGTGGGCCCAATTTACACTAGTAGAAAACAGGGCTTTGGTCCAGGCCAGCCCAGCCCATTAGTCCCGGTTCAGTCAGGAACCGGGACACATGGGGGCATACGTCCCGGTTCGTGCGCCCAGGGGGCCGGCCGGGGCTCGTGGGGCATTGGTCCCGGTTCGTCTGGACCCTTTGGTCCCGGTTCCAGACACGAACCGGGACCAATGGGCCTCGCTCCTGGCCCACATCCATTGGTCCCGGTTCGTGGCTGGAACCAGGACCAAAGGGTGGCCTTTGGTCCTGGTTCCAGCCACGAACCGGGACCAATGTTGTGCCTATATATACCCCTCGCCCGCGAGCAGAGCACTCCACTACTCTGTTTTTTCTGGCCGGCGAGGGGAGGTGTTTGTGGTGCTCTAGCTCACCTCCTATGCACATGAGGTGTTCGATGAAATGCCCGAGCAACACTACTTAAGCTTTCTCCTCTCCAAACTCGACCTTCAAGCTCCATTTTCCTCAAGATTTGTCTAGGTTTAGCGGTCCGTCACGTCCCGTCCCCGTCTTCACCGCCGTCGATCGCCCGCGCCGATCTCGTCGCCGGCATAACCGTGGTGAGCCTCTTCTTCTTATCTTCATTCTAAAAGAAAAAAATTCTTACTTGTATGATTTACATAGATACTTGTATAATTTTCTTACTTTTATTATTGTTTGTTATTATATTGTGCGATGGTTTTGGTATCCGCCCCCGTCGGCCCTCGTCCTGTCTATGATTCGGATGTGGTATATATTATATTTTATAACTATTTGGTTCATTTGTTGTTTATGACAATTATGCCGACCAACGTGACATAGATTTTTTTTATCTAGGAGGTATGTGAACCGGAAATTCCAACCGACCCTATTGTCGAGAGGTTAAATTTAGTTGAAGAAGAAAACAATTACTTGAAGGAAAAATTGAAAAAAATTGAGGAGGAGAAGATGATATTGGAGTTGCATGTTGCGGATGTCGTCGATGATCACAAGATCAAGATGGATGCAATGCGCTTCAAGATTAGAAAGTATAGAAAATATGCCATTCATACCGAGGCTTGGTATCATTATGCCGTTGGATCAATTGTTACCTTGGTTGCGATTATGATCGCATTTGTTGTTGCATTGAAATGTTTTACATAGTTTCAATAATGTATGGTTTAATTAGATGCTCTGAAGAGCTATATGTTGTTCATTGAGAACTATGTATGTACTTTGGTTTTAATGTGATGATGAACTTCTATTAATTTGGTCACTTATCCGTTCATGATGTTTTGTAATGGTTTTTGACACACTTAATTATATATAATGCACGCAGATGAACCGGCAATGGATGTACGGTGACAGACGCACCTCCGAGTACATTAAGGGCGTGCATAATTTTCTCGAAGTGGCTGAGGCAAACAAGCAGAATGGTTTTATGTGTTGTCCATGCCCTATATGTGGGAATACGAAGTCTTACTCTGACCGGAAAATCCTTCACACCCACCTGCTTTATAAGGGTTTCATGCCACACTATAATGTTTGGACCAGGCACGGAGAAATAGGGGTTATGATGGAAGACAGCGAAGAAGAAGAGGACGATGACAACTATGTGCCCCCTGAATACGATGATGCTGCAACGGGGGAAGCTGAAGATCAAGAGGAACCAGACGATGTGCCCGATGATGATCTCCGCCGGGTCATTGTTGATGCAAGGAGACAGTGCGAAAGTGAAAAGGAGAAGCTGAAATTCGATCGCATGTTAGAGGATCACCAAAAAGGGTTGTACCCCAATTGCGAAGATGGCAACACAAAGCTCGGTACCGTACTGGAATTGCTGCAGTGGAAGGCAGAGAATGCTGTGCCTGACAAAGGATTTGAGAAGCTACTGAAAATATTGAAGAAGAAGCTTCCAAAGGATAACGAATTGCCCGACAGTACGTACGCAGCAAAGAAGGTCGTATGCCCTCTAGGATTGGAGGTGCAGAAGATACATGCATGCCCTAATGACTGCATCCTGTACCGCGGTGCATACGAGGATTTGAATGCATGCCCGGTATGCGGTGCATTCGGTATAAGATCAGACGAGATGACCCTGGTGATGTTGATGGCGAGCCCCCCAGGAAGAGGGTTCCTGCCAAGGTGATGTGGTATGCTCCTATAATACCACGGTTGAAACGTCTGTTCAGAAACAAAGAGCATGCCAAGTTGATGCAATGGCACAGAGAGGACCGTAAGAAAGACGGGAAGTTGAGAGCACCCACTGACGGGTCGCAGTGGAGAAAAATCGAGAGAAAATACCGGACTGAGTTTGCAGGTGACCCAAGGAACGTATGGTTTGGTTTAAGCGCGGATGGCATTAATCCTTTCGGGGAGCAGAGCAGCAATCACAGCACCTAGCCCGTGACTCTATGTATCTATAACCTTCCTCCTTGGCTGTGCATGAAGCGGAAGTTCATTATGATGCCAGTACTCATCCAAGGCCCTAAGCAACCCGGCAACGACATTGATGTGTACCTAAGGCCATTAGTTGAAGAACTTTTACAGCTGTGGAATGGAAACGGTGTACGTGTGTGGGATGAGCACAGACAGGAGGAATTTGACCTGCATGCGTTGCTGTTTGTAACCATCAATGATTGGCCTGCTCTCAGTAACCTTTCAGGACAGACAAACAAGGGATACCACGCGCGCACGCACTGTTTAGCTGACACCGAAAGTATATACCTGGACAAATGCAGGAAGAATGTGTACCTGGGGCATCGTCGATTTCTTCCGACCAACCATCAATGTCGAAAGAAAGGCAAGCATTTCAAAGGCGAGGCAGATCACCGGAAGAAGCCCGCCATGCGTACCGGTGATCACGTACTTGCTATGGTCAATGATTTACATGTAATCTTTGGAAAGGGTCCCGGCGGACTATCTGTTCCGAATGACGCTGAGGGACGCGCTCCCATGTGGAAGAAGAAATCTATATTTTGGGACCTACCCTACTGGAAAGACCTAGAGGTCCGCTCTTCAATCGACGTGATGCACGTGACAAAGAACCTTTGCGTGAACCTACTAGGCTTCTTGGGCGTGTATGGAAAGACAAAAGATACACCGGAAGCACGGGAGGACCTGCAACGTTGGCACGAAAAAGACGGCATGCCTCCAAAGCAGTATGAAGGTCCTGCCAGCTACGCTCTTACCAAAGAAGAGAAGGAAATCTTCTTTGAATGCTTGCTCAGTATGAAGGTCCCGTCTGGCTTCTCGTCGAATATAAAGGGAATAATAAATATGGCAGAGAAAAAGTTTCAGAACCTAAAGTCTCATGACTGCCACGTGATTATGACGCAACTGCTTCCGGTTGCATTGAGGGGGCTTCTACCGGAAAACGTTCGATTAGCCATTGTGAAGCTATGTGCATTCCTCAATGCAATCTCTCAGAAGGTGATCGATCCAGAAATCATACCAAGGCTAAGGAGTGATGTGGCGCAATGTCTTGTTAGTTTCGAGCTGGTGTTCCCACCATCCTTCTTCAATATCATGACGCACGTCCTAGTTCATCTAGTCGACGAGATTGTCGTTCTGGGCCCTGTATTTCTACACAATATGTTCCCCTTTGAGAGGTTCATGGGAGTCCTAAAGAAATATGTCCGTAACCGCGCTAGGCCAGAAGGAAGCATCTCCATGGGCCATCAAACAGAGGATGTCATTGGGTTTTGTGTTGACTTCATTCCTGACCTTAAGAAGATTGGTCTCCCTCAATCGCGGTATGAGGGGAGACTGACTGGAAAAGGCACGGTAGGAGGGGACTCAATAATATGCAGGGACGGGCATTCTTGGTCTCAAGCACACTACACAGTTCTACAGAACTCTACCTTGGTGACCCCGTATGTCGATGAACACAAGAACATTCTGCGCTCCAAACACCCGGAGTAGTGTGACGACTGGATTACATGTGAACACATCAGGACTTTCGGCAGTTGGTTGGAAACACATCTCAGAGGTGACAACACTGTTTCTGATGAGCTATACTCGTTGTCCAGGGGACCATCTTCGACTGTATTGACTTACAAAGGATACGAGATAAATGGGAATACATTTTACATGGTCGCCCAAGATCAAAAGAGCACTAACCAAAACAGTGGTGTCCGCTTTGATGCAGCAACCAAGAGGGGAAAGGACACATATTATGGTTACATAGTGGACATATGGGAACTTGACTACGGACATGATTTTAAGGTCCCTTTGTTTAAGTGCAAATGGGTCAATCTGTTAGGAGGCGGGGTACAGGTAGAGCCACATTACGGAATGACAACAGTGGATCTGAACAATCTTGGGTACACAGACGAACCATTCGTCCTAGCCAATGATGTGGCGCAGGTTTTCTATGTGAAGGACATGTCTACCAAACCGAGAAAAAGAAAAGATACGGAAGCGAATACATCATACGATGAGCCAAAGCGCCACATAGTTCTTTCAGGGAAAAGAGACACCGTGGGAGTGGAGGGTAAGACAGACATGTCTGAAGATTATGAAAAGTTTCATGAAATACCTCCCTTCAAAGTCAAGGCTGACCCAAGCACCCTGTTAAGCGATGAAGAATATCCATGGTTACGGCGCAATAAGCAAAGGACACAAGCGAAGAAAAAGTGAAGACATATGAAGTCAGAAAGGGTTGAAAATTGATGATGTGGCTTTGAATGGTTCATTTTGAGCACAC
Source organism: Thinopyrum elongatum (assembly GCA_011799875.1). Classification (NCBI taxonomy): domain Eukaryota; kingdom Viridiplantae; phylum Streptophyta; class Magnoliopsida; order Poales; family Poaceae; genus Thinopyrum; species Thinopyrum elongatum. The sequence continues at coordinate 64,525,817 of CM022302.1, read as the reverse complement.
AAAAAGTCTGGAGTTCAAATTAGTTCAAAAAATGAAATCCCTTTGTAACAGGTGAGTTTTTGTCCGAAACCCTGATACTTCGAAAGAGATTGTCCATTTTCAACCTCTTCAGAGTTTTAGCACATGCTATGTGGGTGAAATGATGATATCATCCTCATTTTCAACCTCTTCAGAGTTCATTTGAAGTGCTTTTCAACTTTTTAAACCTCTTGTATTATTGAAACTAAAATTATATAAAATTTATGCAACTAAAATTATCAAAGTATTTTCTCTTCAAACATTAAAAGAAAAAGAATTTTCATAAAATAAATAAAAAAAGCAAAAAATAAAATAAAATAAATAAGTAGAAACAAAATAAAATAAATAAGTAGAAACAAAATAAACTTTAATAAATAAGTAGAAACAAAATAAAATAAAATAAAATTTAATAAAATAAATAAAAATAGCAACAGTAAGTATTTTGTTGTAAGTAGAAACAAAATAAAATAAATAAAGCAACAAAGAAAACAAAACAAAAATAAAAAAAGTGCCGCCTACTGGGCCACCACGGCCTGAATACGACTAGAAACCCAACCATGGGCCAGGATTCAGGCCCGCAGCAGGCCCAGTAGGCCCACAGGCACATAGTGCGAGTTTAGGCCCGAAAGCCTGCAGTTGAGAGGAGCTCGAGAGAGTGGGCGCAGCAGCGCTTATAAACCACTCTCGAGCTCTCTCAACTAGCGAGGTGGGACTAAACTTTTGGCCGCGACGCGAGCAGCACAAGGCTTTTGGTCCCGGTTGGTGGCACCAACCGGGACTAAATGGGTGCATTGGTACCGGTTCGTGACACCAACCGGGACCAATGCACGCCCTTTAGTCCCGGTTGGTGTCACGAACCGGGACTAATGCTTCGTGTATATAAGCAAGACTTGTGAAAATTTTCAGTTTCATCGCAGTTCACCGACGCCGCCAGGCTGCCCCGACGCCATCGCCGTCGCCCGTGCCCCTGCCCCGCCCTTGAGCCCACGCCGACGCCGTCCGCCGCCCACGCCGTCGCCGTCCGTCGCCCCCGAGCGCGCCCGACCGCGCCCCTGCGCCCCGGCCCGCCCCCACCGACGCCGTCGCCGTCCGCCGCCTCGAGCGCGCCCGGCCGCGCCCCTGCGCCCCGGGCCGCCCCCACCGTCGCCGCCCTCGCCGCCCCCGCCTTAGCCCTCGCCGGCCGCCCCTGCTGTGAGCCGCCGCCGCCCCGGCTCTGTGTATATGATGATTTTTTTTCATATTTTATATGATGAATTTTTTGTTCATATATATAATGTATATATGTTTGTATGTGGCTATATATATGTATGGATGTTCATATATGTATTATTTTTTTTGTTCAGAGCATTCTTTTGTTCATATATGTATTTTTTTTGTTCATATGTGTATTAATTTTTTGTTCATATATGAATTTTTTTCATAGCATTTTTTTCCATGTATATATGTATGTGGCTATGTATGTATAGATGGATATCATTTTTTTCCATGTATGTATGTGTTGCGATATACCCCTCCCCGATAACATTTTTTTTCCTTATATGTATGTCGTTGTCGATATACCCCCTCCCGATAACTTCAACATGAGGGGGGAGGGTCGATATCCCCTTCCCCGATAACATTTTTTATATGTATGTGGCTATATGTATGTCGTTGTCGATATAGCCCCTCCCCGATAACTTTGACATGAGGGGGGGGTCGATATACCCCCCTCCCCGATAACATTTTTTCTAAGTTACTAAGGTAAAATGTTCACCCCCTCTCGATATACCCCCTCCCCGATAACTTCAACATGAGGGGGGGGTCGATATACCCCTTCCCCGATAACATTTTTTTTTATGTATGTGGCTATATGTATGTCGTTGTCGATATAGCCCCTCCCCGATAACTTTGACATGAGGGGGGGGGGTCGAATACCCCCTCCCCGATAACATTTTTTTTCTAAGTTACTAAGGTAAAATGTTCACCCCCCTCTCGATTACCCCCCCTCCCCGATAACTTCAACAGAGGGGGGGGTCATATATCCCTTCCCCGATAACATTTTTTTATTGTTTGTGGCTATATGTATGTCGTTGTCAATATAGCCCCTCCCCGTAACTTTGACATGAGGGGGGGGGGGGGTCGATATACCCCCCCTCCCCGATAACATTTTTTTCTAAGTTACTAAGGTAAAATGTTCACCCCCTCTCGATATTACCGGGCGACCAACTCTCGAGCCACCCAACCCTAGAAAAAAAGCGTTGTCGATCTCCAACCCCCTCCCGCCCCTACCCGACAAACTCTCGAGGCCACCCAAACCACTAGAAGATAACTCCAGTAACTTCGACATGAGGGGGGACATCGATCAACCCCCTCTCGCCCGAACAAGTCTATGTATTATTTTATATCGCGGTGGACATATATCAAAGTTTGATCATATGTCAAAGTTTGAATTTTAACATATGCAACAGTTGATCATATATCAAAGTTTGATCATATGTCAAAGTTTGAATTTTGACATATGCAACATTTGATCATATGTCAAAGTTTGATCATATGTCAAAGTTTGAATTTTGACATATATAGATTTATCAAGAATGCCCCCATTATGGATGTGCACAAGTTGATCCAATTTTTTCCTGATCTCATCTATATATATATATTATTCTATATGTCACGTTGTCTGTAAAAGTATTGAAGAAATCCATGGCTTCATCATTAGTCGGAAGTAACAGGCGTATGATGCTATGAAGCTCTTCAAAGTTGTTTTGGAACGGAGTTCCGGATAGAATAATTCGCCTTTTGGTATGAATTTCAGCAAAGGCCTTCCAAATAGCATCCACCAATGGAATAAGCCTAAGAGCGAAGACCCTCAAGTGTCTTTTGACAACGATAGACAGAAAGATGATCTTTGGACCGCGCTGAAGGCAAATTTCACCCTACCGCCAGAGGAGGATCCGGATAAGCTAGTTATAGAGCCATTGGTCAAGGCTCATGCTCTTAAGAAGATGGCAGATCTATTCAAGAGGTGGAAGAATGAGTTGAAATCAACGTTTGTCGACAAAGGGAAGACTCCAGAATTCACCGGCCGATTTGAGAAGATAAGAGATCACTGGCCCGCATTTGTGGCCCACAAGACATCGGAGAAGAGTAAGAAGATGTCAGCGACAAACAAGAAAAATGCTGCAAAGAAGGAGTATCACCATCACACGGGGTCAGGTGGCTACCTCAAAGCCCGGCCATTGTGGGACAAGGCTGAGAAGGACCTGCTTGATAAAGGGGTCGAACCAGAGACATTGAACTGGCCAGACCTTTCAAGGACTTGGTTCTTCGGGGTTGGGGGAACCTTGGACCCTGAAACAGGGAAGTGCCATTGGACGAAGGAGCAACTTGAAATACCCGTCAAGAAGCTTCAGAAGTATATCGCCGCAGTGCAGGAAGGGACGTTCATTCCCGACAGAGAGAACGACGAGCTCACACAGGCCCTCGGGAATCCTGAGCACCCAGGACGAACACGAGGCACGACAGGCTCCGTTGCGTGGAGGGTTGGGTTTCCCAGCGCAGGCGGTTACAAAACCCGGGAGAGGAGGAGGAAAGTGGAGCAGACGGAACTGCAGTCGCTGAATGCAAGGGTACGAGCGCTAGAGGAACAAGCACTACTAGTTCAGAGCCAGCGACCTGCCGGAGCTACCCCAGAAGCTACCCCTCCATCTCAGCGGAGAAGCAGCGTGGCTTCCACCGAGGTCCTTCAGCAGCCTGACTTCACGGCTCCCAGCTACCCCGTGGATGCTACCACGGAGGCTCAAGATTGCCACCTTATAACGCAATGGCAGCACCTCAAAGTCAAGGCGGCTGTCGGCTCTGTTACACCTCCTCAACCCGGCGCAACTTTTCACTGCCTTCCGATTCCACAAGGCTATGCTGTTGTGATGGTCGATGAAATAACGGAGAGATTTGAGGAGCTCCAGCTTGACCACCCTACCGGTGAAGGGGAGACTCAGCTGGGTCTTGCTCTGAAGACTCCATGTCTATGGCGGAAGGAGCTCATCAACCTTCCGAACTGGACGCCTCCGCCTCCTCCTCCAGCGAGTCAGGGCACTCCGCCTCCTCATCTGGCGAGTGATCAGGGCACTCCGCCTCCTTCTCTGGCTGCTTCAGCGCGTGGCGGCACTCCGCCTCCTTCTCCGCCTGCGCCGGCGCGTCCGAGCAGCCCGCCTCCTTCTCCGCCTCGTCAGCAACAGCGGAAGACAGCCGCCGCCGCTCCGGCTGCTCCGGCGCGTCGTAGCACTCCGCCTCGTAAGCAACGAAGGAAGACAGCTGCAGCCACTCCGACTGCTCCGGCGTCTAGCAGTACAGCCAGAGGCGGGAGGCAATACAGATTCGGTCCGACTCTCACACCTCTAGAGAAGTTACCATACGAGATGACCGACGAGGAAAACGCGGAGATCTGTAAAGCCCAAGTGAGGGACTTTTTTGCAAAGAAAAATCCACCTCCGGAGGAGAAGATGGATCCGGTGAAATTGAAGCGCACTGTGAAGAACCTGAAGCGACCACCACCGCCTCCGCCGGATGACAACCATGTCCGCGCTCTTAAAAAGGCAGTGGAAGGAGCGCGCCGGTCGGGAACTACTTCAACTGACAAAAGGTTACAAGAACGAAGAAGTGGGAACAAAATTCCCCAGCTCGGCGAACAGGCAAACCAATCGTGCCCCCCGCTCAAGGTGTCTAGCGATATCGTCGCAAATCTGCCGGGGATGCTGCCCGGTACCAATCCTGGTGATTACCTGCCCGACGATGCACATTTTGATATAATGGAGGTGGACGAACACAAATACCAGTACGGGAAGCCTCTCGTCAGACCTGGTGATCCTCCTCTAACAACGATGATGCGAAGATTCCATAAGTGGTACATGGACACCTGCAAGTCTGGGAAGGATATTTTGACGCTGAGAGTTAAAGAGGAGCACGACCTCATTGGAATTGATCTGTTGTCTGTTCCATTTGAGAAGTTCTTCCAGTTTTTCAATCAAAAGGACCTCGATAAAATAATCATCACTTGCTACTGTCTGTAAGTACTATACTTCTGTAATTAAGTCTCTATATATAGCTCAGCTCTTTCATTGCATGTATATATAATTATCCTCACTATATTATGCAGATTGAAGATCGTCGAATGCAGAAATGCACAAATCTATGATATTGGGTTCATTAACACAAATCTCATAGATGAATGGACGGTTACATATAATCCGAAAGAAACCGAGGCCAACTTGCTACAATCGTTGCTTAAAAATCAAAACAAAGATAAAATACTCTTTCCTTACAACTTCAAGTGAGTGTTACTGTCTTCTGCATATTCGGTTTCCATTATTACTCGAGGTTATAGTAATGTAATTGATGAGTTATGCATGCGTGTGCAGCTTTCACTTTATTCTCCTAGAGATTAAGCTTGAGCAGGGACTAGTAACCGTCTTAGACTCAAAACGAAAAGATCCCAAGGAGTATGCGGCCATGACTGAAATGCTCAAGAAGTAAGTTCAATCGATCATTATCGCACCATATCGGCAACTTTGTTCATTTCCTGATATCAAGTAATTATTTTCTTTGTCTCGCAGGGTTTGGAAAGTGTTCACCGTAGAAGTTCCGGGACTGCCGGGGGATCTGCGATTTACACACCCGAAAGTAAGTACTACTAGCTAGTTCCGCGCATCTCCCATTGATTCTAGCTAGTTTCATCAATACCATTTATAATGCTTGATTATCAGTTTGATTGACCTCTATTTCTCGTAAAGTGGTCGTGGCAGGAAGGTGGGAATAATTTTTGTGGATACTACGTTTGCGAGTACATCTACAACGCAACGACCTCTAAGCGGGGCTACTCTGAAAAACAATATGAAGTGCGTAAGCAATAATATTCACAATTTTATTTTATTACCATTATTTGTGTTGAGTTTCATTCATATATATGTATTGACCCCCTTCTTCAAATTAGATTTGGCAGATGCGGGATGAACTCCTACCACAAGATCGCTTAAAGGCAATTCAAGAGGAATTGGCTGGATTCTTTCTTGACCACATCATCAATCCAGCCGGAGAATACCATGTGGAACTTGACATCAGATGTTAGGGATCTTATATTGTATATATGTAGCTAGTAGCGTCGGATAGATATACGAAAACTTGTTGTTCGATCAATCTCTCGGAGAAGGAGGAGGTCGATCACTTCTCTCTGTATATGTTCATGACGATCTTGTGTACTTAATGGTTTCCTTCTTTTGCTTACTAGCTAGCGTGTCGAGTCCTCTCTATACGTATAGTACGTAGCGTCGACCAAGCACGGAGATAAGAGAGGACACTTCTCTCTATTAGCTAGCTAACACAATATATGAAACCCCTAAATTAACCCTACAAAACCCCTAAACCCCCCCCCCCCCTTTCAAAAAAAAACAAAAACCCCAGCTCCTGAGCTGCTGACACGTGGATGATCTTTGGTCCCGGTTGGTGTTACCAACCGGGACTAAAGGCCCTCCTCTCTGGGCTCGCCGCAGCGGCCACGTGGAGCCCCATCTGTCCCGGTTCGTATAAGAACCAGGACTAAAGATGTTGGGCTTTAGTCCCGACCCTTTAGTCCCGGTTCCCGAACCGGGACAAATGGGCCTTATGAACCGGGACAAATGGGCCTTTTTCTACTAGTGTTAGTGCTGACGTGGATGCTGGCAAGCAGGTCCATATGTGGGTGACGTGGCTTCTTATATGTGGGACCATATGCTGGTGATTGCGTGCATAGCCGTCACAGTTGGTATGCACGGTCAATTTGTTTTATATTGCAATTGGCGGGCATATTTGATACAAAATTGTAATGTTTGACAATTTAAATATGATTTTTTGCAAAACTTGAATATGAATGCGGGATCTTACGATGCAGAATATGTCTGACATATTAGACAGACATATTGAGTCTGTCTAATATGAAATAGTATGAGTTGGAATATTACAATGTAGGTGAAAACAATGGCACTAGATATATGTTTTTTAAATGTGTTCAAATAAGTTACATCACCTGAAACTTGATTTTCGAAGGTTTAAAGTTAACTTACTTTTAATGAAACTTAAACTTAATGTAGGCCATGTGTTTGTTTATTTATTAGTTTAACTTCATAATTTGTCATGTTGAAAGCATCGTGATGTGCTAGTGTTTGGAATCGTTAGAATAATAACCCTATTAGTACTTGAATTTTATTCATCATGTTTATGTTTTTGACTTTGTGTTGCTGTACTCATCTTTTGTTGTCGATACTAATATTGCTTGAATCTTGCGGTTGTGGCATTGTTGGAGTTATTGACGTTCTACACACTGAAATATTATTTTCCGGAATATTACAGTTTGAACAAAAACAGTGACAACACGTTACTTATGTACAAAGAGTGATTTAGGTTACTTCAGTCTGAAATTTAGTGCTATAGAATTGAATTGCCAATAATATGTTAATGAAACTTAACTATTTGCATTGATTTGATTTTTCATAGATTAAAGATTCATAAGTACTAATATTATAGCAAACCTAATGTGAAGTTATACTAATTGAAGCTCTAAATTATTATCGCAATTCCAAAAAAATTGTAAAAACTACTGTTCAGTGATTGAAACTGAAACTGAAAACGACAGTCTTTGCACTGAAAGCACTATTGGCCAAAGAATTCATTCAATACAAATGTAAATCTGAAAGAGACAGGATTTTCAGCACCCGGGTGCCCCTATACCCTCTATGAATAGTACATTCAAAACAAATTGAAAAAAAAAAAGCTGAAACTTTGGGACATTAAACTTGATCAAACTTTTGATGATCTTGCAAAGTTTTAGCTAAAAATAACATTCGAGGAGCCCTCAACTAAAAAAAACAAAATCATTGTTCAAAGTTTATGTACATTTTTTAGCAGTGATTTTGTTTTTTTCAGTGAGAGGACTCCACAAAGGTTATTTCTTGCTGAAACTTTGCAAGAACATCAAATCTTTGATCCCTGAAAGTTTTAGATTTTTTTTAATTTTTTACGAATTTACTGTTCATGAGGGTGTAGGGGCACCTAGGAGCTGTTACACCTTTCTCAAATATGAAAAGTGTTGAAGTTCTTTCGAAGAATGTAGAGCAGTGCTTAGATACTACAATTCCGCAGCGTATTTGGAATGGAAAGTTCAATAATCACATAAATGATACTTATCCAGATATATTAAATGTTTTGTCTTATAGTTATAGTTTATTTATTTTACAGTCTATACCGTGTTTGAAGGTGAACATTCTGTAACTCAAGAAGTCAAGCTGAGGCACGCTAAAAGAATCCATGAGTGAATATCAATAAGAATCATATAATGATACAAGATATTTGATTTATAGATAAAGTGTTCTCACTGTTAAAAAAAATCTTGCATGTGTTGTACTGAAACAAGGTCATCTGAATGTCTGCATGAATGGGCAAATAAGCCAACATGTATCACATGAAAACATGGTATTATGTATTATATTTTAGTTTAAATTATTGATATTATATAATCTTTCATGTTTCAATTCTGTTTTTGTTTAATTGTTCAGTTTGGCAAGTTCCCAAGAGTATTTTGGCAGAAGTTTCTGCGGTGAGTAGTGTTTATGTAGCTTCAAAAGGTAACATTTGTTGTGGGCAGCTTTTTGTTGTGTCATTTACTCTAAATGTTTTTTATATATTCTTGGTATTAGAGATAAAGCTTCAATATGTAACAATACAAGTTCTAGGAAGAGACATCGTATTGAAATAGTTGAATCAAATGTTGGAAGTAGCATTCAAGGGGAAAGAAAGTTGACGAAGAGAAACGGTAAAAGTCTTATTTCTACTAATAACTTTGTATTTGCGCATATAAGTGACTGTGTTAATTAATAATTACATTGTAGGTTTAAATACAGATATGTCAATTCTTAAATATGAGCCTGGTTAATTATAATGTACGTATGAAAAGTGATGACAAGGATGATGATAGATTTAATACATCACGTATATTAGTCACATGGTGATTGCATGTATCCTAGTCGTCCTAGACCAGACGTCGACTGTGGGCTAACATGACACTGCCTTGAGAAGTTAAAGCATCCAGGAAAAAGTCTCCAATCAAGCTTGGCAGAGATTTGGAATATTTCTCACTTTCTTTCCTAGGCACCCCACTTGCAGCATCCACATCAGGATTGTCATGAATGTAAGCTTTGCTACCACGAAGTCTGAATGCATTTGTAAGAGAGGGGAAACAGTAGAGAAATACAGCAAAATTGTATATTCCCGCTGTTGTATTTATACTTCTTTGGAGACTTACGTCGAATCATCAAGATGGAAGGTATTTATACACTGCTCCCGCTGTTGTGCACTATAGGTCTATGGAGGCTAGGCGGAAATTACAATTGTTGTAATGTATCTGCCTTGTGCGGAGGGACATTCCCCTCGAGCGGTGCACATACCTGAAAGTGTAGCATCAGGCACGCTGCCATTCCCAGTCAGAGAGAGTACTATCAGCAGTGTATAGAGGCTGGGCTGCCTCTATCCTGGGCCCCACCTCCAGCCTCTAATCAGATCTAAAAACCACGTAGTGTGTAGCATCGGCTGTTGACTCTAAGGAATGGTCCCACAATAGAATAAACAATGAAGAATGTATTGAACAGTTTGCATGGCCTAGCCACAGCCATACACTGACTAGTAGGACCATGTCGTTGTTTAATCCTTGGAGGCAGCCTCCAAGGATAGCGTCGACGCCAAGCTTAAAAAACTTAGAGGCAATGTCTGCAGTGTGTAGAGGCGGGCTCCAAGCCTTTAGAGGCAGCTATAGAGGCTGAAAACCACTACATTGTGGATGCTCGCTAGCCACCCACGAGTGGCCCGCTACGCACCACGTTATCCAACGCTTCCTGTTGGGTCTATAGTGTATAGTCGGTACACACATCAGCCAGTGTCCCAGTCGGAGTGCAGGCTACACCTAGGTGCTGCCCCCAGCCCAGCCACATTATCGCATAGAGTTGAAGCACCGCTCCGTTTCACATTCATCCAACGCACGTGTGAGCCACGATGGATGGGTGAGCTATTGCCTGTGCGTCCACACCACGTCTCTTTCTCCTTTGCTTTTTCAGCCTGACCGGCTCCTCTGCAACGTACACTGACACATTCGACGCATCTCTGGAGCTATGCACTAGCGGTGCCCTAATCCTCTACCCTTCTTAGTATCTCTTACTACCCCCGGGCGCATTCACATTTGCCCCAGCCCGCCTATAAAAGCTCCACCCACCCTTCCCTCCAGCCGATCGGCACAACACTCTTCCCCCTCCCTCCTCCGACCCCCGGGCACAAGAGAGGACTGCTCTTCACTTCGATCCATCATCCCATGGCCACTGAGCAGCACCAACTCCCGACGGCGGGCGAGGTCGAGATCAACAACGGGGAGTACGGCAGCCTCGACCTCATGTCCACCGGGTAAGCACTCACCGCCCTGACACTAAAGCTTACCTTTAATTTCTCGTGCATGTATACAACAGATCTGAGTCCCTCACGTACGCGTGTTTTTTTTTCTGCAGAAGGCGCCTGCCCTCGCCGGAGCCCGTGACCACAGCCGAGAACCTCTTGGAGCGGGCGGTACGCGCCGTGGTAGCCAACTTCGACAACAACACGTTGGCCCGGCCGAGCAGTGACAACCACGTCTCCATCCCCGTCGCCGACCGCGGCATCTGCGATGTATGGCCGGATCAGACGCCAAAGCAAACACATAGTACACTCTATTCGATGGATGATTGAATATCTTTATTTATATGTTGTGGTGTGGCATGCAGTTGGCCTATCTGATAATGACCGGCTTCCGGGTCCACGACAACAGGGACGACATCAGTCACAGCTCTGCGGCGCAGGTGAAATTGGTCGATCAAGATTGATATTAATTCTAGTTATAGTTGGACGCTTTATAACTTTTCATGGAAAGTTGGCATAAGTTTACCTTTGCTATTTCGCATCGTTATGATGTTTGTGTTTTACTTTTGGTGATTCCCACAATTGAGTATTTATGTTTCTACTGATTCGATATTTGGTTCACATCTTATTATTTTAATGTATCGCATGTGCTGCTTGGATTAAAGTTCAAATTAAAATTGTAAACTAAGTACAGTTTAGATGGTTATTTTTCTTGTGATGAACTGATACACCGGGTTTAAGTTCTAGAATCGCATGGGTGCTCGAAAATTTTCTAGATTCATTTCAGTCTTTCCGGCACTAATCTTTCTGCGGTATGGTGTATCGGTCAACTACGAGGTGTCTGTAACGATTTCTTCACTCAAGATCTATCGGCTCAGTCTCTCTGAGGCGATAATAGGGTAGGGTGCATGTGTTCGTTAATGGGGTGAGCGTTTGTGTGTTTTGTGAGCGTCCTGCGTTGTTCCTGTTTCTTCTTTTTTCCGTCGATGTATGTGTTTGGTTGGTCGACACCGTTTCTGCCTTTTCTTTTCTTCTGTACACGGTTCTCTTCGTTTGTTTTCCCTTAATTTTGTTTCTCTCCTAACTTTCTAGGGTACTTTTGTGAAATATAATTATTATATGTACTTTTCGTGTAAAATTGGTATGTTTATTTTGGGACTGGCATGAATGATGTATGAATTTTTGTTTTTTGGGGGGGGGGGGGGGGGGGGGGGGGGGTGATTCCTACATGAATCGAACCATGTATTTCTTTTCATTTGATATTTGGTTTCAGGTCACACAATTTCATGTAATTGATGTCCTTGTTAGAGCTCACATTAAGGGTAACTTTGATTTAAAGCAATTTCATAGGATTTTTGATGAATTTTTCTATATTGATTGTTTTATTCATAGGATTGGATCTTATAAGATTTTTTTTCCCTAAGGAATCATTTGTACTACATTTCTTACGAAACCTAACACTCCAACAACTGTTTACAATTTCTTTGTTTTTTATGTCGCATCAAAGACATTCTGCTATCCTCTAGGATTCAATTGGACTTGCCACTTCAATCCTATATTTTTCTTGTTAATGCATTTTAAAATTCCTGTGAATCAAAGATGTCCAAAGTTTCAAGGTTTAGTTGTATTTTCAATTCAATGTTTGGATAAAAAAAGGGTAGATCGGATCTTGAGTTTGGCTGGGCTCTGCCATTAATATATGGCTGCAATCATTGGTCGGCCACGTCTTATGAAATGAACAAAGTCGAATTTGTATACATTCCTCGAATCTCTCTCGAGATTTGTTCCGCTGAGATTTTTTTTCATATTTTTATTTTGTGGGGAGTTTTGCCGAGATAGATAAATAAAGATACTTCCTCCATTTCTATTTACTCTGCATGTAAGATTTTGTTTGAAGCCAAACTACGTAAAGATTGATCAAATTTATATTAAATAATATCAACATCTACAATACTAAAGTCATATAATATGAAAATTAATTTAATGATGCATCTAATAGGTTTTGTATTGTGAATGTTGATATTCCAATAAAATTGATCAAACTTTATAAAATTTGACTTCAGACAAATTTTATACGCAGTCTAAAAAGAGACGAAGTGTTCTGCTAGCTTCATTATACTCCTATATACTTATTTGACTTAGCTAACTACCCGACCTTGTTGCATCCCGATTCGTATGTGTTGTTTGGGTTGCTTCGCTTTTCCTTTATCTGGTCTCTATCGGTAGAAAGGAAGCTTCCAGCATCTCGGGGGGCAAAAAATGTTGTGGATTTTCTGTTGTACTAGAAGTTGTCGCGTGCTTTGCTGCGCGTTCTTCTTTTATGGGTTCTATTTTTTTCGTGGATGTACCATGATTTGGAACTGGGTTTCGGGCCTTAATTATGCTAGGCTTGGTGTTTTTCCTTACGATGGGGCCGTCCTTGACTTTATTGGAGGCACGGTTTAAACGTAAGGGGAAAGACAATGATAGTTACATACATCACATATTTTCGATGAAATTCACACAAGCGCTGACCACTATGATAACTGATCATGCCATCCTATACACCCTCCCCCCGAGGCACATAGCGTACCAGCACCGAGCATAGGACTCTTATAGAGTCCAATGGCACGGCCCCGCCCGCTACTTTATATATTGGGCCGATCCATTAGTATAGGTTGGCTGGATTTTGTTTCTTTTATTATTTTTACGTGTGTTATCTTACTGAAGTTCTAAAAAATGTGCAAGTAATTTCAAAAGGTATTTTAGAAAAATGTCCAGGAACTTAAAAAAATGTTCATCTACTTTTTAAAAATATGATTGTACATTTTGAAATAGGTTCATGACATTTTATAAAGTGTTCACATGATATGTTCGTACATTTTAAAAAATGATCATAAATTTAAATAGTTGTTCAATTTTGAAAAGTGCCCATGCTTTAAAAATATCCGTTCATTGGAAACATGCTCATATAGTTACAAACCATGTTCATGTCAATAAAAAGCTACAAACCGTGTTCATGTATTACTTAAAATTTGTGCACACATTTTAAAATTCATACAATCTAAAACATATTGATTTATCTACTAATAAATGTTCACGTTTTGGAGAAATTTTCATGAAATTTAAAAGTAGTTAGTGAGATGTTTTAAAAATGTTCACACTTGTTTTTGAAAAGAAATATTCGTGAATAGCAACAAAAAACAAAAATAAAACTGAAAATTTAAATAAAAGTAAAAGAACATATATCTGAAAAATGCAAGTAAGAGTGAGAGAGGAGGGGGGGGGGGGGGGGGGAGAACTAACCTCTCTAATTCCATTGATAGAAAAGGTATATATACATAGGGGGCAGCTGCCTCCAAGCGATGGCAGTTACATGTTAAAAGAAAAGGAACATCGCTACTTAGGATTGGACAATGTCCAAAAAAAACTTAGGATTGGACACATGAATGATGATTCGCTATTAATTAATACCCCCTCCGTCTCATAATATAAGAGTATCCTAATTTATTCCTAACATTTTAGTTAATAATAGACACATCCTAATTTATTCTTAACATTTTCTCTGTTCAATCAGTTTTGCCCGTCGAGAGTCTTTTATTGGCTAGGTGTGGTAACGGTCTTTTTATTTCTTGGCTACACAAACCGACGTGCAAGGGACCAGCTGGTCAATTTGCGCGCGAACTATGTTTTATTCTTCGAATTTGAACTCAATGTCGAAATCGCTGTCAAATTCACTTATCGGGAGAATATGCTCTTTTACGGGTCGGCTACGCGGGGTCTGATCGGCCGCAGCCCGCGTCGGTCCGCAAATGCGTTTTTCAGCGAACTGTAAATGCATTTTGCAGGTCGGCATTATATGGGGTCTGCTAGAGATGCTCTTATGTCCGCGAGAAATCTGGAACGCAAGGACCGGGCTGCCCACCAACACATCTCACCCACTGTCACCAAGGACCCATGCACTTTTCACACCCCTGGATTCACTAGGAGAGCTTATTTCCAGGGAGCTTAGTAACTGTATATAATATATGTCACCTGGGCTAACAAGTCAGCCGACATGTCAGCAAGCCAAAAGCAGGTGAGGTACGTCACAGAATCTGCCAGCTCCAGCATATACTCCCTCCGTTCCTAAATATTTGTCTTTCTAAAGATTTCAACAAGTGACTACATACAGAGCAAAATAAGTGAATCTACACTTTAAAATATGTCTATATACATCCGTATATGGTAGTCCATTTGAAATCTCTAAAAAGACAAATATTTAGTAACGGAAATAGTAGTAAACAATATATTTTTTGTGTGAGCCCAGCTAACACAAAGTAATTATGCATGCATGGACTGGCAACTACACAGCCAGCAACATAGAGCTGCCGCACCGAGTGCGCAGAGAGGTCGTCGTGATCAATGCGCATACGTGTAGTACGTTTACGTACGGAGCATATGTATCAGTACAGTTTACTTAGTCCCACGGGACGTCGCGGGTGAGCATGAGGTCACCGTTCGGGGAAGTGTCAGTTGATACCAACACTAACATGCTCCCATACTCCCACTTTGAAAAACAGAAAATATCAAATTTAAGTGTTCCAAAAAATTCCTCGTACGCGACGGCGAGGAGAAGGAACCGAAGAAAGCGTCCACTGCCTTAGATCCAGCCGACGAGACGTGTCTGTCTCAGTTAAGCTAGCATCCGCGCGTTTTGTGTGTTTCCGGCAGCGGGTACCTAGATAGATCGGCTTGATCGTTTTGCTAGCTAGCTTTGGCCATCAGCGACCAGTACACGTTCTCAACAGATATACGACACGGTGTGCTAGCTATGCACGTACGCATCTGATCGGTCTTTGCTCACTTAATTTAATTCATATGCCTCAAGATTTAGAACATTTTAATCTAGTGTCAAATAGAGAATTTCTCAAGTAATTTTGATTCCATACTGCACCAAGGATACCGTCTTTCCTCGTCCCATTTAAGAACGTTGTATGGAAAAATTCACGGAAGTGTCGAACTAGGAACATATTTTTTTACCTAGTGTCAAATAGGAAAGGAATGTTATTACGGTCAAACAGAGAAGCACATTAAGGGCCAACCAATAAGCTCTCTGGTATCTCAGCGACCTTATTCCTAGCGGAGACGCCATATGGCGCGGGCTCCCTCTCTAACCAATACTCCCTCCATCCGAAAATACTTGTCATCAAAATGGATAAAAAGAGATGTATTTAGAACTAAAATACGTCTAGATACATCCCCTTTTATCCATTTTAATGACAAGTATTTCCGGACGGAGGGAGTACATTCTGGCCAGCTCTCAACGTACACAATACACATGCTTCTATACTCCCTTTGATACGAAATGTAGTGCATATCTTTGATCAAGTTTATGTTTGATCAAGACGTGTATGTTTGATCAAGTTTAAAGAAGAAGAAAAATACTCCCTATGGTTAGGTTTACAAGCCGGGTGCGGGTTTCTAGGTCTTGAATTTGACTAATAAAAATGTATAACATGACACAAAAATTATATGATTTAAATTACATTCGACAACTAATCTAAAGATATTTTTTATAGTATATAATACATGTTTTTCTAATTAAATTGAGGACCTAAAAATCGACGTCCGATTTATAAACCCAACCTGATGGAGTATCAACACAATATGAAATTAGTATCATTAGATTCATCATGAATTGTATTTTTATATTATATTTTTTTAGAGATTTAGATGTCTATGTAGCTTATTCAATAAAAAAATTCAAGCATATATATGCTTGACTTTTAGAAAGCAAAACATGCACTACATTTTAGAACGAAGTAAGTATAGTTTGGCAATTTAATAGTACAGTATTTAATTCACATGCCTCAAGATTTGGAACATTTTAATCAAATAGAGAATTTGTCAAGTAATTTTAATCACATACTGAACCAAGGATAAAACCATCTTTTCTCGTCCCACTTAACACCGTTGTATGGGAAAATTGCAGGAAGTGTCGAATTACGATTTTTTTTACCTAGTGTCAAATATGAAAGAAATATTTTTAGGATCAAATAGAGAAGCACATTTTTAAAAAGGGCCAACTAATGCGTTATCTCGTGTCTTAACAACCGTATTCCTAGCAAGCCGCCATATGGCACGGACTCCCTCTCTAACCAATACATTCCGGCCAGCTCTCAACAAACACAATACACATGCTTCTATAGTCCCTCCATTCCGTAATGTACTGCATATTTTGTTTTCTAAAAGTCAAAGATGTGTATGTTTGATCAACTTTAAAAAAAATCAACATACGCAATATGAAATCAGTATCATTAAATTCCTCATAAAATGTTTTTTTATATTACATCCATTTAGTATTTGAGAAATCTATATAGCTTAATCAATAAACTTGGTCAAACACACACACATATATATATATATTTTATATAGAAGATATATAGATATATAGTATAATAACTCCCTCCGTTTCTTTTAGTCCGCATATAAGATGTTGTCAAAGTCAAACTTTGTAAAGTTTGACTAACTTTATAGAAAAAAATATTAACATCTCCAATACTAAAGTTATATGTTATGAAAATTAATTTCATCATGCATCTAATATTATTGATTTCATAGTGTGGATGTTGATATCTTTTCCTACAAAGCTAGTTAAATTTTACAAAGTTTGACTTTGACAAAATCTTATATGCAAACTAAAAAGAAACGGAGGGAGTATAATATATATATATATATATAGGCTTGCTAAACTGTGCCTGAGCGCATTCTGGCCTATCCTACGCTCCAGCCAGTTTGAGCCAACCGGCCAGTACGCACACGCTAACTAGGTCAAAGGGTCTGCACGACGTGGAAGAAAATCAAGCATAACGTTTTACGACCAAAGCCGCTCAACAAAAATAGCACATGTAGTAATTTATTACTGAATATCAGCCTGGAATTACTGCACGTACTAATGCACATGTAGTAATCCATTTTTCAACGAAAATAGTAGACGTAGTACTGCATTACCACATGTAGTAATGCATTATTGCATGCCGAAGCACCTTTAACTTTTTTGTTTGCTAATTTTTTTGCATTACCATCCACTCCATTTTTTTACTGCTACCAATTTGTGAGCATGTAGTTACTACATGTCTCGGCAAGATTTTACTTCGTTTAGGATCAAACCATCGACATCTCACTGCCCGGTAAAAAACCTTGGTCCATTACCATCTATACTATCCCTATTACTGACAATGAATAGTGACCTTAGAAATCGGGACGTTACGGACCGGCACATGGTAACAGAATTAAATGTGTTACTTTTTCTTGCACACAACATTACCCTCAACATTTTTGCGGTGGAGAGTACCCTTCTATGCGCGACCCGCACGCCTAATTAGCATCGGCCGGAGCGTAGGCTAAGTAAGAATGCGCGCTTGCTCAGAATAGTGCAACCGTATATATATATATATAACTTTTAGAAAGCAAAACATGCACTATATTTGAAAGGAGGGGAGTATAATTTGGCAATTTAATAGTGCAGTATTTGAACTTCGAATGTGGACCCAACTCACGTGAGATGCTCTTTCCCTCACCATTCACTAACCTACTACTCCCTCCGTTCCTAAATATTTGTCTTTTTAGAGATTTCAAATGGACTACCACATACGTATATATATAGACATATTTTAGAGTGCACATTCACTCATTTTGCTCCATCTGTAGTCACTTGCTGAAATCTCTAGAAAGAAAAATATTTAGGAACGGAGGGAGTACTATGAACAAGTGCATGCATGGCCTTCTCTCTCCTCTCTCCCAAACAAAATTTGTACCTTTTATTTTCTATTAAAAATTTAGATGATTCATATTTTAAATAAAATTATGTTTAATGATTTTTATATATTTGAATTTCTTCTGATAAGACCTTTATAACAAGATCAATCTTTGAGATATTTCAAACTAGTTTAAATTTCATTTTTCAACCAGCTGAAATTCATGCAAAAATTATTTGTAATTGAATTATTTAATTAAACTAAATGTTTAAATATTTTCAGTCCAAAAATCATAATAACATTTTGGTACATTTTTAAAACATGTAATTCCTTAAATAGTTGAAATTGGTGAACTTTTTTGTGAAATTTGATTGAACTAGCGGAGTTACCCGCGAATTTGCGTGGCTAATTTTCTATATCATCAAAAAAAAGTTTTCTATATCATAAAAAATATTGCTTTATTTGATACATTCTATGGTATATTTGACTTTTTATAGAATTATGAATGATGAGACTACAGAAAATCATCCAAGCTGAATAAAACAATAGTGATATTAGTTTGTAATATATTGACAGGTAATGTTTAGAAACTTTGATGGCGCAAGGTTTTCTTGATTTACATTTTTGTAACTTACCTGAATAGTGAGTGAGAAGCTAAGGATATAACTCCTCATTACAATGTCTTTTAAATATTTTCGAGAGAGAATGTGTAGTCATGTATAAGATATAAACATTTATTGTCCGCCTCATAATTTGTGGTATTCTCACCTAATTTTGCTAAGTCACCTAACAATCTCGGCTTACATTTTGTAGTTTCTAATTCCCCCCACGTGATTTGCTCACTTTGTATTCTGTATAACAACTAAATTAACATATTCTACATGTTATGTGCTCCAATCTTTTTTTTGCCGAATTCAAAAACTTTATTGTTGTTTCCACAACACCCCATTCCTTCGCTTGCATGCTATGCTAGTTGGTAGGCATTGCATGCATATTGGCACTGTTTCAGTAATTCTTCCTATTGGATAAGTATCATGCATGCCCTCTATACTATATGAATGGATCCATATAGTGGTTTGTCATTCCTAATCTACCACATGCCAATCACTTTCAATGACCATGAACTTGATCTACCAGTAATAAAAAATAAATGAATGTTTCCACTCATCTGCATTCTACTTCATTTGAACTTTTTTCTTATATTTCCCAAAGCATTTATGCAGATGCTCTAATACACATTTATTACTGATGTCATGGTTGCAATCAACACATGATTTCAATACATCTTAGGCATGTTGCGTTGACACTTGCATGATATTACTATTTTTTATTGCATGTATCAGTTGTCGTTTAAATTGCATATACGTACAGATCCCTCTTGATTCTATATGTTTTTACATTGTGTTTTCAAACGAACCAAATATGATCATCATTTATTACACAAGTCAGTTTGCTGCTATCTTTAATTCCTTACTTCAAATTTCATATATGTAATATAATTCTATGTGTTATTTATATTCTAAAAAATTATAGTACACAGTATAATATCAGTTGTACTACATGTACATATCCAATCTGATCCGACTACGAAATGGTCTTATTACATGTGTGACCTATTCGAGTGTACTTAATATATCATTTCATTATTTATGGACATCATAAACTATGTGCATGATCGACTCTTTTCTACTCACATGGATGCCTTTTCCTAAATAAATCAAAACATTCATGGCGATGTTTACATACGGAGTGATGCGTTAATCTTAGATCTATGCCACTATATGCTTTGCGATATCAAATGGTCCTTATTAGGTTGCTCAGTTAATTCTAATTCTGCAGTCTACTATAAGGTTGAATTTCCTCTGCATAAGAATATTATTCATGACTTCACATATTTTATTCAAATTCCTTTGTGTAAAAATATATGAAGTAGAGTTGTTTGTTTTATCTACCCACAAAATAATTTGTTTACTATGTATAAACCCTATATCTGATGGTAGGCATGGATATATGATTATATTATTTGCGAAGTGGATGAAAAATAAACAAAAAATAGCAACAATAATTAATTGATTTACCCACATTTTTATAATAGTTAGCTGATTTACCTGCAAAAAAATTAACCAATGACATCAAAGATGATATCATCGCATGCATGCATGTAGCCAGTTCTATTTTCCTAGGCTAATCGACTGGTTTGGGCTGGTTGCAATTGCCGAGCACGTTCGATTAACTGCCTGATTTATATTTTCCTTTTTGTCTCCCGATTAGTGCATGAAATGGAATGGCTGCCTGGTATAGGATTTGGAGTTGGACTGATTATATATGTACTTGCGTGTGTAGCGTGTTTGGTATTTTTTTTCGCACTCTTTGTATACGTGCCTTATCAAATTATGCATACGTGACATCTCAAGTTACATGTAACTTGCTTCAGAAAAAATCTTACATGTAACTTTACGTTCCAAATCTCAGCCATTAAAGTTTGAATCCCGTACGTAGTCATGACTAGTCGCTAGCCTAGCCTTGTCAATTATATCTAGACCTATGTGCATCTTTCCGTGCATGTACTTAATACATATGCATACATGTGACAATATGATGGTCCAGTATGTTGTTACGATACATGTTAGCATCTTCAATAAAAACTTTAAATCATAGCCACTATTTTTCTAATCAGACATTGCAAATAATATTAGCACATCTGAACGAATGTGGTAGCCTATTTGTTTCTTGTTTTAATAATGTAATAGATTGGAGTATTTCTAAAATAATCATCTTTCAATTCCAATATTTTAACCATAATTCGGCCAACAATATGCTGTAAATATTATCTAAAACTGAGTTGAATGACTGAAATATGTGTTAAGTGCTCTCTAGAATAATTGACATATGTGTGAAATGTATATGAAATAATTAAAAAAATGCCTGAAATGTAAGTGAACAATTTTCTGAAATGTGCTTGAAATAATTTAAATACGTGTTAAACATTTATTGAAGTAATTGAGATATGCCTAAAATGTGTGACTGAATTGGGTGAAGTAAATAAAATATGTTTGTGCAATACTTTTTGTAATATGTGAAATAACGGAAATACGTGAATATTTTCTTGAACTGTGTGAAGTAATTGAATTGTGTGAAATGTATGTGAACCATTTACAAAATGTAAAGTATTTCATTTAATTTCAATAAGATATAAATAATGAAATTAAAATTGTTTATAAAGTATTTAAGATCGGTTTTGTTCTAAAAGTCTTGTTGGTAGGAATTCAAATATACAAGAAGTTTCAAAAACGGTTTTTTTGGTAAAATATATCAATCAATTAAAATATCACTAGGAAATAAAATACTAGCTTATATATGGGGGAGAGAGGTGTGGGAGTATGCGTGCATATATAGTAACGTGACTAGACAGAAGATGCGCAAAAAAAAACGTGACTAGACAGAAAGGTGATGAGACATGTGCGGATATGGGATGGAGTCAGCTGGTGGACATCATATTGCACAAAATAAATTTGCTTAGTTTCTACCCAGAAATACCGCACACATCCAGATGCTGGAATCAACGCCAGATTCCGGATAGATTTTCCAAATTGTCTTGTCTCCTCATTGAGCTTCAAGATCTTGACGGGCGATCAGATCAGCTGCAGGAGTACAGTACCCTCTCCAGCACATGTCCTTCCGTGTCTGTAGGCACCACTGGTGCAAGTATAACATTCAACTAGTTAGTGGGATGCTTGGCAAGTTCTTCTCAGTTACTAGTACCACTGTACCAAGATAAATGTTTATCTCTTCGTACCATTTTTTAGAAACATGCTTGATGATTGTTCTACATGAATGCTGTCACGTACATTTTCTTGAAACATGCTTGATGATGTGTATAATATAACTAGCTTCTACTGTTGAATCGAAATCTGGCCGTGTTTTCATGGAAAAGAAAAGTATAACGTGAAACACTGCTTCACGTTTGTACTAATGCTGTCATTTTCTTCCTCCGCATATGCTGTGCTGACGATGTGACACTGCTTAATTCCATTGTGCAGGCCCGCGACGACAACAACCTAGACCCAGAATTTGGAGGGGTGCCTGTTGATGAGCCTGCCAACGTGCCGACTAGAGTGCCTCCAGCAAATAACCTGGCCCTAGCACTGTGGGTAGTGGGCTTGCTCACTCTGAGCTTGGTCACAACAACAGTGCTCTACAAGCCGGCTAGCGGAGTGGTCTTCGGCCGCAACAAGAACGCCTACTACCTCACCCTTGCTGCCATTTTCGTTTCAGGGGCCATAGAGGTCTCCACGGCCGTCTGGATATCCCGCTCCTCAAACGGCAACAGGCGCCGTTTCTCGTTTGGGAGGGTCGTTCTATGCTCCTCTATCGGGCCATTAGTTGCCATCATCGGCATAAGTGGCTTTGCATTCACCCAGGGCTAATCGAACAAGGTTAGTAAATTTCCTCCAACACATTTGTTCCATTCTCCAAAAAATATCAAAAGATACTGAGTAACTGACTTTTAGTCCAAGAGAATCCTAGAAAATTTTAAATCATGATAGTTCCTCCAACCAAATATATAGGGCCTAATATGTTTTCTGATGTTGCATTTGACCATTGATAAGATTATAATATATGAGATGTATGATATAAAAATTATATCATTATAAACTTCTTTCACATACAATTTTGACGGTATACTTTTTGTGACATACACATCATTTATTATTGCTCTAATAAGTGGTCAAAGGCAACATAAAAAATGGTATTAGGCCCTATATATTTGGATGGAGGGAGTACGCCAATAATAAGGGTAGAATACACTCTAGGTATGAACAAGAATGCACTAGCACTAGCAACATGTAGTTTGCTAAGTATGGACAAGGTTGCTACGACTATGGACTTTAACATCCCTCAGTAGTAGGCTGTCTGGATCGGCCTGGCGGGTCAATTGGGTTAGGTTCACTGCCCTTGCATGCGCATTGTGGTAGATCCTAATAAAGCCCGAAATGAAGGTATTTTTATTAAACATCCAGCTGACTGGTATAAAAATGACTGTTTTTCTACAGTTCTGGAGGCACCTCAGCAAGACCAAGGACCCGTCGACCCTTGATGCTCTTTCTCGACGACTTACGATACACGTTTCAGCACTCAAGAAGTAGCAGCCCGAAGAATGATGGTCATCACCGTCGCGGCTCCTTTGGTGTTCGGGTGTGTGTACGTGTTGCGGCTGTTGAGCCAAGGGCCCTTTTGAGGGTTTGTATCGCATCGTATGTGTTTTCACGGCCTTTGTGCCACACATGTATTGTTTCTGTTTTGAACCTCTGTTGTAAATCTAAGGGCTTCCTTCGCTAAAGTCAGATTTTAGCCTCTTTTCTATAAATAATAAAGATTAATTTCTTTGGTACCTCGTTAGGTGGCGGCTTCAAAACAGAAAATGGTTTGGGAAAAGGCTTTGTGTCTATTGCGTGGCGGATAAGGACGCTGGCCACATTATATTCACTTGTGTTACTGCGTTTCATATTTGGATTTATCTTAGGGGAATCATGGTTGTGATTGGACGTCAAACGAGCTTAATTCACAAAGTTCTTTTAGCCGCAGTCTAACGGGAACCACCGTATTTTGTGATTAGTCACGCCATAGTCTTGGACTTTTGTACCTTTAGAAACAAACCTGGTAACTATAACTATGTACGTACTTTCAAATTTAGTTAACTACTGTGCTCCTTACGAAATGTTTTCCTTTTAGAACAGTGACTTCCGCTGAGCAAAGAGAGGAACGAGGTGTTGGTGTCTACGTTGGCAACAATAATGCGAGTGGTGGAGCCAATTCGACAGGCATCACCTTGTTGCTATCTTTTTGGGCTTATGTTAAGAGCATCTACAACCATGATTGACTAATATCGATCCCCAACGTCTGCGGACATGTCCGTTTTTATCCTTCTTTTATGCACGCATGCAACCATGTCCCCTACATCCTCACCATATTGTCCGGTCAAATGCATGTGATTGATGATGATGAAGAGATAAAGAGAAAAGATGATCCGGGGTGGGTCGCATCCTACATGGAGGACTGCCCGGACATCCCTATATCCTCTCCATATTTGATGTGGATGTGGAGATTTTCGGATTGCCCGGTCATACGAGGACAAAGTGGGGGTCCAGTTGAGTGCCTTTTTTTTCTCTCTCTCCTGTCTGGACAATGATCGGACTGTGTGTTTGAATGTTTGAGGGGTCCAGCAGCAGTTCAACTCCATTAATTTTTGTCTTCTGATACCCCAGCATTAACCCAATAATTGGTTGTTTTGCTTTGATCAATATGGAAGGTGTCAATCTTATATCCAAAAAAGATATTTCTTATAAAGATTTATCAATATGTTTTTACTTGGTAGTTCGTCAATTGAAAGTATGTGATTTAACAAATTTACTATTATTTTTGTACTTGCACTTTATATGTAAAGATCGAGGCCATCATGGCAGGCTGGATCTCTAGTAATAAAGAGAGCAAATTACATAAGATCTTCAAAGTGAAATACATTTTGTGTGGATGAAGACAATATAAAAATGTATCTATGCCGCACCAGAAACTTTATCAGAATAAGAGATGATGTCGTTATTTTTGTGCTTTATTTTGGCACCTCCAAGAATTCTAAAAAAATGTGTATTTATACATATAAGTGTGTAGTATGTGCATACAAATTTCGGTAATACATATTTTTAATATACGATGTATATAAATTTATAAAAATGGGCCTCCCTTGTTAGTTTGGCTATAATTTTGATTTCTTTTGTTTTCTTAGTCAACAAACCATCATATTATTTAATGATTTAGATATGTAAAAATTATCTATATTCATCCATGTAAAAATGATTGTTAACTTATAAATAGCATTTTTGACTTATCCAAATTACCAGCAGCCCACTAGCCAAAACTTTGCACTACAGTACCCAATAATAGGAATGTTGCATTGGTGGACGTAGCAGTGGGTGCCGAAATATGAGGGCTAATGAAAACTCACGCTTTGTTGCAGGTATTATTTTTAGTTTCACTCACTAAATTAATTTTTAAATGAGTTTATTTTTGTATCTCTATAAATTGATATAAATTTTGATACATTAGTTTTCTTGCATACTTAAGGCAATTTCAACGGTGACGCTTACTGGAAGTTAAAAAGTAAAATTTGTAACCCGTTAGTCTAACAATTCTTATGCTTCTTTTCATTTTCTTTTCTAACATGTGCTTTTACGAAAAGACATCATTTCACTAAGGGTGAACCTAGACATCGTTTCACCAAGAGATATGTCTTCTGACCAAAGACCTGACTGCGAACCAACCTGCGGTTGGATGGTTAGGAGGGCAGGGGTATACTCAGTTCATCAATGTTCACGTCCTAGACTTGACACCGATGCTCGCATTTTTTTGATTTATTTTAGGCCTTCTGGCGGGATGCGTTCAGTGGGAGGAGACGTTTTCATTGACTACAAAAGCGTCGGTGACGACTCAGTCTCTTGGAGATGCTCGCAGAGATAGGTGTGCGTATGTACGTTCATTTTTTTTGCGAAAAAGATCCAAATCTATTATCAAAGTTCATCGAAAGTACAAAGGTGTGTACGTTCATTAGGGTGGGTATATGTACGTATGTATGAACGTCTACGTTTGTATTGTCTTGAAAAAAACCCAAGACCTGACTATCCGTAGGCCTGACTTATAAAAGATCTAAGGTAAATTTTAACATGCTCCCACTTGACATGATGATGTACAGCTATATAGTCTGTACTAGCTAGTAATAACTTACTGACGACGTTCCCTCAACATCAAGGGGGCTAGCAAGCTTCGGGTGAACATCTGACTAGCGCTTGCTGTATCTTGCATGGCTCAAGCCTGGCATCTGGTATACATGGCAAATAGGAGAACCAGTTCAACATGCAGTATATACAGCTGGAATAATGGTATTCCCATCGATACAGATTCAGTACAAAATACGTACAAACAAGAACCAGTGATGGATCCACCACTGGGTAAGCATGAGCGGCAGGCCCGGGTCTCGGGCGAGGATGCAGGCTACCTCTCCTGCGTAGTGGCCAGTGGAAGCAGCGCAACCGTGCATGCTTTGTCGTCGCTAGTTATCCCGGCAAACCTCGGTCCCTGGTCCGTCACTGACAAGAACAAGAAAAGTAAGGAGAGCAAATTCCAATCTGCATCGTCCAACAGATATCTTCCAGCAGAACGAGATGAAAAGCTAAAATACGCCGGAAGCCTGAAACACGCCGGCCGTTGCCTTTTTCTTGCTCGTCGGGCTCGCGCGCCGCGCAACTTACGTACCAAGCTGCGCCGGTCGTGCATGCGTGCGTGCCCTTCGTAGCTAGCTAGCTAGCTCTTCACGTTCGGGCGCCATCCAGACCCGCATAGATTTGCTTCTGAATCGGAGGAGGAGGAAGATGGTGTGGGAGATAGGATAGAGAGCGACCGAGCGGAGCGCGGTTTAATAGCGTAGCGTAGAGATGGGTTGCTGCCCGTCAACAGATTGACAGTGACTGCTGAACAACCAGAGGTTGACACTGACTTGGTGAACAGTGCCGGAAACAGTGGCTACAGGCAAAGCCCATGGCTTACCCGTCGTGGCCGTACAGAGAAAAGTAGGCGACTCCCGACCGTCTTGAACGCGTTTCACAAGTTGGAGGGCCCTCCACGTTCATTTCCCCACCTTTTCCCACTCTGCCGCACCGGCGCCGTGGTTTCCACGCCCACATTCACACCCGGGACGAGGGCATCTCCACGGACCATTAAGAGCATCTACACTCCGATGCCCCATATCGCTCTCAAACGTTCATGCAACCTGTCCGGTCAGTGACCTGACACGAAAATATGATCCAGTCGGACGTCTAAAACAAACGGGGCTCAAACGTCCGGGCTGACCGGCACCTCTCATATTCAGCTCAAATATGGGACGAATATAGGGGCACCCGAGCGCGTCTGTCACGTACGACTGACGTTGGGGTCCCACGCGGAATTTTCGGAAACTCGGCGGTCCGACAGACGTCTCCTCCGTCGCGCCGGTGTGAACGCCACGTTGCGCTGCTCCGGCTCGCCGCCCGAGGCCAAATCCGGCTGTTTAAGCCGGCGGCGTCCACCAACCCTAGCCCATCCACATCCTTCCTCTTTGCGCCGCAACCCGAGCCCATCCACCTCCTCTCCCCCGCTCTCCCAACGCTCTCCGGCGTCGTCATGGTCCGGCAGAAGATCACCACCTACGCTATGCTCATGCCGGAGCGCCGGTATCAGATCGTGGAGGAGATCCGGGTGAGGCGCGCCTTCCGCATCGCTGTCGGGCTGCCTCCGGACTCGCCGGAGCCGGAGGAGGAGGCGGCGGAGGGAGAGCTGTAGCCGGAGCCGATGGCGGATTCGGAGGAGGACGAGGCTGAGCAACCTGCTCCGGGCTTCAACATGAAGGACGCGGAGGCGGGGGTTCGCCGTCACCCAAGCCGCGGAGATGGCGAAGCAGCAAACCATCTTGGAGTCCATCCGGGATGAGGCCTATGTCCAGGCCAACCGGCAGTTCCTCTGGCAGGTGCAGGCGGCGACCGACGCGCTCTTTGCCGAACTCGACACGGAGATAGAGGAGGAGGCCGAAGCGGAGCAGCCGGAGGCGCCGGAGAAACCGGAGCGACAGCTGCCGTCCATGTACCCAGAGCCGGGCACGGAGATAGTCGACATTTTCGACGAGGATTAGGCTAGTTGATCTACGTAATATGTATGCTTTTTTCTTTGCATACTTTTATATGGATTTAAGAATTCTTGTATGAGGTGTTTGGATGCAGTTGAGCAAATTTGATGACTGACCAGTCACTGCCCGCGGACGCGCATCCGCAGACGCTTGAGGATCATATTTGTCATATACCGCTGTAGATGCTCTAAAACAGACATGTTATCCGTCAAGACCGCACATATTAGTAATAATTTTTTTTAGGATCCCATACTAGTAGTAATTAGAAGCCGGTCATCCAATTGTATGTCTCCCACGGTAAAATACATTTTAAACATGAATTGAATCAACAGGACGATTTTAACGCAAATCGGATTACTTTTCTTTTAAACCAGAACACATTTATTACATTTTTAATATATTTCGTTAAACAAAAGCGTGTGGAAGTTAACTTAGTCTAAATCTTCACTGACGTATGTGCTCCAAGTCCTTACTGCTCCCCATGTTCGTGTCCATGTCCGGCATGTCCGGCGGCCATGAGCCCTGGGAAGTGAAGCTGCGGCTCACCTCCAAGGAAGAGTAAGGCATGAGACATTGATACCCCCGTCTCAAATGTCTTACTCTTTCTCATCGGAGTCCACGGTCTAGACGTCGCAGGTTAAGGTGAGGTCCACAATGGACGTGGACTAGCTGACCTTGTTATCGTAGTGCCCCTGCGTGAACCGCGCGGGCGGCACGAACGACATGCAGCTGCCGGCGTTCCCGTCCGTGATCGCTTGCGCTGCCTGCGTCGCGACCGCGTTGTAGCCGGCATGAACGCTGCACGCGGCCTCGTAAAGTGCCCACTGCTCGGCGAGGAAGTTTGGATTCTCTACGGCATTGACCGCCACAACCTCCTCGCTCGTGAACATGCCGTAGATTTGACACTCTCCTCCTGGGCCTACTGTAACACCAGCAGTGGTTGTGGTGTCGGCTGCTCCACCGCCATCACGGCTTTGAAGTGTGCATGCAACTACTCCATGGTGAAGTCGGCATGGATGGGCGCGGTAGGAGGCATCGGATCGTTGTCGGACTCGGACGACTCCTCCATCGCCGGTTCATCGCCGCTCCCCTTTGACGAGTTCGCTGGCAAGCTGGCCTTTATCCGTCGGACATGATGGTCCTGCCAGCGGGCCGCAAGGGTGGCCAAGTCATGCTTCTGCTCCATTGAGAGCCTCTCCCATATCGCCCTAGAGCTCGCAATCATGGCGGATGTGATGCACGGAATGGGAACCCGATCAGACGTGGTGCGATGTGGATCGAGTCGAGCGTGTCCACGTATAAATGGCGGTCACCGGCCAGGACACGATGGCGCTCTCCTCTCTATAGCCGTCCGTCCAAAGTAACCCGCTCGACCTTGGACCATGTATGAGCCAATGGCCGCAACTGGAGCCAACTTTCTTGGGCACTGTTGTTGAGGCCCAGGGTTGCTGCCCGTCAACAAAATAAATGTTTAGTATAAAAAATATTTATGCTCACTAAAATCATAAATGAAATATTTATTTTAAAAAATATAGACGTTTAGTATAAAAATTATTATTTCATTTTCTGTTGGTAGATGTAGCTTAGCATACATCGATTCGCTTGACTAAAAAGTTGTTTTGATTGACCACAATGAATAATTGATCCATGTTATTGCCCAGTTAAGGAGAACGGATCACGTGTTTAAAATTCATTTTATAGAATTTAAAAATTAAACTTTGTAAATAAATCGATTGTGTAGATATCAGAAAGGATGATATATGTATGATGTATCCTTGCATATTTTTTAAGACAAAATGATATTATTCAATTATTTAATATATTTGTGGAAACCTTGAAATAAATTGATTGTCAGAATTTTCGTTCGAATTAAATATATGCATTGAAAATAGTATGTCACTGGTAAAACAAAAATGACAATTCAATTAGAGTGGCATAGCCTCTGACATTATGGAGATAGAAATGCAGTAGCTAACTCAATCATTTTAATAATAATACTAAAGGTTAACTGGCGTGTGATTAAAATCGATGTCAGTTTTTAATTTTTTTAATATTTAGAATGAGGAAACAAAATCAAAATAACGTGTATCACACGATAAAGACATGTATCATATGCAAACACAAGCGGAGCACCCCGTAGGGCGAGGTTGGGCGCCTGGCTTACCTTGATTTTTGACAATTTTGTTTTATATGCATACACATGTTTGATTGGTAAAATATTTTTGGAAAGAAAAATCACCGTGATACATTTTTATTTGGCTGTGATTGAACATGCCACACACCTGGGACACCTTATTGGGCCGTAGCCCGTAGCAACTAGCAAATCATGCCATAACGCACCAGCGGATCAGCCTCGCTCGACCCAGTCCACACCATGCTCCACCCTCACCCGAGCGAGAGCGAGTCAACACAAACACGAACCCTAGTAGCTGGAGCGGTGCGCGGGGGTCGCGGCTACCAGCAGGGGTGCGTTCCCGGCGGCTAGGAGCGTACACCGCGTGGGGACGTGGTTGCGTTTCCGACACCAGAAAGAGAGAGTGCGCGTAGGCCGGCGGCCAGAAGGAGAAGATGGTTAGGATGGGAATGGGATAGCAAATACGAAGGGATAGGTTTAAAAAAAAAAATGGTTTCATTTTGAGATAATAGAGTGTATTATCTATGTTGGTGTGTATTGTTAGTGTATATTATCTATGTTGGTTTTGCATAAAGAATTATGCTTAAGAGTTCGCCCACCTCAAAAAAGTTTCATCCTCCGCCACGGTACGCAAATGCACCTAACACAGAATGTAAAATCTGAAGGGAAAAAAAGTACTCCCTCCGTCTCATAATGTAAGACGTTTTTTGATACCAGTGTAGTGTTAAAAAACGTCTTATATTATGAGACGGAGGGAGTAGATTAGAAAAAAAATCTGACTTTTTTTGCTACAAACATTGCTTAATTTGTCAACAAAAAATCAAAAAATGTTTTTTACTATTTTTTCTTTACTTACTGTTCTTTCGGTGTATGTGCAGACGTGAGCCAAAGCCCCATTTCCGTGAGAGTGCGATCTTTAAAGCGACCCTCAAACGGAGTAGGCACGAAGGGGCGTGACTAATTAGCATCTGATGCTACCTAGAAAATGCTAAGGTTCTACACCAAGAAATTCGAGTGCATATATATTTTTGTATCGTGCATCAATTGGCATCAGGGCAACTTTAAAGCGGACCCTCAAACCACGCATATCCGTCTGGATCGCACGATTCAGACGTGTTTTACCATCCAACATGGTTATGTATCGGTCCACTGACTGATCTGAACATGCTTTTTCCTGTAAATTGGAAGCAAACTGGGAGGGCTTTGCGGGAGTGCAGTCACGTAGGACTCTGACACCCCCGGCCCACTCAAACCCCCCTTCCTGTCACATTCTCTTTCATTCCGTCTCTGCTCCCCCTTACTTTGTATCCGCACCCTCCTGCTCTGACGTCGCCGATGTACCTCTCCTACCGCCATTAGGGCATTGTCTGACGTCCACAACCACCACAACGCGCCCGCTCGTCTTGTGCTACGACGCCATCCACTCAGGATCCGTCCGCAGCCAGATACCCTCCGTCCCCCTGTCGATGATGTCCATGACGGACACCATTCCCAACAGGTGTTCGTTCACATTTCATTGAACTTATTTTTGAAATTCATTTCATTTTTTTAGAGTACGAAGGATGGCGGGATACTCGAGTATGGAGGATGAGTTGTTGTGCGATGCGTGGTTGGTTGTATCCGTGGATATCATAGGCAGGAGCAGAAGAGAACTCTTCTGGCAGGGCGTGCATGGTTCCTTTCACGCGCGAAATCACTATACGCCCTATGACCTGACTGTTGGAAATATGCCCTAGAGGCAATAATAAATTGGTTATTATCATATTTCCCTGTTCATGATAATCGTTTATTATCCATGCTAGAATTGTATTGATCGGAAACTCAGATACATGTGTGGATACATAGACAACAACGTGTCCCTAGTGAGCCTCTACTAGACTAGCTCGTTGATCAAAGATGGGTATGGTTTCCTAGCCATAGACATGAGTTGTCATTTGATAACGGGATCACATCATTAGGAGAATGATGTGATGGACAAGACCCAAACTATGAACGTAGCATATGATCGTATCAAGTTTATTGCTATCGTTTTCTGCATGTCAAGTATATGTTCGTATGATCATGAGCTCATGCAACTCACTGACACCGGAGGAGTACCTTGTGTGTACCAAACGTCGCAACGTAACTGGGTGACTATAAAGGTGCTCTACAGGTATCTCCGAGGGTGTCTGTTGAGTTGGCATGGATCAAGACTGGGATTTGTCACTCCGTATGACGGAGAGGTATCTCAGGGCCCACTCGGTAATACAACATCACAAGAAGCTTGCAAGCAATGTGACTAATGAGTTACCCACAAGATCTTGTATTACGGAACGAGTAAAGAGACTTGCCGGTAACGAGATTGAACTAGTTATAGAGATACCGACGATCGAATCTCGGGCAAGTAACATACCGATAGACAAAGGGAACTGCATACGGGATTAGTTGAATCCTTGACATCGAGGTTCGACCGATAAGATCTTCGTAGAATATGTGGGAACCAATATGAACATCTAGGTCCCGCTATTGGTTATTGACCGTAGAGGTGTCTCGGTCATGTCTGCATAGTTCTCGAACCCGTAGGGTCTACACACTTAACGTTTGGTGACGATACAAGTATAGTTGAGTCATTATGGTGGTTACCGAAGGTTGTCCGGAGTCCCGGATGAGATCACGGACGTGACAAGGAACTCCAGAATGGTCCGGAGGTGAAGATTGATATATTGGACGAAGGGTATTGGAGTCCGCAAGTATTTTGGGGGTACCGGGTGATGACCAGCATGACCGAAAGGGGTTTCGGGGGGCCCCGACAAGTGTTGGGGGGCCTCATGGGCCAAGGGGAGGGAGCACACCAGCCCACTAAGGGGTTGTGCGCCCCCCAAGCCCCCTTCCCACGTTGCCAGAGGAGGTGGGGCGCCTCCCTAGGGCAGCCCACCCCTTTGCCTTGGGGGCCAAGTCTCCTAAGGGGTGGGGGGGCCAAAAACCATCTAGGGTTTCCCCTTGTTGGCCGCCGCCCCCTAGATTGGATCTAGGGGAGCCCCCTCCTCCTCCCTTCCCCCTATATATAGAGAGGTAGAGAGAGGGTAGCCGCGCCAATACGGATCTATTGGTGCCACGGCGCTGCTCCTCCTCTCCCTCATAGCTAGCCATCTTCTTCTCCGTAGTGCTTAGCGAAGCTCTGCTGATATTTCTCCACCACCACCGCCACCACACCGTCGTGCTGCCGGAGGACTCGAGCTACTACTTCACCATCACTCGCTGGATCGAGGAGGTGAAGGCGTCATCAAGCCGTACGTGTGTTGAACGCGGAGGTGCCATCCGTTCGGCACTAGATCGGGAGTTCACGGGACGGATCATGATTGGATCGCGAAGACGTTCGACTACATCAACCGCATTTCTTAACGCTTCCGCTTAGCGATCTACAAGGGTATGTAGATCCAATCTCTCCTCTCGTAGATGGTCATCTCCTAGATTGGATCTTGGTGAGCGTAGGAAATTTTTTATTTCCCATGCAACGTTCCCCAACAGTGGCGTCATGAGCTAGGTCTATGCGTAGATGACATCACGAGTAGAACACAAAGGAGTTTGTGGGCGTTGATATTCAGATTGCTTCCTTCCTTGGTCTTTTCTTGATTCGGCGGTATTGTGGGATGAAGCGGCCCGGATCAACTTTACATGTCCACGTACATGAGACTGGTTCCATCGACTGACATGTGACTTTGTTGCATAAAGATGGCTGGCGGGTGTCTGTCTCTACCACCTTAGTTGAATCGGATTCGACAAAGGCGGTCCTTGTAGAAGGTTAAATAGCAACTTGCATATCACCGTTGTGGCTTTGCGTAGGTAAGAACAGTTCTTGCTAGATACCCATAGCAGCCACGTAAAACATGCAACAACAATTAGAGTACGTCTAACTTGATTTTGCAGGGTATGTTGTGATATGATATGGCCAAAGACATGATAAATTATATTTGATGTATGAGATGATCATGTTTGTAATAGTTTACATCGACTTGCATGTCGATGCATACGGCAACCGGCAGGAGCCATAGGGTTGTCTTTAATTATTGTATGACCTGCGTGTCAATAATTAAGCGCTATATAATGCTTTACTTTATCGCTAAACGGTAGCAATAGTAGTAGAAGCATGGTTGGCGTGACAACCCCGATGGCGACACGATGATGGAGATCATGGTGTCATGCCGGTGACGATGGAGATCATGTCGGTGCTTTGGAGATGGAGATCAAAAGCGCAAGTTGATGGCCATATCATGTCACTTATGATTTGCATGTGATGTTAATCCTTTTATGCATCTTATTTTGCTTAGGACAACGGTAGCATTATAAGGTGATCCCTCACTAAAATTTCAAGATAAAATTGTGTTCTCCCCAAGTGTGCACTGTTGCGAAAGTTCGTCGTTTCGAAGAACCACGTGATAATCGGGTGTGATAGACTCTACGTTCACATACAACGGGTGCAAGCGAGTTTTGCACATGTGGAACACTTGGTTTAAACTTGACGAGCCTAGCATGTACAGACATGGGCTCGGAACACAATAGACCGAAAGGTCGAACATGAGTCATATAGTAGATATGATCAACATGGAGATGTTCACCATTGAAACCACCTCATCTTATGTGATGATCGGACTTGGGTTGGTGAATTTGGATCGTGTTACACTCGAACAACCGGAGGGATGTTGATTTGAGTGGGAGTTCTTAAGTAATATGATTAATTGAACTCATTATCGTGAACATAGTCTAAAATGTCTTTGCAAATTATGTAGTAGATCAATAGCTTATGCTATAGCTCCCTGTTTTAATACGTTCCTAGAGAAAGACTAAGTTGAAAGATATTGTAAGCAATTATGCGGACTAGGTTCGTAGTCTGAGGATTGTCCTCACTGCTACACAGGAGGCTTATGTCCTTGATGCACCGCTCGGTGTACCAACCCCTCTAGCGTCGTCCGTGGATATTATGAACATCTAGCAGACACGTTCTGATGACTACTTCATAGTTTAGTGCGCCATGCTTTACGGCTCAGAATCGGGGCTTCAAAGATGTTTTGAACGCCATGGAACATATGAGATGTTCCAAGAGCTGAAATTGGTATTTCAGGCTCATGCCCGTGTTGAGAGGTATGAGACCTCTGACAAGTTCTTTGCCTACAAGATGGAGGAGAATAGCTCAGCCAGTGAGCATGTGCTCAGAATGTCTGGGTGATACAATCGCTTGAATCAAGTGGGAATTAATCTTCCAGATAAGATAGTGATTGACAAGGTTCTCTAGTCACTATCACCAAGCTGCTAGAGTCTTGTAATGAACTATAACATGCAAGGGATGGAGATGATCCCAAAGATGTTAGCGGTGCTTAAGGCCGCGAAGGTAGAAATCAAGAAGGAGCATCAAGTGTTGATGGTTAACAAGGCCACTGGTTTCAAGAAGGGCAAGGGCAAGAAGGGAAACTTCATGAATGGGAAGCCAGTTGCCGCTCCAGTGAAGAAACCCAAGGTTGAACCCAAACCCAGGACTAAGTGCTTCTATTGTAAGGGGAACGGTCACTGGTAGCGGAACTGCCCCAAATACTTGATAGATAAGAAGGCTGGCAACTTCAACAAAAGTATATTTGATATACATGTTATTGATGTGTGCCTTACTAGTACTCCTAGTAGCACCTGGGTATTAGATACCGGTTCAGGTGCTACTATTGGTAACTCGAAACAAAAGCTGCGGAATAAACAGAGACTAGCTAAGGGCGAGGTGACGATGTGTGTTGGAAGTGTTTCCAAGGTTGATGTGATCACCATCGCACGCTCCCTCTACCTTCGGGATTAGTGTTAAACCTAGATAAATGTTATTTGGTGTCTGCGTTGAGCATGAACATGATGAGATCGTGTTTATTGTAATGCGGTTATTCATTTAAGTCAGAGAATAATGGTTATTCAGTTTACATGAATAATACCTTCTATGGTCATGCACCCAATGTGAATGGTTTATTGAATCTCGATTGTAGTGATACACATGTTCGTAATATTGATGCCAAAAGATGCGAAGTTAATAAGGATAGTACCACATACTTGTGGCGCTGCTGCTTAAGTCATATTGGTGTAAAGCGCATGAAGAAACTCCATGCTGATGGACTTTTGGAGTCACTTGATTTTGAATCACTTGACACATGTGAACCATGCCTCATTGGCAACATGACTAAAACCCCGTTTTCCGGAACAATGGAACGGGCAAGTGACTTGTTGGAAATCATACATGCTGATGTGTGCGGTCCGATGAGTGTCGACGCGTGCAGTGGATATCGTTATTTCCTCACCTTTACCGATGATTTGAGTAGATATGGGTATATTTACTTAATAAAGCATAAGTCTGAAACATTTGAAAAGTTCAAGCAATTTCAGAGTGAAGTTGAGAATCATCGTAACATGAAGATTAAATTCCTACGATCCGATCGAGGGGGAGAATATCTGAGTTATGAGTTTGGCAATCAGTTAAGACAATGTGGAATTGTTTCACAGTTGACGCCACCTGGAACGCCATAGCGTAATGGTGTGTCCGAACATCGTAATCATACCTTATTGGATATGGTGCGTTCTATAATGTCTCTTGCCGATCTACCACTATCGTTTTGGGGTTATGCATTAGAGACAACTACATTCACTTTAAATAGGGCACCATCTAAGTCCGTGGAGACGACACCGTATGAACTGTGGTTTGGCAAGAAACCTAAGTTGTCGTTTCTTAAGGTTTGGGGCTGCGATGCTTATGTCAAAAGGCTTCAGCCGGAAAAGCTCGAACCCAAAGCGGACAAATGCGTCTTCATAGGATACCCAAAAGAGACGGTTGGGCATACCTTCTATCTCAGATCCGAGGGCAAAGTGTTTGTCTCTAAGAACGGGTCCTTTCTCGAGAAAGAGTTTCTCTCGAAAGAATTGAGTGGGAGGAAGATAGAACTTGATGAGGTTGTTGAACCTTTACTTCAACCAGAGAGTAGTGCAGCACAGAAAGATGTTTCTATGGCACCTACGTCAGTTGAAGAGGAAGCTAATGATGATGATCATGAAGTTTCGGATCAAGTTACTGCCGATCCTCGTAGGTCGACAAGGGTACGTACAGCTTCTGAGTGGTACGGTTACCCTGTCTTAGAGGTCATGTTGTTGGACAACGGTGAACCTACGTGCTATGGAGAAGCGATGGTGGCCCGGATTCCAACAAATGGCTAGGAGCCATGAAATCCGAGATAGGATCCATGTATGAGAACAAAGTATGGACTTTGGTGGACTTGCCCGATGATCGGCAAGCCATTGACAATAAATGGATCTTTAAGAAGAAGATAGACGCTAATGGTAATGTCACCATTTATGAAGCTCGACTTGTCGCAAAGAAGTTTCCGACAAGTTCAAGGAGTTTATTATGATGAGACTTTCTCACTCATAGCGATGATAAAGTCTGTTGGAATTATGTTAGCACTTGCTGCATTTTCAATTACGAAATCTGGCAGATGGATGTCAAAACAAAGTTTCCTTGACGGTTTCCATGAGGAAAGGTTGTATGTGATACAACCAGAAGGTTTTGTCGATCCTAAGGATGCTAAAAGGTATGCAAGCTCCAGTGATTCTTCTATGGACTGGAGCAAGCATCTCGGAGTTGGAACATATGCTTTGATAAGGTGATCAAAACTTTTGGGTCTATACAAAGTTTGCAAGAAACTTGTATTTACAAGAAAGTGACTGGGAGCACTACAACATTTCTGATAAGTATATGTGGATGACATATTGTTGATCGGAAATGATGTAGAATTTCTGGAAACCATAAAGGGTTGTTTGAAAGGAGTTTTTCAAAGGACGTCCTTGGTAAAGCTGCTTACATATTGGGCATCAAGGTCTATAGAATAGATCAAGACGCCTAATAAGACTTTCCCAGAGCACATACCTTGACATGATTTTGAAGAAGTTCAAAATGGATCAGTCAAAGAAGGGGTTCTTGCCTGAGTTGTAAAGTGTGAAGTTGAGTAAGACTCAAAGCTCGACCACGACAGAAGAAAGAGAAAGGACAAAGGTCGTCCCCTATGCCTTCGCCATAGGCTCTATATGATATGCCATGATGTGTACCACACCTGATGTGTGCCTTGCCACGTGTGTGGCAAGGGGGTACAAGAGTGATCCAGGAGTGGATCGCTGGACAGCGGTCAAAATTATCCTTAGAGGAATAAGGAAATGTTTCTCGGTTATGGAGGTGATAAAGAGTTCGGCGTAAAGGGTTACATCGATGCAAGCTTTAACACCAATCCGGATGAGTCTCAGTAGCAAACCGGATACGTATAGTGGAGCAGCCATTTGGAATAGCTCCAAGTGGAGCGAGGTAGCAGCATCTACAATATGACATAGAGATTTGCGAAGTACACAGGGATCTGAATGTTGCAGACCCGTTGACTAAAACCTCTCTCACAAGCATAACATGATCTAACCCCAGAACTCATTGGGTGTTAATCACATGGTGATGTGAACTGGATTATTGACTCTAGTACAAGTGGGAGACTGTTGGAAATATGCCCTAGAGGCAATAATAAATTGGTTATTATCATATTTCCCTGTTCGTGATAATTGTTTATTATCCATGCTAGAATTGTATTGATCGGAAACTCAGATACATGTGTGGATACATAGACAACAACGTGTCCCTAGTGAGCCTCTACTAGACTAGCTCGTTGATCAAAGATGGGTATGGTTTCCTAGCCATAGACATGAGTTGTCATTTGATAACGGGATCACATCATTAGGAGAATGATGTGAGCATATGATCGTACCAAGATTATTGCTATCGTTTTCTGCATGTCAAGTATATGTTCCTATGACCATGAGATCATGCAACTCACTGACACCGGAGGAGTACCTTGTGTGTACCAAACGTCACAACGTAACTGGGTGACTATAAAGATGTTCTACAGGTATCTCCGAGGGTGTCTGTTGAGTTGGCATGGATCAAGACTGGGATTTGTCACTCCGTATGAAGGAGAGGTATCTCAGGGCCCACTCAGTAATACAACATCACAAGAAGCTTGCAAGCAATGTGACTAATGAGTTAGCCATAGGATCTTGTATTACGGAACGAGTAAAGAGACTTGCCGGTAACGAGATTGAACTAGGTATGGAGATACCGATGATCGAAACTCGGGCAAGTAACATACCGATAGGCAAAGGGAACTGCATACGGGGTTAGCTAAATCCTTGACATCGAGGTTCGACCGATAAGATCTTCATAGAATATGTGGGAACCAATATGGACATCCAGGTCCCGTTATTGGTTAATGACCGTAGAGGTGTCTCGATCATGTCTGCATAGTTCTCGAACCCGCAGGGTCTACACACTTAACGTTTGGTGACAATATAAGTATAGTTGAGTCATTATGGTGGTTACCGAAGGTTGTTCGGAGTCCCGGATGAGATCTCGGACGTGACGAGGAACTCCGGAATGGTCCGGAGATGAAGATTGATATATTGGACGAAGGGTATTGGAGTCCGGAAGTGTTCCGGGGATACCGGGTGATGACCAGCATGACCAAAAGGGGTTTCGGGGGGGGGGGGAAGTGTTGGGGGCCTCATGGGGCAAGGGGAGGGAGCACACTAGCCCACAAAGGGGTTGTGCGCCCCCCAAGCCCCCTTCCCACGTTGCCAGAGGAGGTGGGGTGCCTACCTAGGGCAGCCTGCTACTTCTTGAGCTTGCGTTGGTTTTTCCTTGAAGAGGAAAGGGTGATGCAGCACAGTAGAGATAAGTATTTCCCTCAGTTAAGAACCAAGGTATCAATCCAGTAGGAAAAGAACGCACAAATCACCAACACCTGCACAAACAATCAAACACTTGCACCCAACGCGATAAAGGGGTTGTCAATCCCTTCACGGTCACTTGCAAAGGTGAGATCTGATAGAGATAGATAAACAAAAGATAAAATATTTTTGGGTTTTTTGGTGTATAGATCTAAAAATAAAAGATTGCAAAATAGTAGATCGGAAAGTAATATGATGCAAAATAGACCCGGGGGCCATAGGTTTCACTAGAGGCTTCTCTCATGAAGGCAAATAATACGGTGGGTGAACAAATTACTGTCGAGCAATTGATAGAAAAGCACAAAATTATGATGATATCCAAGGCAATGATTATGTAATATAGGCATCACGTCCGTGTCAAGTAGACCGACTCCTGCCTGCATCTACTACTATTACTCCACACATCGACCGCTATCCAGCATGCATCTAGAGTATTAAGTTCATAAAGAACGGAGTAACGCCTTAAGTAAGATGACATGATGTAGAGGAATAAACTCAAACAATATGATGAAAACCCCATCTTTTTATCCTCGATGGCAATAATACAATACGTGCCTCGCTACCCCTACTGTCACTGGGTGAGGACACGGCAAGATTGAACCCAAAGCTAAGCACCTCTCCCATTGCAAGAAAAACCAATCTAGTTGACCAAACCAAACCGATAATT
The DNA here is from genome assembly GCA_011799875.1 of Thinopyrum elongatum. Classification (NCBI taxonomy): domain Eukaryota; kingdom Viridiplantae; phylum Streptophyta; class Magnoliopsida; order Poales; family Poaceae; genus Thinopyrum; species Thinopyrum elongatum. The sequence continues at coordinate 64,485,321 of CM022302.1, read as the reverse complement.
CGAAGAGAAATACAAAGATATAAAATCATGCATAAAAGAATTCAGAGAAGATTCAAATAATATTCATAGATAAGCTGATCATAAATCCACAATTCATCGGATCTCGACAAACACACCGGAAAAGAAGATTACATCGGATAGATCTCCAAGAACATCAAGGAGAACTTTGTATTGAAGATCAAAGAAAGAGAAGAAGCCATCTAGCTACTAGCTATGGACCCGTAGGTCTGAGGTAAACTACTCACGCATCATCGGAAGGCCAATGGAGTTGATGTAGAATCCCTCCGTGATCGAATCCCCCTCTGGCGGGATGCCGAAAAAGGCCCCAAGATGGGATCTCACGGGTACAGAATGTTGCGGGGGTGGAAAAGTGTTTTTGTGGATGCCTCTGGTGGTTCTGGAATATATGTGAATATATAGGAGGAAGGGCTAGGTCAGAGGAGTCCCGAGGGGCCCACAAGGCAGGGGCGCCCTCCACCCTTGTTGCCGCCTCGCGGCTCTTCTGACTTGGACTCCAAGTCCCCTGGGTGTCTTCTGGTCCATGAAAAATCATCGTGAAGTTTTATTCCGTTTGGTATTCCTTTTCTGCGAGGCTCAAAAACAAGGAAAAAAAACAGAAACTGGCACTGGGCTCTAGGAATAATATAAAATAGCATATTAATGCATATAAAACATCCAAAACAGATAATATAATAGCATGGAACAATAAAAAATTATAGATACGTTGGAGACGTATCAAGCATCCCTAAGCTTAATTCCTGCTCGTCCTCGAGTAGGTAAATGATAAAAACAGAATTTTTGATGTGGAATGCTACCTAACATACTTATCCATGTGTAACACCCCCAGTGTTATGCCACTATAATCCCAACCTAATGATGCTTCGTCATCATAATTTTTCCTAATTAAATTGCAGTTAAGAAATAATCCAAATTCAATTGCAAGCACAAAAACAATTTCTTCAAATGGTGAGTCAAAATTGTTCACACCATTCCGTAAATTCCCTAAACATTTGTAAAGATGAAATGAACTTATTTGGTTACCCAAATTAAACCCTAGAAGTAATAAACTGAATCAGCTAATATTAAACCGAGACATTTAAATTCAAAAATAGATTTAGGCATATCCAAATAATCTAAAAGCTTGTGTGTGTCCTTATAGTACTATAGACGATTTATACGAGAAGTTTCGTCTGCAACAAATGTCATCTAACACCTGAGCTAAATCCAAAACAGCAGCCTAAATAACTTCTAGAAATAAATAAAATCAAATTACACTGTGCACTCGGCCCAACAGCAGCAGCAACTGAACCAGTCCAGCCCACCGCTACAGACGTCGACTTCATCCTTGTGTCAGCACGCCCGCGTCCGGATGCTCTCTCGCCGGCCGGATTCGTGACACGGAGGTGGTACAGGGACGCGAGGAGGAGGATAAGACCAACGGGACGACACCCCAGACGAACCCTAGTCTTTTCCCCTCTCCATCGCTCTCTCTCGCCCGCGGCAGCTCGCATCCAAGCTGCATCGCCGCGCTCATCGTCGTCTTCGACTTGGACGTGGCCATCACCTTTGTCGCCGCCTAGGAACGCGTCAGGAGGACCGCATCGCCGAGCTGTACGACTACGCGCGAGGAGCTGGACTGCAGAAACCCCCACGACGTCGCCTTCCTCGTTCTTCCCCGGTTGGATCTGCCTCGACTCGTCGCCGATTCGCCAGCTCCGTTCATCCCTGACCCCTCCCGAGCTCGCCGGAGATCTCCGCTGTGAGCCCTCTCCCCGTTCCCCCTGTTTCCCTCTTTGAATCGACGCCGTAGGCCGCCGTTCCACCTCCCTTGCTCGGAGCCGCGCCCGCTGTGATCCTTTGGCTGCGACCGCCTCCGCCCGAACGCGCCCTGTGCTCGGCGCGGCCCGCGCGTGCGCCCGCGCCTGCCTGCGCTGCTCTACCTGCTGCCTGCTGCACTGCGCTGCGCTGCTGCTGCTTTGGCGCGCGCCCGCAGCTGCCGCTGCCGCCGCTACCTGGCGCAAACCCGGCCGGCCTCGTCGCGCTCGCCTGCCCTGCCGCGCTGTTGCGCTACTGCTGCCGCTGCTAAGCTGCTCTGGGTACTGCCGCTGCTCTGCTGGCGGTAGCTAGCTTTTGCTACCGCTGCTCCACCACCCCTTTTGGCAGCAACAAAAGAGCAATCAAATTAGCTTTAATATGGGAGAAATTCATATTAACTGAAAGTAGACGTAATGAGCTTTATTTTATTCCATTGGACCAGATTCAGATAGTGCATGGATTAATTTCTATAAAAATGACAAAAGCCTATGTTCTGTTAAGAGAGAAAACTGAAAAACAGATTTACTGTCTTAACCACTTCTAAGCTGTAAATGGACCTGTTAGAGGAGCTGTTCATGCCATCTAATGGCATGGCCTTGTAGTACTATTAATGTAGAATAAAACACTTATATGAAGTGTCTCCATTAGAACTACAGAACAATAGTTATAGCCTTCGGAAAATAGCTAAGTGAAGTTTAAAAAAACTGAACAATTCTCGGACTTTGCCAATTTTCAGGAATTCCTAATAGCTGTTTAAAACTTTGAAAAATCATAGAAAAATAACCGTAGCTCGAATGAAAATGTTTTATATATGAAAAACGATCAGAAAAATGAGACGAATCCGAATATGCCTTCCTCTTACCTGTCACATGCCTCTAGCATGATGAACATGGAACTTTCCCCTCCGTTTCATCTGTCCGATAATCACCCGAAGCTGGGAGAACACTCCCGGATAATTGCCCGCTCCCACTAACTTGCGTAGTACTGCATTAAGGCATCCCTCGAATAACGTGCTGCCATGCCTTGCTTCTGTGATTGCTTTTGTCTGCCATTATTTATTGTTTCTTCCCCCTCTTCTCTCGATAGACCCCGGGACCGATGATGACCCGATGATCGTCTACCTCGTCGAAGACCCGTTGGTGTTTGCAAAGCAACCAGGCAAGCACCCCCCCTTTGAGCATGCCTATATCGCCTATTCTTTCTCTCTTATGCTTGCATTAGAAATTGTTGCTACTACTGTTTATCCTATTTCTGATGCATAGCCTGTTTATTGTAACCTACTATTGATACCTTACCTGCTTATCCTAAACTGCTTAGTATAGGCTGGATAGAGACCCCAGTGACCCCACTTGTCCCGATTGCCCCGCTGGATTATCGGAAGAATCGACAACCAGGCCCCAGCACCGCACATCACACCCCCTTTATCTGTACGAAACTACAGCGTTACTATCGAGTGCCAAGGGTGATACCTCGTAAGCACTTCCGATGTTAACTTTGTGGAGTAGTTACTCGGACATGGTCATCGAGGGTGACTCCTCCTTCACCACTTCCGGTAACGACGCTGTCGTGCAACACCTCAAGTGTGAACCCATCGAGGGTGATTCCTCCGAGTTCACCTTGACGGTTACATCGAGTAGGAATCCAACGAGGGTGATACCTCGGATTCCCCTGATGTTGTGAACACACGGATACTTGGACTATACAACTGTTACTTGGAAAGGCGGGTCGGCCCTGAGGGGTACCTGCGAGTGATGTGGAGACGGGTTGACCTGGAGGGTACTCGAGAGATAAATACGAGGCGTGGCCGGGCATTCTTAGCCCTTGCCGCAAGTCCTTGAGACGGGGCGACGGGGTCACATCGATCGTGAGTCTCTGCTCGTTACAGCACACCCCCAATACACTAACGGTTTGGATATTTGATCCGAGTGAGCCTCTGGCCCGATAGCACTAACCATCACGTGGGATATGTTATGGGCACTCTGTGTCGTATGCATCAGCCGAAGCTTAATGGACGTCAGCGACTGAGCGGCGCACGCCGGGTTGGACTAGAACGCAACCGCCTTAACAGTGTGGGTTGCTAGGCCTGCTCACCGGCCGCCCACGCAACATGCAGGAGTTCCCGGGGTGATGGCCCAAGACCCCTGGGAGCATAGGTTTAGTCTGGCATGCTGACCTCTCTGTTAAGCTTAGGTCGGGTTGCGGCATATCGTTTGGCCGAGGCCGGGCATGACCCAGAAAAGTGTGTCCGGCCGGAGTTAATCGAGCGTGGTGGGTAAGTTGGTGCACCCCTGCAGGGAAGAACTAATCTATGCATAGCCGGATCCTCAGTAACGAACGCTCGGAGTTGTATCCCGATCGATACAACTAGAACTGGATACTTGTGATGAGAAATGGATAGTATGGCTCTGGGATTGCTTTCTCACAGGGAGTCGAGGAAGGATCTCTGGGTGAGGTTGATAACACTACTACTACTTTATACTGTGCTAATCTACACTCTTCTAATGCTGCAAGACCGCTAAAGATGCTAGTCTTCGATAAAACTAGGCCCTCTCTATATTCTGGCATTTCTGCAGCCCAGTCCACATATACAACCTTTCTTTGATAATGTTGCATATGTAGTGTAGATCCTTGCTTGCGGAGTACTTCGGATGAGTACTCACGGTTGCTTTGCTTCCTCTTTTTCCCCATATCCGTTTGATGCAACCAGATGACGGAGCCCCTTAGACAGCTGCCCCCGTCGACGACTGCTACTACTACCTCGAGGGTGGTTACTACTACAAGTTGGCTGATGACCAGGAGTAGGATCGGAGGGTCCCAGACAGGAGGCCTGCGCCTTTTCGATCGTAGCTTTTGTTTTGCCCCGCCTTCTTAAAGGCTTATCTGTCTTTCTTTTATATCTGTACTCAGATATCTGATGCTTCCGCTGACGCTTGTAAGCGAGCTTATGTATTCGAGCCCTCGAGGCCCCTGGCTTGTAATATAAAGCTTGTATGACTTTATTTATGATTTAGAGTTGTGTTGTGATATCTTCAAGTGAGTCCTTAGGCTTGATCGTGTGCATTTGCATGTATGATTAGTGCATGATTAAGCCGGGGTCGTCACACCATGTAATTTTCTTTATTGTGGCATGAATGTTCAGATCCATAAGACTCAAAACAAAAGTTTAATATTGACACAAAAACGGTAATACTTCAAGCATACTAATAAAGTAATTATGTCTTCTCAAAATAACATGGCCAAAGAAAGCTATCCCTACAAAATCATATAGTCTGGCTATGCTCCATCTTCATCACACAAAGTATTCAAATCATGCACAACCCCGATGACAAGCCAAGCAATTGTTTCATACTTTTGATGTTCTCAAACCTTTTCAACTTTCACGCAATACATGAGCGTGAGCCATGGACATAGCACTATAGGTGGAATAGAATATGGTGGTTGTGGAGAAGACAAAAAAGAAGGAGATAGTCTCACATAAACTAGGCATATCAACGGGCTGTGAAGATGCCCATCAATAGATATCAATGTGAGTGAGTAGGGATTGCCATGCAACGGATGCACTAGAGCTATAAGTTTATGAAAGCTCAAAAAGAAACTAAGTGGGTGTGCATCCAACTTGCTTGCTCATGAAGACCTAGGGCAATTTGAGGAAGCCCATCGTTGGAATATACAAGCCAAGTTCTATAATGAAAAATTCCCACTAGTATATGAAAGTGACAACATAGGAGACTCTCTATCATGAAGATCATGGTGCTACTTTGAAGCACAAGTGTGGAAAAAGGATAGTAACATTGCCCCTTCTCTCTTTGCTCTCATTTTTTTTGTAGGCTTCATTGGCATCTCTCTTTTTTTTGTTGGCTTCTTTGGCCTATTTTATTTTTCCTCACATGGGGCAATGCTCTAATAATGAAGATCATCACACTTTTATTTACTTACAACTCAAGAATTACAACTCGATACTTAGAACAAAGTATGACTATATATGAATGCCTCTGGCGGTGTACCAGGATGTGCAATGAATCAAGAGTGACATGTATAAATATGAAAAGGTGGCCTTGCCACAAACACGATGTCAACTACATGATCATGCAAAGCAATATGACAATGATGGAGTGTGTCATAATAAAACGGAACGGTGGAAAGTTGCATGGCAATATATCTCGGAATGGCTATGGAAATGCCATAATAGGTAGGTATGGTGGCTGTTTTGAGGAAGGTATATGGTGGGTATAATGCACCGGCGAAAGTTGCACGGTACTAGAGAGGCTAGCAATGGTGGAAGGGTGAGAGTGCGTATAATCCATGGACTCAACATTAGTCATAAAGAACTCACATACTTACTGCAAAAATCTATTAGTCATCGAAACAAAATACTACGCGCATGCTCCTAGGGGGATAGATTGGTAGGAAAAGACCATCGCTCGTCCCCGACCGCCACTCATAAGGAAGACAATCAATAAATAAATCATGCTCCAACTTTGTTACATAACGGTTCACCATACGTGCATGCTACAGGAATCACAAACTTCAACACAAGTATTTCTACAATTCACAATTACTCACTAGCATGACTTTAATATCAACATCCTCATATCTCAAAACAATCATAAGGAATCAAACTTCACATAGTATTCAATGCACTTTATATGAAAGTTTTTATTATATCCCTCTTGGATGCCTATCATATTAGGACTAAATTTATAACCAAAGCAAATTACCATGCTGTTTAAAAAGACTCTCAAAATAATGTAAGTGAAGCATGAGATTTCAACAATTTCTATAAAATAAAACCACCGCCGTGCTCTAAAAAAATATAAGTGAAGCACTAGAGCAAAATTGCATAGCTCAAAAGATATAAGTGAAGCACATAGAGTATTCTAATAAATCACGATTCATGCGTGTCCCTCTCAAAAGGTGTGTACATCAAGGATGATTGTGGCAAACTAAAAAGCAAATACTCATATCATACAAGACGCTCCAAGCAAAACACATATCATGTGGTGAATAAAAATATAGCCTCAAGTAAATTTACCGATAGACGAAGACGAAAGAGGGGATGCCTTCCGGGGCATCCCCAAGCTTAGGCTCTTGGTTGTCCTTGAATATTACCTTGGGGTGCCTTGGGCATCCCCAAGCTTAGGCTCTTGCCACTCCTTATTCCATAGTCCATCAAATCTTTACCCAAAACTTGAAAACTTCACAACACAAAACTCAACAGAAAACTCGTGAGATCCGTTAGTACAAGAAAATCAAATCACCACATTTGGTAGTGTTGTGAACTCATTATTTATTTATATTGGTGTAATATGTACTGTATTTCAACTTATCCATGGTTCGTACCCCCCGATACTACCCATAGATTCATCAAAATAAGCAAACAACACAAAGAAAACAGAATCTGTAAAAAACAGAACAGTCTGACAAGATCCGAATTTTTCTAATACTTATATAACTCCAAAAATTCTGAAAAATTAGGAAAACATAGAAAATTTGTATATAAATCCAGTGTAAAAACTTCAGGTTTTTCAATGCTCCAGCGAATTATTAAAATTCTGTGACTGGACGCAAAAGTTTCTGTTTTTCAGCAGAATCAAATCAACTATCACCGTAAGCCATCCCAAAGGTCTTACTTGGCACAAACCCTAATTAAAACACCAAAACACATCTAACCAGAGGCTAGATGAAAAATTTATTGAAAAACAGAACCAAAAAAGCAAGAACAAAAATATAATTGGGTTGCCTCCCAACAAGCGCTATTGTTTAACGCCCTTAGCTAGGCATAAAAACACATAGATCTAGGTATTGTCTTCTTTGGTATGCAACTCCTCAATTGCACACTTGTAATGCTTAGGAGATTCTTTGGTTTTATCAATGATCAAACTCCTAGGCAAGAAATCAAGAAATTCTCTAGTGGGAATTGGTTCCTTAATAATATCGAAAAGGTTAGGATGAACATTTATCATTTTAAGATCTTCGTTTCCTTTACTAGAAGATTCACCCTTATTCTTAGGAACATAAATAAACTTCGTAGCCTTAGTAGGAGGAAAATTTTGAGTAGTTTTAATGGAGGAAAAGGCGGAACCCAAGTTGGTAATAATATCTTCTAATTTGCCAATTCTAGTAGAATCTTGATCTATTTTTTCATTAACTAGGGGTTCCTTTTCCCTAAGATTTTTTAAAGTAACTCCTACCTTAGATCCATATTGAGTAATTTGATTATGAATCTTTTTATCCAAATTTTCAATAAGCTCAATGGTGGCAATTGTATTCTCAATAATATCAAGCCTTTGCATCACATGTTCCAAGGTTAAAACGGTTCCATTGACCATAAGAGGTGGTGGACCTAACAAATCTATCATAGTATTATACGCATCAAAAGTATGGCTCCCCAAGAAATTTCCCCTGGTAATTGTATCTAAAACATATCTATTCCAAGGAGTAATGCCCACATAAAAATTGCGAAGAAGAACGGTAGTGGATTGCTTTCGAGTAGATCTATTCTGAGCATTGTAAATTCTATACCAAGCATCCTTTACATTTTCTCCCTCCCTTTGCTTAAAATTAAGGATTTCATTCTCAGGGGTATTAACAATGATGGAAGGACTAGCCATGAGGCAAGGCAAGCGATCCAACAACGAGCAAACAAAAAGGCAAACAAAAAAGACGAACGGAAGAAGGGCGAATAAAAAGGCAAATTTTTTGAAAATCATTTTAGAAGTGGGGGAGAGGAAAACGAGAGGCAAATGGTGAATAATGTAATGCAAGAGATGAGAGTTTATGATGGGTACTTGGTATGTCTTGACTTGGCGTAGATCTCCCCGGCAACGGCGCCAGAAATTATTCCTGCTACTTCTTGAGCTTGCGTTGGTTTTTGTGATGCCCCCGATTCAATCGTACACTAATCATACACGCAAATGTGTACGATCAAGATCAAGGACTCACGGGAAGATATCACAACACAACTCTAGACATAAATTGAAATAATACAAGCTTTATATTACAAGTCAGGGGCCTCGAGGGCTTGAATACATAGCTCGATAAACAAGAGTCAGCGGAAGCAACAATATCTGAGTACAGACATAAGTTAAACAAGTTTTGCCTTAAGAAGGCTAGCACAAACATCAACGATTGAAGAGGCAAGGCCTCCTTCCTGGGACCTCCTAACTACTCCTGGTCGTTGGCGGTCTCCACGTAGTAGTAGGCACCCTCCGGGTGGTAGTAGTAGTCGACGGGGGTGGCATCTGGCTCCTGGGGTCCACCAACTGGTTGCAACAACCGGAAAAAAGAAGAAGGGGGGAAAGGGGTAGCAAAGCAACCGTGAGTACTCATCCAAAGTACTCGCAAGTATCAGATCTATACTAAGTATGCATTGGCATCAAATGGAAGAGATGTATCTGTGGACTGAACTGCAGAATGCCAGAATAGAAGGGGAAAAGCCTAGCCTATCGAAGACTAGCATCTTCAAGCAGCTCCAAGCATCTTGCAGCATGTAGAAGAGTAAAGAATAGCATTTTATATTAAACAAGCATGTTGTAACATTAATGCCCAGAGATCCTTCCTCGACTCCCTGCGAGAAAGCAATCCCGGAGCCACATATCCATCACATATCTCAAGTATCCATTTCTAGTTGTAATAGATCAGGATACAAGTCTGAACGTCCATTACCGTGGACACGGTATTCGAATAGATAACTTCCCTCCAGGGGTGCACCACATTTCCCAACACGCTTGATTACTCTGGCCGGACACACTTTTCTGAGTCAACGCCCGGCCTCGGAAGATCAACACGTCGCAGCCCTACCTAGGCTCAGCAGAGAGGTCCCCGCCAGTCTACACCCTAAGCACTCCGGGGTCTTGGGCCCATCGCCCGTTGCACTCTGGGTCGTTGTGCGCTGGGGGATACTAGCACCACCTCTGCCTGGATGGCGCGATCCGGCCCGGCCACAATGCTGAACTGGACCTCTGACAAAGCTTCGGCTGATACTACGATGCCAAGTGCCCATAACTGTTCCCGCGTGGTGGTTAGTGCGTAAAGGCCAGAGGCCAACTCAGAATAAATACCTAAACCATTAGTGTATTAGTAGCTTGCGGAGACGAGCAGAGACTCACGATCGATGTGACCCCGTCGTCCCATCTCCTGGACTTACGGCAAGGGCCCAGAATGCCTGGCCGTGCCACGTAATTATCTTGCGGGTGCTCTCCGGGCCCGCCCGACTTTCACAAAGGTCTCAAGTAAAGTCAAGGTAACCGTGTGTCCAAACATCAAGGGGGAAACCCCAAGGAATCACCCTCGGTGGATTTCACTCGATGTAATCATCAAGGTGAACGTAGGAGGAATCACCCTCGAGGTTCACACTTGAGGGGCTGCACGAGAGAGTCATATCAGGAGTGGTGAAGGAGGAATCACCCTCGATGACCACGACCGAATAGCGTAACTATGCAGAGTCGTACAACTAAGGGGGTGAAGTGATGTGTCGGTCTCTGGTCGTCGATCATGTTGATCGAGTCGTCGATGATGAAGCAGGGGCAAGAAGGACAAGGTGGGGGTCACTGATGGATCACCAACCAACCTATACTAAGCAGTTTAGGATAAGCAGGTAGGTAACAATAAGCAGGTTACAAAAGCAGGCTATCCATCAGAATAGGAGCAATCAATTACAGTAGCAAAATCTAATGCAAGCATAAGAGATAATGGAATGGGCGATATCGGAGTGATCAAGGGGGGGGGGCTTGCCTGGAAGCTCCGCTGAAAGGGAAGAAGGGTCGTCGATGACGTAGTCGATCATAGTGGCATCAGCAGCGGTCTCGGGTTCTATCGTAGAGAAGAGGGGGAAGAAACAGTAAATATAATGCAAACAGATGCACCACAGATGCATGACGGGGTAACACGTAGGGCTAGGGGTGTTCTACCATGGTGCTACATGATACCGGCGAAGGGGGATAACATCCGGGAAAGTTTTCCCGGGGTTAGGCATTTTCGGACAGACGAATCGAAGGGGAAAGGTTCGATGTTTGCTATGCTAGGGACGTGTGGCGGACGAACGGATCACGTGTTCGGATTCGTCTCGTCGTTCTGAGCAACTTTCATGTATAAAACTTTTTCATCCGAGTTACGGATTATTTTATATCAATTTTCAAAGATTTAAACATTTTATAGATTTATTATTAATTCGAAAATAAAGACTAAATGCTAGGTGCACCCAGCTCTACGTACACAGAAGTGTACCACAGGCTGACAGGTGGGCCAGGGGGGTCCCAGTTGACCAGCCAACGTTGACTGGTCAACAGGAGCGTGGGGCCCCCCTGTCATTCTCTGATTTACTAATTAACAGTTTTAATTAGTTAATTAGTAGGTTAATTAATGTTAAGTTAACTAAAACTTAATTAAGTTAATTAATTAATTAATTAATATTTATAAAATCTTTTAAACCTTTTATTTTTATTTCTAATCTTCGTTTTAACAGGGGGGGTGTGGGCCCCGTTCGTCAGTGGCTCAGGCCGGTTGTGGGCGCGGGCTAATGGGCGTAGGGCGCCGGCGGCCAAGGGCCAGCGCCCGCACGTGAGGAGCGGGCCGGAGGCCACGGCGCTCGACCGTGAGCGGGACAGCGAGGCCGTTGGCCATGACGAGCGAGGTAGGGAGCGGGGCGAAGGGCGCGGGCGGCTCCGAGCGGGACGGCGGACAAGGCCCGCCGCGGGCGGGCTTCGCGAGCGGCGGTGAGGGGGGCCAGGACTGTAGGCGATGTGCGTGCGGAGAGCCCCGGCGGGCAGCGGCGAAGAGTGGTGGCTGCGAGCTGAAGTGTAGCAGGCGTCAGCGAGCAGCTGGGGCGCAGGCCGCGGGAGGTGCGCGACGGCGCAGGCGGCCAGCGGTGCGTGCGGCGAGGGCGAGTGACGGGCGAGGCAGGGCGGCAGCGGGGCGCGGCCGGCCGGAATCGGGCGTGGTCTGGTGCAACACGGCGCGCACGCGGGGACAGCGCGCACGCGGGGGTGGCCAAGGCGCGGTCGGGGCGTGAGGAGCGCGGCGCCCCGGACACGGTGACGTGAACACAGCGGCGAGCAAAGGTGGGTTATAGGGGAAATGGACGGGGGGGGGCTCACCGGCCTTGTAGATGTGCAAAGGCATGCTCGGGGAATGGCCGGAGTTGTGTTTCCGGCGATGGGGCTGCGGGTGGCGCCGTAGGGGGCCCTTCCAGATCCAGGAACGGGGTGGAGGACGGGTCCGCGAGGAGGAGGTCGAGGAGGACGGCAGCAGTCCGGTGACCGGGTCCGGCACGTCGAGGCAGCGAGGGCGGCGGTGGTCGAGGTCGCTGCCGGGGTCATTGCCACGATCCAGAAGGGGATCGGGGGAGTGGGGGGAGTGCGTGGGGAGTGGGGGGTAGCGGTTTAGGTCACGGGAGTGGGAGGGGATAAGGAGGCGACAGGTGGGCCTGGTCGGCCGCCAGCTCGGCGGCTAGTTGGGCCGAGGCCCAGCGGGGGTGGGGGTTCGGCCCCCTTTTTTTTCAAATTCCTCTTTTGTTTAAAAACAGAGACAGAGAAATGATTATTTATGGTAACCAAAATAGCTGGGAAAAATGTGGGACTTAGCCTATTAAATAGTTTGCATTTTTAGGCAGTGCCACAAAAAGTTTGGGGTCCAGAGGAATCCAATTGCATTTTTCACAAATAAAATAGCACTTTAAAATGCTGAAATTGGATTGTAATAATTGCTACTGTCCATCTTAGCTCTTTGGTGATGTTGTTTTCCTTAACAATTAAATGTTATGGAATTTTGGCTAAATGATGAACTATTTTGCAGCTACTTTGGTGCAACTCCATATCTGACTTGCAAATTGAATTTCATTTCAAAGAGGAATTTCAAATGATATTTGAATCAAAGTTGATCAAGCACAGTTTAGCAAAATGACCAGCTTTAATCACAGTTGGTTACTGTAGCATGACACTGGGGGTGTTACAGTTTTTCCCTTGAAGAGGAAAGGGTGATGCAGCACAGTAGAGATAAGTATTTCCCTCAGTTAAGAACCAAGGTATCAATCCAGTAGGAGAAGAACGCACAAATCACCAACACCTGCATAAACAATCAAACACTTGCACCCAACGCGATAAAGGGGTTGTCAATCCCTTCACGGTCACTTGCAAAGGTGAGATATGATAGAGATAGATAAACAAAAGATAAAATATTTTTTTGTTTTTTGGTATATAGATCTAAAAATAAAAGATTGCAAAATAGTAGATCGGAAAGTAATATGATGGAAAATAGACCCGGGGGCCTTAAGTTTCACTAGAGGCTTCTCTCATGAAGGCAAATAATACGGTGGGTGAACAAATTACTGTCGAGCAATTGATAGAAAAGCGCAAAGTTATGACGATATCCAAGGCAATGATTATGTAATATAGGCATCACGTCTGTGTCAAGTAGACCGACTTCTGCCTGCATCTACTACTATTACTCCACACATCGACCGCTATCCAGCATGCATCTAGAGTATTAAATTCATAAAGAACGGAGTAACGCCTTAAGTAAGATGACATGATGTAGAGGAATAAACTCAAACAATATGATGAAAACCCCATCTTTTTATCCTCGATGGCAACAATACAATACGTGCCTCGCTACCCCTACTGTCACTGGGTGAGGACACGGCAAGATTGAACCCAAAGCTAAGCACCTCTCCCATTGCAAGAAAAACCAATCTAGTTGGCCAAACCAAACCGATAATTCGAAGAGAAATACAAAGATATCAAATCATGCATAAAAGAATTCAGAGAAGATTCAAATAATATTCACAGATAAGCTGATCATAAATCCACAATTCATCAGATCTCGACAAACACACCGGAAAAGGAGATTACATCGGGTAGATCTCCAAGAACATCAAGGAGGACGGCGGCGGTAAGGTGACGGCGTCTGACACGTCGAGGCAGTGAGGGCGGCAGTGGTCGGGGTCACTGCCGGGGTCATTGCCCCGATCCAGAAGGGGATCAGGGGAGTGGGGGGAGTGCGTGGGGAGTGGGGGGTAGCGGTTTAGGTCACGGGAGTGGGAGGGGATAAGGAGGCGACGGGTGGGCCTGGTGGGCCGGCCAGCTCGGCGGCTAGCTGGGCCAAGGCCCAGCGGGGGTGGGGGTTCGGCCCCTTTTTTTCAAATTCCTCTTTTATTTAAAAACAGAGACACAGAAATGATTATTTAGGGTAACCAAAAGAGCTGAGAAAAATGTGGGACTTAGCCTATTAAATAGTTTGCATTTTTGGGCAGTGCCACAATAAGTTTGGAGGCCAGAGGAATCCAATTGCATTTTTCACAAATAAAATAGCACTTTAAAATGCTGAAATTGGGTTGTAATAATTGCTACAGTCCATCTTAGCTCTTAGGTGATGTTGTTTTCCTTAACAATTAAATGTTATGGAATTTTGGCTAAATGATGAATTATTTTGCATCAACTTTGGTGCAACTCCATATCTCACTTGCAAATTGAATTTCATTTCAAAGAGGAATTTCAAATGATATTTGAATCGAAGTTGATCAAGTACTGTTTAGCAAAACGATCAACTTTAATCACAGTGGGTTACTGTAGCATGACACTGGGGGTGTTACAAATCTCCTCCACTACAAGAAATCTCGTCCTGAGATTTAAGGGGTGGAGTAAGGGGAAAGACTTGGGAAGGACGGAGTTCAACACAAGATAGGTACCTGGGGGCTATCTCAGTGAACGTGGCATAGAGGCACCTCTTGAGTTGAAATTCAAGAAAGACGTCGAGAGCAAGGTAAGGAGGTGCAATAAGAAGCTTTAACCGGGTAGGCAATCGTTCGTTGCCTGAAACAGAGGGTGAAAGGGGTTCAGAGCAATGGGAATAAGCATTGCGTATGATACCAGAATAGATCACTAGGTGGGTGGCTCGTGATGTACATACGAAGCCAAGCGCGAGAAACAATTTTGGAAAACAGGGATGTACAGGAGAGTCAGGTTTCGATCATGTGGAACTGTGGGTTATGGGCCCACCATGTGGGTTAAAAGGAGGAAGGGTGCTAACATTTTCACGGTCATGATAGCAAGCCAGGTCATAGGACAACCTGTCAGTTATGTTAGCAACAATGTTGGTACCAAGGGCGAGGGACGAAGAGAACCATTTTCCTGCTCGCAAGGCGAGGCGGACCAATAGGCAAAGTTCTCGTCCATCGGTGGCTACCGGAATGTCATCAACAATAGTAACAAGCTCTTACTGACAGAGTTAGCACACCGAGGTGTTTACATAAGTAGGGAATTATCACTGCTCAGATATGTTAGGTTACAAGAAAGGTTAAACGAAACAATGGAAAGGAAAGTGTAGACTCGAATCAGTTATCGGTGTTCTCGAGTGTCTAACAACTCAGAACCCGTGGGAACTTGGAATCGGCGAGAAATAATAGTTGATGAAGAACTCATAAGAAGTTATGTAGTTCCGTGATATTCTCGAGATACCAGAGGGTAATACTCGAAGGTAGAACATGATAGAGGTTGGACATGTGAAAAGATCAGCAGAGGACAAGTACTTCAACTTGTCCGAGAAATGGGATTAAAGAAGAACAATATGGTCGGAACCACGGTTGCAAAGGACCAAATATAGATACCAGATGTACTTATCACAAGGGGGATTATTATTATTACAAGAAGCTTCCATGATAAGTTCCACATCGGATCCATGGGCATGAACACAAAGGTTCAAGGTCGACTCCCACTTCATCAATGCATAACCTTCCATTTACTTCTCGTCTTCAACGAAGTTGTAGAATTGAAAATTTATCCGAAGAAACGCCAGTAGATATAACCCGCATAATCTTTGGGTTCACACAGATTAGGGAAGGCGTAGGTTCAACCCACTGAGGCATCTTAAGAGCATATACCACAAACTTCACGAGTAAATAACTCAAGCCCGGAAGCAGAGTATGGTTGACAAGAGCGGGGGATACAATTTACCAAAGGCATTATGTATCCGAGGATAGGCTCACAAGGTTACTGAATATGAAGGACGATGTTAGATAAAACCCAACAAAGGATCTGGTGGTCCACAAGGGATCTGATGTGAGCATCGGTACTCAACCAGAAGAAGAAATATTGCAAGGAGATCAGATTATAGAAACAACTGACTAATTCAAAGCTCAAATGTAACAGAATTATGATTCCCAAATTGGGGGATCAGAAGCAGATGCTCTGATCAAAGACAAGTAAGTAGAAAAGACATAGATTGACAATCAATCAAGGTTTGATTTGTCGAACACCAGCTCATATCCGGGGTGACGTTTGAGCCGAAGGGAAGAATTCTAATTGTGATTGATGATTGCGAGCATTCACAAGAATATCAAATCGAAAGACTCAAGGTGATAACGACAAAGGACGTTGATGAATACTGCTAGTCATATGGAATTAAACAAGATGTAGGCTGGTAAGACCTTCTAGAGCAATAGGCGATAGAGGTTCTCGAAAGCTCGAATTGTATTACAAAGTATCTTATGTACCATATGAATAACTGGAGATGAACGGATACTCGACAAGAGCGAGTAATTATCCGTAGGGGTATTCATGTGGCAAAGAACTGCAAGGCAGTAGGCACAAGGTATTCTCCAAACAATAAGGAGAATGTTAGGGTATCTTGTAAAACAAGATCAACGAGGAATGATTGTATGAATGGAAAGTGTATGTAGTTATCCGTAAGGATATATCGAAGGTAGGGAACTGCAAACTCAACAAGCACAAAAGTCTCGGGAAAATACTGAAGGGTATCTTCAGAATCTTCTGGTGAAGCAGGCCATCATCTAGAATAAAGGGGCTCTCCGGGAGAAAGTACTGATGGGAACCTAGAATTAGAGTTAGCAAAACCATTTAACCCGTATAGAAGAGAGATCAGAATCCCAGAGTATAGACGAGGAGTAAAAGATCCTAATACCACCGAGTTGGCGACGTGGGCCCGTAAGCCACACAACCATGTTAGTAAAACAGTTTTTCAAAGACTAGACTCAACTTCGGCCAAGGAGTTGGAAAGGGGGGTTCCTACAGGCAGTCGGCTCTGATACCAACTTGTGATGCCCCCGATTCAATCGTACACTAATCATACACGCAAATATGTACGATCAAGATCAGGGACTCACGGGAAGATATCACAACACAACTCTAGACATAAATTGAAATAATACAAGCTTTATATTACAAGTCAGGGGCCTCGAGGCCTTGAATACATAGCTCGATACACAAGAGTCAGCGGAAGCAACAATATCTGAGTACAGACATAAGTTAAACAAGTTTTGCCTTAAGAAGGCTAGCACAAACATCAATGATCGAAGAGGCAAGGCCTCCTGCTTGGGACCTCCTAACTACTCCTGGTCGTCGGTAGTCTCCACGTAGTAGAAGGCACCCTCCGGGTGGTAGTTGTGACGCCCCCGGCCCAATCGTGCACTAATCATACACGCAAATGCACCCGATCAAGCCTAAGGACTCACGGGAAGATATCACAACACAACTCTAAAACATAAATAAAGTCATACAAGCTTTATATTACAAGCCAAGGGCCTCGAGGGCTCGAATACATAAGCTTGCGAACAAGCGTCAGCGGAAGCATCAGATATCTGTGTACAGATATGAAACAGAAACAGAAAGGCCTTTAGAAAGGCGTGGCAAAATAAAAACACTACGATCGAAAGGCGTAGGCCTCCTGCCTGGGACCCTCCGATCCTACTCCTGGTCGTCAGTCAACTCGTAGTAGTATCCATCCTCTGGGTAGTAGTAGTAGCGATCGTCGGGGCATCTGTCTCAGGGGGCTCCGTCTTCTGGTCATGTCAAACTGATATGGGGAGAAAAGGAAAACAAAGCAACCGTGAGTACTCAGAAGTACTCAGCAAGCAAGGATCTACACTACATATGCAACATTATCAAAGGGAGGCTGTATATGTGGACTGGGCTGCAGAAATGCCAGAATAGAGAGAAGTCCTAGTCCTATCGAAGACTAGCATCTTCAGCGGTCTTGCAGCAGTAGAAGAGAGTAGAACAGTACAATATAATGTAGCAGTATCATTAAGTCTCATCCTCACCCAGAGATCCTTTCTCGACTCCCTGCGAGAAAGCAATCCTAGAGCCATAGTATCCAAGTATCCAATTCTAAATTGTATCAATCAGGATACAACTCCGAGTGTCCTTTACCGTAGGACTGGCTATCGATAGAAGTATTCTTCCCTGCAGGGGTGCACCAACTTACCCAACACGCTCGATTAACTCCGGCCGGACACACTTTCCTGGGTCATGCCCGGCCTCGGTCAAACGACACATCGCAGCCCTACCTACAGCTCAGCAGAGAGGTCCCCGTCGGTCTACATCCTAAGCGCTCAGAGGTCTTGGGCCATCGCCCTGTGCACTCCGAGTCGTTGTGTGCAGGGGGAAGCCAGGCACCAGGGGGGCGCCGGTCCGTCCCGGCCGCAAGGCTGAACTAGACGTCTGACAGAGCTTTCGGCTGATGCTACGATGCAGAACGCCCATACTATGCCCACGTGATGGTTAGTGCTATCAGACCAGAGGCCTTCTCGGATCAAATATCCAAATCGTTAGGACTAGGGCTTGCGGTAACGAGCAGAGACTCACGAAAGATGTGACCCCGTCGCCCCGTCTCGAGGACTTGCTGCAAGGGTTAAGAATGCCCGGCCGCGCCTCGTATTCACCACTTGGGCACCACACAGGCACCCGTCTTCACAACACTTGCCACTTAGGCGCACGCGGGTACCCCTCAGGGTCAACCCGCCTATCCAAGTAACAGTGTAAAGTCCAAGTATCCGTGTGTCCATAACATAAGGGGAATCCGAGGTATCACCCTCGTTGGATTCCTACTCGATGTGTCTGTCAAGGTGAACTCGGAGGATTCACCCTCGATGGGTTCACACTTGATGTGTTGCACGACAGCGTCGTTACCGGAAGTGGCGAAGGAGGAATCACCCTCGATGACCACGACCGAATAGCTACTCTACAGAGTTAACATCAGAAGTGCTACATGAGGTTTCACCCTCGGCACTCGATAGTAACGCTGCAGTGTCGTTACAACTAAGGGGGGGGGGTGATGTGTGCGGTGTCGGGTCCTGGTCTTCAATCCCGTTGATCGGGTCTTCTGACGATCCAGCGCGGCAGTCGGGATAAGTGGGGTCACTAATAGGTCTCTACCCAGCCTATACTAAGCAGTTTTAGGATATGCAGGTAATTATCCACAGCAGGTTACAATAAACAGGCTATGCATCAGAATAGGTAAAGCAACAGCAGCAACAATTCTAATGCAAGCATGAGAAATAGAATGGGCGATATCGGGATGATCAAAGGGGGGGGCTTGCCTGGTTGCTCGGCGGCAAGGGCAAGGTCGTCAATGGTGTCTTCGGTCTCCGGAGCTGCGTCGGTCTCGGGGACGACGTCGGT
Organism: Thinopyrum elongatum; assembly: GCA_011799875.1. NCBI lineage: Eukaryota > Viridiplantae > Streptophyta > Magnoliopsida > Poales > Poaceae > Thinopyrum > Thinopyrum elongatum. The sequence continues at coordinate 64,466,095 of CM022302.1, read as the reverse complement.
GTCGGGGGCTACCGAGAGAGAAGAGGGGGAAGGAAACAGTATAAATACACAGCGAACAAGTGCAGTACAAAGCATAACATGGCAATACGCGGTGACGGAGGTGACCTAACGCAGTGCCGGGTGATACTGGCGAAGGTGGGATTCATCCGGGAATGTTTTCCCGTCTCCGGACATTTGTCAGACAGATGACCGGAGAGGAACGGTTGCATGTTCGGATAGTTAGGGACGTGTGACGGACGAACGGACCGCGTATTCGGATTCGTCTCGTCGTCCTGAGCAATTTTCATGTATAAAGTTTTTCGATCGGAGTTACGGATTAAAAGATATGATTTTCTAAAGTTTTTATTAATTTCTGGAATTTAATTAATTATTTAAATTAACATTATCCGAAATAGTGAATGCTGACGTCAGCATGACGTCGGGACCAGTGGGTCCCACCTGTCATTCTCACATTAGGCTAATTAGGGTTTGATTATGTTAATTACAATTTAATTAGACTAATTAATTAATTAGATTAATTAAACAGAATTAATTAAGTTAATTAATTAATTAATTAATTAATATTTATTTATTTTTATTACTATTATTATTATTATACTTTTTTTAATCATTTTTTTAGGGGCGTGGGCCCCTTCTGTCATCGACACAGGGGGCCGGGCCCACTGGTCAGTGGCCCCGGGAGGGCCAAACGGGCACGGGCGCCAGGCGCGGGCGCTGGGCGACGGGCGCCAGCCCGCCCGATAGGGAGCTCGCCCAGGCCAGCCGCGGTGCGGGCTGGCGGGGCGCCGGCGGCCAAGGGCGGGGGCCGGACCGGCGAGCGGGAGGCGCAAGGCAGCAGGGGGTAGCGGGGAGCGGCGGCGCTGCGCGCGGCGACGGCTGTGGCGTGGGCGACAGCGGCGATGGCGAGCGAGGGCTCGTGCGGCTGCGGAGGTGGCAGCGCAGTCAGGGGCGTGGGCGGGCGAAGCAGGGCGCGGCCGGAGCACGGCGACGGGGACGGGCGACAGGGAAAGAGAGGGAGGCGGCGACAGGGCTCACCCCCGTTTGTAGGGCAGGGGTCGGCGAGGCTCGATGCGGGCCGTTGATGGAGAGGCGGGGCGGGGTCGAGGAGGCGATCCGGCGGGGTCCGGCGACTGCGCGAGGTGGCGGCGATGACGACGGCGTCGAGCAGGCGTCGGGCCACAAGGGAGAGGGGACGGGGCCGCGAGGGACGGCGCTTGGCGATCCGGAGACGGGGTCGGCACCGGCGAGTGGCGGTGGTCGGCGACGAGGCCGGGGCAGCACCGGGCGGCTAGCGGCGACGGTCGTCCTCCCTCGATCTCGATCCAGTACTGGATCGGATCGGGGGGGGTGTGTGGCGTGTGTGTGTGTGTGTCGGTGGAGGGGGGCCAGGGGGGTAATAGGCCAGCGAGGGGGGGGGGAGAAGGTGGGCCGACCGGCTGGATAGCCAGCTGGGCCGAGGCCCAAAGGGGGGGGGGGTCCTTTTCTCCTCTTTTCTTTCTGTTCTGTTTTTCTTTTAATCTTTTTCTTTTCTATATTCATTTCTTTTCTGTTTTGTTAATTGTTCAGGCCCCAAATGGTTTTTGTAAAAAGGGAGACCTAGTCCATAAATACTAGTGCTTTATACCCTAACACCAAAAACTGGTTTGGGCAAAACATCATTTCATACTTAAATTAGATTTAATAAATGGTTATTAAATATTGTTTTTAGTCGCTGTTTGAAGATGTTTGAGTCATTTACCCAACTCCAATGATGTTGGTTTCAATTTTAGAATTGTCTCTGATTTATTTGCTATTTAATGAACAATTTAGTTTCTATGTTGGACAACTTTTATTTTCCACTTTCATTTAAATTTGAATTTTGACTTAGGAGTTGAAATGCAATATGATGCTAATGATGATCATGCACTGTTAATCATGCTGACTTGGCATTATCAAAATGGGATTACTGTGGCTAACCACTGGGGGTGTTACAAATCTCCTCTACTAACAAGAATTCTCGTCCCGAGAATTAAGAGGTAGAAGGAAAAAGTTCGGGGTATTCCGCACGAAGATTATCCTCGCGTTCCCAAGTGGCTTCATCTTCAGTATGATTTGACCACTGCACTTTGAGGAACTTGGTAACCTTCTGACGGGTCCGACGTTCAGCTTCATCGAGAATGCGGATCGGATGCTCCTTATAAGAAAGGTCATCTTGCAATTCGAGCACCTCGTGATCCACAGCTCGGTGCGGAGATTCCTTGAAGCATTGACGAAGTTGCGACACATGGAAGACGTCGTGGATATGAGAGAATTGCGGTGGCAACTCCAATTTATACGCCACCTGACCACGTCTAGCAATAATGCGGAAAGGACCAATGTAGCGTGGAGCTAGCTTGCCCTTGATTCCAAAACGGTGAGTGCCCTTCATAGGAGTGACTCGCAGATAAGCCTGATCACCAGGTTGATAAGTCAAACCCCATCGTTTGCGATCATAGTTGCTCTTCTGGCGGTCCTGAGCCACCTTGAGGTTTTCCCGGACAACATGGACTTGTTCTTCGGCGTGTTGAATAATATCCGGACCCACGAGCGGTCGTTCCCCAGTTTCTGACCAATTCAGAGGGGTTCGACACTTACGTCCATATAGAACTTCGAAGGGGGCCATTTTCAAGCTGGCTTGATAGCTGTTGTTATAAGAGAACTCAGCATACGGAAGAGATTCTTCCCACTTCTTGCCGAAAGAAATAACACAAGCCCGAAGCATGTCTTCAAGCACTTGATTGACTCGTTCGACTTGGCCTTGGGATTGGGGGTGATAAGCTGAACTCCAGGTAATATGAGTTCCCATAGCTGTTTGGAAACTTTCCCAGAATTTGGAAGTGAAAAGACCGCCACGGTCCGAACTAATCTCCTTCGGAATACCGTGGAGTGAAACAATTCTGGAGATATACAACTCTGCTAACTGACTAGCAGTGATCGTCTCCTTGACAGGCAGAAAGTGTGCAACTTTAGAGAGTTGGTCGACGACGACAAGAATAGCATCGTGACCCTTCTGTGACCTGGGAAGTCCTGTAACGAAATCCATCTGAACCTTATCCCATTTCCATAGAGGAATAGGAAGTGGTTGCAGAATTCCAGCAGGTTTATGATGTTCTGCTTTAACGCGACGACACACATCACATTCAGCAACATATCGAGCAATATCCTGCTTCATTTTAGACCACCAGTACGTTTGACGGAGATCACGATACATCTTGGCGCTACCCGGATGAATAGACAGCGGGGTATCATGTGCCTCCTTCATGACTTTGTCAGTCATAAGCTCGAAGCGAGGTATGACAATGCGGTTTCTGAAATACAAGGTTCCATCCTCAGAGAGCGAGAAATCCCTGTACTTTACAAGGTGAAGGTCTTTCTTCATCAGATCAACTTCAGCATCTTTAGCTTGCGCAATCTTAGCAGCTTTCTCAAGATCTGGTTGTATCACAAGGTTATTAAGAGAACCCTGTGGAACAATACACAGATTCAGCTTGCGTAGTTCTTCATAAAGACGAGGTTGAGCTCGCCTAACCATGAGGTTGTCGCAATAGGACTTGCGGCTTAAGGCATCAGCCATCACGTTAGCCTTGCCAGGGGTATAGGATATACCCAAATCATAGTCCGCAATGGCCTCCATCCATCTTTGCTGACGGAGGTTTAGAGATGGTTGAGTGAACAAGTACTTCAGACTTTTATGCTCCGTGTAGATCTCGCAACGATTACCGAGAGGGTAATGTCGCCACAACTGCAGTGCATAGATGACAACAGCTAGTTCTAAATCATGTACCGGATAATTCTCTTCATGTGGGCGCAACTGACGAGAGCCATAAGCAATCACTTTACGCTCTTGCATTAGGACACAGCCTAATCCTTCACGGGATGCGTCACAATAGATCACAAAGTCTTTGCGGGTATCTGGAGGAGATAGTACTGGGGCAGATGTTAGCTTGTCTTTGAGTGCTTGAAAACTTTCTGACAATTGTCTGTCCATTCGAACTTAACGCCCTTGTGAAGCAGATCAGTCAAAGGCTTAGCAATCTTGGAAAAGTTCTCGACAAATCGACGGCAATAGCTTGCAAGGCCGAGAAAACTTCTCACTTGCTTGACGTTCTTCGGAGGAGTCCAGTCCAGAATAGCCTGAACTCGTTCTGGGTTAACGGCAATTCCATCTTTGGAAATCACATGACCGAGGTACGTTACTTCAGATAGCCAGAATTCACATTTGGAGTACTTGGCATACAACTGGTGTTCTCGGAGCCTTTCCAGTACAAGACGGAGGTGTTCAGCATGTTCTTCCTTATTCTTCGAATATACCAGAATATCATCCAGATATACCACGACAAATTTGTCGAGGTAATCCATGAAGATGTAATTCATCAGACGGGAGAATGTGGCTGGAGCATTTGTTAAGCCAAACGACATGACCGTGTACTCGTAGGAGCCATAACGAGTAACAAATGCAGTCTTCGTAATATCCTCTTCGCGAACACGGATCTGATGGTAACCCAACCTCAAATCAAGCTTAGAGAATACTGAGGAACCGGCAAGCTGATCATACAAATCATTGATCCGAGGAAGCGGATATTTGTTCTGGATGGTGGCTTGGTTAATGGGTCGATAATCCTGAACCAATCGGTTAGTTCCATCCTTCTTCTTAGCGAAGAGTGAAGGTGCTCCCCAAGCAGAGGAACTGGGCCAGATGAAACCTTGCTTAAGTGACGTGTCGATTTCCTCCTTAAGTTCAAGAAGGTGGTGCGGAGGCATCTTGTAAGGACGCTTCGCAATAGGAGTTGTGCCTGGTTTCAAGTCGATGACAAACTCAACAGCTCTAGCAGGGGGTATTCCTGGAAGTTCTTCTGGAAATACATCTTGAAAATCACGAACAACTGGAACGTTCTCGATGCCTTCAAGAGGTGAAGCATTCAATGCATTCAGAACATATATCTGGCTCTCAGCATCTTGAGCTATTCGGGCTGAGTATTTGACTATTTGGCCAGATGGGTGTGTGAGCTGGACTGTCTTAGTAGCACAGTCAATCAAAGCATTATGGGCTGTCAACCAGTCCATACCGAGAATGATGTCTATGTCGGAAGGTCCAAGAGCAATAAGGGAAGCGGAGAACGTCAACCCTTCAATTTTGATCTGATTGTTGTGACTTACCATCTTGGTTTGCCACCTAGAACGGGGAGTGATAATCTCTAATGGTGTGGGCAATAACTCTAGAGGTAGCTCATGTCGCTGAGCAAATTGTTGAGACACAAAGGAATGTGATGCCCCGGAATCAAAGAGAACAGAAGCTGCAACTGAATTAACTGACAGAGTTCCCATCACGATTTTTGGAGACTCACGAGCTTCTCCCATTTTGACGTGAGTAACCTGGCCTCGGTCCATAGCAGACTTCCTGGCCTTACGATTTCTGCAACGATGGGTTCGATGGCCCTTCGTACGACCATCAGGAGGACGTGGTACATCCGGAGGAGAAGCCATAACATTAGGCGGTCCATCATGAACCGTTAGCTGTCTCGGCGGTGAAGGCAGTCGAGGTGCAACATAAGACGGCCTTGGTGTTGGAGCAGGTTGATGATGAACATGGTGTGGGATCCAGACTCGACGTTTCTGAACAGGCTGACCCGAGGATGAGCCAGCTTCATGAGTGCGCTTGAGTGACTCCTGGTACTCAGTCAGAGCTGTTTCAACTTGGAAAGATTTGCTGACAAGCGTTGCGAAATCTGTGAAATCATGGACAACAAGTGCAAGTTTTATATCTGTACGCAGTCCTTCACGGAATTTCTCCTGCTTGCGTGTGTTGGTGTCGACGTCATCCGCAGCATAGCGGGACAATTCAAGAAATTTCCTCTGGTATTCATCCACAGTCATTGTGCCCTGTGAGAGTTTGCGGAACTCCTGCTTCTTCTGGTCGATCAGACCTTGAGGAATGTAACATGCACAAAAAGCTGACTGGAATTCCTGCCAAGTGGCTACAGTCTCCGTAGGCAACATAGCCTTGTGGCTTTCCCACCATTGAGCAGCTGGACCCTTCAGGTGGAATGTCGCAAAAGTGACGTAACTGTCAGGGGCAACATTAGCTAACTACATTTCAAACAGGATGTCACGAAGCCAATCATCAGCATCCATAGGATTGGTGGAGTTGCGGAAAACGGTCGGATTGAGGCGCACAAATTCTGGCAGCGAGATCGGTCCAGGCTCCTGGCGAGCCTCGTTGCATTCCAAACGTCTTACCAGACTCTCGTTGAGCTGACGATTCAATTCAAACTGCTGCATCATTGCGGCAATATAGGGTGGAGGTGGAAGATCGTCAGCCATCCTGCCAAATCAACAGGGGCAGTTTAGCAAGAAAGACTGCATGTGTAAGGAGTTATTCAGGACGTAACACGAGAGATGAACAGGAAGGGCATTAGAGGTAAAATAGTAGTCGTTGAAAGACATACCAATCCATGCACAGATGCGGGTACATGTGGACAGCACAACGGCGCAAATTTAGAAGCTAGACATTCTAGGCGGCGCGCAGGCACGCGGTAGGGAAGTACACAACGAGACATAGCAAAGGCTACATCAACGTCGGAGAAAACTATTGGAGCGAGGAATCTGCAAGTGACAACACAGGGTGCCCTCGATAAAAGGATCCTGTAAGCAGAACCTGGCCCACAACCTTGAAGCAAGGGGGAATATTTCAGAACACCGGGTGGATGTGATCACGAGATCCTAATGTTGGAGTTAGTAAAATTTTAACCCGAATAGAAGAGAGGTCAGAGTCCCAGAGTAAACGTCAAGGAGTAAAAGATACTAATACCACCCAATTGGCGACGTGGGCCTGTAAGCCACACAGCCAAGTTAGTAAAACAGTTTTCGGTTACTAGACTCAACTTCGGCCAAGGAGTTGGAAAGGGGGATTCCTAGAGGCAGTCGGCTCTGATACCAACTTGTGACGCCCCCGGCCCAATCGTGCACTAATCATACACGCAAATGCACACGATCAAGCCTAAGGACTCACGGGAAGATATCACAACACAACTCTAAAACATAAATAAAGTCATACAAGCTTTATATTACAAGCCAGGGGCCTCGAGGGCTCGAATACATAAGCTTGCGAACAAGCGTCAGCGGAAGCATCAGATATCTGTGTACATATATGAAACAGAAAAAGAAAGGCCTTTAGAAAGGCGGGGCAAAATAAAAACACTACGATCGAAAGGCGTAGGCCTCCTGCCTGGGACCCTCCGATCCTACTCCTGGTCGTCAGTCAACTCATAGTAGTATCCATCCTCTGGGTAGTAGTAGTAGCGATCGTCGGGGCATCTGTCTCAGGGGGCTCTGTCTTCTGGTCATGTCAAACTGATATGGGGAGAAAAGGAAAACAAAGCAACCGTGAGTACTCAGAAGTACTCAGCAAGCAAGGATCTACACTACATATGCAACATTATTAAAGGGAGGCTGTATATGTGGACTGGGCTGCAGAAATGCCAGAATAGAGAGAAGGCCTAGTCCTATCGAAGACTAGCATCTTCAGCAGTCTTGCAGCAGTAGAAGAGAGTAGAACAGTACAATATAATGTAGCAGTATCATTAAGTCTCATCCTCACCCAGAGATCCTTTCTCGACTCCCTGCGAGAAAGCAATCCCAGAGCCATAGTATCCAAGTATCCGATTCTAAATTGTATCAATCAGGATACAACTCCGAGTGTCCTTTACCGTAGGACCGGCTATCGATAGAAGTATTCTTCCCTGCAGGGGTGCACCAACTTACCCAACACGCTCGATTAACTCCGGCCGGACACACTTTCCTGGGTCATGCCCGGCCTCGGTCAAACGACACATCGCAGCCCTACCTACAGCTCAGCAGAGAGGTCCCCATCGGTCTACATCCTAAGCGCTCAGAGGTCTTGGGCCATCGCCCTGTGCACTCCGAGTCGTTGCGTGCAGGGGGAAGCCAGGCACCAGGGGGGCGCACTCCGAGTCGTTAGGACTAGGGCTTGCGGTAACGAGCAGAGACTCACGAAAGATGTGACCCCGTCGCCCCGTCTCGAGGACTTGCTGCAAGGGTTAAGAATGCCCGGCCGCGCCTCGTATTCACCACTCGGGCACCACACAGGCACCCGTCTTCACAACACTCGCCACTTAGGCGCACGCGGGTACCCCTCAGGGTCGACCCGCCTATCCAAGTAACAGTGTAAAGTCCAAGTATCCGTGTGTCCATAACATCAGGGGAATCCGAGGTATCACCCTCGTTGGATTCCTACTCGATGTGTCTGTCAAGGTGAACTCGGAGGATTCACCCTCGATGGGTTCACACTTGATGTGTTGCACGACAGCGTCGTTACCGGAAGTGGCGAAGGAGGAATCACCCTCGATGACCACGACCGAATAGCTACTCTACAGAGTTAACATCAGAAGTGCTACATGAGGTTTCACTCTCGGCACTCGATAGTAACGCTGCAGTGTCGTTACTACTAAGGGGGGGGGGTGATGTGCGGTGTCGGGTCCTGGTCTTCAATCCCGTTGATCGGGTCTTCTGACGATCCAGCGCGGCAGTCGGGATAAGTGGGGTCACTGATAGGTCTCTACCCAGCCTATACTAAGCAGTTTTAGGATATGCAGGTAATTATCCACAGCAGGTTACAATAAACAGGCTATGCATCAGAATAGGTAAAGCAGCAGCAGCAACAATTCTAATGCAAGCATGAGAAATAGAATGGGCGATATCGGGATGATCAAAGGGGGGGGCTTGCCTGGTTGCTCGGCGGCAAGGGCAAGGTCGTCAATGGTGTCTTCGGTCTCCGGAGCTGCGTCGGTCTCGGGGACGACGTCGGTGTCGGGGGCTACCGAGAGAGAAGAGGGGGAAGGAAACAGTATAAATACACAGCGAACAAGTGCAGTACAAAGCATAACATGGCAATACGCGGTGACGGAGGTGACCTAACGCAGTGCCGGGTGATACTGGCGAAGGTGGGATTCATTCGGGAATGTTTTCCCGTCTCCGGACATTTGTCAGACAGATGACCGGAGAGGAACGGTTGCATGTTCGGATAGTTAGGGACGTGTGACGGACGAACGGACCGCGTATTCGGATTCGTCTCGTCGTCCTGAGCAATTTTCATGTATAAAGTTTTTCGATCGGAGTTACGGATTAAAAGATATGATTTTCTAAAGTTTTTATTAATTTCTGGAATTTAATTAATTATTTAAATTAACATTATCCGAAATAGTGAATGCTGACGTCAGCATGACGTCAGGACCAGTGGGTCCCACCTGTCATTCTCACATTAGGCTAATTAGGGTTTGATTATGTTAATTACAATTTAATTAGACTAATTAATTAATTAGATTAATTAAACAGAATTAATTAAGTTAATTATTTAATTATTTAATTAATATTTATTTATTTTTATTACTATTATTATTATTATTATACTTTTTTTAATCGTTTTTTTAGGGGCGTGGGCCCCTTCTGTCATCGACACAGGGGGCCGGGCCCACTGGTCAGTGGCCCCGGGAGGGCCAAACGGGCACGGGCGCCAGGCGCGGGCGCTGGGCGACGGCCGCCAGCCCGCCCGATAGGGAGCTCGCCCAGGCCAGCCGCGGCGCGGGCTGGCGGGGCGCCGGCGGCCAAGGGCGGGGGCCGGACCGGCGAGCGGGAGGTGCAAGGCAGCAGGGGGTAGCGGGGAGCGGCGGCGCTGCGCGCGGCGATGGCTGTGGCGTGGGCGACAGCGGCGATGGCGAGCGAGGGCTCGTGCGGCTGCAGAGGTGGCAGCGCAGTCAGGGGCGTGCGCGGGAGCGCGAAGTGGCGCAGCGAGCGCGGCTATCGGCGTGGGCGGGCGAGGCAGGGCGCGGCCGGAGCACGGCGACGGGGACGGGCGACGGGGAAAGAGAGGGAGGCGGCGACGGGGCTCACCCCCGTTTGTAGGGCAGGGGTCGGCGAGGCTCGATGTGGGCCGTTGATGGAGAGGAGGGGCGGGGTCGAGGAGGCGATCCGGCGGGGTCCGGCGACTGCGCGAGGTGGCGGCGATGACGACGGCGTCGAGCAGGCGTCGGGCCACAAGGGAGAGGGGACGGGGCCGCGAGGGACGGCGCTTGGCGATCCGGAGACGGGGTCGGCACCGGCGAGTGGCGGTGGTCGGCGACGAGGCCGGGGCAGCACCGGGCGGCGAGCGGCGACGGTCCTCCTCTCTCGATCTCGATCCAGTACTGGATCGGATCGGGGGAGGGAGTGTGTGTGGCGTGTGTGTGTGTGTGTGTCAGTGGAGGGGGGCCAGGGGGAATAGGCCAGCGAAGGGGGGGGGGGAGAAGGTGGGCCGGCCGGCTGGATAGCCTGCTGGGTCGAGGCCCAAAAGGGGGGGGTCCTTTTCTCTTTTTCTGTCCTGTTTTTTCTTTCTGTTCTGTTTTTCTTTTATCTTTTCTTTTTCTATATTCATTTCTTTTTTGTTTTGTTAATTGTTCAGGCCCCAAATGGTTTTTGTAAAAAGGGAGACCTAGTCCATAAATACCAGTGCTTTATACCCTAACACCAAAAGCTGGTTTGGGCAAAACATCATTTCATACTTAAATTAGATTTAATAAATGGTTATTAAATATTGTTTTTAGTCGCTGTTTGAAGATGTTTGAGTCACTTACCCAACTCCAATGATGTTGGTTTCAATTTTAGAATTGTCTCTGATTTATTTGCTATTTAATGAACAATTTAGTTTCTATGTTGGACAACTTTTATTTTCCACTTTCATTTAAATTTGAATTTTGACTTAGGAGTTGAAATGCAATATGATGCTAATGATGATCATGCACTGTTAATCATGCTGACTTGGCATTATCAAAATGGGATTACTGTGGCTAACCACTGGGGGTGTTACAGTAGTAGTAGTCAACAGGGGTGGCATTTGGCTCCTGGGGTCCACCAACTGGTTGCATAATCCGGAAAAGAGAAGAAGGGGGAAATGGGTAGCAAAGCAACCGTGAGTACTCATCCAAAGTACTCGCAAGCATCAGATCTATACTATGTATGCATTGGTATCAAATGGAAGGGATGTATCTGTGGACGGAACTGCAGAATGCCAGAATAGAAGGGGAAAAGCCTAGCCTATCGAAGACTAGCATCTTCAAGCAGCTCCAAGCATCTTGTAGCAAGTAGAAGAGTAAAGAATAGCATTTTATATTAAACAAGCATGTTGTAACATTAATGCCCAGAGATCCTTCCTCGACTACCTGCGAGAAAGCAATCCCGGAGCCACATATCCATCACATATCTCAAGTATCCATTTCTAGTTGTAATAGATCAGGATACAAGTCTGAACGTCCATTAGCGTGGACACGGTATTCGAATAGATAACTTCCCTCCAGGGGTGCACCACATTTCCCAACACGCTTGATTACTCTGGCTGGACACACTTTTCTGAGTCAATGCCCGGCCTCGGAAGATCAAAATGTCGCAGCCCAACCTAGGCTCAACAGAGAGGTCCCCGCCGGTCTACATCCTAAGCACTCCGGGGTCTTGGGCCCATCGCTCGTTGCACTCCGGGTCGTTGTGCGCAGGGGGATACTAGAACCACCTCTGCCTGGATGGCGCGATCCGGCACGGCCACAATGCTGAACTGGACATCTGACAAAGCTTCGACTGATACTACGACGCCGAGTGCCCATAACTGTTCCCGCGTGGTGGTTAGTGCGTAAAGGCCAGAGGCCAACTCAGAATAAATACCCAAACCATTAGTGTATTAGTAGCTTGCGGAGACGAGCAGAGACTCACGATCGATGTGACCTCATCGCCCTGTCTTGTGGACTTACGGCAAGGGCCTAGAATGCCCGGCCGTGCCACGTAATTATCTTGCGGGGTACTCTCCAGGCCCGCCCGACTTTCACAAAGGTGTCAAGTAAAGTCAAGGTAACAGTGTGTCCAAACATCAAGGGGAAACCCCGAGGAGTCACCCTCGGTGTATTCCAGTTAATGTAATCATCAAGGTGAACGTAGGAGGAATCACCCTCGAGGTTCACACTTGAGGGGCTGCACGACAGAGTCATATCAGGAGTGGTGAAGGAGGAATCACTCTCGATGACCACGACCAAATAGCTACACTACAGAGTTATCATCAGGAGTGCGTTACGAGGTATCACCCTCGGCACTCGATAGTAACTATGCAGAGTTGTACAACTAAGGGGGTGTAGTGATGTGTCGGTCTCTAGTCCTCGATCATGTTGATCGAGTCATCGATGATGAAGCAGGGGCAACAAGGACAAGGTGGGGGTCACTGATGGATCACCAACCAACCTATACTAAGCAGTTTAGGATAAGCAGGTAGGTAACAATAAGCAGGTTACAAAAGCAGGCTATGCATCAGAATAGGAGCAATCAATTACAGTAGCAAAATCTAATGCAAGCATGAGAGAGAATGGAATGGGCGATATCAGAGTGATCAAGGGGGGGGGGGCTTGCCTGGAAGCTCTGCTGAAAGGGAAGAAGGGTCGTCGATGACATAGTCGATCATAGTGGCATCAGTAGCAGTCTCCGGGTCTACCATAGAGAAGAGGGGGAAGAAACAGTAAATATAATGCAAACAGATGCAACACAGATGCATGACGGGGTAACACGCAGGGCTAGGGGTGTTCTACCACGGTGCTACACGATACCGGCGAAGGGGGATAACATCCGGGAAAGTTTTCCTGGGGTTAGGCATTTTTGGACAAACGAACCGGAGGGGAAAGGTTCGATGTTCGCTATGCTAGGGATGTGTAGCGGACGAACGGACCGCGGGTTCGGATTCGTCTCGTTGTTCTGAGCAACTTTCATGTATAAAACTTTTTCATCCGAGTTACGGATTATTTTATATCAATTTTCAAAGATTTAAACATTTTCTCGATTTATTATTAATTCAAAATAAAGACTAAATGCTCGGTGCACCCAGCTCTGCGTACACAGAAGTGTACTAGAGGCTGCCAGGTGGGCCAGAGGGGTCCTAGTTGACCAGTCAACGTTGACTGGTCAACAGGGGCGTGGGGCCACCCTGTCATTCTCTGATTTACTAATTAACAGTTTTAATTAGTTAATTAGTAGGTTAATTAATGTTAAGTTAATTAAAACTTAATTAAGTTAATTAATTATTAAATTAATTAATTAATATTTATAAAATCTTTTAAACCTTTTATTTTTATTTATAATCTTCGTTTTAACACGGGGGTGTGGGCCCCGTTCATCAGTGGCTCAGGCCGGTTGCGGGCGCGGGCTAACGGGCGCTGGGCGCCGGCGGCCAAGGGCCAGTGCCCGCACGCGAGGGGCAGGCCGGCGGCCACGGAGAGCGAGGTAGAGAGCGGGGCGAAGGGCGCGGGCGGCTCCGAGCGGCGCGGCGGACGAGGCCCGCCGCGGGCGGGTAGCGCGAGCGGTGGTGAGGGGGGCCAGGACTGCAGGTGATGTGCGGGCAGAGAGCCCCTGCGGACTGCGGCGACGAGTGGTGGCTGCGAGCTGCAGCGTAGCAGGCGTCAGCGAGCAGCAGGGGCGCAGGCCGCGGGAGGTGCGCGACGGCGTAGGCGGCCAGGGGTGCGTGCGGCGAGGGTGAGTGACGGACAAGGCAGGACGGCAGCGGGGCGCGGCCGGCCGGAGGCGGGCGCGGTCGGGTGCAGCACAGCGCGCACACGGGGACAGCGCGCACGCGGGGGTGGCCAAGCGCAGCCGGGGTGTGAGGATCGCGGCGCCCGGACACGGTGATGTGAACACAGCGGCGAGCAAAGGAGGGTTTCAGGTGAAACGGACGGGGGGGCTCACCGGCCCTGTAGATGTGCAAAGGCATTCTCGGGGAGGGGCCGGAGTTGTGGTTCCGGCGAAGGGGCGTCAGGGCTGCGGGTGGCGCCGTCGGGGGCCCTTCCAGATCCAGGAACGGGGAGGAGGACGGGGCCGCGAGGAAGAGGTCGAGGAGGACAGCGGCGGTCCGGTGACGTGGTCCGGCACGTCGAGGCAGCGAGGGCGGCGGAGGTCGGGGTCGCTGCCGGGCTCATTGCCCCGATCCAGAAGGGGATCGGGGGAGTAGGGGGGAGTGCGTGGGGAGTGGGGCGTAGCGGTTTAGGTCACAGGAGTGGGAGGGGATAAGGAGGCGACGGGTGGGCCTGGTGGGCCGGCCAGCTCGGCGGCTAGCTGAGCCGAGGCCCACCGGGGGTGGGGGTTCGGCCCCCTTTTTTTTCAAATTCTTCTGTTATTTAAAAACAGAGACAGAGAAGTGATTATTTAGGGTAACCAAAAGAGCTCAAAAAAAATGTGGGACTTAGCCTATTAAATTGTTTGCAATTTTTGGGAGTGCCACAAAAAGTTTGGAGGCCAGAGGAATCCAATTGCATTTTTCACAAATAAAATAGCACTTTAAAATTTTGAAATTGGATTGTAATAATTGCTACAGTCCATCTTAGCTCTTAGGTGATGTTGTTTTCCTTAACAATTTAATGTTATGGAATTTTGGCTAAATGATGAATTATTTTGCATCAACTTTGGTGCAACTCCATATCTCACTTGCAAATTGAATTTCATTTCAAAGAGGAATTTCAAATGATATTTGAATCAAAGTTGATCAAGCACTGTTTAGCAAAACGATCAGCTTTAATCACAGTGGGTTACTGTAGCATGACACTGGGGGTGTTACAGTTTTTCCCTTGAAGAGGAAAGGGTGATGCAACACAGTAGAGATAAGTATTTCCCTCAGTTAAGAACCAAGGTATCAATCGAGTAGGAGAAGAATGCACAAATCACCAACACCTGCACAAACAATCAAACACTTGCACCCAACGCGATAAAGGGGTTGTCAATCCCTTCACGGTCACTTGCAAAGGTGAGATCTGATAGTGATAGATAAACAAAAGATAAAATATTTTTGGGTTTTTTGGTATATAGATCTAAAAATAAAAGATTGCAAAATAGTAGATTGGAAAGTAATATGATGGAAAATAGACCCGGGGGCCATAGGTTTCACTAGAGGCTTCTCTCATGAAGGCAAATAATATGGTGGGTGAACAAATTACTGTCGAGCAATTGATAGAAAAGCGCATAGTTATGACGATATCCAAGGCAATGATTATGTAATATAGGCATCACGTCCGTGTCAAGTAGACCGACTTCAGCCTGCATCTACTACTATTACTCCACACATCGACCGCTATCCAGCATGCATCTAGAGTATTAAGGTCATAAAGAACGGAGTAACGCCTTAAGTAAGATGACATGATGTAGAGGAATAAACTCAAACAATATGATGAAAACCCCATCTTTTTATCCTCGATGGCAATAATACAATATGTGTCTCGCTACCCCTACTGTCATTGGGTGAGGACACCGCAAGATTGAACCCAAAGCTAAGCACCTCTCCCATTGCAAGAAAAACCAATCTAGTAGGCCAAACCAAACCGATAATTCGAAGAGAAATACAAAGATATCAAATCATGCATAAAAGAATTCAGAGAAGATTCAAATAATATTCATAGATAAGCTGATCATAAATCCACAATTCATCGGGTCTCGACAAACACACCGCAAAAGAAGATTACATCAGATAGATCTCCAAGAACATCAAGGAGAACTTTGTATTGAAGATCAAAGAGAGAGAAGAAGCCATCTAGCTACTTGCTATGGACCAGTAGGTCTGAGGTAAACTACTCACGCATCATCGGAAGGGCAATGTACTTGATGTAGAAGCCCTCCGTGATCGAATCCCCCTCCGGCGGGATGCCGGAAAAGGCACCAAGATGGGATCTCACGGGAACAGAAGGTTGCGGCGGTGGAAAAGTGTTTTCGTGGATGCCTCTGGTGGTTTTGGAATATATGTGAATATATAGGAGGAAGGGCTAGGTCAGAGGAGCCCCGAGGGGCCCACAAGGCAGGCCCCCCCCCCCTAGGGCGTGCCCTTCACCCTTGTCGCTGCCTCGCGGCTTTTCTGACTTGGACTCCAAGTCCCCTGGGTGTCTTCTGGTCCAAGAAAAACCATCGTGAAGTTTTATTCCGTTTGGACTCCATTTGGTATTCCTTTTCTGCGGGGCTGAAAAACAAGGAAAAAATAGAAACTGGCACTGGGCTCTTGGTTAATAGGTTAGTCCCAAAAATAATATAAAATAGCATATTAATGCATATAAAACATCCAAAACAGATAATATAATAGCATGGAACAATCAAAAATTATAAATACGTTTTAGACGTATCACAACCCACCCCTTTGCCTTGGGGGCCAAGTCTCCTAAGGTGTGGGGGGGGGCCAAAAACCATCTAGGGTTTCCCCTTGTTGGCCGCCGCCCCCTAGATTGGATCTAGGGGAGCCCCATCCTCCTCCCTTCCCCTATATATAGAGAGGTAGAGAGAGGGCAGCCGCACCCATATGGATTTATTCGTGCCACGGCGTTGCTCCTCCTCTCCCTCATAGCTATCTTCTTCTCCATAGTGCTTAGCGAAGCTCTGCTGATATTTCTCCACCACCACCGCCACCACGCCGTCGTGTTGCCGGAGGGCTCGAGCTACTACTTCACCATCGCTCGCTGGATCGAGGAGGTGAAGGCGTCATCAAGCCGTACGTGTGTTGAACGCGGAGGTGCCGTCCGTTCGGCACTAGATCGGGAGTTCGCGGGATGGATCGTGATTGGATCGCGAAGACGTTCGACTACATCAACCACGTTTCTTAACGCTTCCACTTAGTGATCTACAAGGGTATGTAGATCCAATCTCTCCTCTCGTAGATGGTCATCTCCAAGATTGGATCTTGGTGAGCGTAGGAAAATTTTTGTTTCCCATGCAACGTTCCCCAACACGGACATCATTCATGAATGCAACGTGAAGTCGCTAGTGTACCGATGGTACACCATCCAAATCACCGTCGTTAAATTTTATATAGCGGTTGTTCAGCTGGAGGCAATATGGTCATTGCGCGCGGCAGCCATGGAGATCATAAGTTTTGCTTCTTCTTGCTCAACTTATTGATTGATTCATTCATTCACTCAATGTTGCTCTACATATTGTGTAGCTTTTACGCATTGTCGTGATGTACCACAAGTTAAAGGGTAGACTATTTACGCACATATATTGTTGGATGAAACTCAAGGGGCGGTACGTGTGGGACAACATGATCCGTTCATGAAAGCTTGTTGATCATCTGGTTAATCTCATTGAATTTGAACTATTGTTGTACTAGACTTATTTGCATGCTATGTATAAATGATTTGTGCTATTTTCTATGTGAACTTTTATGAATTTCGTCGTGATGATTTTTTCGGTCAATTTCGGTTTGGAATGTATGTGGATAGTGTTGGATTGCCGTCTCCTGCATCTGTGTCCGCGGAGTAGTCTTCTTTGTTTATGGATGGATGCAGTGTTTGGTTTGCGGGTCAACATTGAAGATGCCCTTAGGTTACCCATTGAGGCAAAAGAAAAGATATATATATATATATATATATATATGACAAATTTTATATACCACCGCTGGTAGTTACCACCACTTGAGTTTTGTATTTTGTATGTAGTATCTATCAAATTAGAGAGTATGTACGCGTAGTATGTAGTGTAGTATATAAGAATATTTAGGTAGTGTCTATCGTATTTTAAGTATGCTTCTTTTTATGTACAAATATATATGTATTTCATAAATATAATTAAACCACGGGCCAACTTACAATTTTTTTATGTAACTCACTTAGAATTATCTTATGTATAGTATATTAACATATCTATAATGATAAAGTAGTATATATAGTACCACATGATAATATATATGAGACATGTGGGGTAGGATATATATATATATATATATATATATAGAGAGAGAGAGAGAGAGAGAGAGAGAGAGAGAGAGAGAGGCACTATTCTAATCCCAGGATCAGAATAACTATTTGGATCACAGCGCTCTATATAGGGCCCGAAGAGGCCTTCCTGAACTCCCGAAGCCACGGAGAAAAAAAAACCCACCCAGTCCCGCACCTCCCGGGCCGCCCCCTCCCCTTCCCTGGGAACCAGCCACCGCGCCGCCACTGGTCCTAAATCCGGCCGCCGTGCCGCTCCCTCCCCGGGATCCGGCCGCCGCGACACCACCGCCCCCGGATCCGCCCACCGGACCTCCTCCTTCCCCCGGATCCGGCCGGGACTGATCCCACCGCCGCCTGCCGCCACCAAGCACCGGCGTGCGACCCCGACGCCGCCTACCGCCATGAAGCGCCGGCGCGCGACCCCGTCACCTACCTCTGGTACGCCGCCGCGCCTCCGCTGCCACCTAGGCTGCCCCTGACATCACCCAGCTCCTCCTCTGGCGACAACCCCCTGCGACGCACGCCTCGTTGTTCTGCCCCGGACACGGGCGCCTCCCCGTCCACCCTCCAACGACCGAAATCAGCTCCGCCCGCCGTAGCAGAGGACAGGCCCCGTTCGTGGCCTCCCCTCCCCTCCGCCCGTGTGCGAGAGAGGTTTCGGCAGGCAGTGCCCTCCGCTTCGGTGTGACCTTCCCTGTGCTCTGGCGCGGCCTGCCCTCCCCTCTGGTGTGACCTGCTCTCTGGTACGGCCCGCCCTCCTCCAGCACACCTGCACTCTGCTCCGTCGGCGCAACGACCGAGCACCAGACTCCCTTCTCTCTCCACTACGACGGCAGTGCGGGTGGCTAGTGTCTGAAGTTCAGTTGTATCTGTATGTTTCAGTTTTATCTCAAAAAAAATCTGACAAGACACAAATTTGTTATGCAGCTGACCCAGTGTACAACCTTCTCATTCTAAAATTGCTACACTATTGCACATTTCTTCTCTTCGTCATGGTGTTGTTTCAAATGGATGTATATGGCCCAAAAAAATGTGCATTTTTATGGGAAATAGTTATTTATGTGAAAAGGTTCATGAATTGATGGCCAGGAAGTTCAACCCTATTACCTCTCTATTACCATGTATTTAAAAAAAGAAAAAAATGGTAGTTTATAAAAAAGGGAGGGAAAGATATGAGGAATTACAAAACACACACTGTAGTGCTTTCATGTAAACTAGAAGTTCAGAAAAAACTTAGGGGCGGAGTTTAAAAAAGCATCAAATTTCTTTTGAAATCCCCACAAGCTCAAAGACAACAACAAAAAGTATGGTCTCTTGTTAGAAAGGGATGATAGTACCTTTCAGTTATCTCACCATGGTTTTCAATTACAGTCCTTCAAGATTGACGAATAGAAATGTTGAAGTTCAACTAAAACAAGTGAGCATTTTCTAAAGTCAAAGTTTGTACAAATTATTTTTCCCAAGGATCAGAACAGAAACAAAATAATGTTAGTGTGCGCTACATATGTATGTTGGTACCAAGCTTTATGATGTATTGGTGTGCTATACTTGATGATGTATTGATTGTGCATGTAGCACACGAAGTGTATTTGTATTGTTCTATGGAATTTTCTTGAAGTTCATGTTTCCGAAATTCCTAAGTTCACGTGTACCATATACTGAAGAAATTCATCAATGAAAAATAAAAGACCGCCTTCGCCATTTCACCAACAGCAAAAAAATTCCTAAACATGTCGCGAGACAAAAAAACAAAACTTCACAAGATATAACATAGTAAGTTCGTAGAAAGTGGAAAAAAACATAAATTTGTTTTGTAAGTTTAACCATTTCTAAAAAATACCTTGAAGTTCAGATTTAAATAATCGGGCGGTTCAATGTTTATTACAAACCTGTGCTTTTCCCCGTTACTGTAGAATAAACCAAGAAGTTCAAAAAATAAAAAATGGAGATGTTTGAAAAGTTTATAAAAAAGGGTGTTTCTACATTTTACTAAAAAAATGGAGAAGTTCAAATTTAAATAACATAGAAGTTCAAAATGTTTATTCCAAAACCAAGAAGGTCAAATTAAAAAAACCGAGCAGTTTAAAAAGTTTGTAAACATGGATTTGCCACTGTTTTTTAAGATCTACATTTTCCCTTTACTAATGAATAACACCAAGGAGTCCTAATTAAAAAAATGAAGTTGTTTGATGTTTATAAAAATTGAAGATTTTCCTCCATACTAAAGATTAAAACCAAGAAGTTCAATTTTAAAAAACGAAGTAGTTCAATGCATATTAAAAACTCAGTTTTTCTCGTTACTAAATAATAAAACCAAGAAGTTAAATTTTTAAAAGCAGAGCAGTTTGATATTTATTAGAAAACTCAGTTTTTTTCAGTTACTAAAGAATAAGACCAATAAGTTCTATTCGAAATAATGAAGAAGTTCGATGTTTCTAACAAAACTCAAATTTTCACATTTCTAAAAAACACACAAAAGAAGTTAAAATAAAAAACTTAGAGCGGTTCGAAGAATATAAAAAACTCAGATTTGTTGCAAGAAGTTCACATGCACCTTCGTGCACGGTTCAGAATTTATATTGCGGGGCGTTCGACCTCTAATTACATTTGTGGATTTTTTAACACCCGGGGACTATGCCACCCCTATGGGTGGCAATGCCACCCCATGTTATCCCCGTTCAATGCATGCCTCGTGATTCGTGCAAACACTATGCTATCATCATTCCTTTATGGGGATTCATTTAATGAAGCATGCTAATTATCACACTAATACGGTTCTAGTAGAGTATGTGTTAGACTAGGGGTATCAAAATATTATGGCATGAATACTTAACCAAAAAGATTCCCTAATAGTATAAAAAGTAGTATAACTTATTAACTTTCTATAATAGTACAAAAAAATATTGGTGATTAAAACTTATATTCCTAAAAGAAGTTCCCCATGAACTCAGAAAAGATTCCCCAAAAAAGATTCATGCGTATACACATGTATGAACATTTAACCTAGTTAATACTTAGTGCTATGAACTCGTCTCAGTGCAATTAGACAAATGGAAGACTAATCAATGGCAGGCATAAAAGATGCTACACGGATCTCAAAGCCAGATCAGACGGAAGACAGAGGGGTGGCAATACCCACGGGTGGCAAAGACATATATATAGCCGGTCTATTCTGCTAATATTAGCAGAATAGTTATTCTGCTAACACTTACGAACTGCACGCTCAACGTGAGGGCACTGCAGTTTTTGTAGGAAAGGTACTGCAATACAGAGACTAGTGAACTTCGTGTTGGAAAAAACTGCACGCGGTATTTTTTTCGGTACTGTTTTCACTCTAGTTTTTAAACCGTTTGTCGGAACGAGACGTGTAATATACCGTTGAGAAGCTATGGATTAGGCGCAACTTCGCCATGTAGAATTTTGTTTGAGATTCCTCACGGTTTAAGAGCAGTTTCGAAAATTGGGCGGCTCACGACGAGTGGCAACGAGCGTTTTTTCGTGTTTTTTTCTAAACCGCTCGTCGGAACGAAGCAAATGATACGCCGTTGGAAAGATATCGCCGAGGCGCAACTTTTTTATATGTATTGTTTTCTCTAATTCGTTACGGTTTAAGAGCAGTTTTAAATTTACTAAATCGCGGAATCATGTTTTTTGAAAATTTTGTAATTTCCGGTACTGTTTTCGCTCCAGTTTTTGAACCGTTTTTCGAAACGAGGCGTGTGGTACGCCATTGCAAAGCTACGGACGAGGCACAACTTTCATATGTAGAAATGTTTTTGAGATTCCTTACAGCTTTAAGTTAATTTTGTAAATCGTGCAGCGGACGACGAGTGACAGCGGCCGTTTTTTCATGAAATTTTTACAAAACATTGGTCGGAATGATTCAAATGATACACCTTTGGGAAGATATTGTGGCGCCCCGCCTGATTACCACTGTAGCCAGACGGTCGCCACGCATACCAGCCCAGGAAATCACTCTGGCATGCGCGTTTACAACAAGTATCAAGAACACAGGCATTTCTATTAATGGATATATAAGTCTTACATGATATTTTACAAGGGTGATGGCAGCGGAAAAGATCTATCTAAGGTAGCAGGGTCCTGGTGCGGCTCCAATCCACAGGGATCTGACTGGGTTACTCTTCTAGCCCGCGAACGCTTCGGCTCCTCAACGACGGACGGCGGATCCTTATGTGAACCTGGCCACATTGAAGGCCGCTGAGTACTTTAGAATGTACTCGCAAGCAAACCAACTAACATATACACCAAGCAAAGCAATCCATGGCATTCAAGCATGCATTTGTTATTAGAGCAATATGAATTATCATGGCATAACAGGTTTATCCAGCAATATAACTACTAAAGTAAAATACAGTAAAGTAAAGCATATCAAGTAAATAATCCATACTCCGAATAATCTCAGGATCCAATCCAACTCTTTCGGTCATCCGACCATCTCCTTCATAGCCATCCCAAGGCTAACATATCATATCCCTGACATCATCCGATGTCTATGCATCCCCACTGTAAATCTGATAAACTTACTCTCTTCCGGGTTGTCCCACAACCCTCAGAATTCTCATGATCCACATAGTACTTTCGATCAGAAGGCGAGTTCTTCCATCATTATTACGGTTGACCACCAAGCGAGGCCTGGACGGACTGTCCAATACCGTGGACGCGGCTATTCGAATAGATTTTTCACTCTGCAGAGGTTGCGCACTTTACCCACACCATGGAGCACCTGGCCTCGTGATCCCATTCAGGTGGACCAGTGTTGCTCCAACGAAACCTGCCTGACCCGTGACTATTCCATCGTACCACC
This sequence comes from Thinopyrum elongatum, assembly GCA_011799875.1. Lineage (NCBI taxonomy): Eukaryota > Viridiplantae > Streptophyta > Magnoliopsida > Poales > Poaceae > Thinopyrum > Thinopyrum elongatum. The sequence goes on along the minus strand of CM022302.1, from coordinate 64,443,496 downwards.
GGCAATCATTCTCCCCCGGAGTCCTGCCCTGGGTGGCCCCTGTGTCACCTCGTGACACCTGCCACCGTCGTGGCCAAACAAACTGTCCCAAACGGGGACTCCCGGGTTAAACAATCAACTGGGCTCACAAGGTTATCGCCGCCTACCGGGCCAGGGTAGCGCGCACGCATAACCTTCCCTGTGTGGAGGTACCGGTGAAAGAGCACGAGGTCAGACCAAGTCAAGGCCGTCCCATACCGGCAAATGTGGTTGCACGGATAAGCCCGGATAGGTGACTCCCGATCAACCGACTAGGTTTAGTTTTAGCCATCATTTAGCAAGCATGGTTATCAATCACAACAGGTTGAGGAGGCAGCGACTATGCTTTTAAGTAAATCAGCTTGAATTATCATATAGCAAACTCATGCAAGTAACGTAAACAGTAAGTGCAATCTAGCAGAAGTTTAATTATTTCTACCATAGTCATAATTATTAAATAAACACGCAAGAATAACACAGAGCAAATGCTTTAGGGCATATATCAGATGGTCGGTTTGCCTGGGGTCGAAGAATACTCCGGGAAGAAGTGCGGTAGACTTGCAGGAAAATCTACCGGAAAAGATTCCCTCTCGGAGGGGCTGAATGAAGGGTAGGGGCAAAATGGTCATTTTCAGAATGTGTAAACATTATGAAAATGATTCCACCGGAACGGGCTCGACGAACTGAAGATGTGAGCATTGGTTTCACCTGAATCGGAGTTACGGTTACGGAGATACGGTTGTTCGTTCGTTAGCAGAAAAACAAATAATAATATATGCTTTTCTGATGCTAACGGGTGAACGCTCATAAAATAGTGGATTTGGCCAGCAGGGTTTAGACAGAAGGCGTATTTCAGCAAATACGTTTTCAAACAGAGAAAACGTATTCTATCCCGAAGAAGGAACGGAATACGCTTTCTAAATGTGAATACGCAATCCACGAACTACGCTTCCACTTATTCACGTGGGGCCGAGGCTTAGGTCGCTGACGGCTGGGACCCACTGGCAGGCGAGGGGGAGCGGGCGTCGTCTTCCTCCCGTGTGTGCTCGGCTGAGCAGGAGGGCTCAACCGACGATAGCCGGCGGCACGAGCCATCCCCGGCGAAGCTCCGCCTACTGCTGTGATCAGGAGGACGAGGCGCACCCATTCATGGTTGGCACGACCGCCGGGAACCGCGGGGGCGAGCGAAGCATCAACCGCGGCGGCGGACGGTGTCGGCCGGAAATGGGCACGAAGCTACGGCCTTGGAGAGGAAGCAGCGAGCTGCGGGGCGGGTCTAGGGCGGTGGTGGAGGCCTTTGGTGGAGAAAGAAGGAGAGGAGGGGCTTGGGGCAGCTCGAATTTAGGAGGACCGAGGCGGTGGCCATGGTGGCATAGAGAGGCAAAGGAGGGACTCCGGCGAGTGGTTGACGGGCCGGGGAGGCTGCTAGGAGGGAGAGGGAGGAGCTGGGGTGGTTGGGGATGCACGGGGAGGCTCGGGCCGTGGCCTACTTATAGGCGGCCATAGCGTGCTGGTGAGGATGCCGCCGTGGCGTGCTTATCTCCTTCCTGGAGCTCTGGCGAGGTGGCAAGAGGGGAGAGGTGCCGACCTGATGCGCTGCAGAGGGAGTGGACGGCTCGGGGAGGAAGAAGCCAACGAGAGGGGAAGACGACGATGCTCACGGACGGGACAGTGCCGCGGCGGCGACTGTCGTGGCATGAGGAGGAGGAAATAAGAGGGGAGAAGGTGCGAGAGAGGGGTACGTGGACGTCGCGGAGCCACCAGAGATGCCCGGACGAGCGAAGGCAGGCCGGAGGTGACCGAACGGGGCTGACGAAGTGCAGAGCGCCATTTTGGCGCGCTCTCTGGGTGGTCAGCAAGGGCACCACGTGTCCAGGGCACCGGATGGCTCTAGGACCTTGTCCAACACTCTCCTCGCTGCTCAAATAGATAAGATATGAAGCTGGGATCAACTCGAAGGCTCTGGGGTGGGTGAAACTTGCAGAAAAAGATTCTGACAGCAAGGTGTTTGTAGAGATTTTTGGAGAGATCACTGAGTGAAATGATCTGGTTCTTGGCATGGAGCAATGATCTACCAAGGTGACTACCGTGGTAAATTTTGGGGCCATTTGGATAAGAATTGAGGACACTTGCTGTAGAATGGACCCCACTGGTCAGAAATGTAAACTTTGATGTGGCACTCACATACCAGCTTGGATTGAGCTGAAATTTGGAGGAGGTGAGTGATTTGAACAAATGAAGCCTCTGTAAATGTTTCATACCATTTGGGTACACCAAAATGGTACTTGCTTCACAGAGGTTCCAAATGGACAGAAACTTAGGAAAAATGTTGGGGAAGAATGCATAGATGGATTGAGCTGGTTTTTGGTTTCCATGAGTTATTTTTCAATGCTAATCACCATGAGAAATTTTAGCTCAAATGGATCAAGGGTTCAAGCACTTCCTTTACAAACTGGAAATCTGGACAGAATTTGCAAATGGATGCTGTGCTCAAAATTTGAACTATGGAACTTGGGTTCTTGATGGAAATGGTGAAGATATGGATAGGAGACGCTCCACAATTTATTTGGGATTCTTCCTGGCTACCAAAATGGTAGTTCCTTCAGAAACTGCCAAAATGCAATATTGGCTTTAAATAGGAAAATGCAATTTCCCCTATTTAATTATGGCCAATATTTTTATGGGAGCTCAATATGATCACAAAGAATATCTCCACAAGTTTTCATGAACTTTGGAGATGGATAGATATTTTCCTGGATTTAATTCCTTTAACTGGCAGAAAAAGGAATTAATTATAAATGAAAAATATTGCAAATGACTTGTCAATATTTTTAAATATCCAGGGTTTATAGATGGAGGATGATCACTTGGAAAAGTTTGGAAGGCAACAGATCAAAGGAAATCAGGGTTCCTTTGTAAGGAAAGAGATCAGGGTTTCCCTTCCGGTAATTCGGAAGGTAGGGTTTCGGTGGCAAAAACCCTGAGAACATATCTTGGGTGGCAAGGTTGGACTAAAGAGAATCTCTAGTTGGATAGGGAAGGCAAGGTTAAATGACCATCTTCATATACCCAAGAGCTAAAGAAATCCGATAACACCGAGGAAAAAAGAAGGGAGTCAAATCCCGCGAAGGAAAAAAAACAGGAGCGAAAACCAGGGTGTTACAAACCTACCCCCCTTAAGGAAATCTCGTCCTCGAGATTTCCGGGCTAACCTCCCGAGGAAGGGGCACTTACCTGTGTGCGACTTGGATCCATTAGCGATCTCATCTTCGTTGGTTCACTGCCCTTTTAACTGCCTCTTCTGATGGACCATGTGTTGTCTCTGCACACAAGTGTTGCCGATAATAAGCAGTTGATGGATAATTCCGCCGGAAAAGATTCCCTCTTGGAGGGGCTAAATGAAGGGTAGGGGAAAAATGGTCATTTTCAGAATGTGTAAACATTATGAAAATGATTCCATCGGAACGGGCTCGACGAACTGAAGACGTGAGCGTTGGTTTCACCTGAATCGGAGTTACGGTTGCGGAGATACGGCCGTTCGTTCGTTAGCAGAAAAACAAATAAAAATATATGCTTTTCTGATGCTAACGGGTGAAAGGTCTTAAAATAGTGGATTTGGCCGGCAGGGTTTAGACAGAAGGCATATTTCGGCGAATACGTTTTCAAACAGAGAAAACGCATTCTGTCCCGAAGAAGGAACGGAATACGCTTTCTAAATGTGAATACGTAATCCATGAACTACGCTTCCACTTATTCCCGCGGGCCCGAGGCTTAGGTCGCTGATGGCTGGGACCCACTGGCAGGCGAGGGGGAGCGGGCGTCGTCTTCCTCCCGCGCGTGCTCGGCTGAGCAGGAGGGCTCGACCGGTGATAGCCGGCGGCACGAGCCATCCCTGGCGGAGCTCTGCTTACCGCTGTGATCAGGAGGACGAGGCGCACCCATTCATGGGTGGCACGACCGCCGGGAAGCGCGGGGGCGAGCAGAGCATCAATCGCGGTGGCGGACGGTGGCGGCCGGAAATGGGCACGGCGCTGCGGCCTTGGAGAGGAAGCAGCGAGCTGCGGGGCGGGTCTAGGGCAGTGGTGGAGGCCTCTGGTGGAGAAAGGAGAGGAGGGGCTCGAGGCAGCTCCAATTTAGGAGGACCGAGGCGGTGGCCGTGGCGGCATAGGGCGGCGAGGAGGGACTCCGGCGAGTGGTTGACGTGCCGGGGAGGCTGCTAGGAGGGAGAGGGAGGAGCTGGGGTGGTTGGGCATGCTCGGGCCGTGGCCTACTTATGGGCGGCCGTGGCGTGTGGATGAGGATGCCGCCATGGCGTGCTTATCTCCTTCCTGGAGCTCCGGCGAGGTGGCGAGAGGGTAGAGGTGCCGACCTGACGCGCTGCAGAGGGAGTGGACGGCTCAGGGAGGACGGAGCCAACGAGAGGGGAAGACGACGATGCTCACGGGCAGGACAGTGCCGTGGCGGTGACTTCCGTTGCGTGAGGAGGAGGAAAGAAGAGGGGAGAAGGTGAGGAAGAGGGGTACGTGGACGTCGCGGAGCCACCAGACATGCCCAGACGAGCGAAGGCTGGCCGGAGGTGACCGAATGGGGCTGACGAAGTGCAGAGCGCCATTTTGGCGCGCTCTCTGCATGGTCACCAAGGGGACCACGTGTCCAGGGCACCGGATGGCTCTAGAACCTTCTCCAACACTCTCCTCGCTGCTCAAATAGATAAGATATGAAGCTGGGATCAACTCGAAGGCTCTGGGGTGGGTGAAACTTGCAGAAGAAGATTCTGACAGCAAGGTGTTTGTAGATATTTCTGGAGAGATCACTAAGTGAAATGATCTGGTTCTTGGCATGGAGCAATGATCTACCAAGGTGACTACCGTGCTAAATTTTGGGGCCATTTGGATAAGAATTGAGGACACTTGCTGTAGAATGGACCCCACTGGTCAGAAATGTAAACTTTGATGTGGCACTCACATACTAGCTTGCATTGAGCTGGAATTTGGAGGAGGTGAGTGACCTGAACACATAAAGCCTCTGTAAAAGTTTCATACCATTTGGGTATACCAAAATGGTACTTGCTTCACAGAGGTTCCAAATGGACAGAAACTTAGGAAAAATGCTGGGGAAGAATGGATAGATGGATTGAGCTGGTTTTTGGTTTCCATGAGTTATTTGTCAATGTTAATCACCATGAGAAATTTTAGCTCAAATGGATCAAGGGTTCAAGCACTTCCTTTGCAAACTGGAAATCTGGACAGAATTTGCAAATGGATGCTGTGCTCAAAATTTGAACTATGGAACTTGGGTTCTTAATTGAAATGGTGAAGATATGGATAGGAGAAGCTCCACAATTTATTTGGGATTCTTCCTGGCTACCAAAATGGTAGTTCCTTTAGAAACTGCCCAAAATGCAATATTGGCTTTAAATAGGAAAATGCAATTTCCCCTATTTAATTATGGCCAATATTTTTATGGGAGCTCAATATGATCACAAAGAATATCTCCATAAGTTTTCATGAACTTTGGAGATGGATAGATATTTTCCTGGATTTAATTCCTTTAACTGGCAAAAAAAGGAATTAATTATAAATGAAAAATATTGCAAATGACTTGGCAATATTTTTACATATGCAGGGTTTATAGATGGAGGATGATCACTGGAAAAGTTTGGAAGGCAACGGATCAAAGGAAATAGGGGTTCCTTTGTAACGGAAGAGATTAGGGTTTCCCTTCCGGTAATTCGGAAGGTAGGGTTTCGGTGGCAAAAACCCTGAGAACATATCTTGGGTGGCAAGGTTGGACTGAAGAGAATCTCTGGTTGGATAGGGAAGGCAAGGTTAAATGACCATCTTCATATACCCAAGAGCTAAAGAAATCCGATAACACCGAGGAAAAAAGAAGGGAGTCAAATCCCGCGAAGGAAAAAAACAGGAGCGAAAACCAGGGTGTTACAAACCTACCCCCCTTAAGAAAATCTCGTCCTTGAGATTTCCGGGCTTACCTCCCGGGGAAGGGGGACTTACCTGTGTGCGACTTGGATCCATCAGCGATCTCGTCTTCGTTGGTTCACTGCCCTTTTAACTGCCTCTTCTGATGGACCATGTGTTGTCTCTGCACACAACTTTCCTTGAATCCTTCTCTTTCCTGTCAGGTGTACCTTTCGTCCAGATAGTGGTGTTGCTGGGTGGGGTAGCGGGTAATACCAACAGACAGCTCGGCTTCCATGGCCTGGAAGTGACTGCTTTAGGTTTTATTGCGATACTTCGTACTCTGACTGTCACGGGCAAGCCATCCTTTTCTGGTACCAGGCTCACGTGCTTGTATGACCTCGAGTGAGTGAGAGTGGCTTTCTTTTTGCCGTGTCAGAATGCTCAGTCTGGCTGTGGGTTCCATACTGATGTTTCCTTCTGTCTTAGGCATTCTGACTTTGTCTTTAGATGATCCACAATTCAAGGAACAACATGACCGAGCTATTGCTGCTTTATCCCCAACTGAGATGTCAGGCATGATCACAAAGTAATCATAGACAATAATCTCTTATTCCCAATGATGTCATGATGTCTACGAGTTGTTGATGCTGATGTGCTTTGAGCCATTCTTTCTGAATGTCTAGTTTCAAACTCTATCACTCGTGGAGATGGCTCTGTCATATATAGACTCTGTAGTCCTTGCTATGACCACTGAGTTGAGCATAGTATCGCTATCATTCGGTGTATCTTTCGGAACATAGCCTCTTGTCTTGATTGATCACTACTACAAAAATGGCTATAGCTAATATGGACATTAATGGCGCACCATGTATGTGGTGCGCCACTGCTATATAGCAGTGGCGCACCAGATATGGGTGCGCCATTGGTGGCCATATTACTAATGGCGCACCTGGTGTGTGGTGCGCCATTACTAGTTTTGTCCTGGCCCCACACCGCTCCCCAGACTTAGCAGTGGCGCACCAGGGGAAAGTGCGCCATTGCTAGTGTTAACTAGTAATGGCGCACCAGTAAGAGATGCGCCATTGCTATCTATACGTATGGCGCACCCCCTACCAGTGCGCCATTACTATCACCCCTTATCCCCTCCCTCTCGTCACGTTCTCTCCCCTCCCCTTCCTCCTGACACACCCACCCACCTCCCTCGACTTCGATCTAGATCGGGAAGCCCCGGCCGCCCGCCTCTTCCTCTCCCTCCCGACCACGGCGAGCCCCCTTCCCCCTCCCTCACACCAGATCCAGGGCATGGAGCCGTGGTGAGCTCCTTCCCCAACCCTCCTCACCGGATCCAGAGGAGAGCTGGTGACCACGTCCTCCGGCGAGGGCGTTGCTCCGGGGTGTGGAGGCCGCCGAGCTGCAGGAGGAGGAGCTCCCCGCCACCCCAGATCCAGCCGCCACGGCCATAGCCGGGCTTCCAGATCCTCGTCGTCGTTGAGCTGGCCCATGATCGATGAACGGCGGCAGATCCGGCGGCAAGGCCAAGGTGCCGCAGGTGATGGCGCCGATGGAGGGTGGTTTCTTCTCCACGTCCACACGCCGGGAGAGGAAGAAGCCTCCGCGTTGTTCTACAGCAAGTTCGGCAACAGGGGACGCGCGGCCGTCCTCCTCCTCCTCTGCATCCATGGCGCTCATCCCGGAAGGTACTGCGCCTCTCCCGCATTAATCCTGCTTCTGAATCGATCTGCACAGCTGATTTTTGCCTATTGCTCTGTTTGCCAGCAGGGGAGGTACCGCTGGAGCTCTAAGGCGGCCTTAAACACCACCGATCTGGTCGGAGGTTGGGCAGATAAGGCCCTGCGTCTCCTGCTCCTTCCCATGTACGTGTTCATCCCAGTCTCTGACTCTCTGTCCAGACTTAACTACGTAGCGGCTACCTAGTATGGATATGATTACGAGCTAGCCGGATTGGATTATGTAGCCTACCTCAATGCTTAATTAGTCTGGCGGTTTGTTGCACGCATACATGCATGCATCATGGTAGAGAATTGAAATCACTAGCTCTAGCTACTTCGTGGTTGAATGGTTTGCATTGCAGTGTACGATCAAATTCTGTACATCTAACATTTGATGAACTAGATGCAGCTTGCTTTTGATTCAGATGATTTATATCTGTGTATGATGCGTTAAAAAATATCTCTGTACGAGTCCTACGCAGGTCATCGTTGGAGGAGAGGATGATGGTGAAGCAACAGAGGATGATGGTGCCCGGCCATGGCGAGCGAGGAAGCCCCAAGATTGATAGGTGGCTCTCTCCTGTCGTAAGTTCAGATGTCGCACATCCTGTATGTTGTGCAAATCGGAGAGATCCAGAATGCTTTTCTCATGTATTTTTGTTATCTCACGTATGGATTTGGGGCGTATTTCAAGCAGGTAATAACCTACTCTGATGCTTTCGCTCTAAGAGAAAAGTGTGCCACCCCTATCCTCAAGCAGGTAATAATTAATCATTTATGAGCTGATGGACAACAATTACTCTATTCTTCCACCACTGCATCACTCGATCAAATGTCATCATGTATCAATGATGTGAATATGTGAAAAAAATCGTCTGTGCTCTGTTTTCTTATTTGGATGAAAACCAGGCAGTGTAGTTATTTTTTATAGTTTATACACATACTACACTGTTAATTAAAGGTTGTAACCTCACTGTCACGCTAATGGACGCAAAAAAAAAAGAGTGGTAGTACTATCAATGGTTCAGTCAGCGCCTCAACAGCGTCTGCACTACTTCTGATATTGTTTTTCAGTAGCTTTTTTCTGCACCTTTTTCTTTCAGTTCTTAGTGCTGCTGCCCCATGAACACATTTTTTTAATTTGACTGTACATTCAAATGAAGCCTTTGTTAAGTATACACTCCAAAATTCAGTTAACAGTAGCCTAACTGAATTTTCTGTTTCTGAATTTATAAACTCACTTTATATTCAGTTTATAAATTAACAGTAGCTTCAAAATTAAGTATCATTCGCATGGATCAACTGTTATTTTATTTTGTGGAGGATAAAGTTCAGATCATGAATAATGGCATTACAAGTGAACTTGGCACAATTACACATGTCCTGAACCTCATAGAATCTGACACTAGCAAGTCTTCATTGGCATGCAAGTACTACTTTTACATTGTCATGACAGGAACAATTAATTTGACATGTATCATTGGTACTGCTAAAACATTTCGTTCATATTTTAACAAATTTGGTGAAGACCACTTCATATGTATTTTGCATATATGAATTATCTCCTGTTGCTTTCTAAGATGTTAGTTCTTTCAGTTCTAGCCCTCCTATCTTTAATTCCTGGCTGCTGGACTACCTGCAGGACAACGAGTTCATCTGCGGCAGCTATCGCTGTGAGCAGTCCGTCCGCGACGCGCTCCGCAGCGTCTTCGCCGGGCACAACGAGATCCTCAACGTCTGGAAGTAAGTCGCCGGCCATCTGTTTCCTGATGAATTTTCTTTCTAGCTCAATGTGATCGGATCTGACTAGTACGTTAAGATTTGCTCTTGTTTTCTTTTCAAATAGTACTAGTAGTCTATATTCCAGTTGTGCGACTACCTGTAGCCACTTGAACCGATGAGAATTCTTCAAGCCTACCTATAGCCACTTGAACAGATGTCTATCTCAGATCTGCTCATCTAAAAAATCCAAGTGGAGTAGTATACTGGTAGTATAGTATAATAATATTATCAAAAGGTAAATGCCCTGATTATTTAGCTCTGTCAGATAAATACTCGTCGAAAGTGGGCTCCTATCAAAATTCATTTCCATTAGAATCTTACTCATACAATATTCACACCATGTAATTCTGGAAATATATGCTCATATCTAGTTCTGCATAAAAAATGACAGTATTGACATGTTATAAATAGTTTGTTTGTCTTTCTGTTTATTTTGTTACATTTTGCAGGGATAAAGTGAAGAAAAAGAAGAAAAGATTACTAGAAGATTAGTTTTAGGATTTTCTTTTATTTCCTTGCAATTTTCCTTTTATTGGATACTTGTAAAGACATTGTAATATTCTTACTATAATAAAAATTATGATTCTATTTCATTTTTTGTTTTTAAATTATTTTTCCTTATAGGTTGTTTTCTGTAAATTTGGATTTTTTTTTGTTTTCCAAATACATTACTAGTGGCGCATTTAAGCCTTTATTAGTGGCGCACCTTCCTTTATTACTAGTGGCGCACCTATAAGGCTATTAGTGCCGCACCTGGAGGGAATACCAGTGGAGCACCTAAGGGTTAGTAGTGGCGCACCATGTGGTGCGCCACTGGTATTTGGATTACCAATGGCGCATCAAAGGTGCGCCATTAGTAACAATTACTAATGGCGTGTTAATAATGGCGCACCCATAGTGCGCCATTAATAGCAATATGTGGTGCGTCACTAATAGCCTTTTTTCTAGTAGTGGATGGCCCATATTCATGATGAGTATGACATGTTGGCTGCATTGTTGTGGCCGTATATGCGAGAGTCTGACGAGGATTGATAATACCACTCTGTCCATAAAGCTGTATCTTGTTGACCGTCAGAGAGGTTGTTTGTCCACAACTTCTTTGTTCCTGGGGATTCCTTTGATGGGCCTGTCATGACCTGCCAACACGGCTCCTTGATTGTTTTCCCGGCTTGTCGGGCTTGTTCTCATAACTTGCTCTTGCATATCTCGTAGAGGTTGTTGTATTCATATCCTTCTTTCAACACGGGGGCCGATGCCCGCCGCCCGGGCCGACTCCGTTGTATGGATTCTCAAGGTGACATGCACAAATCGCTGGATAGCTCGACGAGATTCTCTGATGTAGTTTTCTGCCATCTGTATCACATCCCATATTGTTATGTTTTCAGGTGCAAGAGTACTACGGATTCCTTCCCCTGATGGCCTACCTCGCCGTGAACTACATGGACCGAGCTTCTCTGCATTTAAAAAACTGCATGCGCCTGCAATCCGTACTGTAGGATGCCACAAGGGAACCACAAACATGGTGAAATTAAAACATACAGCAAAGATGAACTACTAAAAAAATAGGACGCCGATATAGCGCTCACGTTCGGTGTGGGAGGCCCCGAGACCGAACGACTCGTTCGTACTGGAGGGGGGATCGATGCGAACGAATTCGTTCGGGACGAGAGCCCCCCCAGCGCGAACGCCCCCTCCCTGTCAACCCTGCAGCCCGTAGCGAAAAAAGCCCAACTGTTTCTTTGTTGTGCCAGATTAAAGCCCAGACTTTGCAGTGCTACGAAACAAAAATGTCATCAACGTTAAAGCACAAAAAATGGCATGGGTAATTTTTTTTTTCAATGACCCAAAAGGAAAATAGTCATGGCAATTTCCATCATACAAACAAAAAAAATTGCCATGGAAAATTCATAGTAAAAAATGCCATGGTATTTTTAATTAAATTTCCATAATTTGTATGCACAATTTGAACACAAAATTATGTGTGAGGAATTTGCCATGGTGTGGCAGTATAAATTGCCGTGTTTAAAAAATACAATTGCCATGGCACTAAAGAATAAAATTTATATCATGAAAACTAAAGAAAAAGAAAGGAATTTGCTATGGCCCATGATCTCAAAACATAAAATTACCATGGATTAAAAACTAAATAAAATTATTGCACTACCTATAATGAAATGTTTACACATGGCAAATTTAGTAAGTTTTTATTCAAAAAAAGATGGCAAATTTTGGAGATTTTGTCACTAAAACACATGGCAACTTTTTGAGCAAATGTAACTGGTACATGCATTTTTATTGAAAAAATATGGAAAAAACACTCATGAACAATAAGGAAATCTAGACTACATGACCAAAAAGTTGCCATGCTATATAGTGAATGAAATAAAAATTTGCCATGGCAAAAAAGTTAATTCGCCATGGCAATAAATTTAAATATTTGTCATGGCGATATAGGTAAATTTGCCATGTCAATTAAGGTAAAATTGCCATGTCAAAAATAGAAAGTAAAAATTTTCATGGCAATAAAAATTAAGAGTTGCCATGGCAAAAAAGGTTAATTTTCCATGGCAATAAATTTAAATATTTGCCATGGAGGTATACGTAAATTTGCCATGTCAATTAAGGTAAAAATGCCATGTCAAAAATAAAAAGTAAAAAATGACATGGCAATAAAAGTTAAGAGTTGCCATGGCAAAAAAGGTTAATTTTCCATGGCAATAAAATTTAAATATTTGCCATGGAGGTATAGGTAAATTTGCCATGTCAATTAAGGTAAAATTGCCATGTCAAAAATAAAAGGTAAAAATTGCCATGGCAATAAAAGTAAACAGTTGCCATGGCAATTTAGATAAATTTGACATGTCAATTAAGGTAATTTTTCCATGGCAAAAACAAAATGTTAATTTTATTGCCATGATATTTTACTATATACATGAAGGCACAAAAAAAATGTGGATTGAAAAATGCCATGGCGAATAAAAAGTAAAATTTGACATGGATGTAAAATTTATTTGCCATGGCAAGTAAAGAAGTAAATTTGCCATGAGCAAAGAGTAAATGTAAAAAAAGTTGCCATGTATGTAAAAAGTGTAAATTGCCATGTATGTGAAGGTTAAGTTGCCATGACAAAATAGAAAAAGGTTAGTTTAGCATGGCACTTCAAAAAAAAAGGAAAATTTGCCATTGGCAAAAGAAAAGGTAAAATTGCCATGGCAAAAACAGGGTAAATTTGCCATGGCTACAAAACTAAATTTGGCATGTTGCAAAATGAAACAATTTTGCCATGCCATTGTTACAAAAATTTCACATGGTCCATGCACTAGAAATGCCGTGATGCATAAAAATTAAATTTGCCATGACAATGAACTCTATTTGCCATCGTCTCACAAAATTGTAATTGCCATGCCATGGCAAAACATTCTTCTATTTCCCATCGTCTCATAAAAAGACACAACGAACTATGACAAAAAAATGCTTTTAGTTGCCATGGCAAAAAACACATCTATAAAAAAACTTATTTTAGTTGCCATGGCAAGTTTGCCATGTTTTTGAATATCTTAGATTGCTATGTTTTTGAACATCTTAAGTTGCCATGGCAAGTTTGCCATGTTCTTGAACATTTTAAATAAAGAATTTTGCCATGTTTGCCATACTTTTGAACATCTTAAGTTTGCCACAGCAAATTTATGCATATGTATGAACTAACTGAGGTAGTTCAAGGATCTAGATGACAGTACTGAACTGGAACAACCTATCAAATGACCTGATGCCAGCATCTAGCGTAGAACGGAAGAAAAACAGCTGCACATTTGATTGCCACTAAAGTGGCACGGCAAAATTGTGCTCCATGAGCAGGAAACTGGACAAAAAAATAGCACAGTTCTCTGATTAAAAAGAACAACTAGGTATTTTGTTGTATCTAAGTGCAGAACTCAAAACTAACACACATTTGTACCACAGATGCTGGAGCTCCCCGCGTCAGGAGCACATGCCGGCGATGAAAAAGCAGCAGATGTGCCGTGCTTCTCCATGCGCTTCCGTCGGTGCGTCTCGGCGAGCTGCCGTTGGATGTTGTGAGCAGCCGACTCACCATGGCCACCGTGCGCCGCGAGCAACCGGCTCACCCCGGCCACCCCGCGGGCGCCAAGTATTGTGCCGCCGCACCCGCGCCCGCGAGCCACTGCTCAGCACCGCGCGCCCGCGAGCACAGGTGCCATTCCGTAGACGGGAGCAGCCGTCGCCTCCTCCACCACCATTCTCCTCCCGAGTCACCGGCGGCAAAGTCCTCAACACCGCAACCACTGGAGACTGGACGACGGCTGATCTCCTATGTGCGGACACGGGCGTCACAACGGATCTGGTCGAGAGAGAGAGAGAGGAGAACTCGTCGCCGGCCGCGGCGGCGTGGGGAGCAAGCGGCGCACGCGCACACACGATGCGCGGAGGGCCCCCGAACAGCTCCGCTGGCCGAACCACGCGCTGACCGCCGCAACATCATCCCGCTGCTCTCCGAGCTCGCCGCCGTGGTCCTCGCCACACGCACCGGCCACCGTAGCTCGCCGGAGAAATGCGTAGCTGGCCGCCAGAGACCAAAGTGGAAATCGCCTCTTCCGGGCGGAGCTCCAGAAGCGAGGGGAGGATAGAGCAGGGGAGAAAGGGGAGAAATGGGGAATGGTGGAGTGGGTGGACCGTTCGTTGTGGGCGTCGTTATCCCCGAACGCTACCCCTCATCCGACGTGGCACTCTGATATGCTTTAAAATTAGTGCAGAAAAATGGACGATGATTAGAGCGTTCGGGGCGAGAAGCAAAAACACAGGTCGTTCGGCGGTTATCGTTTCCGAAAAAATAAGTATGTCGCCGGCCACCCTAGTGCAGTGCACTTGTCTCCCGCCGCGCGCGAACAAGTGTAGGAGAAAGCTGCAGGTGAGGGCCGTAGACTGCACGCTGGGTCGAGCTGCACTGCACGCCACGCTCAACAGCACTGCACGATGTGCTCGCTGGAAAGGGGCGCCACACCGGCCGCTCTTCAACTTGACGACCTCGTTTGTGGACTGCACGGGTGCGGTCGCCGGGCCCTCACGCTGTTCCGAGACGCTATGCACGAAGTGAGCTGCAGTTTGAACAAAAAAAACCCACCCGTACGGACGAAGTGAGCTGCATCGACGACGGGAGTGCTGCCGGACCTGCACAACAGAGGACAAGGAGGGAATCAGGCTAGCAGAAGAGAGGGTAGGGACATCAACATTCGCCACCGGAGGACGTCCGAGGAGCCCCGGAGCCATCCCTCGCCCGCGCACTGAAGATTTTCAACAGCAAAAACAAAACAAAAGTGAACAGCAAGAACTCGTGCGGCCAGGACCCGTCCGGCGGCGGAGGGGCAGGGTGGCCAGAACCGGCGCGCGCCTAATGGATCTGGGCAGGGGTGGAGCACCGGCAGCTCCAAACACCGGTTGTGGCCAGACGAGGGGCGGTGGCCAATCCTTGAAGGCTGATGCTCGTCAGGGAGGAAGGAGCTCACACTCGCACGCGAATTACACGGCCGTGGAACACCTACTGCACGCATGCAGTCCATCACGAGGGCCGCGGAAGGGGATAGGAGGTGATGACAGGCGCAACGCCGACGGTAGCGGAAGAGGCTTGCGGCGCGGGCGCGGAAGTCTGGGAAGAATCTCAGCGGGAGTTGGGGTGATACGCAGCTGTATGGGAGGGAGGAGGTGGAGGAACCGGGGGATTTGATTATTTGCCACCACTTTCTTTGGACTTTAATAATTTGCCATGTAGTTGATCTGATGACACTTTTTTGTTTGGACTTTGATCTTTTGCCACTTTTCAACACAAAAATAAATTTTGGAAATAATAGACAACATAAGTGAACAAAATAGAGGACTAGTATGCCCTTGTACATTGTTTGACCCAAACATAATACAGGGGAGGGATGAACTCGTGCTGCACTCTCTCCCGCACCTTCCTGCTGCTCCTCACCGGCCCTTGCTGCTCCTCG
The DNA here is from genome assembly GCA_011799875.1 of Thinopyrum elongatum. Lineage (NCBI taxonomy): Eukaryota > Viridiplantae > Streptophyta > Magnoliopsida > Poales > Poaceae > Thinopyrum > Thinopyrum elongatum. The sequence goes on along the minus strand of CM022302.1, from coordinate 64,428,043 downwards.
CCGGGCAAGATCTTACAAGCAGCAGCGGCGGCGCACAAGCAGCGGCTCAAGCAGCCCCCGCGGCGGCAGCACAAGCAGCAGCGGGAGCAGTGCACTGGCGGCCGGCGGCCAAGCCCGGGCCCGAGTCGCGTAACCCTAGGGGACGGGAGGGAGGGGGAGAGAGAGAGAGGGCAACACCTTCCTGGGCTGGATCCGGCCGCCGGCGTGGAGGACCACCAAGTGCAAGTCGCCGCCGCCGTCGAGAAGCCCCGACCGCAACTCGCCGTCGCTGCCGTCTTCGTGAGTTCTTGCGGGCGAGAGGAAGGGGAACGACCAGAGATCGAGACCTCCCAGTTCGTGGTCAATCCAGGGAAAGGGGTATGTTGGACATTTGTCGCAGGACCCACCTGACAGAGGGCAAAATAGCAAAGTTCAATGTAACAGATGGCAATGGATCAATTACAATCTAAAGGGTGGCAAATTGTTAAAGCCCAAAAAAAGTTGTGGCGAAAAATAAAAAAGCCCGAGGAACGGGGAGGGGTGGGTCGCCAGGACCCTTGAGTTCACCGGCCCCCTCCAATCCTTGAAGCCGGCCGCCCCTGACGCGCCCCCAGGACGGCTACGAGCGGATCTGACGTCGGGCAGCCGCGGGAGGACAGCGACGGGGCGGATCCGGCGGCTGGCCGACGCAGGGGTAGGTGGGCCGAGGAGGAAGGTGGTTGGAGAGGGTGCGGCGGCGCGGGGAGGGAGCTGGTGCGGCGGCGCGGGAAGTGAGGTGGTGCAGTGGCACCGGGGAGGAGATGGTGCGGCGCCGGGGTGGTTGGGGTAGGGGATGGCGGGGGTGGGATCGGGGGAAGAAGGTGGAAGGGGATCGAGGGAGTGACGTGGGGAAGAAGGTGGACATGGATTGGGGTGTGACGCGGGGAAGAAGTGAGGTGTGTCGAGGGATTAGTGTTAGCAGAATAAGACTCTTATGGATGTTAGCAGAATAGACCCACTCTACATATATGACAACCGTTTGGGGCACCTAAATGCCCAGGCTCCTTGCCTTTCCACCATTTGATTGCATTTAGATGCGTGCTATTGTGATAGGTATAGAAGGTAACTGGTCAATTCATTAGTAATTGCCAATTCTGAAATAATTAAATTTGGAAACAATTATGACAGGTATCATTTTATGGATGTCATTAAACACTCCATGCATAGTAACATATCTTAAGAAGGAAAAAAATACTACACATTAGGTATATGGATATTTATTTTATACATGTATGAATTAGGTATCTATGACTTCATTTATTTAGTATGTATCCACTAGATTTTTATACGTATATACCCAGAATATTTTGTATGTACACATTAGATTTTTTTTCTATGTATATACCCAGAATATTTAGTATGTTACGCATTATATTTTTTGTGTATGTATATATCCAGAATATTTAGTACACACCCATTAGATTAGGTATGTACGAATTCACTTATTTAGTACGTATCCATTAGATTATTGTGTATGTATATACCCAAAGTACGCAACATATTTTGTTGTATGTCCATACTCATCGTATTTGCATACCTCGATATGAAATTTATGAGTATATACCCCAATACAATAAATACATAGGATTGTATGTGGGTATATATAACATACATTCCTAAAACTATAAAGAATCATGGATGGGTATATGTATGTAGGAAAAACTCATGCGTGGGTATCATATATTCCTACAAGTAAAAAAATAATTAGGATCGTGTTTCATATTATTTGGTCACCTTAATTTGTATAGAAATACTAGCCGTTAAAACTGTGACCCGACCATAATTTTTTTTAAATACTAGATACCTTGAAAAGTAAAACTTTAGACAAATGCATAAGAACATCCTTAGTATACATACAAACCTTTGGGATGACGTTTCGTATTATTTTTCATATCTGATACCTTAAAATATAAGACTGTATATATACATACGCTTTTTTGGTAAGGAATCATACTAGGAAACTAGTACTATATTATTTTTTGGAAAGCAATCATTGACCGTTGATGGTAACGCATGCAAACAAAATTTGGAAAGTCACTATGTCATGGATTTTACATCATGCACTACAAATATGACTTGCTATATTGGGACCTAGGTGCCCCAAACAATTTACCTACCTATATATAGAACATTTTATTAAACCAAACCATCCAAACAAAAAACATCAAACGTTCATAACACCACATTGATATTGCTAAATCTACCATAAGAATGTATGTATTTTGTTTTCAGCATGCGCATTAATCTTCGCAGCAACGTACCAAGTTTCATCCAATGTGAATGTCTCAAACGACCTGCGGCAAAATTTCGTGTTTTGACCCTTTTCATGTACTTTACCAGGATCTGACCCCGGTTACAAAAAATTTCGGGATTTGACCCTTTTGGCTACCGCTGCAGACCCTGGCGGTAGCTTTTGATAGCCTACCGCCGCACCCCCCGGCGGTAGGTGGCATAGACGGTCGTTTGGCCGTTAACGGCCGATAACGTGGCAAAGTACCCTACCGCCGAGGCCCGCGGCGGTAGGGTAACAGAACCTACCGCTGGGGTCCATGGCGGTAGGGTCCTGGATAAGGTTGTGAGGGGTGGGGGTTGTGCTCCCCCACCCACTCATTCACCCCCATTCCCCATTCTCACTCTTTCGAGCTGAAGGCCTCTTCTCCCCTCTTCTCCTCACACAAGGCCCTCTCAAATCTCACTCATTTGCTTGAGATTTGTTCGGTGGATCCGGAGCACTTTCATCACCCAAGGTACCTCCCTCTCTCCCCCTAATTTTGGTTGGTTGGAATCATGTATTTTGCTCATTTTGTTGCAAACCCTAGTTCATGATTTTGTTGTGGTGAAATCAATGTATATGATGCATTTAGGGTAATGTTTGTGCTTTGACAATGTATTGTGTGACTAGCAATGTTTGGGGTACTAAGAAATAGCATTTAGGGTTTTGTTAGGGTTAGGTTTAATGTTATGGTTAGGGTTAAGGTTATGGTTAGGGTTATGCTTAAGTATATGCCTATGATGACCATTATAGTAGTTACCCCTCGAATTGTAGCTCGATCTAGTCCTAGGGTTAGAGTTTTTGTCAAGAAACGGTTAGGATTTTTGCCTTGGATGACCGTTATAGTAATTCCTCAACTTGTAGGATGGGATCGATCATCTTTGTTGAGACATCTGCGGAGGCGGCGGCGAAGAGTGAACGTGCAGTCATTGAGGAAAAGATGGACCCGTGGGTCGAAGCCATTGATGCGTTGAATGCAGCTTGTAGAGACTTTTCAAAGTACTATGTGTCCAAGTGCGACGATGACAAAGTTAAGTTCTACCAAGCTAAAGAGAAAAAACATAAGCAATCTCAAGAAGGAAGAGAAATTTCATAGACGTGCTCTTGCAAGGCAAATTGCATTGTGCGGAACAAGGGATGAAGTGCATGAGATGGACTTTAAAAACCCTGGCCAGATCATTGACTGGCTAGTTAGGCAACCATCATCGGCAATAGCTAGTCGGTCTTCTCGTTGGGCTTGGGTCCGTGAAAGAAATGATGTCATTTGTTGCAACCCGGGGCCGTACGACAAAGATGTCGAGTTGATGGACGAATAAAGGGGGTTGAACCACATGATGTCGTAGTGTCATTTGGACTATAATGGCATGTACCCTTACCATTTATGTAACCTATGTCATTTGAACTTCGACTTATGTTATGTAAGCTATGTCATTTGAATTCGTTCTTATGTTATGTACCTTATGTCATTTGAACCCGTGAGAACTTTGTGTCTTAGGTCATTCTAAATAAGCTATATTTTGTGTTTGTCTTATATCATTTGATTTAAGTTATGTTTTGTTCAATTTCCTGTAGCATCGAAAAAAAGACCTCGGCGGTGCAGATAGCATATGAGAAATGTGAAGGAGAACGACGCCGTAGGATGATGATGGAGCTTAAAAAATGGATTAAGAGTTGTGAAGAGGTAAACGCAGCTATGAGTGATTTCAACAAGTATGTGTTATGTGACTTCTCTGAAGAGCTCGAGAAAGAAAAATGGAAGATACTTCACGAGTTGCAGGAGAAGGAAGATGAGTGTAGATGGACTTTGGCAATGGAGATAGCGTTCTCCATAAGCATTGATGAATTCAAGGAGGTGGACATGGCAAAGCCCGGGCAGATCATTGGATGGGCAATCGATCAAGGAGTGTCGAAGAATCCAACCCGACGTGCTAAATGGGCCTGGTTCCGTGAGGAACCGGGTTCAATGATCCATTGGGCGGGTTCTGCCGATTATCGACCGAAGCCTAATCCAGAGCGTGATGCAACGGTCGAACGTATTAAGGCGATTAGGGAGTACTTTCCGACTTATTAGGGCTCCTTTCCGGGTAGACGTCATTTGAGAATGTTCAGGAGCTATTTTTCGGCGCAGAACACTTGTCATATGAACCAATGCTCTAAGTCATTTGGTAGATGGAACTTGATGTAATGAACTTCATGTTGTGATATTATTTATGCATTTCCATGGTATTTGATCATGTTGATTGAATGTTTGTCGGAACGGATCAATGCTCTAAGTCATTTATGTAGTAATGATGTAATGTCATTTGCATTGTATGGCTAAACAAGAAAGGAAAAGGTAAAGTTCTAAAAAATAAAGGCAAAGGCAAAGTGCTACTCTACCGCCATGGCCAGTGGCGGTAGGGTAGCCAACCCTACCGCATAACAGGGGGCCATGCCCATCACAGTACAGTTGGCTACCCTACCGCCATGGCCTGTGGCGGTAGGGTAGCCAACCCTACCGCATAACAGGGGGCCTTTTTCGTCACACGGGAGGTGATCACTGCTACTTCTTGAGCTTGTGTTGCTTTTTCGCTTGAAGAGGAAAGGGTGATGCAGCAAAGTTGAGATAAGTATTTCCCTCAGTTTGAGAACCATGGTATCAATCCAGTAGGAGGTACACGCAAGTGTCCAATCTATGCACCTGCACAAACAATCAAACACTTGCACCCAACGCGATAAAGGGGTTGTTAATCCCTTCACGGTCACTTGCAAGGATGAGATCTGATAGAGATAGATATAAAAGATTACTAAAACATAAAATAAAAGAAAAGTAAATAAATTGCAGTGAGGTATTTTTGGTTCTTTTTGGTTTATAGATCTAAAAATATATGATGAAAAATAGACCCGGGGGCCATATGTTTCACTAGAGGCTTCTCTCTTGAAAGAAAGCATACGGTGGGTGAACAAATTACTGTCGAGCAATTGATAGAAAAGCGCAAAGTTATGACGATATCCAAGGCAATGATTATGAATATAGGCATCACGTCCGTGTCAAGTAGACCGACACCTGCCTGCATCTACTACTATTACTCCACACATCGACCGCTATCCAGCATGCATCTAGAGTATTAAGTTCATAAGAACGGAGTAATGCCTTAAGTAAGATGACATGATGTAGAGGGATAAACTCAAGCAATATGATGAAAACCCCATCTTTTTACCCTTGATGGCAACAATACAATACGTGCCTCGCTACCCCTACTTTGTCACTGGGTGAGGACACCGCAAGATTGAACCCAAAACTAAGCATCTCTCCCATTGCAAGAAGAACCAATCTAGTTGGCCAAACCAAACCGACAACTCGAAGAGAAATACAAAGATATCAAATCATGCATATAAGAATTCAGAGAAGATTCAAATAATATTCATAGATAATCTGATCATAAATCCATAATTCATCGGATCTCGACAAACACACCGCAAAAGAATATTACATCGGATAGATCTCCAAGAACATCGAGGAGAACATTGTATTGAAGATCAAAGAGAGAGAAGAAGCCATCTAGCTACTAGCTATGGACCCGTAGGTCTGTGGTAAACTACTCACGCTTCATCGGAAGGGTAATAGAGTTGATGTAGAAGCCCTTCGTGATCGAATCCCCCTCTGGCAGGGTGCCGAAAAAGGCCCCAAGATGGGATCTCACGGGAACAGAAGGTTCCGGCGGCGGAAGAGTATTTTGGTGGATGCTTCTAGTTGTTTGGGAATATTTGGAAATTTATAGCGAAATAATTAGGGTTGGAGGGGTCCCGTGGGGCCCACAAGCCAGGGGACGCCCCCCTAGGGCGCGCCCTGAGGGCTTGTGGAGCCCTCGGGACTCTTCTGGACCTCTCAAAGTCTATTGGGTGTCTTCTGGTCCAAGAAAAACCATCGCAAAAGTTTTATTCTGTTTGGACTCCGCTTGATATTCCTTTTCTGTAAAACTCAAAAACAAGGAAAAAAATAGAAACTGGCACAGGGCTCTAGGTTAATAAGTTAGTCCCAAAAATAATATAAAATAGCATATTAATGCATATAAAACATCCAAAATAGATAATATAATAGCATGGAACAATAAAAAATTATAGATACGTTGGAGACGTATCAAGCATCCCCAAGCTTAATTCCTATTTGTCCTCGAGTAGGTAAATGATAAAAACAGAATTTTTGATGTGGAATGCTACCTAACATATTTATCCATGTAATTTTCTTTATTGTGTCATGAATATTTAGATCCATAATATTCAAACCAAAAGTTTAATATTGACATAAAAACAATAATACTTCAAGCATACTAATAAAGTAATCGTGTCTTCTCAAAATAACATGGCCAAAGAAAGATATCCCTACAAAATCATATAGTCTGGCTATGCTCCATCTTCATCACACAAAGTATTAAATCATGCACAACCCCGATGACAAGACAAACAATTGTTTCATACTTTTGATGTTCTCAAACTTTTTCAACTTTCACGCAATACATGAGCGTGATCCATGGATATAGCACTATAGGTGGAATAGAATAGGGTTTTTTACATCTGTGCCCCTGGTTCCTTAGCTGTACTCATTCATCCCCACGCTCTTAACTTTTGCTCACTTTTCACCACTCCCTTGTCTGAAACTCTCACAAATGGGCAAACTGGACGTTGCCGCCGGGTCAATGGCTTGACCGTTAACTCTGACTAGTGGGGCCTCGTAGGCGTTTCGATTTTGCATGCAACTGATCGTGGTCGTGGGGTAGTACGTGTCCATGGAACATGCCAAAAACGTCCAATCGTATAAGAGGGGGAACCACCTACGGGCGCATCGCCCCTACCATTCCCCCCCCCCAAATCCCCTCCCTGCCGCATCGTCTCCCTCTCCCCCACCGCGTCGTCTCGCTCTACTCCACCGCACCGTCTCGCTCTCCCCCACCGCACCCTATTCCTCACCTTCATCGCCTCCCTCATACCGATGGCGGACGCTCATGGCGACGCCGGCGCAGCGGACAGAGATCTGCAGGGCGCGGTGACAACGGCAGATGCAGTGCAGGATGTTGGCAGCATCCACGGTGGTGCGGGGAAACTCACAACCGCTGTCGCGGCTGTGGATGTGGAGAAGGAAGTGGCGGGCTCCGCCTCGGTGCTGCCGGAGCTTAAGGTGACGGCGTCGAGTGGCGCAGTCCATCCGGATGCGCAGCCTGGCGAGGCGAAGGTGGTATAGGAGGTACTTCCATTTGCTTGTACCCTAGTTGCAATATTTAGATTGTAGAGTTAGTTTCATTGGTTGGATTGTGATTCATAGGGTAGTACAGATGGTTAGAGTAGTTGGTTTGAGGGATGGGGTTTTCTGTATGGGGGGATGGGGGTTTTTTGTATTAGGGTTTTTTGGATTACATTCGTTGCAAAAATGCTAGACAGATGTTAATGAGAGATAGGGATCTCTGTGCTTAAATGCTACACGTGATTATTAGATTTGTTTTTGAATGCTACACAGATTGGGGTTTTGAATGCTACAAACATGTATGCTTAGATTTGTTTTTGAATGCTACACAGATTGGTGTTTTGAATGTCATATGCCCAAATGGAATGAATTAATTTTGATGTACCTATCAATTGATTAAGAACTTACTTGATTCATCAGTATATAAATTTGTCCACAATATGTAGTTATATTAGCTTTGTTGTTCAATGTGTATGCATGACAATGGAAAATGCAAATAGGATCATAGTATGGATAATATGATCAATGTGTCATGTGTGCATATCTAAATTATCAGTTGGCTTCCGTATTTACTAGTAATGGATGTGATTGTATATTCAGGAGGATGATTCTGTGGGGAATAAGAGGAAGCTGGACCTTACTGGGTTCAAGGACCCATACGATCCAGAGTATAGTGACGACGAAGAATATGAGGTAAGCCTACTTGAAATTTAGATTGTTCATTTAGTTCCTTTGACATGGTGTATATGAATCTATAATGTATTAATGTAATTCATTCATGTGTGCAGTATGAGTCTGGAGAAGATGTGGACAATGGCAACGTCGCGTCCTTCACAGCGAAGGATGAGGAGAAGATCAAGGCCAAGGGAGTTGCTTCCTTCTACAACCCCAAGATCAAGATGTGGCACTGCCCCTACTGCACCACCAAGCCAAAGCCAAAGGATGGTCGCTTCGATCACCTTGTGTCTCATGCAGAGGATGTAGCGATTCGCGGGGAGGACTACAAGATCAGGGGGCAGCATGCTGCCCTCGCGAAGGCCCTGACTCATCTTCCCAAGTGATGTGATGATGTTTTATCTTTTACTTTTGGTAAAATGAATGTGGCTGTTTGGTAAACTTTGTGTGGTGGTATCTATAGTAAACTTTGTGTGTGATCTATGGTAGTAATGTATTATGCTATCTATATTTGTCTGTCCTTAAATTTGCCTGTGGTGTATGGTATGGTATGTTTAGATGTTGTGAGCTATGAGTTTAGGTGCTGCAATGATTACACATGCTGCTTCAGTGTTGCTTCACTGATCAGACATGCTGCAAAGAATAAGCAAAAAGAGCAAATAGTCCATCATTTGATCAAATATTCCAATAACAGAGCAATAAAACAACATTTGAATGAAGATAGTCCATCATTTGATCAAGTATTCCAATAACAGATCAAATATTCCAATAACAGATCAAATATTCCAATTTGAATTTGAGGCAAATTTTGAATTTAAACCAACACTTGAAGTCCATTGCCCTGTGGTGTGATGTTGCAAAGTTTGCTGAACTATTATAAACGTTAGGTGATCAATCCGATCTCTTTTGCGTGGTAAAACTTATAGTCATGAGAAATGTGCTCCAAACGACCTCCATTTGTAATCAAGTTTTTTTTTGGACCTACTCCAAATGAGCCAAATATTTTTTATTAACACCTATTCAATCTATATAGTGTAGATTCGAAGTCTCACTATTTATTGAATTAATCTTCATATTTTTATATATTTTTTGAAAAAATTATGCTTTAATAGAAAACCATTAAAAAACACGTTTAAAATATGAAAATGGAAAACTAAGTTCAGATCCTTCTTATTCACTTTGAAATCAAGCTTTGGTGAATTTTTTGATTCTTTTAATTTTTCAAAAACCTAAGAGAACCATACCTTCTCTCCTTGAACTCTCTGCAACGTTGTACGTGATAGCTCATATGTGTGAAGGTTTTTCATGAAAATGTCCATAGACGAAGTTTATGATTTTTGGTTGGTAACATGTCACATAAGACAACATTGTGCGCAGGTTTTATATTTTTGATTTTTTTAAATTAATGGTGCTCATTTGACCACGATCGTGCCACCTAGGTATTTTTTCGAAAATTTCCGTATACTAAGTTTAGTATTTTTCCTCCTTAGTGTGTCTTATAAAACGACGAACGACGAAGTTTTCATATTTTTCAATTTTTTTAAATTAGTTATGCTCAGTCAAAGCCTAGATAACCATGTTGACTAGCTCAAAACCCCTCTAAACCCCGCGGGGTTTCGCCTAACCCTAGCTCCGAACATCAGCCGTCCGATCATACACAAGCGCCAAGCAACAACCCTCAGATGTGGTCTTCTAGAAGGGCTGGCTGCGTGCAGGCTCCGCGCCGTTGGATCAGATGGACGGCTCCGCATTGTTGGATCGTGGGGCGATCTGCGAGATATTCTCCCGTTGGTTGTGCTCTCCCGCCATTGACTCCACGAAAAAACGTAGTTATTGGGCCCAAAATGAAACCAAGCTCTGGTTGGGCCGTCGCATTTGCTCTGTTTTTTTGCTTGATTGTTTTGATTGCACCTACAAAGATTGAGTTCCCGATGCCGCGGTGGGTATGAGAACGAGCTAGTTCACATTTGACCCCATTACTGCCACGGCGAAATAACACGTCGCACTATGGCTATTTAAGCCACCCATCATCTTCTTCTTCCTCTCATATCCCTCATCTATCTCCCATCCTCTGCCATCTGCCCTTCTTGTTCTTCGACCCCATCTTCTTTGACCCCTTCTCCTTCTTCTTCACATCCCTCAGCCATGCAGTACATCGGACCAACCTACCACTTCCCACCCACCGTGCCGGAGAGGCTCTCCCCTGCCGGCGTGTACGTTGAGCATACACTACGTGTTTGGGTGATATCAAGGTGGAGGACCGCAAGGGGCATCACCGAGTTCTTCCTCGCGGCCGGCTACCGCCACCTCCCACGGGGAACTCCAATGATATTCCGCGTCGAGGAGGTCACCCAAAACGGGGTGGTGGTTGCTATCCTTGACCACATCACCAACCCCTTCGACGCCTTCTACCTCCTCGACCGTGTGTTTTGGTGTGGCTGCGAGTTCATCGCTTTCACCACCCACAACATCTTCACGGAGTACAGCAATATCTTCCCCACCGCGTCACGCATGCACACTCTGCCGTACCCCATCGACAACACCCCGGAGGAGCAGTGAAGGGCGCCCGGAGGAGCGAGGAGGAGCGAGGTGGAGAAGGCGGCGGCTAGGGTTTAGAACCCTCTATCTTTTTTTCTTTTTTTTTGAATCTATGTTATGTTATTAAGTTGTGTTGGCCCTATCTATGTTATGTTATTAAGTTCTATTATTAAGTTTTCTATCTATCCTATTATTAAGTTCTTGCTAGATTGTACCTTTTTCTTGAATTATTGATTGTTTTTTAGAGAGCTCGCTTTGTTCATAAGCACCTAGTGCATGCATAGTTACACAAGCCACCACCATGTCGAGGAAGCCACAAAGAATTAAGATATGTAGTCACCTAGTGCATGCAGCCAAAAATAAAAAAATACTGTTCAATTTATTTGTCGTAGCAAAACGGGTGCAGATGCGAGTGGATCGAAAAGGATCAAACGATGTCCTAAATCGAGGAGACACGCATCAGCGCATGCAGGCAGCGACTGTCGCTGCGTCCGTGGTGGCTGGCGTGCACGAAAGTGGCTCAGTCAGTGCATCGTGGCGGCACGCATCGGCGCATGCAGGCCGGCTAGCTGGGTGCGAACCAGCGACAGCGACCGTCGCTGGGTCCGTGGCGGCTGGCGTGCAGGAAAGTGGCTCGGTCGGCACGCATCGGCGCATGCAGGCAGGCTAGCTGCCTGCATGCATAGCAGGCTAGCTGGATACGTCGTGCATGCATTGCAGGCTTCTGTCGTGGCGGCGTGCGCAGGCATTTCATGCAACGGCCCAACAGTCCAATGAAACCACGGCCCAATGGTCCAACAGCGCCACCGTCGAAGGCCGCCCCACTTGTCAGGTCCAATGGGTGACACAGTCCAGCGCGGCCCCACTCGTCAGAGTTAATGGTCAAACCATAGACCCGACGGCAACGTCCAGTTTGCCCATTTGTGAGGGTTTCGGGTAAGGGAGTGGGGAAAAGTGAGCAAAAGTTAAGAGCGTGGGGATGAATGAGTACAGCGAAGGAACCAGGGGCACGGATGTAAAAAAACCAATAGAATATGGTGGTTGTGGAGAAGACAAAAAGAAGGAGAAAGTATCACATCAACTAGGCGTATTAACGGGCTATGGAGATGCCCATCAATAGATATTAATGTGAGTGAGTAGGGATTGCAATGCAACGGATGCACTAGAGCTATAAGTGTATGAAAGCTCAAAAAGAAACTAAGTGGGTGTGCATCCAACTCGCTTGCTCACGAAGACCTAGGGCAATTTGAGGAAGCCCATCATTGGAATATACAAGCCAAGTTCTGTAATGAAAAATTTCCACTAGTATATGAAAGTGACAACATAGGAGACTCTCTATCATGAAGATCATGGTGCTACGTTGAAACACAAGTGTGGTAAAAGGATAGTAGCATTGCCCCTTCTCTCTTTTCTCTCATTTTTTTGTTTGGGCTTCTTTTGGCCTCTTTTATTTTTTGTAAAGTCCGAAGACTCATCCCAACTTGTGAGGGAATCATAGCTTCCATCATCCTTTGCTCACATGGGACAATGCTCTAATAATGATGATCATCACACTTTTATTTACTTACAACTCAAGAATTACAACTCGATTCTAGAACAAAATATCACTCTATATGAATGCCTCCGGCGGTGTACCGGGATGTGCAATGATCACGAGTGACATGTATAAAGAATAAGAATGGTGGCCTTGCCACAAATACTATGCCAACTACATGATCATGCAAAGCAATATGACAATGATGAAGCGTGTCATAATAAACGGAACGGTGGAAGTTGCATGGCAATATATCTCGGAATGGCTATGGAAATGCCATAATAGGTAGGTATGGTGGCTGTTTTGAGGAAGGTATATGGTGGGTTTAATGCACCGGCGAGAATTGCGAGCTACTAGAGAGGCTAGCAATGGTGGAAGGGTGAGAGTGCGTATAATCCATGGACTCAACATTAGTCATAAAGAACCCACATACTTATTGCAAAAATTTATTAGCTATCAAAACAAAGTACTACACGCATGCTCCTAGGGGGATAGATTGGTAGGAAAAGACAATCGCTCGTCCCCGACCGCCACTCATAAGGAATACAATCAATAAATAAATCATGCTCCAACTTCATCACATAACGGTTCACCATACGTGCATGCTACGGGAATCACAAGCTTTAACACAAGTATTTCTACCAATCCACAATTACTCACTAGCCTGACTCTAATATCACCATCTTTATATCTCAAAACAAATGCAAGGAATCAAACTTCTCATAGTATTCAACGCTCTTTATATGAAAGTTTTTATTATATCCATCTTGAATGCCCATCATATTAGGACTAAATTCATAACCTAAGCAATTTACCATGCTGTTTAGAGACTCTCAAAATAATATAAGTGAAGCATGAGAGTTCAACAATTTCTGTAAAATAAAGCCACCGCCGTGCTCTAAAAAGATATAAGTGAAGCAGTAGAGCAAATTGCCTAGCTCAAAAGATATAAGTGAAGCACATAGAGTATTCTAATAAATCACGATTCATGCATGTCCCTCTCAAAAGGTGTGTACAGCAAGGATGATTGTGGCAAACTAAAAAGCAAAGACTCATATCATACAAGACACTCCAAGGAAAACACATATCAATAAAAATATAGCCTCAAGTAAATTTACCAATGGATTGAAGACGAAAGAGGGGATGCCATCCGGGGCATTCCCAAGCTTAGATGCTTGGTTGTCCTTGAATATTACCTTGGGGTGCCTTGGGCATCCCCAAGTTTTGGCTCTTGCCACTCCTTATTCCGCTGTCCATCAAATCTTTACCCAAAACTTGAAAACTTCACAAGACAAAACTCAACAGAAAAATCTCATAAGATCCGTTAGTATAATAAAATAAATCACCACTTTAGGTACTATTGTGAACTCATTATTTATTTATGTTGGTGTAATATCTACTTTATTACAACTTTTCCATGGTTCATACCCCCGATACTACCCATAGATTCATCAAAATAAGAAAACAACACATAGAAAACAGAATCTGTCAAAAACAGAACAGTCTGCGAAGATCTGAAGTTTAGTCATACTTCTATAACTCCAAAAATTCTGAAAATTTAGAAAAGCCTGGAATTTTTTTAAATAAATCTTGTGTAAAAAATTCAGAATTTTTTGTCGCTTCTGTGAATTTTAAAATTCTATTACTGGATGCAAAAGTTTCTGTTTTTCAGCAAAATCAAATCAACTATCACCGTAGACCATCCCAAAGGTCTTGCTTGGCTCAAACACTAATTAAAACACCAAAACACAATTAATACAGAGGTAATAATGTGTATTTATTGAAAAATAGAACCAAAAATAAAAAATAAAATTGGGTTGCCTCCCAACAAGCGCTATTGTTTAACGCCCCTAGCTAGGCATAAAACATAGATCTAGGTATTGTCATTTTTGGTATGCAATCCATCAGTAGCCCTCATAATAGATTCATATGGCAACTTAATTTTCTTTCTTGGAAAGTTTTCCATGCCCTTCCTTAATGGAAATTGAAATCTAATGTTTCCTTCTTTCGTATCAATAATTGCACCAATCATTCTAAAGAAAGGTCTACCAAGAATAATAGGACATGTAGGATTGCAATCTATATCAAGCACAATGAAATCTACGGGCACATAATTCCTATTTGCAACAATAAGAACATCATTAATCCTTCCCATAGGTTTCTTAATAGTTGAATCCGCTACATACAAATTTAAAGAACAATCATCAAATTCACGGAAACCTAGCACATCATATAGAGTTTTTGGAATCGTGGAAACGCTAGCACCCAAATCACACAAAGCATGGCACTCATAATATTTAATTTTAATCTTAATAGTAGGTTCCCACTCATCATAAAGCTTTCTAGGGATTGAAACTTCCAACTCAAGTTTTTCTTCAAATGATTTCATCATAGCATCAACGATATGTTTTGTAAAAGATTTATTTTGATTATAAGCATGAGGAGAATTCAACATGGATTGCAACAAGGAAAAAAATCTATCAAAGAGCAATTATCATAATTAAAGTCCTTGAAATCCAAAAGAGTGGGTTCATCGCTATTTAAAGTTTTGACCTCTCCAATCGCACTTTTCTCAATTTTTGCATTAAGATCTATAAACTCCGAATCATTGGGACGCCTTCTAGCTAAAGTTGACTCATCTCCAGTCCCATCTTTATCAAGATTTATATTAGAAAACAAAGATTCAATAGGAGTCACATCAATCACTTTAAGATCTTCATCATTATTCAAAGACTCCGGTTTAGCGGCCATCTTATTCACCAAAGTGGTTTGTTTATCGGAAATCTGGCCTACTAAATTTTCAAGATGAGCGAATTGAGATTTAAGACCATAAAATTCCTTGGTAACATCATCAAGCTCTTTATTATTATACTCCATCATAGTTTTTTTGTTCTTTAAGCTCGTTCCTAAAGAAACTATTATGCTAAAATTGTAAAGACATGAAGGTCTTAGCATTATTTTCAATCTCTTCCAACTTCCTATAGTAAGGATCGAAGCTCTTGTGTTGAGCCATACGGGCAAACAAGCAATCTAACACACAAGCAACCAAAAAGCAAACGAAAAGATGAACAGAAGAAGAGCGAATAAAAAGGCAAATCTTTTTGTGTTTTTCTGAAATCATTTTAGAAGTGGCGGAGAGGAAAACGAGAGGCAAATGGCAAATAATGTAATGCAAGAGATGAGAGTTTATGGTGGGTACTTTGTAGGCTTGATGTAGAACTTCCTCGGCAATGGCGCCATAAATTCTTCCTGGTACTTCTTGAGCTTGCGTTGGTTTTTCCCTTAAAGAGGAAAGGGTGATGCAGCAAAGTTGAGATAAGTATTTCCCTCAATTTGAGAACCAAGGTATCAATTCAGTAGGAGGTACACGCAAGTCTCCAATCTATGCACCTACACAAACAATCAAACACTTGCACCCAACGCGATAAAGGGATTGTTAATCCCTTCACGGTCACTTGCAAGGATGAGATCTGATAGAGATAGATATAAAAGATTACTAAAACATAAAACAAAAGAAAAGTAAATAAATTGCAGTGAGGTATTTTTGGTTCTTTTTGGTTTATAGATCTGAAAATATATGATGGAAAATAGACTCGAGGGCCATAAGTTTCACTAGAGGCTTCTCTCTTGAAAGAAAGCATACGGTGGGTGAACAAATTACTGTCGAGCAATTGATAGAAAAGCGCAAAGTTATGACGATATCCAAGGCAATGATTATAAATATAGGCATCACGTCCGTGTCAAGTAGACCGACTCCAGCCTGCATCTACTACTATTACTCCACACATCGACCACTATCCAGCATGCATCTAGAGTATTAAGTTCATAAGAACGGAGTAATGCCTTAACTAAGATGACATGATGTAGAGGGATTAACTCAAGCAATATGATGAAAACCCCATCTTTTTACCCTTGATGGCTACAATACAATACGTGCCTCGCTACCCCTACTTTGTCACTAGGTGAGGACACCGCAAGATTGAACCCAAAACTAAGCATCTCTCCCATTGCAAGAAGAACCAATCTAGTTGGCCAAACCAAACCGATAGTTCGAAGAGAAATACAAAGATATCAAATCATGCATATAAGAATTCAGAGAAGATTCAAATAATATTCATAGATAATCTGATCATAAATCCACAATTCATCGGATCTCGACAAACACACCGCAAAAGAATATTACATCGGATAGATCTCCAAGAACATCGAGGAGAACATTGTATTGAAGATCAAAGAGAGAGAAGAAGCCATCTTGCTACTAGCTATGGACCCGTAGGTCTGTGGTGAACTACTCACGCTTCATCGGAAGGGTAATAGAGTTGATGTAGAAGCCCTCCGTGATCGAATCCCCCTCCAGCAGGGTGCCGGAAAAGGCCCCAAGATGGGATCTCATGGGAACAGACGGTTACAGCGGCGGAAAAGTATTTTGGTGGACGCTTCTGATCGTTTGGGAATATTTGGGAATTTATAGCGAAAGAATTAGGGTTGGAGGGGCCCCGTGGGGCCCGCAATCCAGGGGCGCCCCCCCTAGGGAGCACCCTGAGGGCTTGTGGAGCCCTCGGGACTCTTGTGGCCCGCTCTCCAAGTTTGCTGGGTGTCGTCTAGTCCAAGAAAAATCATCACGAAAGTTTTATTCCGTTTGGACTCCATTTGATATTCCTTTTCTATAAAACTCAAAAAACAAGAAAAAACAAAAACTGGCACTGGGCTCTAGGTTAAGAAGTTAGTCCCAAAAATAATATAAAATAACATATTAATGCATACAAAACATCCAAAACAGATAATATAATAGCATGGAACAATAAAAAATTATCGATACGTTGGAGACGTATCAATCACCCTACCGCCGTACTCCCTGGCGGTAGGTTTCTGTATCCTACCGTCGTACCCCTTGGCGGTAGGCTATGAAAACAGAGTTTCCTCTGTTTTTATAGGTTATGATCAAAGCACACAATAGCAAATAATCAAAGCAATAGTGCAGAATCATGGAAAAAATAAGGCTAACACAACATGTAGTCCTAGATTTATAAATTAAGTACATAGTTCATCACAAGTTATCGAATTGAGGACATAGTGAAGGAAATATGCCCTAGAGGCAATAATAAAGTTGTTATTTTATATTTCCTTATTCATGATAAAGGTTTATTATTCATGCTAGAATTGTATTGATCAGAAACTTAAATACATGTGTGAATACATAAACAAATACCGTGTCCCTAGTAAGCCTCTACTAGACTAGCTCGTTGATCAAAGATGGTCAAGGTTTCCTAACCATAGACATGTGATGTCATTTGATAATGGGATCACATAATTAGGAGAATGATGTGATGGACAAGACCCATCCGTTAGCTTAGCATATGATCGTTCAGTTTATTGCTATTGCTTTCTTAATGTCAAATACATATTCCTTCGACTATGAGATTATGCAACTCCCAAATACCGGAGGAATACCTTGTGTGCTATCAAACATCACAACATAACTGGGTGATCATAAAGATGCTCTAAAGGTATCTCTGAAGGTGTTTGTTGAGTTGGCATAGATCGAGGTTAGAATTTGTCACTCCGAGTATCGGAGAGGTATCTCTGGACCCTCTCGGTAATACACATCATAACAAGCCTTGCAAGCAGAGTGACTAAGGAGTTAGTTGCAAGATGATGTATTACGGAATGAGTAAAGAGACTTGCCGGTAATGATATTGAACTTGGTATGAAGATACCGACGATCGAATCTAGGCCAAGTAACATACCGATGGACAAAGGGAATTACGTATGTTGTCATAAGGTTCGACCGATAAAGATCTTCGTAGAATATGTAGGAGCCAATATGGGCATCCAGGTTCCGCTATTGGTTATTGACCAGAGAGGTGTCTCGGTCATGTCTACATAGTTCTTGAACCCATAGGGTCCGCACGCTTAACGTTCGTTGACGATATAGTGTTATATGAGTTATATGATTTGGTGACCGAATGTTGTTCGGAGTCCCGGGTGAGACCACAGACATGAGGAGGAGCTCCCGAATGGTCCGGAGGTAAAGATTGATATATAGGACGATGATATTCTGACACCGGAAGAGTTTCGGAGTGCACCGTGTAGTCATCGGATCATCGAAAGGGGTTCCGGACACCCCCGGGAGGTCTATGGGCCTAATGGGCCAACGGGAGAGACACACCAGCCCACAAGGGGGCTGGCACGCCCCTCTCCCTGGCCGCTGGCCCTAGGGAAGGAAAGGGGGAGGGCTAGCCCCTCCTTCCTTCTCCTTCTCATGGGAGAAAGGAAAGCGGGGGGGGGGGGGGGGGGGGGTGGGGGGGGTGGGGGGGGGGGGGGTGGGTGGGTGGGGGGGGGTGGGGGGGGGGGGGGGGGGGGGGGGGGGGCGCCACCCTTCCCTGCCTTTCCCCGCTCACCTAAAAAGGCAAGGGGGGCGCGGCTAGGGGCAGGAGCCCAAGTGGGATTCGGCCCCACTTGGGGCGCCTCCTGGCTCCCTCCTCCCACCTATATATATGTGGGAGGGGGCACCACACAAAGCCACAACAATCTCTTAGCCGTGTGCGGCGCCCCTCTCCACAGTTTCGTCCCTCGGTCATATTTTCGTAGTGCTTAGGCGAAGCCCTACGGACATTGCATCACCACCACCATTACCATGCCGTCGTGCTGCCGGAACTCATGCACTACTTCACCGTCTTGCTGGATCAAGAAGGCGAGGACGTCACCGAGCTGAACGTGTGCTGAACGCGGAGGTGTCGTACGTTCGACACTCGATCGGTTGGGTCGCGAAGAAGTTTGACTACATCAACCGCGTTACTAAACGCTTCTGCTTACGGTCTATGAGGGTACGTAGACACACTCTCCCCTTCCTTGCTATGCATCTCCATGGATAGATCTTGCGTGTGCGTAGATTTTTTTTTCCATGCAACTTTTCCCAACAGTGGCATCCGAGCCAGGTCTATGCGTAGATGATATGCACGAGTAGAACACAAAGAGTTGTGGGCGATGATAGTCATACTGCTTACCACCAACATCTTATTTTGATTCGGCGGTATTGTGGGATGAAGAGGCCCG
Organism: Thinopyrum elongatum; assembly: GCA_011799875.1. NCBI lineage: Eukaryota > Viridiplantae > Streptophyta > Magnoliopsida > Poales > Poaceae > Thinopyrum > Thinopyrum elongatum. The sequence continues at coordinate 64,408,732 of CM022302.1, read as the reverse complement.
GACCAACCTTACATGTCCACGCACATGAGACCGGTTCCACCGACTGACATGCAACTTGTTTTGCATAAAGGTGGCTAGCGGGTGTATGTTTCTCCTACTTTAGTTGAATGGAATTTGACTATGGCCGGTCCTTGAAGAAGATTAAAACAGTAAACTTGATAAATCACCGTTGTGGTTTTTGCGTAGTTAAGAACGGTTCTTTCTAGAAGCCCGTAGCAGCCACGTAAAACTTGCAACAACAAAGTAGAGGACGTCTAACTTGTTTTTGCAGGGCATGTTGTGATGTGGTATGGTCAAGACGTGATGTGATATATGTTGATGTACGAGCTGATCATGTTTTGTAATATCGACAACCGACAGGAGCCTTAGAGTTGTCTCTTAATTATTGTATGAAATGCAAGCGCCATGTAATTGCTTTACTTTATCGCTATGCGTTAGCAATAGTTGTAGAAGCAATAGTTGGTGAGACGGCCCCGACGCAACGATGGAGATCAAGATGTCGAGCCGATGACGATGGAGATCATGACGATGCTTTGGAGATGGAGATCAAAAGCACAAGATGATGATGGCCATATCATATCACATATTTTCATTGCATGTGATGTTTATCCTTTATGCATCTTATTTTGCTTAGAACGGCGGTAGCATTATAAGATGGTACCTTCACTAAATTTCAAGATAAAAGTGTTCTCCCCCAGTATGCACCATTCCCAAAGTTTGTCATTTCGAAGCACCTCGTGATGATCGGGTGTGATAGACTCTACGTTCACATACAATGGGTGTAAGACAGTTTTGCACATGCAGAATACTTGGGTTAAACTTGACAAGCCTAGCATGTACAGACATGGTCTCGGAACACTGGAGACCGAAAGGTCGAACGTGAGTCATATAGTAGATATGATCAACATAGAGATGTTCACCATTGATGACTACCCCATCTCACGTGATGATCGGACATGGGTTAGTTGATTTGGATCATGTATCACTTAGATACCTTGAGGAATGTTTATTTAAGTGGGAGTTCATTAGTAATTTGATTAATTGAACTTAAATTTATCATGAACTTAGTCTTACTAGTTTTGCATATCTATGTTGTAGATCAAAGGCCCGAGCTACCGTTCCCCTGAATTTTAATGCGTTCCTAGAGAAAGCTAAGTTGAAAGATGATGGTAGCAGCTACACGGACTGGGTCCGTAACTTGAGGATTATCCTCATAACTGCACACAAGAATTAAGTCCTTGATGCACCGCTAGGTGATAGACCTGCTGCAGGAGCTACTGCAGATGTTATGAACATCTGGCAGGCTCGATCTGATGACTACTCAACAGTTCAGTGTGCCATGCTTTACGGCTTATAACCGGGACTTCAAAGACGTTTTGAACGTCATGGAGCATATGAGATGTTCCAAGAGTTGAAGTTAATTTTTCAAGCAAATGTCCGGGTTGAGAGATATGAACACATACTTAAAATGTCTGGGTATCATAACCACTTGACTCAGCTGGGAGTTGATCTTCAGTTGATAGTGTTATTGACAGAGTTCTTCAGTCACTGCCACCAAGCTACAAAGGTTTTGTGATGAACTATAATATGCAAGGGATGAATAAAACGATTCCTGAGCTCTTCGCAATTCTTAAGGCCGCGTAGGTAGAAATCAAGAAGGAGCATCAAGTGTTGATGGTTAACAAGACCACTAGTTTCAAGAAAAAGGGCAAGGGAAATAAAGGCAACTTCAAGAAGAATGGCAAGCAAGTTAATTGCCACTCCTGGGAAGAAGCCCAAAGCTGGACCCAAGCCTGAAATTGAGTGCTTCTACTTCAAAGGGAATGGTCACTGAAAGCGGAACTGCCCAAATACTTGGCGGATAAGAAGGATGGCAAAGTGAACAAAGGTATATTTGATATACATGTTATTGATGTGTACCTTACTAATGCTTGTAGTAGCGCCTGGGTATTTGATACTGGTTCGGTTGCTCATATTTGTAACTCGAAACAGGAGCTACGGAATAAACGAAGGTTGGCTAAGGATGAGGTGACGATGCGCGTCGGGAATGGTTCCAAGGTCGATGTGATCGCCGTCGGCACGCTACCTCTACATCTACCTTCAGGATTAGTTTTAGACCTCAATAACTGTTATTTGGTGCCAGCGTTGAGCATGAACATTATATCTGGATCTTGTTTATTGCGAGACGGTTATTCATTTAAATCGGGGAATAATGGTTGTTCTATTTATATGAGTAATATCTTTTATGGTCATGCACCCTTGATGAATGGTCTATTTTTGTTGAATCTTGATCGTAGTGATACACATATTCATAATATTGATGCCAAAAGAAGCAAAGTTGATAATGATAGTGCAACATACTTTTGTGGCACTGCCGTTTAGGTCATATTGGTGTAAAGCGCATGAAGAAACTCCATGCAGATGGACTTTTGGAGTCACTTGATTATGAATCATTTGATACTTGCAAACCATGCCTCATGGGCAAGATGACTAAAACTCCGTTCTCCGGAACAATGGAGCGAGCTAATGACTTATTGGAAATAATACGTACCGATGTATGCGGTCCGATGAGTGTTGAAGCACGCGGCGGGTATCGTTATTTTCTGACCTTCACAGATAATTTGAGTAGGTATGGGTATATCTACTTGATGAAACACAAGTCTGAAACATTTGAAAAGTTCAAAAAATTTCAGGGTGAAGTGGAGAATCATCGTAACAAGAAAATAAAGTTTCTACGATCTGATCGCAGAGGCGAATATTTGAGTTACGAGTTTGGCCTTCATTTAAAACAATGTGGAATTGTTTCACAACTCACGCCACCTGGAACACCACAGCGTAATGGTGTGTCCGAACGTCGTAACCGTACTTTATTAGATATGGTGCGTTCTATGATGTCTCTTACCGATTTACCACTATCGTTTTGGGGTTATGCATTAGAGACAACCGCATTCACGTTAAATAGGGCACCGTCTAATTCCGTTGAGACGACACCGTATGAACTGTGGTTTGGCAAGAAACCTAAGTTGTCGTTTATTAAAGTTTGGGAATGCGATGCTTATGTCAAAAGGCTTCAGCCTGATAAGCTCGAACCTAAATCGGAGAAGTGCGTCTTCATAGGATACCCTAAAGAAACCATTGGGTACACCTTCTACCACAGATCCGAAGGCAAGATCTTTGTTGCTAAGAATGGGTCCTTTCTAGAGGAGTTTCTCTTGAAAGAAGTGAGTGGGAGGAAAGTAGAACTTGATGAGGTAATTGTACCTTCTCTCGAATTGGAAAATAGCACATCACAGAAAACCGTTCCCGTGATGCCTACACCAACTAGAGAGGAAGAAAATGATAATGATCATGAAACTGTAGATCAAGTTACTACTGAACTTCGTAGGTCGACCAGAGCACGATCCACACCAGAGTGGTACAGTAATCCTATTCTGGAAGTCATGTTATTAGACCAAGGCGAACCTACGAACTATGAAGAAGCTATGATGAGCCCAGATTTCGTAAAATGGCTTGAGGCCATGAAATATGAGATAGGATCCATGTATGAGAACAAAGTATGGACTTTTGTGGACTTGCCCGATGATTGGCAAGCCATAGAAAATTAATGGATCTTCAAGAAGAAGACTAACACTGATGGTAATGTTACTGTCTACAAAGCTTGACTTGTCGTGAAAGGTTTTCGACAGGTTCAAGGAGTTGACTACGATGAGACTTTCTCACCCGTAGCGATGCTTAAGTCTATCCGAATCATGTTAGCAGTTGCCGCATTTTATAATTATGAAATATGGCAAATGGACGTCAAAACTGCATTCCTTAATGGATTTCTTAAAGAAGAGTTGTATATGATGCAACCAGAAGGTTTTGTCGATCCTAAAGGTGCTAACAAGGTGTGCAAGCTCCAGCGATTCATCTATGGACTGGTGCAAGCATCTCGGAGTTGGAATATACGCTTTGATGAGGTGATCAAAGCATATGGTTTTATACAGACTTACGGTGAAGCCTATATTTACAAGAAAGTGAGTGGGAGCTCTGTAGCATTTCAGATATTATATGTGGATGACATATTGTTGATTGGAAATGATATAGAATTTCTGGATAGCATAAAAGGATACTTGAATAAGAATTTTTCAATGAAAGACCTCGGTGAAGCTGCTTATATATTGGGCATCAAGATCTATAGGGATAGATCGAGACGCTTAATAGGACTTTCACAAAGCACATACCTTGACAAAATTTTGAGGAAGTTCAAAATGGATCAGCTAAAGAAAGGGTTCTTGCCTGTGTTACAAGGTGTGAAATTGAGTCAGACTCAAAGCCCGACCACTGCAGAAGATAGAGAGAAAATGAAAGTCATTCCTATGCCTCAACCATAGGTTCTATCATGTATGCTATGCTGCGTACCAGACCTGATGTGTGCCTTGCCATAAGTTTGGCAGGGAGGTACCAAAGTAATCCAGGAGTGGATCACTGGACAGCGGTCAAGAACATCCTGAAGTACCTGAAAAGGACCAAGGATATGTTTCTCGTTTACGGAGGTGACGAAGAGCTCTTCGTAAATGGTTACGTTGATGCTAGCTTTGACACTGATCCGGATGACACTAAGTCACAAATCGGATACGTATTTATATTGAATGGTGGAGCTGTCAGTTGGTGCAGTTCCAAGTAGAGCGTCGTGGCGGGATCTATGTGTGAAGCGGGGTACATAGCTACTTCGGAAGCAGCACATGAAGGAGTCTGGATGAAGGAGTTCATATCCGATCTGGGTGTAATACCCAGTGCATCGGGTCCAATGAAAATCTTTTGTGACAACACTGGAGCAATTGCCTTGGCGAAGGAATCCAGATTTCACAAGAGAACCAAACACATCAAGAGACGCTTCAACTCCATTCGTGAAAAGGTCAAGGATGGAGACATAGAGATTTGCAAAATGCATACGGATCTGAATGTGGCAGACCCGTTGACTAAGCCTCTTCCGCGAGCAAAACATGATCAACACCAAGACTCCATGGGTGTTAGATTCATTACAATGTAATCTAGATTATTGACCCTAGTGCAAGTGGGAGACTGAAGGAAATATGCCCTAGAGGCAATAATAAAGTTGTTATTTTATATTTCCTTATTCATGATAAAGGTTTATTATTCATGCTAGAATTGTATTGAACGGAAACTTAAATACATGTGTGAATACATAAACAAATACCATGTCCCTAGTAAGCCTCTACTAGACTAGCTCGTTGCTCAAAGATGGTTAAGGTTTCATAACCATAGACATGTGTTGTCATTTGATAACGGGATCACATCATTAGGAGAATGATGTGATGGACAAGACCCATCCGTTAGCTTAGCATATGATTCTTCAGTTTATTGCTATTGCTTTCTTAATGTCAAATACATATTCCTTCGACTATGAGATTATGCAACTCCCGAATACCAGAGGAATACCTTGTGTGCTATCAAACGTCACAATGTAACTAGGTGATCATAAAGATGCTCTACAGGTATCTCCGAAGGTGTTTGTTGTGTTGGCATAGATCGAGATGAGAATTTGTCACTCCGAGTATTGGAGAGGTATCTCTAGGCCCTCTCGGTAATACACATCATAACAAGCCTTGCAAGCAAAGTGACTAAGGAGTTAGTTGCAAGATGATGTATTACGGAATGAGTAAAGAGACTTGCCGGTAATGAGATTGAACTAGGTATGAAGATACCGATGATCGAATCTCGGGCAAGTAACATACCGATGGACAAAGGGAACTACGTATGTTGTCATAAGGTTCGACCGATAAAGATCTTCGTAGAATATGTAGGAGCCAATATGGGCATCCAGATTCCGCTATTGGTTATTGACCGGAGAGGTGTCTCGGTCATGTCTACATAGTTCTCGAACCCATAGGGTCCGCACGCTTAACGTTCGTTGACGATATAGTGTTATATGAGTTATATGATTTGGTGACCGAATGTTGTTCGGGGTCCCGGATGAGATCACGGACATGACGAGGAGCTCCGGAATGGTCTGGAGGTAAAGATTGATATATAGGACGATGATATTCGGACACCGAAAGAGTTTCGGAGTGCACCGGGTAGTCATCGGATTGCTGGAAGGGGTTCCGGACACCCCCGGGAGGTCTATGGGCCTAATGGGCCAAGGGGACAGACACACCAGCCCACAATGGGGCTGGTGTGCCCCTCTCCCTGGCCGCCAGCCCTAGGGAAGGAAAGGTGGAGGGCTAGCCCCTCCTGCCTTCCCCTTCTCATGGGAGAAAGGAAAGGGGGGGGGCACCCTTACCTGCCTTTCCCCGCTCACCTAAAAAGGCAAGGGGGGCGCGGTAAGGGGCAGGAGCCCAAGTGGGATTCGGCCCCACTTGGGGAGCCTCCTGGCTGCCTCCTCCCTCCCCCCACCTATATATATGTGGTTGGGGGCGCCACACAAAACCACAACAATATCTTAGCCGTGTGCGGCGCCCCTCTCCATAGTTTCGTCCCTCGGTCATATTTTCATAGTGCTTAGGCGAAGCCCTGCGGAGATAGCATCACCACCACCGTCACCATGCCGTCGTGCTGCCGGAACTCATCCACTACTTCGCCGTCTTACTGGATCAAGAAGGCGAGGACATCACCCACTGGTACCGTAAGGTGCTATACAAAAGGTTTTTAACCCCTTTCTGCGACGGCATTTGGAACCATCGCCTAGTGAGTGACTGCGATAGGGAAGTCCTTCCCACACGACCCAGAAACTATCGGGGATAGGCGAGCGGCTACTGACGATCGCCATAGAATAAACGTATGAGAAGCCGCCCCAGTCCCACACATTACATCTCGACGTTACGTTTCTGATCAGAGAGACATCTCAAATGATTACGCCACTATAGTCGTGTGAAAAAGGTGGACGTCAACATTTAATCTACTGATATGTTTGTGATAGGTACATTATCGCACATGGTTCAAGAATGTAAAATGTGTGCGGTGCCTCTACTAACGCCAACGTGTCCATTTTCATAACTGTGTGCGATTGGTATTCCTATCACACACGCACACTGGTTTGAAACGTTTGCCGTATTACCATGAATCGCACACGCATGTGAGACGAAACCATGTGTGCGTCCGTCGGGCATCTCAAACGTTTCACGTCAAAGAACCGTATGTTCTCTATTTTTCATCGCACACGATGTTTTCCTTCTAACCGTGTGCACATTATTTTATTCACTCCTGTATAATTTTATTTTTCCCTGTAATTTATTATTCGAATTGGAAATTTTGAAATATGAAACGTGGAATTCAAATTCTCAGCACAATGGTTCAACAACGAATCCATAAATAAAATTGTCAGTACAATATGTTCAGTAATTACAGGATTAGACAGCAATTAACTATGAGGAACCACAATATTTAGAGGCGGTAAAGGTGAAGAGACAACTGTAAATCATTTTGACTGCCGATGGTGTTGAAGAAGTGGAATGCCCATAATGTGCCTTCCTGCATGCCATAGGCATGAACAACTTTTGTCCAACCCCTTGTGACGATCGCCCGCCCATCCTTCACTGCCTTCAGGAAGACTTCTAGAGCATTATCATGGTAGCATGAATTATATACTTTAACCTTAGTTGCCTCCACTCCAGTCATGTAGTTTCCAAGGTAATCATTAGTAAATAGCTTCGGAAACCACTGAAAAGAGAAAAATATCAGATACTGAGGTCTAATAGAGTAACTTGTTGTGGGCAGGGGGAAAAGGCAACACATTACTTACCATCCTAAAGTTCACTGTTGTCTTGGACAAAGTGTAAATAAAGAGCTTAATTCCCATCACCCATTTCTTTTGCGTAACAATCTTTGTTAGTTTCCTCACTTGACGCTTGTTCATGAATATCTCATTGCCCCATACGCAAAAGGGATCAAAGCGTGGATCAGTACCGCTCATATATGTACCTAAAAGCAACCAGTAAATGTTAGAAGCTAAACTTAGATTGCACAAATGATGTAAAATACAACTACCTACGTTCCTAATTACAACCATTTTTAGAGATTTCAATATGAACTACATACGGATGTATATAGAATTATAGATATAGTTTAGATTAGAATCTAGATTCACTCATTTTGCTCCTTATGTAGTCTATATTGGAATCTCTAAAAATACTTATATTTAGGAACAGATGGTGTATAAGACATGGGATGCAGCTAACCTCGACGACAAACAACAGCATCGCCCATTGTAGCCATGTTTAAGTACATGGAAAGCCAATGTTAACTACAACAGGGTTAACATCCACCAAAAATAGCAAATGGTAATAAAACGGCAGCATCTGTAGTGATATCTTCATTGCGAAAGAGTAGCACGGTTCAAAGGGACGGATTAAAAAATGGATACAATTGTTAATTGCAACAGGCTTAACAGCATCCTAAGTCATGTTTTGTAAGTTTGTAGCCATTGAAATACAACTGTTTAAAAATGGATACAACTGTTAATTGCAACAGGCTTAATAGCCATTGAAACCGGTACTGATAAAAATGCAATTGGCAGAGTTAAACATCACAAGGCAGGTGCTGCCTGAGCAGAGAATGACCCAGTTGTCTATAAAAAGGTAGGGAAAATAGCTAAAACGTGTTAGGCATGTTTACTACAACATGCTTAATACATCGACCGTACAAAACATAGGCATTAATCGCAACTGGTATTGGTACGATTGAACTGGTGAGTTCATACTTGGTAAGTCCTGAGAGGTAGTTGCTGGGGCACTTCATCTTGACCAGAGCCCGCCCAAAGTCAGCGGCGGCGGAGGCGAGCTCTTCCTCCGGGTCGAAGCGTGGATCAGTGCCGCCGACATGTGTACCTACAAGAAGCAAGTAAAGGTTAGAAGCCAAAGTGCAATTGCACAAATGATGTAAAATACTGTAAGACATGGGATGCAGCTAACCTCGACGGCAAACAGCAGCATCACCCGTTATGGCCCTGCGTAAGTACATGGAAAGGCATGTTAAGTACAACAGGGTTAGCATCCACCTAAAATAGCAAATGGGCAACATCTCTAGTATATCTTCATTGCGAAGAGTAGCACGGTAGCAAAGGGATAGGTTAAAAAATGGATACAACTGTTAATTGCAACAGGCTTAACAGCTTCCTAAGTCATGTTTTGTAAGTTTGTAGCCATTGAAATACAATTGTTTAAAAATGGATACAACTGTTAATTGCAACAGGCTTAATAGCCATTGAAACCGGTACTGATAAAAATGCAATTGGCAGAGTTAAACATCAGAAGGCAGGTGCTGCCAGAGCAGAGAATGGCCCAGTTGTCTATAAAAAGGTAGGGAAAATAGCTAAAATGTGTTAGGCATGTTTACTACAACATGCTTAATACATCGACCGTACAAAACATAGCCATTAATTGCAACTGGTATTGGTAAGATTGAACTGTTGAGTACATACTTGATAAGTCCTGAGAGGTAGTTGCTGGGGCACTTCATCTTGGCTAGAGCCCGCTCAAAGTCATCGCCGACTGAGGCGAGCTGTTCCTCCGGGTCGAAGCATGGATCAGTGCCACTGACATGTTTACCTACAGGCAACCAGTAAATGTTAGAAGTTAAACTGCAATTGCACAAATGATGTGAAATACTGTAAGACATGGGATGCAGCTAACCTCGACGGCAAACAACAGCATCGGCCGTTATGACCCTGTGTAAGTACATGGACAGGCATGTTAAGTACAACAGGGTTTCATGCACCAAAAATAGCAAATGGGCAGCTTCTCTAGTGATATCCCGAGTCATGTATTGTAAGTTTGTTGCTGGTATTGGTGAAATTGAGCTGGACAGTTAATACTTGAACATCCCACAGTGTGCAGTACTGAAATAAACAAGGCACGGACATGCTTAATACATCAACCGTACAAAACATAGCCATTGCAAGTGGTATTGGTAAGATTGAGCTGGTCAGATCATACCTGTTAAGTCCTGGGGGGTAGTCGCTCGGGCACTTCATCTGGGCCAGAGCCTACACCAAGTCGGCGGCGGCGGAGGCGAGGTGTTCCTCCGGGTCAACACGCACAGCGGCCATCGCGCCACGGACTGCCATCAGCTCCTCGACCTCCACGTGATATGTGGTTGGGCTTGCGCAGCGATGCTCTGGAGGTAGGGGCGGTGGGGATTTGGAGGCATGAGGATGTTTCGCAGGCGCCATTTAAGCAATCAGGCCGGGGCCGTGATAGAGATCGGTGGGTTACCTAACTAGATCCGAGCAGAACGTAGATGTGGTTGAAGCTGTGGTTGCGGTGGCGGCGGTTTGAGTTGCCGGTAGGGGGAGGAGGGAGATACTTAGGAAATTTGATGGGTGGAGATTTGGTGGGTGGAATAAATTCTGAAATGGCGCGCCTAATGAAAATTTTGCTGCGAAACTTGAAACTTGGGCGGGGGAAACACACAATGCAGACGAAGCGCGTAAAATACTCGTGTGCGAGAAAAGAGAAAATTAGCAGATCCCGTCTCCAAAAAAATGTATACGTGTAGTTGATTTTTTCGCTCAATGGTACGCCTGGTTTATTAGGAAACATCGCATAGGTAATTAACTTATGGATCATTAACGCAAAAAAAATGCACACGGGTACGCCATAGAAACTGTGTGTTTTGTGATCTTCTAATAATTCTTACATCTATCAGCATCTCCAACTGCACCTAATTTCAAAAATCTCTTTCATTGTATCAGGATTATTCAATGTACATGAACCAGGCAAGGTGACACCCGATGAGCAATCATCGGTTTATGAAATGTAATCAAGTGTCAACCTGCCTCGCTCGCATAGCCAGATTTGATCCTATGCAACAAGAGAGAAGCTTGCTGCCATCCGTCGGCGCGGCAATTTAAGCCGGTGTGCGGCCAACTCGCGTGGCGAGGTGAGACTAAAAACCAGCTGCGGCCAGCTCTAGTCTTTTCCGGTGGCTACGGGCGGACGTTTCGGTAGTATTTGGGGCTGGGGTGCGGCTACAAAACTTCAGTGAACACATGCTAATCAACGCTCAAATCCCTCAAAGGATGCGCTTACCGACATTGTACATTAATAATAGATAGTACAAACTTAAAGTACTACTGGTAATTTGCTCTAAGACTAGTACATATGTAATACTGGTAGATGCTCGTAATTAATTATACAAACTTACGGGCGACACACGCACTAACTACTTCTCACATGCTGCCATCGGGGCATGCTGGCTAGACGCCGGCGTTCTCCTTCCCGGCCTTGTAGGCGGCAGCCCACCGTGCTTCGATCTCCGCCAAGCTCTCCTCAGCAGGCGTGCCGCCTCTACTTTTTTGCGGCGGCGGGACTCTCTTTTCTTGACAGCTTTCTGCCTTTTCCGCTCCTTCTGTGCGGCTTTGGCCGCCTCTAGATCCACCGGCCATTCGGCCATGGCAGCCTCAAAGTCCGCCCACGTAACTGTGTGGCCGGCGGCGGCGATGAACTCGGCGCGGCGAGATGCCACCACTTCCTTACCATGTGTGCGGTCATGGGCGGCGAGGAACACAGCGCGGCGGGATGCCATCGCTTCCTTACCAGTTACTGTGCGCCGCGGTGCCATGAACGACGCTTGGAGAGAGCTCTGGGACGGAGTGGCCGGGCAGCCATACAGTGCGGTGGTTTTTAAGAGCTCAACGACAAACGATGAAGGAAATTTGGCTTCCCTTACAATTTTGCTCGTTCATTATCACACATGGTTCATCTCCATCGCCTCCGGAAATAGTGTGCGCTAAGCCTATTGTGTGTTGTGTTATGATTGGCCGGAACCCCAGCCACGCGGATTGCGCGTGTGCACCGTAGGATGCGCCGCGATCGAACGACAATCCACGTCCCTCACATCACACCCGTGCAGCTGTAGCTGGATTGGATTTATATGCGCTAAATGCCTAGAAAATGCACTTAATCCCCTAAATATGGTAAATGAGCCCAAAAAAATGCCAAATTTGAACACGGTGATTTGCAGGGTGTATGTTCGTCGTAGAAAAAAACTCCAGGGCAAAGAACGAAGAAAATTTGGATTCCCCTTCAATCTTGGTGATTTCCCTCTCGAAAGCATGGAGCTTCCTCATTGATGGTTCGATTTATGAAGGGCGTGCATGACGACATAAGCCAAACCTTCACAAATTTTTACCATGGCATGGTGAGGCCATACCATGGCACCATGCCAGGCGTCATGTTTTTCAAGCACTTATTTCATTTTTTCTATAGTTGAAAACCAAATAAACAAACATTTGTGGTTGACTATTGCCACACATTTCATCGAAATATCTGCCCATTCCTTGTAAAAGGCATGAGAATTTACTAAATGGCACGAGCATGGTTTTCCAGGTCGTTCTTGTGCACCCTTTCATGCACCGATTCTTTGAACTTGAATTATGTGCATTAATGCCTAGAAAATGCACATAATCCCCTAAATATGGTAAATAAACCCGAAAAAGTGACAAATTTGAACATGGTGATTTGCAGGGTGTATGTTCATCGTAGAAAAAAACTCATGGACAAAGGACAAAGGAAATTTGGATCCCCCTTCAATCTTGGTGATTTCCCCATCAAAATCATGAAACTTCCTCGGTGATGGTTCGATTTATGAAAGGTGTGCATGACGACATAAGGCAAACATTCTCAAATTTTTACCATGGCACGGTGAGGCCATACCATGGTTCCACGCCAGGTGTCATGTTTTCCAAGCATGTATTTTATTTTTGTATAGTTGTTAACCCAGTAAACGACGCGTTTGTGGTTGACTATTGCCACACATTTCCTTGAAATCTCTGCCCATTCCTTGTAAAAGGCATGAGAATTTACTAAATAGCACGAGCATGGTTTTCTAGACCATTCTTGTGCACCTTTTCATGCATCGATTGTTCGAATTTGAATTATGTGCATTAATGCCTAGAAAATGCACATAATCCCCTAAATATGGTAAATGAGCCCGGAAAAATGTCAAATTTGAACACGTTGCATTGGAGGGGGTATGTTAATCGTTGGAAAAAAACTGAATGACAAACTAGGACGGAAATTTGGATTCCCCTTCAATCTTGGCGATTTCCCTCTCGAGAGCATGGAACTTCCTTGGTGATGGTTCGATTTATGAAGGGTGTGCATGACGACATAAATCAAACCTTCTCAGCTTTTTTCCAGGGCACGGTGAGGCCATACCATGGCACCATGCCAGGCGTCATGTTTTTCTAGCACATATTTCATTTTTCTATAGTTGATAACCCAGTAAATGACGCATTTGTGGTTGACTATTGCCACGCATTCCCTTGAAATCTCTGCCCATTCCTTGTAAAAGGCATGAGAATTTACTAAATACCACGAGTATGGTTTTTCCAAACCGTTCTTGTGCACCTTTTCATGCACCGATTGTTCGAATTTGAATTATGTGGATTAATGCCTAGAAAATGCACATAATCCCCTAAATATGGTAAATGAGCCCGAAAAAATGCCAAATTTGAACACGTTGCATTTGAGGGGGTATGTTGACTGTAGAAAAAGCTGAATGACAAGCTAGGAAGGAAATTTGGATTCCCGGCCCCTTCAATCTTGCTGATTTCCCCCTCGAAACTATGAAAATTCCTCGGTGATGGTTTGATTTATGAATGGCGTGGACGACGACATAAGCCAAACCTTCTCAAATTTGTACCAAGGCATGGTGAGGCCATACCATGGCACCATGCCAGCCGTCATGTTTTTCAAGCATGTATTTCATTTTTCTATAGTTGAAAAACTAATAAACAACGTGTTTGCGGTTTACTATTGCCACAGATTTCCATGAAATATCTGCCCATTCCTTGTAAAAGGCATGAGAATTTACTAAATAGCACGATCATGGTTTTCCAGACCGTTCTCGTGCACCTTTTCATACACCGATTGTTTGAATTTGAATTATGTGCATCAATGCCTAGAAAATGCACATAATCCTCTAAATATTGTAAATGAACCCGGAACAGTGCCAAATTTGAACACGGTGATTTGCAGGGTTTATGTTCATCGTAGAAAAAAACTCATGGACAAAGGACAAAGGAAATTTGGATTCCCCTTCAATCTCGGTGATTTACTATCGCACACGATTCATTTCCGTCGCCTTTGCGAACCGTGTGTGTTCACCCACACAGGAAAAAGGAAAAAGAAAACCCTCACCCACTCGCCATGGACTCCTCCGCAACTCTGCACCTCATCAACTTCTATCATGGTGGCCACCCTAAGCTCCAAACGGCACGGGATTTTGCCCCTACCGGTTTCCACCGCCTATCTGCACCGACATTCTAGACTCTGGTCGATTGGGGTTTTCTGCGGGATTGGGCCGGGGATTTTTCTCATGAAGAAGGTAATCAAGTTAGCGAAATATTCACTCATCTCTTATCGCAGTCCGTCCGTCGCTGTTAATCAACCAGCGGAAATCGCCGTAGATTCATTTTTCTTCTAGCTGATTTGAGGGTTTTCATTCATGTGTCCACAGTGCGAGCACAAATCGGGCAAGTGTGGTCGCGGCCAGTCGGAAATGAAGTTCTATCTCACCATTCTGGATGACTTCAGGGAGCGCTCGGTATGTTCAATCTCAACCTACCACGGTTGGCATGGCCTCAATTTGTGAACATATACCGTCTGTTGCTACATTTGGATAAAAGGTACGGTGCAACGTGCAGCCTAGATGTCGAAGCCGATTCCCCCCCCCCCCATATTAGGCAAATATATGATGTATTGTTCATTCAGTTACTCTCATATTTGCATCAAATCTTTGTTACATTATCTATTTTTTGTACTTTGCTTTCATCTATATATTGATCTGTTCTATCAGTTACTCCCATATTTGCATCTTGCTCTGTTATTTCAATATATCTAATTTACTATCTTAATTTTCATTTCAAGCAGTACATCCCTTGCTTTGCAAGAACAAGAGTAGACGGAAATCTTGGGCTTTACTTTGTTGATGACTCCATGGATGTCATATTGACAACGCAGCATGGATTTACAATGACAGTTAGCGTAAAACTTGATAAAGATGGTCACTCATATTTTGGAGAAAAATGTCTAAGTGTTATGAACTGGAAGCTGGCAATAAAATTCCAGTGCGTGCACCATAGCCTGGTCTAATTAACATGGATGTTTACTTCCCCAACGTCATCAGTCGATCAAAGTCTGATCGAGGTTAGTGTCCTTTGAACTTTCTCCATGCTGGCATATTACTTAGCAAAATCGGGGTATTTGTTCTGACTAATTGATCACTATTTAAGTAACCAATTGTGATTTCATTTTCTGACTCCGTTCCTAAGCAGTAACAAATTCTATTTACCAATTTATGCGCACTATATATTCTTCTGCCATGTTCTGAATAAATAATACCTTTCTACCTTTTAAGCAGGATATGTTGGATGCATAGTAAATGATCTGTATGTTACTAAGCGTACCAAATTTCACTGGAAGGACTTGAAGCGTGTCATAAACTTTGTTGATAATCTGACAAAGATAGCATAGCTTATGAACACTGGATTTTGGATGGGATTAATAATACCTATGGTGCACACATTGAACAAGACCAATTGTGTGCACAAAACGATGGTACAAAGTCTTATTTTTATGTTGATGCTCATAAACTATATATATCTTCAACGATATGTTACAATTGGTTTTTATTCTACATTTCAACAGAAATTGCCCGTTGTAGCAGTTCCTGGATCGATTTCCTGGCATGGTCGAATTACACTTGTGCCTGCTAATAACGCCAAAGTGATTGCAAGGTACTGCATTTTCCGCAGAAATAGAACCATTCAAATTAACAAGTTCTCGCTTATCGTGGCAATGCATCCATATTGGAAAATTGGAGACACTGTTCTACTCATGCTCTACCAAGGCATAGGAGGGCTCTTCCTTTTCATTGACGAGATGCCGAGTCGCCGTGATCAAGCTGCTTCCAGCGGATAGTTGTGGTTGTTGGCCCTCAGCCTCTTAAAATGTGCTAGCTGTTACTATGTTAAGTATGTAGATATGGACCATATGGTTGTTGGCCCTCAGCCTCTTAAAATGTGATATTTGTTACTATGTTAAGTAAGTAGATATGGACCATATGGTTGTCAAAACCGTGTTATGAAGATCCTCCTTTTGTCGAATAGTGTAACCACTATATATGTTACTCAAATGTTGTTAGCCATGCTCTTAAATTTTCGTGGAAAGTATTAGTATCGTACACAGTTCATTGAGTTTAAGCGTGTGCCCGATGTCCAGAAGGCATTTGCATATTAACTGTCCATATCGCAAATTCACACACGTGTTAACATATGGAAACATATGTGTAACTTACTAATCATCGCACACGAGTACTCGCAGACGCATCGTGTGCGATACTCCTAGCCACCGCAAGCAACTAGTTTGCAATTTTCAAAGTTTTTTGTACACACAGAATCGCACACGAATTAACTGTAGTAACCGTCTGTGTTGTAATTTCTCATCGCAAACAGTTCATCTGAGTCGGCTGTTTACCGCGTATCACACACATCTTGTTTACACGACTCGTTTGTGTTCTTTTGGCTCATCGCAAATAGTTCATCTATGTGAACTGTATGCCACATATCACACACATCTTGTTAAGTTGAACCGTTTCTGTTGTGTTCCCTAATCAAAAACAGTTTGTCCGAATGAACCGTATGCCGTATATCACACACACCTTTATCTGGCTAACCGTTTCTGTTGCACTCCCTAATAGCAAACAGTTCATCTGAGTGAACTGTATGGCGTATATCGCACACACCTTGATATGGCTGCCCATTTCTGTTGTTCTGTCTCATCGCAAACAATTCGGATGGATCAACCGTGTGCCCTGCATCGCACACGCAACTAAAATCGGAACCGTGTTTGATGTCTCCGCCATCGCAAATGTTTTGCATCTTTTTTGACGGGTTTTTTACATCACCGTTTGTGATTAATGCATCGCACACAGTTTCGTCAAAGGGTTTCTGAACGTAGTGTCGCATTAGCAGCATCCTGCAGTAGTGACCGAGCTGAACGTGTGCTGAATGCGGAGGTGCCGTATGTTCGGTATTCGATCGGCTGGATCGCGAAGAAGTTCGACTACATCAACCGCGTTACTAAACGCTTCCGCTTACTGTCTACAAGGGTACGTAGACACACTCTCCCCCTCGTTGCTATGCGTCTCCATGGATAGATCTTGCATGTGCGTAGAATTTTTTTGTTTTCCATGCAACGTTTCCCAACACATAGTTCATGACAAGTTTTGAAATGAAAGACTGACAAGTTTTGAAATCAAAGGCATAGTTCATTCCATCTTGCACGATACAACCTTATTGGGTCACACGAGGCCATTTTCCTTTCTTGTCGCGCGCCTCATCCTTCTCTTGGGCTTCACGAGCCCTTGCAAGCTTTCTTGCCCTCTCCTCTTCACGAGCAACCTTTTCTTTGCGTTCCCTCTCATCATCATGCTTCTTTCGCTCCATCTTCTCCTTCTGACGATGCTCTTCATCCAAGCCTCTCTGAAATGCTTCTTCAAACAACCGTTGCCTCCTTAGACAATCTCGATGTTGATCCATTTTAACATCTTCTGGCACATCTTGATCTATCCATGTGAAGTACTTGCAAAGGGAGGCGGCGACTACGTAGGAAGAACGAATTTGATTATTAGTATTATGGGTTCAAGTTGAAGCAACGTTGAGAATACTCTTTGAACTTGAACAACATACCAGCGGTACATCATAGGCGTGAGTTGTACAAGGACGATCATATGCATAGTTCGGACAAACAAAAAACCTTCTTCCTTCTGTCCATGACTTCTTGCGGTCGGTGGATACCTTCACTTTGCAAACATCTCCACACCAGCATGATGTAGTTTTCATACCTTTCTCCTTCACCTTGTCCAACTTGGCGTCTACCCACTTGTCCGGCATATCCTCGCGGTTAGCACACGGGGGCATCGTCATGGAACCAGATGAAGCCATGCCTATAAAGAAAATTTTGGTTGTTAGTAAAGTAAATAACCATGTATAGATGCAAGAAAAACAATAAACAAGAACGAATTAAGGTAATAAATTTAATTACCATTCATATTATTTCAACGATCTGGGTTAAGCAAAATGTTAGTAGGCCTTCCTCTATCAACCCTTCTCGTCCTATGACCACGGCCGCCGGCTCCTCGAAGACTCGACCGTCCTCCACGCCCACCAATAGTGCCTCCTCGTCCACTACCTCTAAGATTCGTCCGTCCTCCATGGTCACCACTCCTACCTCCTCGTGTGCCACCGGCTCCTCTAGGACTCGACCGTCCTCCACGCCCACCAATAGTGCCTCCTCGTCCAGCCGTTTGACTAGTGGAAGTGTTAGCATCGGTCCGTGGCCTTTTGGTGCATTTCCTAACATTGTGTCCCGACTTGTCACATTGACCACAACTGTTGATGTCCGGTGTCTCCATGAAATGGCCGCTACCAAATTATTTCATTCCAATGTATCCAGCTAGATCATCCATGTCACCCCTAAACCTCTTCTTTCTTCTTCTTCCCTTTGTAGGCACCATGAGTTCGGGGTCGGGGACGATGTGTGGCCCATCATACTCAGGCCACTATGACTGATCGAGGAAGGGATGAAACCTAGGAGCCCATGTCAACCTTGTTTGTTCCAATGTGAACTCATGCAACCGGACGGTGGTACCATCGGATACGTTCAAGTTTTCGAACCTTGCGGCAGTCATCACGTGCGAGCAAGGCCAATGATACTTGTGAGGTCTCTCACACTGACACCACCGGTTCTTGAGGTGCACCTCGTAGGCAACTCCACCGTACGTCTTGCCATCCCTTATTGTGCCACCCAGCTCATCGACTTGGTAGATTTATTCTTTTTCATTGAAACTAATTGTTTGTTGACGCGAGGACTTGCGCGCTTGATGCTTCAACCAATCCTCAACTTTGAAGGGAAACTTCATCTTTTCACCTATCCATTTGGCGGTGACTTCGAAATGCCTCAGAAAATACTCGTTGAACTTGAAGAAAGTATATTTCACTATTGCAGTCACCGGCAAGGAACAGACACCCTTGGGCACATTGTTGAAGCGTTCCACCATGTTACTTGTCATGTCTCCGTATCGAAAACCTCCTTCGTCGTAAGCACGTGACCACTTATGCTTCTCCGAAAGATGCCTTGTCAAGAATTCTCTCCCTCCTTTGTTCTTCTCCAACGCCTTGAATAGTTTATCATAGCGGCTTTGGAATGTGTCGGTGTTGAATGCCACACAAACATGGGTAAGATCCTTGCAAAACTCCTTACCCTTGCATGCCCGGTAAAATTTGCCACGAAATGCCTCATGCACCAATGGTATTCGAGTTTTGGATAGCATGGAATGTCAACTTCTATTGCTTTGAGAATCCCATGATGGCGATTCGATATGATGCACACCTCTCTTTTAGGGCCAATCCCCTTTGTCCTCACATGATCCATAAACCACTCCCAATTGTCATCGTGCTCGGAAGGCGCCAACGCAAATGCCATCGGCAACACGTTGTCATTGGACGAGTGGGCCATTGCCACCATCAACGTGCCCTTGTACTTGCCGGTCAAGAACGTGCCATCAATTGACAAGACGGGGCGGCAATGCCTAAATGCATCGATGCATTGCCCAAAGCTCCAAAAAGGTCGATGAAACACTCCCTCAATTGACTCAACCCTATGGAACATGCCCGGGTTCCGATGAGCAATGGCTCCCAACATTCTCGGAAGAATGTTGTACGCGGCGGCATAATCACCATGCAACATCCTTATAGCGTTTGCCTTGGCCATCCACACCTTTCCATACTTGACCTCGTACACGAATCGTTCGAAGACCGAACTCATGAGGAACTTCACCTTCACTTTTGGATCGTGGGATATCTCATTCAACAATTTGTAGCCTAGATACTCGGACGTGAGTTGACGGTGTCCCTTGCTTCAGTCCACTTTGTCTGGCGGTATGCACTCATGGGTGGCCACAAAACTTTTCAACTGCCATTGCCCGGTTTCGTTGATCTTTCTTCCACGGACCTTCCATGGGCAACCTTCTTTGCCACATTTGATGGTGTAGCACACATTTTTGGTTGGAATGATCAACAATGAATGGCCTATGGTTCCGAATGGCGTAGTCACTCAACCATATCTTGAACTCTTGCAAACAATCAAACTTGATCCCTTTCTTCAAATGAGCATTCTCGTCCTCACCAGGTGGCCTTGGATCACCCATCCTCGGGCAAGTTGATGGTTCGACCAAACACAACCTCATGCCACCATCAACAACGGCCTTGTCAGCAAGACTAAGATCACGAAACAAAGAGGGTCCTCTTTCCTTGCCATTAACCTTCTTGTAGAATTGATTTTCTTGCATCGTGAATCCATCCTCGTCCAATTCTTCCGGCGAACCCTCATCATCCGACTCATACATACTCATACGGCTATAAGAGAGGTTACGGTCTATGTCTTGTTGATGCACAATGACATCCAAGTCACCAACGGGATTGTAATGAATCTCTTCTTGTTCCGCATACACATCATCTTGAGCAATAGCGCATCTTCATCAACATGACCAATGGCATGTTCATCAACATGAACAATGGCATGTTCATCAACATGAGCAATGGCCTCATCTCCAACATGATCAATATCATCACCTCGAACAACTATGGCTCTAGCATTGATGCCCTCTTCATTTGGTTGGCTACTTGGTGGTTGGCTACAAGCATTGTGGTCATACACCACGACACTATCATGTATTGGGGAGGACACATTCCGGTTCAAGTTGAGTAGTAGCCGAGGAACTTCAACCTTCGTGGCAAATAACTCAAGTGAGTTGTCTTGTGATTCCACAACTTTATCCTTATAAACATTCCAATGCAATTGAGAGGTGATGGGCATACTCTTTAATCGGGACTTTACTCCCACTCCTGCATCATACCTCCCAATAAGCTTCACCTCATTACTTGGGTTAATCCAATTGAGGACGCTTCTCACTTTCACGACAATATCATCATAGCTCAGGCTTGTGCCAAAAACCATGGCCTCCTCCCCTTCATCGGCATTTCCATTCATAAAAGCTGCCTTGTCCAAATAGTGCACATTCACTAGTTTATCCATCTGAAAACAATGGAAAAAATTGAGTCATCCATGGGCCGGCCATTTCATATGGATAAACTACCTAAAATATTTATACTATGAATAAAAACAACTAGTATACCTTAATCATAGCATTAACCCAAACCCTAACCCTTCCCTAACTAAATCACTAACCCTTACACAAAATCTAGCTTCCAACAAAAAGGATTGACACAAAATACTTAGGCAAATCATAAATGCACCATAAATGCATCATAAATGCTCCATAAATGCAAGAACTTGAGGTGCACCTAGGGTTTGCAAAACTAGTTGATTCCAACCAACCAAAAGAAGGGGGAGTGGGAGAGGTACCTTGGGTGATGCAAATGCCCCGGATCCACCGGACAAATCTCAAGCAATGGAGGAGGATCTAGAGTGTGCTTTGGTGGGGGAGAAAAGGGGGAGAGGGATTGAGCTCGGGGGGAAGAAGATGGTTGGGTGGATGGGTGGTGGGCAGGCCCCACCACCTTATCCACCATGCGACCCTACCGTCGGGGTCCCCGGCGGTAGGGTGTGGACCTACCGCCGTCCCCTCTGGCGGTAACCCTTTGCCACGCAAGCAGCCACCGTTAACGGCTTGACGGCCGTCACCACCCTACCGCCGGGCGTGGCGACGGTAGGTTGTTCTATGCTACCACCAGAGTCCTTGGCGGTAGCAAAAGGGTCAGATCTCAAAAAATTTCCCAACCAAGGTCAAATCCTGATAAAATACACAAAAAGGGTCAAAACACAAAATTTGGCCAAGACTTGCACGAGCAGAGAAACACACGAGGCAAAAAGAGCATGCTTTTTTTTTTGCCTTCACACTGCATAATCTCTTGTCTGCCCCAAAGGCGGAAACGGCCGTGACTTTGGCAGCCAGCAACGAACCTGATTCGCCTAAACGAACCAAAGTGTAACACCCTGGTTTTTGGCCCTTTCTTTTTCTTTTTAATTTATTTGGTTCTTGCTCTGATTTTCTTTTGGGAGTGGTTCTGTGGCCTTCCAACCTGGGAGATCATCATCATTTCTTCTCTCAAGTGGTTCATCATTCTCAAACTTTCCCAAGATCATGTCATTTCCATTCTAGCTCAATCTCAAAATTCTTTTCTAGGGAATATTTCTTTTTCTATTAAAGGAATAACCCTGTCTGCCCTAGGTTGTGAAGCAATCTATATTTCTGTCATCCACAAAATTCCCAAATAATTCTCATAAATTGTTTGGATCATATATGCCCCAAATATGTCCAAACCATCCTTGTCCAGCTCAAAAATATTTCCCCAATATTCATTCTTTATTTCTGTCCAGAGTGGCCTTCTGTGAAGGAAGTGCCACCTATCTTTACTTTCTGTCTCCCAAAATTTTTGGGCATTCTCTTTCATCCAAATCATTGCCTCATGCCAAAATTCAGCTCCATTTGCCTAGTGAAACTTCCTCAGCAATTTTTCATAATTTCTGTCAGAAGGAAGCCTTTGTGAAGGAAGTACTAGCCAGGTTTATCAAATAGCGTTGAAACTTTGCACACTCCTTAATGTACTCATATCATGACTCTCCCTCAATTTTCAGCCTCATCCAATGATCTATGTGAGCACAGGACCAAATCTTTGCTTCTGTTAATATTTTCAGGTTGTGAAGCAAGTATATTTTATATTGATTCATTAATTCTGAGAAATTACCAGATCATGGTCCTACACATATAACTTCTCTCCACAAAATTTGGGGTCATTTAATTAATCCAATTTATCTCCAATATTACCCCAATATTCTGGACAAAGAGGATGTCTGTGAAGGAAGTACTATTTTGGCAAGTCCATTTGGTATGAAATTTTTACAGAATCTTCATATGTACATATCATGAGTCTTTGACAAGTTTCATCTCATTTCAACACTCCATGTGAGTGCACCATCCAATTCTCTTTTCTGGACCATAATGGCAGTTGCAAAGCAACTATGTTAAGTTGTGGTCCATTTCTTCTCTAATTGGACAGAATCATAGTAATCCTTAACTTAAGCATACCAGACATGAAGTCTGGCTCCTTAATCTTATCTGTTGATCACAGGTGTGCATCCAAGTTTGCAACAGAAAACTTTCATCGATGCCTCACTTCTCTACAGAGTTTCTTATCTCGAGATTTTGCATCCTACAGTCCCCCTGATGCAAGGACTACACTCTAGACACAGTTTCCCTTCCCCTCTTGTCCCCTCCTTGCCATGTCGTGCGGTGACCGCGCAGCTGGCACGCCTGTGCACATGCTCTGGCTGTTGCGGCCGCGCTCTGCGCCACTGACCGCGTCGAGTAGCGTCGCTCCGGCGGTGCCCGCGTGTCCGTGGTTGCCGACCTGACGCCCTGCTACCTCACGACGCTCTGTGACCCTATTCCCCCTCCGGCAGCTTCCCCGTCGGCGCTCGCCGCCGCATGCCCACGGGCGAACACTGGCCGACCGGCTCTGTTCGCGTTCGTCTCTTCCTCCCCATGCTTCCTGGCATCGCCCTCCGCCCCGTGAACCTCCCCTATTCCGCTCCCGTCGCCTACCCCCGAGCTTTCTTGCGTGCCCACGCGTCCGCGGCTCCGGCCACGCGTCCGCGGCGCGGCACTCCCTCCCCTCGGCTATTTAAGCCACCCCGACCCCGTCTCTCCTCACCACTCACCTCCACATCCACCCACTCTCCCCCTGGAGCTCGACATCAAGGCCGGAGGGCCATCCTTCCTCGGCTCCGGCCAGAAGCCCGCCGCTCGGCCATCTCCACCACCCACTCCCTCGGGCCCCTCCCGGCACCTCCCGAGCACGTCTTCGAGCCCTGCTGATCCTCCTCCACCTTTCCATTGCTTGGATGGCGGCCGGAATCACCGATTCCACCGGTGCCAGAAGCCCTCATCCGTCGGAGACGACGATGTCCGACCTCTGTTCAAGGACCCACGGGTACAGGGAGGTCGACCTCAGCGCGCTCGTCCTGTTCCCACCGTCGCCCTTCGCTCCCATGGCCTCCTCGCCGGCCTGCCGCGCCGGAGAGCGCCGCTCCTTCCTCTGCCAGGCGCGCGCGGGAGGACGACGACGACTCTGCAGCCGGGCCCCGTGCGCCAGTGACCCATCCAGCCGTTAAGTGGAGGCGCATTTGACAAGACTGTGTTTTCTACTTTCGAAAGCGTATTCCTCTAGAGCCGCGGTTAGTAATATGCTTTCCTTTCCTAGAAACGTATTCTCAAAAGTGCGTTTTCTGTTTAAACCACTCAGGGGCCTGTTTGTGTTTATATTTTTACAGATTGGTCCCTGGCACTCCTCCGTTCATATCTTTTCACTCCCTACTCCAAATGAGGTGATTCCAAAGGGCACTTCTTCGTTTCGTCGAGCCCGTTCCGTTGGTACCATTTTCATGATGTTGCCACATTCTGAAAATGCCCATTATGCCCTTTCCCTTATTCAGCCCCCTCCGAGAGAGAAAGTTTCCCGGCGATTATTTCCGCGAGCTTCTCGCACTTCATCCCGGTGATTCCATCCCTTCCAGGCAAGCCACGCCCTCCATTTGCATGATTGAAATGCAATACCATGGTTTATTTATTTGAACTTGCTTAAAATGTTGCATTAGTAATGTATGAATTATTCATGGCATTTCTTGGGGTGATATTTTGATCTTGCTATTGCCATGATGTTGTTCGGATTACAAGGGCTAATGCTTGCAGATTGAGGATGACATGTTGCCTTTGTATTATTAGTGGCTATTATGATTATGCACATGATAGTATTTGATATTATGCTTTGGAGTATTATTTTGGATATGATGTTATCATGTGGGTCTTAGGTTAATATTTTGCTCTTACTATTGGATTAGTCGTATCATTATATGCTTGGATTCATCATGATAGTAGTGATATGTTGTCCTCGGAGTATTTTGATATGATGATAGTATGCTCTGGATCATTTGTTGGATATTGCTATGACTTGGATTTCAGGTTGATAGATGATATTGGAGTATCAGTTATCATAGATCTATCTTTGCGGGGACAAATTCCGTCATTTTGTTGGTCAGGTGCCACCGAACTGGGCTTTTCCAGTGCAACCACATTTGCCTTTTATGGGAAGGCCCTAATGCGGTCTAGTGTCATGCCTCTCCCCGGTGCCTCCAACTAGAGAAGGTTATGCGCTTGCGCTACCCTGGCCCGGTAGGCAGGCATAGCCTTGTGTGCCCGTAGTTGTTTTGGTACCATGTCCCCGTTTGGGACCGTTTGTTTTGCCACGACGGTGGCCGTTGGATGTCCAGAGTGGCATCGGGGCCACCCATGACTTAGCCCAAAGGGGAGTTGGTCGGAGTGGCCGGGAGAGTGTCATGGCAGTAGGTTGGTTTTGTCGGAACACCATTGGTCCACCCGAATGGGAGCACGAGGCTATGGGTTCTGTGATGTGGGTATAGTGAGCTAACCTCTGCAGAGTGTGTTTAATCTATCGATAGCCGCGTCCTCGGTCATCGGCACAGTTCGTACTAGGTCACACCGTTCGATCAACACTCACATGACGGAATGACTTATCGATGATTTATATGTTGATATTATGAGCAGTAACAGTTTGGCCGGATGCCGATGATGATCTTGAGGATGATCATTCAGTTTGTGATGTGGTCACGCAGTGATCACGTGGAGGTATTGATCACGAGGTGATATATTGCTTGGCCGGATAGCCAAGAGTGAGATGGTTCTTGGGATCCGAGAGATTGGTTCATCAGTATTCTAGTAGTTTCATATCATGCTTTGCTTCCACCTCATAATAGTTGTTAATAAGTTAACCTGTTAATGCTATGTTATTGTCTTGCCTTGATGCTTCTGGTTGTTGTGAGCTTGCAAGTACATTCAATGTACTGACCTGGCGTGTCATGCCAGATTGTAGGTGATGCCGTGATTGCTTGTTTGTCGAGGTTGCTGTTCGTGCGAGCTAGATCGTGTCCCAGCCAGAGTCCCTGCGGAGTGGACTTCACCATCGCCGTCGTTGTTCCACTGCTAGAAGTTTTCCGCTGCTAGCATAGAGCTACCTTAGCAGGCATAGTGTCGCCGTGCTGATGTGATCCTTTGTAACATCAGACCTTTGTATCCATTATCCTTTGTAATGAGAGCTGATTTGTTCTATGTCAAGCTGTGCCGTATTCCAAAAGACTTGATCTCTGGGCTGGAATACGGGGTGTTCCGGTTCCTCTGAGCTGGGGTGCCACAGAGCTTGGTATCAGAGCAGGTCTGGCTGTAGGACGCCCTAGTCAGCTTGAGCGGTAGAAACCGGTAGTATAGAGTCTGGTTTGTTTGTTGCATTGGTTGCTGCACTTGTTTGTTGCATAGCATGCATATAGCCTTATTATTTGGATACTAACGGTTTATCTTGTGAGTGTAGCTAGCATCGGTTCGGATCCACTACAGCTCAGCCTCTGCATCACTCTAGTTTCCTTTGAGCCTGTTCTTCGGTGTTTGGCGTCATTTCTGTCCCAGCGGAGTGATGCCAAGTGTTCCGGACACCGTTTGCAGGATGGTGTCGAGGTATCGCACCAGTTTCATTTCTTCTTCCCCACCTGTCATTTCGGTGGTAGACGTGCTTCTACTCCGGATCGTCCTTTTATCTTGTCATGTTAGCAACCCTTAATGATCTTAGGCATCAAGAAAGGGCAATGTCAGCAGACTCAGCTTTCCCCGCTATCCTATTCCTTGGACGAGCACGGATCCCTTTCGTCCGCTTGATGATGATGTAGTGCTGACATTCGTGTCCCACTACATGGTTATCAAGTGCGTCCTCACCTCCGAGCTAGTCAAGGTCGCTACCTGGCTAAGCCAGCACTTGGTGTAGCTATGTTTACACCAACTTTTCCACACGTTGATCCATCTTCGTGCACGCCATCACAGCATGTTAGACCGTAGTACCAGAGATCCCGCGAGATATGTGTGCTTAAGTAGGCATGCATATTGTGTGAATAGCAGTAATATGTGACTTTGATTGTGTGTGAGTTGATTGTTTTTGTGTGCTTTTGTTTAGTTGAGTTTTCTTTTGCTCCTTTCTTTTTGGGTCCTTGGTGTTACCCTATTTTCCCCTGATGGAAGTTTCTCATCTTCCGGCACCGGACTCGAAGAAGCAATAAGGATTTCAAATATTTGGAAGAAGCTCAGCTAAACACATCAAGTCTATATCAGTACTTAATCCTCACCACAGTAATGATCCAGCCAGCACGAAGACAGGTCAGGTACAAGAGCAACGGTATATTTTCAGTCAAAGGTATGGCTCATATACAAAGGTTTGGCTCAACAATGAATGGTGCTTGAAATATGCTATACTCTGAAAGAAAGCCAGAATGTGCTATGATCAAGGAAGACCGTCAAACAATTTTTCTCATGCAAGTAACTAGCCGCAAAAAAAATATTATGGCTGTGTGTATGGCTTTCAGTATGCATATCACAGTATGAAGCTTTGGATATGAGAAACTCAGTCTTCCTCCACATGCTACCAAACGAAGCTTATGATGCAAGGCTCCTTAGCTTTTCTCAATATGATATATGGGCAGATTCCAGTCCAAGATATTGTTGGTGAACGTAGTAATTTCAAAAAATTTCCTACGCACACACAGGATCATGGTGATGCATAGCAACGAGAGGGGAGAGTGTGTCCACGTACCCTCGTAGACCGAAA
Organism: Thinopyrum elongatum; assembly: GCA_011799875.1. Classification (NCBI taxonomy): domain Eukaryota; kingdom Viridiplantae; phylum Streptophyta; class Magnoliopsida; order Poales; family Poaceae; genus Thinopyrum; species Thinopyrum elongatum. The sequence goes on along the minus strand of CM022302.1, from coordinate 64,380,984 downwards.
GCGGAAGCGTTAGCACAACGCGGTTGATGTAGTCGTACGTCTTCACGATCCGACCGATCCAAGTACCGAACGCACGACACCTCCGAGTTCAGCACACGTTCAACTCGATGACGTCCCGCGAGCTCCGATCCAGCAAAGCTTCACAGGAGAGTTTCGTCAGCACGACGGCGTGGTGACGGTGATGATGATGCTATCGATGCAGGGCTTCGCCTAAGCACCGCTACGATATGATCGAGGTGGATTATGGTGGAGGGGGGCACCGCACACGGCTAAGAGATCAATGACCAATTGTTGTGTCTATGGGGTGCCCCCTGGCCACGTATATAAAGGAGTGGAGGAGGGGGGAGGGCCGGCCTAGCTATGGCGCGCCCTGGAGGAGTCCTACTCCCACCGGGAGTAGGATTCCCCCCCTTCCAAGTAGTAGGAGTAGGAGAGAAGGAAGGGGAAGAGAGAAGAGAAGGAAGGAGGGGGCGCAGCCCCTCCCCCTAGTCCAATTCGGACTAGGCCTTGGGGGGGCGCGTGGCCCGCCTCTCTCTCTCTCCCCTAAAGCCCAATAAGGCCCATATACTTCTTCCCCGTATTCCCGTAACTCCCCGGTACTCCGAAAAATACCCGAACCACTCGGAACCTTTCCGATGTCCGAATATAGTCGTCCAATATATCGATCTTTACGTCTCGACCATTTCGAGACTCCTCGTCATGTCTCCGATCTCATCCGGGACTCCGAACTACCTTCGGTACATCAAAACACATAAACTCATAATACAAAACGTCACAGAACTTTAAGCATGCGGACCCTACGGGTTCGAGAACTATGTAGACATGAACGAGACACGTCTCCGGTCAATAACCAATAGCGGAACCTGGATGCTCATATTGGCTCTCACATATTCTACGAAGATCTTTATCGGTCAAACCGCATAACAATATACGTTATTCCCTTTGTCATCGGTATGTTACTTGCCCGAGATTCGATCGTCGGTATCTCAATACCTAGTTCAATCTCGTTACCGGCAAGTCTCTTTACTCGTTCCGTAATACATCATCCCGCAACTAACTCATTAGTTACAATGCTTGCAAGGCTTATAGTGATGTGCATTACCGAGTGGGCCCAGAGATACCTCTCCGACAATCGGAGTGACAAATCCTAATCTCGAAATACGCCAACTCAACAAGTCCCTTCGGAGACACCTGTAGAGCACCTTTATAATCACCCAGTTACGTTGTGACGTTTGGTAGCACACAAAGTGTTCCTCCGGTAAACGGGAGTTGCATAATTTCATAGTCATAGGAACATGTATAAGTCATGAAGAAAGCAATAGCAACGTACTAAACGATCAAGTGCTAAGCTAACGGAATGGGTCAAGTCAATCACATCATTCTCCTAATGATGTGATCCCATTTATCAAATGACAACTCATGTCTATGGTTAGGAAACATAACCATCTTTGATCAATGAGCTAGTCAAGTAGAGGCATACTAGTGACACTCTGTTTGTCTATGTATTCACACATGTATTATGTTTCCGGTTAATACAATTCTAGCATGAATAATAAACATTTATCAAGAAATAAGGAAATAAATAATAACTTTATTATTGCCTCTAGGGCATATTTCCTTCAGATACGCAGTCTTTCACAGCAAGATACCTCGATAAAGACTTCTGACATAAGAAATTGAATCTTTCTCAACAAGCAACCAGAGGAGAAGCTTCTCAGGTACGGAACCCAGACTTCTCCAACACGCCACTACGGCAAAAGTTTCGAGCGTAAGGTATCGAGTCTTCTTCAGCAAGCTACTCAGATGACTTCTCACATAAGACACCCAGTCTGCATCAGTACAACACTACGCACCATCGTCAGGTATTACACTGTGAGTTGTCAGTATATGACAACGCAGTGCAAGAATCAGATCCACAACATTTGTGTCAAAAGTATCACTCAGTCAAGACATATGCCTACCGCAAGGATCAAGTGTTCAGTGGCATATTCTTCTTACATATGGTGAGCGTGTATCCTCGATCATACCAGTCACTCATACAAGATACGGCAATGATGAAGCAGATATACCTAACAAAAGTAAGGATTCAACCACCTCATGAGTCATGCAAATGAAGATAAGCAGAGATACATCTCATGTAATGCAAGAATCGACAAGTTCTGAAGATGGCAATACAGAATCAATAGTCTTGACAATGGATACCAAAGTCATTATTCCCGCACCAGACAAGGAGATCCCATGAACTCCTGTCATCATCTTGTATGATTGGCCTCAACCACAAGCTCGGTACAGCTACGAGACCCGAGTATATGTCATATATGTGCGGACCCAGGTCAGAAAACAAGCACAAGGAATAATGCCAAAATATTGCACTAACCACATCCATGGTCGTACGAAGAATCAAGGACATATGTGGCCAAGTTATTTCAGTATGGAATCCTGACAAAGAAAATCATGACCGTCAAAGGGTGAGACTGACAGCAAAGGTATCATGATTTTTGCGTGCCCATCAGGGTCCTGATACCCAAGTCAGTCGGAGGCCATGATGCTATATGGATCCACAAAGACAAACTCTCAGAGGCCTACTATGTTCTACAAGGACTTCATATCCCGCTAACCCGCTTGTTCCCACGGCACCTACCCAGAATGGTTAGTGTGGAATACCCGAGTCTATCCTGGTATATCCAAGATTCTGGTGCAACCTCAGCAGTTTGACTTCAATGGCAGTGTTAAAGCATCTCACAGCCTATCACCATGGATGGATATACCGACCGCATAAGTAGGACAAAAGCCGAACAATCAGCTCAGACCAGGTGTACTCACTGGCGGAACCAAGTACACGGACATCCTGCCATGAAAAGTATCTTCCCGCCAGCACCCCTGTCAGGCCAGTCTCAAGATGCTAATGTTTGAGGTATGATACGTCTATAAGTCCATACCCCTTTAGATGGCTCACGACAGAAGGCAGTCAAATTTGTGGTACATACCTTCTGCTCGAACCAAAGAAACAAAGCAAGATAAGTCAGCACCACCTACGAGCAGTTAGATCTCGTCAGGAGAATGGCCATGATTCTCAGCCTTGATTGAATCCAGAAGACATGCATGTGTTTGAGCAACCCCATGGTAGAAGTAAAAAGTTTTCATGACAAAAGGGAATTTATGCTCAGGTCCCTTGGGTATCACCGCAGATATGAAAGAATCAACGTCCGCAAAAGGATATGGTATATGAGCAAAAACCTGTCAGAATTTGGGAAAGGTAAAGCAAACCACCCGAGAGCAAGGTAAGCAGATCATATGAAATTCTTGAGGGAACAATAAACAAAGGAAAAGGATACCCAAGTTGGAAACGGTTTCATACTTGTTCCCTGAGCAACCAAATCTCGAGGATGAGATTTCTTTAAGGGGGAAGGTTTGTAACACCCTAGTTTTTTGCCGTTTCTTTTTCTTTTTAATTTATTTGGATCTTGCTCTGATTTTCTTTTTGGAGTGGTTCTGTGGCCTTGCAACCTGGGAGATCAGCATCATTTTTCTCTCAAGTGGTTCATCATTCTCAAAAATTTCCCAAGATCATGTCATTTCCATTCTAGCTCAACCTCAAAATTCTTTTCTAGGGAATATTCCTTTTTCTATTAAAGGAATAACCCTGTCTGCCCTAGGTTGTGAAGCAACCTATATTTCTTTCATCCACAAAATTCCCAAATAATTCTAATAAATTGTTTGGATCATATATGCCCCAAATATGTCCAAACCATCCTTGTCCAGTTCGAAAATAATTCCCCAATATTCATTCTTCATTTCTGTCCAGAGTGGCCTTCTCTGAAGGAAGTGCCACCTATCTTTACTTGATGGCTCCCAAACTTTTTGGGCATGCTCTTTCATCCAAATCATTGCCTCATGCCAAAATTCAGCTCCATTTGCCTAGTGAAACTTCCTCAGCAATTTTTCAAAATTTCTGTCAGAAGGAAGCCTTTGTGAAGGAAGTACTAGCAAGGTTTATCAAATTGAGTTGAAATTTTGCACACTTCTTAATGTGCTCATATAATTACTCTCCATCAATTTTCAGCCTCATCTAATGATCTATGTGAGCACAGGACCAAATCTTTGCTTCTGTTAATATTTTCAGGTTGTGAAGCAAGTATATTTTATGTTATTTCATTAATTCTGTGAAATTACCAGATCATGATCCTACCCATATAACTTCTCTCCACAAAATTTGGGGTCATTTAATTAACCCAATTTATCTCCAATATTATCCCAATATTCTGGACAGAGAGGATGTCTGTGAAGGAAGTACTATTTTGGAAAGTCCATTTGGTATGAAATTTTTACAGAATATTCATATGTCCAGATCATGAGGCTTTGACAAGTTTCATCTCATTTTAACACTCCATGTGAGTGCACCATCCAATTCTCTTTTCTGGGCCATAATGGCAGTTGCAAAGCAACTATGTTAAGTTGTGGTCCATTTCTTCTCTAATTGCACAGAATCATAGTACTTCTTAACTTAAGCATAGCAGACATGAAGTTTGGCTCCTTACTCTTCTCTGTTGATCACAGGTGTGCATCCAAGTTTGCTACAGCAAACTTTCATCGATGCCTCACTTCTGTACACAGCTTCTTATCTCGAGATTTTGCCTCCTACAGTCCCCCTGATGCAAGGACTACACTCTAGACATAGTTTCCCTGCCCTCTTGTCCCCTCCTTGCCATGTCATGTGTTGACCGCGCAGCTGGCACGCCTGTGCACATGCTCTGGCTATTGCGGCCGCGCTCTGCCCCTCTGACCGCGTCGAGTAGCGTTGCTCCGGCGGTGCCCGCGTGTCCGTGGTTGCCGACCTGACGCCCTGCTACCTCATGATGCTCTGTGACCCTATTCCTCCTCCAGCAACTTCCCCGTCGGCGCTCGCCGCCGCGTGCCCACGGGCGAACAGTGGCCGACCGGCTCTGTCCGCGTTCGTCTCTCCCTCCTCATGCTTCCTGGCGTCACCCTCCGCCCCGTGAACCTCCCCTATTCCGCTCCCGTCGCCTACCCCCGAGCTTTCTTGCGTGCCCACGTGTCTGCGGCTCCGGCCACGCGTCCGCGGCGCGGCACTCCCTCCCCTCGGCTATTTAAGCCACCCCGACCCTGTCTCTCCTCACCACTCACCTCCACATCCACCCACTCTCCCCCTGGAGCTCGACATCAAGGCCGGAGGGCCATCCTTTTGGAACCGGGAATAAAGCCCAATACCTTTAGTCCCGGTTCGCCTAGGAACCGGGACAGATGGGGCTCCACGTGGCCGCTGCGGCTTGCCCAGGCAGGAGGGCCTTTTGTCCCGGTTGGTAGCACCAACCGGGACCAAAAACCATCCACGCGTCAGCAGCTCAGGGGCTGGGGTTTTTGTTTTTTTTGAAAGGGGGGGGGGGTTTGGGGGTTTTGGGGGTTTTGTATTGTTAGTTTAGGGGTTTCATATATTGTGTTAGCTAGGTAATAGAGAGAAGTGACCTCTCTTATCTCCGTGCTTGGTCGACGCTACGTACTATACGTATAGAGAGAACTCGCGACACGCTAGCTAGTAAGGAAATGAAGGAAACCATTAAGTATACAAGATCGTAATGAACATATATATACAGAGAGAAGTGATCGACCTCCTCCTTCTCCGAGAGATTGATCGAACAACAAGTTTTCGTATATCTATCCGACGCTACTAGCTACATATATACAATATAAGATCTCTTGCAATCCCTAACATCTGATGTCAAGTTCCACATGGTATTCTCCGGCTTTATTGATGACGTGGTCAAGAAAGAATCCCGCCAATTCCTCTTGAATTGCTTTTATGCGATCTTGTGGTAGGATTTCATCCCGCATCTGCCACATCTAATTTGAAGAAGGGGGTCAATACATATATATGAATGAAACTCAACACAAGTGATGGTAATAAAATAAAATTGTGAATATTATTGCTTACGCACTTCATATTGTTTTTCAGAGTAGCCCCGCTCACAGGTCGTGTGGAGGATGAACTCGCAAATGTAGTATCCACAAAAATCAGTCCCGCCTTCCTGCCACAACCACTTTACAAGAAATAGAGGTCAATCAAACTGATAAGCAAGTATGCTAAATGGTATTGATAAAACTAGCTAGAATCAATGGGAGATGCGCGGAACTAGCTAGTAGTACTTACTTTCAGGTGTGTAAATCGGAGCTCCGCCGGCGGTCCCAGAGCTTTAGCGATGAACTCTTTCCAAACCCTGCCAGACAAAGAAAACAATTACTTGATATCAGGAAATGAACAAAGTTGCCGATGTGGTGCGATAACGATCGATTGAACTTACTTCTCGAGCATTTTAGTCATGGCCGCATACTCCTTGGGATCTTTTCTTCTCGAGTCTAAGACGGTTACTAGTCCCTGCTCAAGCTTAATCTCTAGGAGAATAAAGTGGAAGCTGTGCATGCATGCATAACTCATCAGTTACATTACTATAACCTCGAGTAATAAGGGAAACCAAATATGCACAAGACAGTAACACTCACTTGAAGTTGTAAGGAAAGAGTATTTTATCTTTGTTTTGATTTCGAAGCAACAATTGGAGCAAGTTGGCCTCGGTTTCTTTGGCATTATATTTAACCGTCCATTCATCTATGAGATTTGTGTTAATGAAGCCAATATCATAGATTTGTGCTTTTCTGCATTCGACGATCTTCAATCTGCATAATATAGTGAGGATAATTATATATACATGCAATGAAAGAGCTGAGCTATATATAGAGACTTAATTACATAAGTAGTACTTACAGACAGTAGCAAGTGACGATTATTTTATCGAGGGCCTTTTGATTGAAAAAATGGAAGAACTCCTCAAATGGAACAGACAACAGATCAATTCCAACGAGGTCGTGCTCCTCTTTAACTCTCAGCGTCAAAGTATCCTTCCCAGACTCGCTGCAGGTGTCCATGTACCACTCATGGAATCTTCGCATCATCGTTGTTAGAGGAGGATGACTAGTTTTGACGAGAGGCTTCCCGTGCCGGTATTTGTGTTCGTCCACCTCCATTATATCAAAATGTGCATCGTCGGGCAGGTAATCTGCAGGATTGGTACCGGGCACCATCCCCGGATGATTAGCGACGATATCGCTAGACACCTTGAGCGGGGGGCGTGATTGGTTCGCTTGTTCGCCGAGCTGGAGAATTTTTTTCCCACTTCTTCGTTCTGCTAACCTTCGATCACTGCATGTACTTCCCGACCGCTCCGCTTCCTGATATGTCCTTTCAATAATGCGCTCATAGTTGGTTTGCGGCGGAGACGATGGTGGTCGCTTCAGGGCATCGAGAGTGCGCTTCGCTTTCACCGGATCTATCTTCTCCTCCAGAGGTGGAGGTTTCTTTGCAAAAAAGTCCCTCACTTGGGCTTTACAGATCTCTGCATTTTCCTCCTCGGTCATCTCGTATGGTAACTTCTCTAGAGGCTTGAGAGATGGACTGAATCTGTATTGCCTCCCGCCTTTGGCTGTACTGCTAGACGCCGGAGCAGTGGCGTCTCTCTTCCGTTCCTGCTGACCAGTAGTAGAAGGAGGCGGAGTGCTCCGACGCGTCGGAGCAGCCGGAGCGGCGGCTTCTATCTTCCGCCGTTGCTGACGAGGCGGAGGAGGAGGTGGGCTGCTCGGACGTGCCGGAGCAGGCGGAGAAGGAGGCGGAGTGCCGCCCTCACGCGCCGGACCAGCCGGAGAAGGAGGCGGAGTGCCCTGATCACTCACCGGAGGAGGAGGAGGCCGAGTGCCCTGACTCGCCGGAGGCGGAGGCGTCCAGTTCAGAAGCTTGATGTGCTCCTTCCGCCATAGACATGGAGTCTTCAGAGCAAGACCCAGCTGAGTATCCCCTTCACCTGTAGGGTGGTCAAGCTCGAGCTCCTCAAATCCCTCCGTTACTTCATCCACCATCACAACAACATAGCCTTGTGGAATCGGACGGTAGTGAAAAGTTGCGTTGGGTTCAGGAGGTGCAACAGAGCCGATAGTCGCCTTGACTTTGAGGTGCTGCCATTGCGTCATAAGCTGGCAATGCCGAGCCTCCGTGATAGCATCCACGGGGTAGCTAGGAGCCGTGAAGTCAGGCTGCTGAACGAGCTCGGTGGAAGCCACGCTGCTTCTCCGCTGAGCTTCTGGGGTAGCTCCGGCACCTCGCTGGCTCTCAACTTGTTCCTCTAGCTTTTATACCCTTGCATTCAGCTTCTGCAGTTCGCTCTGCTCCAGTTTCCTCTTCCTCTCCCAGGTTTTGTCATCGCCTGCGCCGGGAAATGCAACCTTCCACGCAACGGAGCCTGGCCTGCCTCGTGTTCGTCCAGGATGCTCAGGATTCCCGAGGGCCTCGGTCAGCTCGTCATTCTCTCTATCGGGAATGAATGACCCTTGCTGCGCTGCGGCGATACACTTCTGAAGCTTCTTGACGGGTATTGCAAGTTGCTCGTCCGTCCAAATGCACTTCCCTGTTTCAGGGTCCAAGGTTCCCCCAACCCCGAAGAACCAAGTCCTTGAACGGTCTGGCCAGTTCAATGTCTCTGGTTCGACCCCTTTAGCAAGCAGGTCATTCTCAGCTTTGTCCCATAGCGGCCGGGCTTTGAGGTAGCCACCTGACCCCGTGCGATGGTGAAACTTCTTCTTTGCAGCATTTATCTTATTTGTCTCTGACATCTTCTTACTCTTGTCCGATGTCTTGTAGGCCACAAATGCGGGCCAGTGATCTCTTATCTTCTCAAATCGGCCGGTGAATTCTGGAGTCTTCCCTTTGTCGACAAACGTTGATTTCAACTCATTCTTCCACCTCCTGAATAGATCTGCCATCTTCTTAAGAGCACACGCCTTGACCAATGGCTCTATAACTGGCTTATCCGGATCCTCCTCTGGCGGTAGGGTGAAATTTTCCTTCAGCGAGGTCCAAAGATCATCTTTCTGTCTATCGGTGACATAAGAAACTTGAGGCTCTTCGTTCTTCTTAGGCTCATTCCATAGCTGGATGCTGATCGGGATGCTGTCCCTAACAATAGCTCCGCACTGAGCTGAAAATGCATCCTTGGTCCGCCTCGGTTCAATCGGCTGGCCATCGTTCGCGATTGCTGTGATCGTGAACCTTTCATCCTGACGCAACCTTTTCTTCGGGCCTCGTCTCGTTACCGAAGTTTGGCTAGATCCGGAGGGCTTTAAAAGAAGAAAGAAGAGTTAATATATGTACATACCAAAACAGTTAATGCATCAATTAGCTAGTCAGCATAGGATTAATTAATATATATACCTCGCCGAACTTTGCAACAGCTCCCTCCTCCGTTCAATCATCGGAGCCATCATCATGGTCTCCTTCTTCCTCCGGCATTCGGTCACCGGAGCCATCATGATCATGTCCTTCCTCCTCCATTGTTCGATCACCGGAGCCTTCACCCTCTCCTTCCAGACAATCGGTGTCGTTGAGATACGACAAGACATCACCTCCGCCGAGGATGATGTCCCCCAACAACTCTTCTGTTTCCAAGTCTCTTTGTTGATCCATAGTTTCTGCAAATATTACAACATGGCAATTAATATACGAACATGACAGATGGATATATTAGTGGCAAACATAGACCTAGCAAGCTAATCACAACAAGGAATATTAATTAGTGGCCTCGATGCTTCTACGGTTTGGGGTGGCCTCGACAACGCTTCTAGGGTTTGGGGTGGCCTCGACAACGCTCTTTTAACTTGGTAAATTTGGGTGGCCTCGAGGCTTCTAGGGTTTGGGGTGGCCTCGGCAACGCTTCTAGGGTTTGGGGTGGCCTCGACGCTTCTAGGGTTTGGTCGGGCGAGAGGTGGTTGATCGACGTCCCCCCTCATGTTGAAGAGTTACCGGAGTTCTCTCATGAAAGTCCGACGTCCGGACCGCCTCTCTCATGAATGTCAAACAAGGGATTTAACAAAATGGCGACATTCTGGATGTGCAGAAAATGGTCCATATTTTTCCTGATCTCATCTACCCTTCTATATGTCACGTTGTCAGTGTCAAAGGATTCAAGAAAACCATGGCTTCATCATTAGCCGGAAGTAACAGGCGCATAATGGTACGAAGCTCTCCAAAATTGTTTTGGAACGGAGTCCCGGATAGGATAATTAGTTTTTTGGTACGAAGTTCAGCAAGAGCCTTCCGAATATCGCTATTTGGAAGGCCTTTGCTGAAATTCGTACCAAAAAGCGAATTATTCTATCTGGAACTCCGTTCCAAAACAACTTTGAAGAGCTTCGTAGCATCATACACCTGTTACTTCCGGCTAATGATGAAGCCATGGATTTATTCAATACTTTGACAGACAACGTAACATATAGAAGAATATATATATAGATGAGATCAGAAAAAAATTGGATCAACTTGTGCACATCCATAATGGGGGCATTCTTGATAAATCTATATATGTCAAAATTCAAACTTTGACATATGATCAAACTTTGAGATATGATCAAATGTTGCATATGTCAAAATTCAAACTTTGACATATGATCAAACTTTGATATATGATCAAATGTTGCATATGTCAAAATTCAAACTTTGACATATGATCAAACTTTGATATATGTCCACCGCGATATAAAATGATACATAGACTTGTTCGGGCGAGAGGGGGTTGATCGACGTCCCCCCTCATGTCGAAGTTACCGGAGTTATCTTCTAGTGGTTTGGGTGGCCTCGAGAGTTTGTCGGGTAGGGGCGGGAGGGGGTAGGAGATCGACAATACTTTTTTTCCAGGGTTTGGGTGGCCTCGAGAGTTGGTCGCCCGGTATATCGAGAGGGGGGGTGAACATTTTACCTTAGTAACTTAGAAAAAAAATGTTATCGGGGAGGGGTTATAGCGACCCCCCCACCCCCCCCCTCATGTCAAAGTTATCGGGGAGGGGCTATATCGACAACGACAACATTAGCCACATACATATAAAAAAATTCTATGAACATCCATACATACATATAGCCCATACATATATATGCTATGAAAAAAATTCATCATATAAAAAAAATGTTATCAGGGAGGGGGTATATCGACCCCCCCCCCTCATGTCGAAGTTATCGGGGAGGGGCTATATCGACAACGACATATACATATAGCCACATTCATATAAAAAAAATTCTATGAGCATCCATATATCTACATATAACCACATACATATATATGGCTATGAAAAATGCTATGAAAAAAAAATTCATCATATAAAAAAAATGCTATGAACAAAACAATTAATACATATATGAACAAAACAATTTTATGAACATCCATACATACATAGCCCAATACATATACATATCTTATATGAACAAAACACAATTTTCATCATATAAAAAATATCAACATATATAAAAAAACACAAGAGACGAGGCGGCGGCTCACACGGTGGGGGCGGGCCGGGCAGGGGCGCGCTCGCCGCGCTTGGGGCGTGGCAGCAGGCCGCGGGGAGGGGCGCGGGTGGGGGACGATGACGACTGGGGCGCCGGCACAGGGGCGCGCCGGCCGGGCGAGGGCGCGTCAGCGAGGGTGCGTCGGCGAGGTCGCGGCGAGGGCTCGGGGGAGGAGAGCGCGTCGCGAGGGGAGGGCGCGGTCCGGCAGCCTGGCGGCCATCGTGCTGTTCGGCGCGGCGTCGGGGGGGGGAAGATGAATTGGGACTGAAAATTTCTAAGTGCTACCTTATATAGCCAGAGCATTGGTCCCGGTTCGTGGCACCAACCGGGACCAAATCCCCCCTTTAGTCCCGGTTTGTGCCACGAACCGGGACCAAAGGTCAGTTTTCAGCAGCCCAAAGGGCGGGAAACAGAGACCTTCGGTCCCGGTTGGTGGCACCAACCGGGACTAAAGGGGGCATTGGTCCTGGTTGGTGCCACGAACCGGTACCAACGCATCCCTTTGGTCCCGGTTGGTGCTACCAACCGGGACCAAAGGCCCTGCACTGGCGCGGTGCGGTGGGATGTTTAGTCCCACCTTGCTAGTTGAGAGTGCTCAAGAGTGGTTTATAAGCGCTGTTGCGCCCATACTCTCGAGCTCCTCTCAACTACAGGCTTTCGGGCCTAATCTGTCACTGCTCGTCTGTGGGCCTACTGAGCCTGCTGCGGGCCTGAATCCTGGCCCATGGTTGGGTTTCTAGTCGTATTCAGGCCGTGGTTTCCCAGTAGGTGGCATTTTTTTATTTTTTTTCCAGTTTTTTTTGTTTTCTTTTTTGCTTTATTTATTTTATTTTGTTTCTACTTACAGCAAAATACTTACTGTTTTTCAATGATTCTTTTTGCTTTTAGGTAATAAAAATTATAAACTTTCTGTTAGTGCCATTAGTTTTCCAATTTGAATAGTTTAAATTTGAAATTTTTGAAATTTGTGTGAATCACTAGTTTGTGAATAACTTTACTATAAAAATAGATTTTTGAGTGATTGTTTTTCCTACTATTTAATATTACTGTGTTTTATCATTAAATTCAATTTGGTAATTTTTAGGTTATTTGAAATGTCTGTTTTAATCAAAAACTGATTTTGTTATTTTAGTTTGCTATTAAAGTTTCAAACAAAAAAATTCTGAAGACGTTGAAAGTTGGCATGGTATCATCATTTCACCCACATAGCATGTGCTAAAAAGTTGAGAGGTTGATGACAAAAACTGGATGCACTTCGTGTACAAAATGGACAATCTCTTTCGAAGTATCAGGGTTTCGGACGAAAACTCATCTGTTACAAAGGGATTTCATTTTTTTGAACCTATTTGAAGTCCAAACTTTTTGTGTGTTCAAAATGCACCATTCAAAGCGACATCATCGATTTTCAACCCTTTCTGACTTCATCTGATATTTTTCATGCATTTACTGATTTTTTTGAGCTAAATGACCCTGAAATTGAAAAGCACTACAAATGAATTCTGAAAAGGTTGAAAGTTGGCATGGTATCATCATTTCACCCACATAGCATGTGCTAAAAAGTTGAGAGGGTTACAGCAAAAACTGGATGCACTTCGTGTACAAAACAGACAATCTCTTTCGAAGTATCAGGGTTTCATAAGGAAACTCGTCTGTTACAAAGGGATTTCATTTTTTTGAACTTATTTGAACTCCAGACTTTTTGTGTGTTCAAAATGCACCATTCAAAGCCACATCATCAATTTTCAACCCTTTCTGACTTCATTTGTTATTTTTCTTGCATTTACTGACTTTTTTTGAGCTATATGACCCTGAAATTGAAAAGCACTTCAAATGAACTCTGAAAAGGTTGAAAGTTGGCATGGTATCATCATTTCACCCACATAGCATGTGCTAAAAAGTTGAGAGGGTTATGGCAAAAACTGGATGCACTTCGTGTACAAAACGGACAATCTCTTTCGAAGTATCAGGGTTTCATACAGAAACTCGTCTGTTACAAAAGGCATTTCATTTCTTCACATGTTACTGCAGTGATATTCTAGATCAAAGGCATCATCATAAAAGTTGTGGAGAGAAAGTCTTCACTTTTTCTTCGCTTGTGTCCTTTGCTTATTGCGCCGTAACCATGGATATTCTTCATCGCTTAACAGGGTGCTTGGGTCAGCCTTGACTTTGAAGGGAGGAATTTCATGAAACTTTTCATAATCTTCAGACATGTCTGTCTTGCCCTCCAATCCCACGATGTCTGTTTTTCCTGAAAGAACTATGTGGGCCTTTGGCTCATTGTATGATGTATTTGCTTCCTTATCTTTTCTGTTTCTCGGTTTGGTAGACATGTCCTTCACATAGAAAACCTGCGCCACATCATTGTCTAGGCCGAATGGTTCGTCTGTGTACCCAAGATTGTTCAGATCCACTGTTGTCATTCCGTACTGTGGGTCTACCTGTACCCCGCCTCCTGACATATTGACCCATTTGCACTTAAACAAAGGGACCTTAAAATCATGTCCGTAGTCAATTTCCCATATGTCCACTATGTAACCATAATATGTGTCCTTTCCCCTCTTGGTTGCTGCATCAAAGTGGACACCGCTGTTTTGGTTGGTGCTCTTTTGATCTTGGGCGATCGTGTAAAATGTATTCCCATTTATCTCGTATCCTTTGTAAGTCAATACAGTCGAAGATGGTCCCCTGGACAACTAGTACAGCTCATCAGAAACAGTGTTGTCACCTCTGAGACGTGTTTCCAACCAACTGCCGAAAGTCCTGATGTGTTCACATGTAATCCAGTCGTCACACTGCTCCGGGTGTTTGGAGCGCAGAATGTTCTTGTGTTCATCGACATACGGGGTCACCAAGGTAGAGTTCTGTAGAACTGTGTAGTGTGCTTGAGACCAAGAATGCCCGTCCCTACATATTATTGAGTCCCCTCCTAGCGTGCCTTTTCCAGTCAGTCTCCCCTCATACCGCGATTAAGGGAGGCCAATCTTCTTAAGGCTAGGAATGAAGTCAACACAAAACCCAATGACATCCTCTGTTTGATGGCCCATGGAGATGCTTCCTTCTGACCTAGCGCGGTTACGGACATATTTCTTTCGAACTCCCATCAACCTCTCAAAGGGGAACATATTGTGTAGAAATACAGGGCCCAGAATGACAATCTCGTCGACTAGATGAACTAGGACGTGCGTCATGATATTGAAGAAGGATGGTGAGAACACCAGCTCGAAACTGACAAGACATTGCGCCACATCGCTCCTTAGCCTTGGTACGATTTGTGGATCGATCACCTTCTGAGAGATTGCATTGAGGAATGCACATAACTTCACAATGGCTAATCGAACGTTTTCCGGTAGAAGCCACCTCAATGCAACTGGATGCAGTTCCGTCATAATCACGTGGCAGTCATGAGACTTTAGGTTCTGGAACTTTTTCTCTGGGATATTTATTATTCCCTTTATATTGGACGAGAAGCCAGACGGGACCTTCATACTGAGCAGGCATTCAAAGAAGATTTCCTTCTCTTCTTTGGTAAGAGCGTAGCTGGCAGGACCTTCATACTGCTTTGGAGGCATGCCGTCTTTTTCGGGCAAACGTTGCAGGTCCTCCCATGCCTCCGGTGTATCTTTTGTCTTCCCATACACGCCCAAGAAGCCTAGCAGGTTCACGCAAATGTTCTTTGTCACGTGCATCACATCGATTGAAGAGCGGACCTCTAGGTCTTTCCAGTAGGGTAGGTCCCAAAATATAGATTTCTGCTTTCACATGGGTGCGCGTCCCTCAGCGTCATTCGGAACAGATAGTCCGCCGGGACCCTTTCCAAAGATTACGTGTAAATCATTGACCATAGCAAGTACTGTAGGAGATATGCCCTAGAGGCAATAATAAATGTTATTGATTATCTCCCTGTTCATAATTAGGTTTATGTTCCATGCTATAACTGCAATGATTCTCGAGTCTACAAATAAAACGAGGCTTGGAGGGAAACTCATGTGCACGTGTGGGATAATAAACGGTAAAATGTATTCCTAGTCAAGCCTCTATGACTGGCTCAAGTATTGCATGATGATCCTGTTTTCCTGATCATGGGCATGACTATGCCGGCAATTTTGAGGGCACAATTGTTAGCAGAACATTTGTGTTGAATCGACCCAAATTGATGTTATGCTATGAGATTCTTTCGTCACAAGTTAATGGTTAATAACACAGAGATGGTTAACGTTTGCATAATTCCTCAGACCATGAGAGTATCGAGTTTCTTCATGCTTGATTCATGAACTTTGGGGTTTGTTAAACGTCATCCGTAAATGGGTGGCTATTACGGCGGCTTACGGGTTCATGGAAAAGTGTGTCAAGTAACTTGATAGCTCAAGATTGGGATTTGCTCCTCCGGCGATGGAGAGATATCTCTGGGCCCTCTCGGTGTTACGGTATCCATCATCGTCTGGCCAGACACTTTGTGATTTGATCACGGGGATGCCGGAACATGGTAATGAGAAAAGAGAACAATACCGGTAACGAGGTAACTAGCATAGTGGACAAGTGTTGATCCACGGGAATGCCAACATGTCTCACCTCGGGTATTTGTAACATATCACGAAGCAACAGGAATAGCACACGGCAACTGGAGGTTCACTCGAATATTCATTCGTGTGGGTATAGGGGTCAATATGGGTGTCCACGGCTCCGATGTTGATCATTGATCGGAAGGGGTTCCGTGTCATGTCTATACTTCACCGAACCTATAGGGTCACACGCTTAAGGGTCATCTATATGCTGAATACTAGACAGGGAGTCTGAGAGAAAATCACCGAAAAAGTTTCGGACACCGAAAAGTTTCGGACAGCGGAAAAGTTCCGCAGAGAGAGGTCACCGGATGAGTTCCGGTGAAACTAAAAAGTTGTTTCAGGGGATACCATTAAGTCAAAATGGTTTCGGCACATGCCTGATAATTCTTGGAGGATACCAGAATCATTCTGGAAACTTCTGGGAATTTTCTGGAAGAAAAACCGGAAATGTTCCGGGGCTGCCGGAACCGCTTCAGATGCTTTTCGCAGATGAAATCACTAAACTGGAATTGTTCCAGAACGCATTGAAAATTATTTTAGTGGGTATTGGAAATGTTCTAAGCCCACATAAATATTTTCAGTTCGAACGGACGCTGAAAAATGTCGTCGTGAATAGTGAAAGTGCTTTTTGGGAATTTTATGGAAAGCACCTTTTGGGAATTTCCCAAAAGGCTTCTAGAATGCCTTAGGCACTAAGGAAGCCCCCTTGGGGGGTCCCCCAAGGGTGTGGCCGGCCAAGCATGGTGGAGCTCCTTGGAGCTCCACATGGCACCCCTTTTATCTTTATTCTTTTGTGGAAAGGCATAAAGTGGGGGTACTTTGGGGTTTTTTTGTATGACATCTTTACCCCTTGGCTATCCTATAAATAGAGGTGGAGGGGCAGCCCTCCACACTCATCCCTTCTCACATACATGCCATTGCAATGATCTGGCTTCTCTCTCCCTCCCACGAAAAGAGTTTCGTAGAGCCGAAAGGCTGTCTGGGTTCCGGTGGGAACTAGTTCTGGACGGCGAAGCCCTGCCGGATAGATGACACCGTATGTGTGCAACTCTGTAGAGAGGTCGTAGTTTCGATCTTAGCGCCCGAGGGGCTGTTTGAGAGTGCCTCTCGAAGGGCTGTCCAAGTGACGGTCCGAGTTCTGTGAGTCCTCCCGAAGGGCTGTCCGAGTGACCGTTCGAGTTTCGAAGGTCCTCCCGAAGGGCTGTCCGCGACATCGTCTGGCGGACTGTTCGACAGCCTCCCGGAGGGCTGTCCGAAGGGAAGACGAGGGTATACATCCTCGCGGTTGGGAGGTTGTAAATCCTAGCTGCGGGGATCTGCACCGCCGATCGTCATCGACTCTACTTCCGCTGCGCTTCGAGTCGGTAACGAAAATGATCAAACCTTGTATGGAGTCTCCATAGTGGTCCCGGGCTGGTGCGTAGGTCAGAAATTTTTTGTTTTCTGCTGCGTTACCCTACAAGTACGTGATCACCGGTACGCATGGCGGGCTTCTTCCGGTGATCTGCCTCGCCTATGAAATGCTTTCCTTTCTTTCGACATTGATGGTTGGTCTGAAGAAATCGACGATGCCCCAGGTACACATTCTTCCTGCATTTGTCCAGGTATATACTTTGGGTGTCATCTAAACAATGCGTGCATGCATGGTATCCCTTGTTTGTCTGTCCTGAAAGGTTACTGAGAGCAGGCCAATCATTGATGGTTACAAACAGCAACGCTTGCAGGTCAAATTCCTCCTGTCTGTGCTCATCCCACACACGTACACCGTTTCCATTCCACATCTGTAAAAGTTCTTCAACTAATGGCCTTAGGTACACATCAATGTCGTTGCCGAGTTGCTTAGGGCCTTGGATGAGTACTGGCATCATAATGAACTTCCGCTTCATGCACAGCCAAGGAGGAAGGTTATAGATACATAGAGTCACGGGCCAGGTGCTATGATTGCTGCTCTGCTCCCCAAAAGGATTAATGCCATCCGCGCTTAAACCAAACCATACATTCCTTGCGTCACCTGCAAACTCCTCCCAGTACTTTCTCTCAATTTTTCTCCGCTGCGACCCGTCAGCGGGTGCTCTCAACTTCCCGTCTTTCTTACGGTCCTTTTTGTGCCATCGCATTAACTTGGCATGCTCTTTGTTTCTCAGTCCCGGTTTGGGTGGACTCCAGAGTTGGTCGGGTGAGAGGGGGTTGATCGACGTCCCCCCTCATGTCTAAGTCAATGAACAACATGAAAATTTCTAAGTGAATGAACAACTCTGATTTTTTTTACATGTACTCCTACAACATGAAAATTTCTAAGTGATTGCCAAACTGTTTGCTAAACTTTTATGCTTCATTTATATGAAGATCAATTGTCCAATATAACTATGTTCGCGATATGAGGCATTGGACATTATCTAGATCACATGCCTCAAAATCAAAGGAAAAACTCCTCTCACAACTATCCGCGGTGCCCAACAATATGAAATCATTCACAAATATTGATGTTGGACTGGACTAAATATGCACTCCATAGTCCAATCAAGTATATAAGTCTGCGGTGATCGAACACATACAAGTTACAAAAATTTCTATGCTCACAAAAATATAAGCCCGAGGGGAATTGAAGTTATCGGGGTTATGTTTATACAACAAATGGAAATCTCATCTCATTTCATCTCATCTGAAAAAACATAGCACATCTAAAAAAATACATACATGGAAAAAATTGCTATGAACAAAAAAAATCATATATGAACATTTTCTATATCCATCCATCCATACATACATACATACTTGAAAAAAATGCTATGAACAAACACATCAGTAGTAATTATTTTTATAATGATTTGGCCTCAAAAAATTCTTTTATTAGTATTTTCAAACTCTAGAATGACCCTGTTGCACCAGAACTATTTCAAATAATTCTTTTCAAATGCCACAAATTTTTTGAGAAGTCCTCTGATGCCTATAGATCATTTTTATGCAAAAACCCACTTTGGTCATTTGAAACTTTTGAGCACAACTTCCATTTTTCAATTTTGGTCCAATCTTGGCATTGAAGTAAAACCCTATTTTTTCCTTACTAAATTTTTTTGAAAAAATTACTCCAACTTCATGACAGTACCCACACTCCATTTCACCAAAAACCTTCTGATCCATAGTTCAAATTTTTCAAATTTGGTTCAAATAAATTTGAACCAGATTCAAATTCCTTGCTGAAAACCTATTCTAAACCACTCCAAAAATTCTGAAATTTTGCCATCACCTTTGTCTTGCATCAGTACCTCACCACAAAAAAATTCAGAAATTTCAAAAATGCCCAAAGCCATCTAGAATTTCATCAAACACCTTCTATGCATTTCATCAATAAATTTCAGAAAATTCAGAAGGGGGGGGCTGTTGCTGCTCTTCACTGTCCACTCCTTCTCCTCTCCTTCACGGCGTTGCTGCTGCTCTTCAATGCGTCGGGGCCGGCGGCGACCATGGAGCAGTGGCAGAGCAAGGCCGAGCTCGGGGGAGCACGCGGCGACGGGGAGCAGGGGACCATGGGAAAGGGGGCTGCTCACTGGGGGGTGGCGATGGTTGGAGGCCGGCGACGAGGACGGCGGGTTCGGGACGGCACGCGGCGACGGGGACGAGGACGGCGGGCTCGGGGCGGCATGCGGCGACAGGGACGAGGACGGCGGGGGAGAGAGCGCAGGATCGAAGAACTGAATGGAAATTTTCACAAGTGCTGCTTATATACACTAGGCATTGGTCCCGGTTCGTGGAACCAACCGGGACCAATGCCACCTTTAGTCTCGGTTCGTACCACCAACCGGGACCAAAGGTCTCTTTTCAGCAGCCCAAAAAGCGGGAAACAGAGGCCTTTGGTCCCGGTTGGTGCCACCAACCGGGACTAAAGGGTGGCATTGGTCCCGGTTCGTGCCACGAACCGGTACCAATGCACCCCTTTAGTCCCGGTTGCTGGCACCAACCGGGACCAAAGGCCTTGTGCTGCCCGCGGCCAAAAGTTTAGTCCCACCTTGCTAGTTGAGAGGGGCGCGGAGTGGTTTATAAACCGCACTGTCGCTGCCCTCTCGAGCTCCTCTCAAATGGAGGCTTACGGGCCTAACGTGACACTCCGCTGCCTGTGGGCCTACTGGGCCTTCTGCGGGCCTGAATCCTGGCCCGTGGTTGGGTTTCTAGTCGTATTCAGGCCGTGGTGGCCCAGTAGGTGGCATTTTTTTTCTATTTTTTTCCAGTTTTTTTTCTTTTTTGCTTTATTTATTTTATTTTGTTTCTACTTACAACAAAATACAAACTGTTTTTCAGTGATTCTTTTTGCTTTTAGGTAATAAAAATTATAAACTTACTGTTAGTGCCATTAGTTTTCCAATTTGAATAGTTTAAATTTGAATTCTTTGAAATTTGTGTGAATCACTAGTTTGTGATTAACTTTACTATAAAAATAGATTTTGGAGTGATTCTTTTTCCTGCTATTTAATATTACTGTGTTTTATCATTATATTCAAAAATAGTTTTTGTTACTTTAGTTTCTAACAAAAAAATCTTTATGATAATTCTTTTTGATATTAAAGTTTTCTAGTTCATTCTTTTGTGTGTTCAAAATGAACCATTCAAAGACACATCATCAATTTTCAACCCTTTCTGACTTCATCTGTTATTTTTCATGCATTTACTGATTTTTTTTGAGCTAAATGACCCTGAAATTGAAAAGCACTTCAAATGAACTCTGAAGAGGTTGAAAATTGGCATGCTATCATCATTTCACCCACATAGCATGTGCTAAAAAGTTGAGAGGGTTACGGCAAAAACTGGATGCACTTGGTGTACAAAATGGACAATCTCTTTCGAAGTATCAGGGTTTCGGACGAAAAATCATCTGTTGCAAAGGGATTTCATTTTTTTGAACTTATTTGAACTCCAGACTTTTTGTGTGCTTAAAATGAACCATTCCACACCACATCCATCAATTTTCACCCTTTCTGACTTCATCTGTTATTTTTCATGCATTTACTGATTTTTTTTAGCTAAATGACCCTGAATAAAGCACTTCAAATGAACTCTGAAGAGGTTGAAAATTGGCATGATATCATCATTTACCCACATAGCATGTGCTAAAAGTTGAGAGGGTTACGCAAAACTGGATGCACTTCATGTACAAAATGACAATCTCTTCTCCGAAGTATCAGGGTTCGGACGAAAACTCATCTGTTACAAAGGGATTTCATTTTTTGAACTATTTGAACTCCAGACTTTTTGTGTGCTCAAAATGAACCATTCAAAGCCACATCATCAATTTTCACCCTTTCTGACTTCATCTGTTATTTTCATGCATTTACTGATTTTTTTGAGCTAAATGACCCTGAAATTGAAAAAGCACTTCAAATGAACTCTGAAGAGGTTGAAAATTGGCATGATATCATCATTTACACCCACATAGCATGTGCTAAAAAGTTGAGAAGGTTACGCAAAAACTGATGCACTTCATGTACAAAATGACAATCTCTTTCGAAGTATCAGGGTTCGGACGAAAACTCATTGTTACAAAGGAATTTCATTTTTGAACTTATTTGAACTCCAGACTTTTTGTGTGCTCAAAATGAACCATTCAAAGCCACTCATCAATTTTCAACCCTTTCTGACTTCATCGTTATTTTTCTGCATTTACTGATTTTTTTGAGCTAAATGACCCTGAAATTAAAGCACTTCAAATGAACTCTGAAGAGGTTGAAAATTGGCATGATATCATCATTTCACCCACATAGCATGTGCTAAAAAGTTGAGAGGGTTACGCGCAAAAACTGGATCACTTCGTGTACAAAATGGACAATCTCTTTCGAATATCAGGGTTTCGGACGAAAACTCATTGTTACAAAGGGATTTCATTTTTTTGAACTTATTGAACTCCAGACTTTTTGTGTGCTCAAAATGAACCATTCAAAGCCACATCATCAATTTTCAACCCTTTCTGCCGTTCACTGTTTATTTTTCGTGCATTTACTGATTATTTTGAGCTAAATGACCCTAAAATTAAAAAGCACTTCAAATGAACTCTGAAGAGGTTGAAAATTGGCATGATATCATCATTTCACCCACATAGCATGTGCTAAAAAGTTGAGAGGGTTACGGCAAAAACTGGACGCACTTCATGTACAAAATGGACAATCTCTTTCGAAGTATCAGGGTTTCGGACAAAAACTCATCTGTTACAAAGGGATTTCATTTTTTTTGAACTTATTTGAACTCCAGACTTTTTGTGTGCTCAAAATGAACCATTCAAAGCCACATCATCAATTTTCAACCCTTTCTGACTTCATCTGTCTTCACTTTTTCTTCGCTTGTGTCCTTTGCTTATTGCGCCGTAACCATGGATATTCTTCATCGCTTAACAGGGTGCTTGGGTCAGCCTTGACTTTGAAGAGAGGAATTTCATGAAACTTTACATAATCTTCAGACATGTCTTTCTTACCCTCCACTCCCATGATGTCTCTTTTCCCTGAAAGAACTATGTGGCGCTTTGGCTCATCGCATGATGTATTCGCTTCCTTATCTTTTCTTTTTCTCGGTTTGGTAGACATGTCCTTCACATAGAAAACCTGCGCCACATCATTGGCTAGGACGAATGGTTCGTCTGTGTACCCAAGATTGTTCAGATCCACTGTTGTCATTCCGTAATGTGGCTCTACCTGTACCCCGCCTCTTGACAGATTGACCCATTTGCACTTAAACAAAGGGACCTTAAAATCATGTCCGTAGTCAAGTTCCCATATGTCCACTATGTAACCATAATATGTGTCCTTTCCCCTCTTGGTTGCTGCATAAAAGTGGACACCGCTGTTTTGGTTGGTGCTTTTTTGATCTTGGACGATCGTGTAAAATGTATTCCTATTTATCTCGTATCCTTTGTAAGTCAATACAGTCGAAGATGGTCCCCTGGACAACGAGTATAGCTCATCAGAAATAGTGTTGTCACCTCTGAGACGTGTTTCCAACCAACTGCCGAAAGTCCTGATGTATTCACATGTAATCCAGTCGTCACACTGCTCCGGGTGTTTGGAGCGCAGAATGTTCTTTGGTTCATCGACATACGGGGTCACCAAGGTAGAGTTCTGTAGAACTATGTAGTGTGCTTGAGACCAAGAATGCCCGTCCCTGCATATTATTGAGTCCCCTCCTAGCGTGCCTTTTCCAGTCAGTCTCCCCTCATACCGCGATTGAGGGAGACCAATCTTCTTAAGGTAAGGAATGAATTCAACACAAAACCCAATGACATCCTCTGTTTGATGGCCCATGGAGATGCTTCCTTCTGGCCTAGCGCGATTACGGACAAATTTCTTTAGGACTCCCATGAACCTCTCAAAGGGGAACATATTGTGTTGAAATACGGGGCCCAGAACGACAATCTCGTCGACTAGATGAACTAGGACGTGCATCAAGATATTGAAGAAGGATGGTGGGAACACCAGCTCGAAACTGACTAGACATTGCGCCACATCACTCCTTAGCCTTGGTATGATTTCTGGATCGATCACCTTCTGAGAGATTGCATTGAGGAATGCACATAGCTTCATAATGGCTAATCGAACATTTTCCGGTAGAAGCCCCCCTCAATGCAACCTGAAGTAGTTGCATCATAATCACGTGGCAGTCATGAGACTTTAGGTTCTGGAACTTTTTCTCTGCCATATTTATTATTGCCTTTATATTCGACGAGAAGCTAGACGGGACCTTCATACTGAGCAGGCATTCAAAGAAGATTTCCTTCTCTTCTTTGGTAAGAGCGTAGCTGCCAGGACCTTCATACTGCTTTGGAGGCATGCCGTCTTTTTCGTGCCAATGTTGCAGGTTCTCCCGTGCCTCCGGTGTATCTTTTGTCTTTCCATACACGCCCAAGAAGCCTAGCAGGTTCACGCAAAGGTTCTTTGTCACGTGCATCACGTCGATTGAAGAGCGGACCTCTAGGTCTTTCCAGTAGGGTAGGTCCCAAAATATAGATTTCTTCTTCCACATGGGTGCGCGTCCCTCAGCGTCATTCGGAACAGACAGTCCGCCGGGACCCTTTCCAAAGATTACCTGTAAATCATTCACCATAGCAAGTACGTGATCACCGGTACGCATGGCGGGCTTCTTCCGGTGATCTGCCTCGCCTATGAAATGCTTTCCTTTCTTTCGACATAGATGGTTGGTCTGAAGAAATCGACGATGCCCCAGGTACACATTCTTCCTGCATTTGTCCAGGTATATACTTTGGGTGTCATCTAAACAATGCGTGCATGCATGGTATCCCTTGTTTGTCTGTCCTGAAAGGTTACTGAGAGCAGGCCAATCATTGATGGTTCCAAACAGCAACGCTTGCAGGTCAAATTCCTCCTGTCTGTGCTCATCCCACACACGTACACCGTTTCCATTCCACAGCTGTAAAAGTTCTTCAACTAATGGCCTTAGGTACACATCAATGTCGTTGCCGTGTTGCTTAGGGCCTTGGATGAGTATTGGCATCATAATGAACTTCCGCTTCATGCACAGCCAAGGAGGAAGGGTATAGATACATAGAGTCACGGGCCAGGTGCTGTGATTGCTGCTCTGCTCCCCAAAAGGATTAATGCCATCCGCGCTTAAACCAAACCATACGTTCCTTGGGTCGCCTGCAAACTCAGCCCGGTACTTTCTCTCGATTTTTCTCCACTGCGACCCGTCAGCGGGTGCTCTCAACTTCCCGTCTTTCTTACGGTCCTCTCTGTGCCATCGCATCAACTTGGCATGCTCTTTGTTTCTGAACAGACGTTTCAACTATGGTATTATAGGAGCATACCACATCACCTCGGCAGGAACCCTCTTCCTGGGGGGCTCGCCGTCAACATCACCAGGGTCATCTCGTCTGATCTTATACCGCAATGCACCACATACCGGGCATGCGTTCAAATCCTCGTACGCACCGCGGTACATGATGCAGTCATTAGGGCATGCATGTATCTTCTGCACCTCCAATCCTAGAGGGCATATGACCTTCTTTGATGCGTACGTACTGTCGGGCAATTCGTTATCCTTTGGAAGCTTCTTCTTCAATATTTTCAGTAGCTTCTCAAATCCTTCGTCAAGCACAGCATTCTCTGCCTTCCACTGCAGCAATTCCAGTACGGTACCGAGCTTTGTGTTGCCGTCTTCGCAATTGGGGTACAACCCTTTTTTGTGATCCTCTAACATGCAATCGAACTTCAGCTTCTCCTTTTCACTTTCGCACTGTCTCCTTGCATCAACAATGACCCGGCGGAGAATATCATCGGGCACATCGTCTGGTTCCTCTTGATCTTCAGCTTCCCCCGTTGCAGCATCACCGTATTCAAGGGGCACATAGTTGTCATCGTCCTCTTCTTCTTAGCTGTCTTCCATCATAACCCCTATTTCTCCATGCTTGGTCCAAACATTATAGTGTGGCATGAAACCCTTATAAAGCAGGTGGGTGTGAAGGATTTTCCGGTCAGAGTAAGACTTTGTATTCCCACATATAGGGCATGGACAACACATAAAACCATTCTGCTTGTTTGCCTCAGGCACTTCGAGAAAATTATGCACGCCCTTAATGTACTCGGAGGTGTGTCTGTCACCGTACATCCATTGCCGGTTCATCTGCGTGCATTATATATAATTAAGTGTGTCAAAAACCATTACAGAACATCATGAATAGATAAGTGACCAAATTAATAAAAGTTCATCATCACATTAAAACCAAAGTACATACATAGTTCTCATTGAACAACATATAGCTCTCCAGAGCATCTAATTAAACCATACATTGAAACTATGTAAAACATTTCAATGCAACAACAAATACGAACATAATCGCAACCAAGGTAACAATTGATCCAACGGCATAATGATACCAAGCCTCGGTATGAATGGCATATTTTCTATACTTTCTAATCTTGAAGCGCATTGCATCCATCTTGATCTTGTGGTCATCGACGACATCCGCAACATGCAACTCCAATATTATCTTCTCCTCCTCAATTTTTTTTATTTTTTCCTTCAAGTAATTGTTTTCTTCTTCAACTAAATTTAACCTCTCGACAATAGGGTCGGTTGGAATTTCAGGTTCACATACCTCCTAGATAAATAAAATCTATGTCACGTTGGTCGGCATAATTGTCATAAACAATAAATGAACCAAATAGTTATAAAATATAATATATACCACATTTGAATCATAGACAGGACGATGGCCGACGGGGGCAGATACCAAAACCATCGCACTATATAATAACAAACAATAATAAAAGTAAGAAAATTATACAAGTATCTATCTAAATCATACAAGTAAGAATTTTTCTCTTTTAGAAAGAAGATAAGAACAAGAGGCTCACCACGGTGGTGCCGGCGATGAGATCGGCGCGGGCGATCGACGACAGTAAAGAAGGGGACGGGACGTGACGGACCGCTAAACCTAGACAAATCTTGAGGAAAATGGAGCTTGGAGGTCGAGCTTGGAGAGAAGAAAGCTTAAGTAGTGTGGCTCGGGCATTTCATCGAACACCTCATGTGCATAGGAGGTGAGCTAGAGCACCACAAAGCCCTCCCCTAGCCGGCCAGAAAAAACAGAGCAGTGGAGTGCTCTGCTTGCGGGTGAGGGGGTATATATAGGCACCTCATTGGTCCCGGTTGGTGGCTGGAACTGGGACTAAAGGACCTCCTTTGGTCCCGGTTCCAGCCATGAACCGGGACCAATGGATGTGGGCTAGGAGCGAGGCCCATTGGTCCCGGTTCGTGTCTGGAACCGGTACCAAAGGGTCCAGACGAACCGGGACCAATGCCCCACGAGGCCCGGCCGGCCCCCTGGGCGCACGAACCGGGACATATGCCCCCATGGGTCCCGGCTCATCACTGAACCGGGACTAATGGGCTGGCCAGGCCTGGACCAAAGCCCTGTTTTCTACTAGTGCATGGCAGTAGATTGGTTTTGTCGGAACGCCGTTGGTCCACCCGAATGGGAGCATGAGGCCATGGGTTCTGTGATGTGGGTACAGTGTGCTAACCTCTGCAGAGTGTGTTTAATCTATCGATAGCCGCGTCCTCGGTCATGGGCACAGTTCGTACTAGGTCACACCATTCGATCAACACTCACATGACGGAATGACTTATAGATGATTTATATGTTGATATTATGAGCAGTAATAGTTTGGTAGGATGCCGATGATGATGTTGGGATGATCTTGAGGATGATCATTCAGTTTGTGATGTGGTCACACAGTGATCACGTGGAGGTATTGATCACGAGGTGATCGAGGTGATATATTGCTTGGTCGGATAGCCAAGAGTGAGATGGTTCTTGAGATCCGAGAGATTGGTTCATCAGTATTCTAGTAGTTTCATATCATGCTTTGCTTCCTCCTCATAATAGTTGTTAATAAGTTAACCTGTTAATGCTATGTTATTGTCTTGCCTTGATGCTTATGGTTGTTGTGAGCTTGCAAGTACATTGAATGTACTGACCTGGTGTGTCATGCCAGATTGCAGGTGATGCCGTGATTGCTTGTTTGTCAAGGTTACTGTTCGTGCGAGCTAGATCGTGTCCCAGCCAGAGTCCCAGCGGAGTGGAGTTCACCATCGCCGTCGTTATTCCGCTGCTAGAAGTTTTCCGCTTCTATGAGTTGTTCCACTGCTAGCATAGAGCTACCTTAGCAGGTGTAGTGTCGCCGTGGTGATGTGATCCTTTGTAACATCAGACCTTTGTACCCATTATCCTTTGTAATGAGAGTTGATTTGTTCTATGTCAAGCAGTGCCGTAATCCAGAAGACTTGATCTCTAGGCTGGAATACGGGGTGTTCCAGTTCCTCTGAGCCGGGGTGCCACACAAAGCAAACACTTTTTGTGCTATATAGCAGCCTTGGTTTACGAATGATACAACTGGAATACACACACATATTTTTGCCAGAAAACTTTCAAAAGCGTCGGAATTCAGAACAACGTCTAACTGGATGAATATATGGTTTTGATCCGAACGGACGAAATCCACCGTTAATTCCTTAACAAGAAAAGAGTAGTTCTATCATGTGTAAATCGTTTATGCATTTCTCAGTGTCATCCGGCCTATTTAGTTAGCTGCTGACCGGCCTTCGCTGAAATTGTTGCATTACTATTAATTACTCCCTCTGTTTATAGATATAAGATGTTTTAAATATATTAATATGTACTACAACAAGACTGAAATGAGTGAACAAATACACTAAAACATGTCTATATACATCCGATTCAGTATAAAGTTAGAACATCTCATATTTGTGAACAGAGGGAGTAATTTGCAATGCTTCTTACTCCTATTAATAACTGAAATACCCGGGAGTACAGCTAGGGCGACCCCTAGTCCACCTTTTTGGTCTGATGGTTGGGACCTTCATCTCCTTCCTCCCGCTCTGTCTCGCGACTCGGTGAACAAATGAACGGCGACTAGGTAAATAGGCTTACTTACCGATTTTACTTCCCCACTCCATGGAGAGTGAACAACGACAAAGTCTGTCACGCCAGGACATCGATCGAGAGCAAAAAGATGCCACGATATATGAGTAACAAGTTTCTAAATACAAAAGTTCTGATACTAGTTTCTGTTTTCCCTTATATCGACAACAATCCAGTTGTTGTGCCTCGCAAAAAAAGTTACAGCACAGCTGCCACTCGTAATGTGTCTTGCATTTACCTTATAAAGGATGAAGGAGGTGATAGTCACAACCATAGCCTCCACGTCGCTATGAATAGTGCATCGAGCGAGCGAGCGGGCAGCGTGTGCCAGCGACCAGCGAGAGCGATTCCTTGCCTAGCCTCTGTCGATGACGCCTGGGCCCAGTTGCGCGCGCGAGCAGAGAAGTGAGCGATGAGAGAAAAGCGAGCGAGCGATCCCGTGACCTACCACTTATCCCTCGCGCCCCCGCCTCCTCTCCTGCCGCTGCCGCCGCCGGAGTGGCTCGCCTCCGCGCCCCGCGTCCTTTCTCCACCACAACCTCGTCGCCGCCTCCTCCCTTCTATTCTCTCCTCGAAGAGCCAGCGCATGGACTGGTCGCTGCCGCCTCTCAGTGTCCTGGTGAGGGCTCGATTGATGCGGCTGACGGCGAGCGTCGGTGAGTGACGGGGAGGCCACCACCTCTGCCATGTCCTCCCTGCCGCCATGGCCTAGGGCACCCTCGCCATCGACCACCCCAAGGTTGAGATCTCTCTCTCTCTCTCTGGGGAGCTACTGGCCGGGATCTGAAGGTGGAAACACTAGTAGAAAAATGACTTTACGTGAGCCCGATTAGTCCCGGTTTGGAAACGGACCGGTACTAATGTGACCATTAGTCCCGGTTCCAACGGCTAGGGGGTGGGCATCATTAGTCCCAGTTCATGTTGAACCTCTAGTACCGGTTCGTGACACGAACCGGGACTAAAGCGGTGGTGGCAGCCTGGTGTCAGGCTGGGGGCCCACGAGCACATTTAGTCCCGGTTCGTGTCACAAACCGGGACTAGAGGTGCACCTTTAGTCCCAGTTTGTATTACCAACTGGGACTAAAGATGCTCCTATATAAACCCTTCATCCAGCCCGACCTCTCTGTTCTTCCCCTTTCCTCTCCTCTCTGTTCTTCCCCTCTTGCTCGAGCTCATCCTCCATTTTTGCAAAAAATTGTCAAGATTTGAAGGCACCCCATCCATCTAAAGTGTTCACAAAGGTTAGCAACTTTGTCCTTTCATCTCTCATTGCTAGATTAGCCCTTGCAATGCTCTATAAGTATAGTGATTTGTGGGTTTTAGTTTGGGAGTATTTATATGTGGTAGTTTATTTGATTTATATGCAATTTTAGCTCAAATTAACTTCTTAGTTTGCATGTGTAGGTGTGGTTTACTTAGTGCCTTCCCGTCCCCGTCCTAACCACCGTCGATCGCCCGCACTGTCTCGTCGTCGGCACCACCTTGGTGAGCCTCTTGTTCTTATCCTTTTTATAAAAAGAAAATCATGTTTGTGTGATTTAGATAGTTACTTGTATAAATTTCTTACCCGTACGTTGTTTGTTATACATAGTGGCATGGTTTTGATATCCGTCCCCATCGGCCCTCGTCCGGTTTATGATTCGGATGTGGTATATTCTCTTTAATAACTATTTGTTGCATTTTGTGTTTATGACAATTATGCCCATCAAGTTGACATAAATATTTTTGTCTAGGAGGTATGTGAACCGGAAATTGCAACCGACCCTCTTGTCGAGAAGTTAAATTTAGTTGAAAAAGAAAATGAGTATTTGAAAGAAAAATTGAAAAGAATTGAAGAAGACAAGATGAAACTGGAGTTGTATGTTGCCGATGTCGTCGATGATCACAAGATCAAGATGGATGCAATGCGCTTGAAGATTAGAAAATTTAAAAAATATGCCGTTAATCAAGAGGCTTGGTATCATTATGCTGTTGGATCAATTGTTACCTTAGTTGCGATCTTGATCGCATTTGTTGTTGCATTTAAATGCTTTAGCTAGAGAGTTTGTATGTTGTTTTATGAGAATAAGTGTGTATGAACTTTATGTATGAACTTGTATTAATTTGGTCTTTTCAGTGTTATGTAATGAAGATGAGCCGGTAATGGATGTACGATGACCGATGCTCTCCCCAGTTCATTAATGGCGTGCGTACTTTTCTGGTTGCGGCTGAGGCAAACAAGCGGGCGGATGGTTTTATGTATTGTCCATGTGCTGACTGTAAGAATGATCGAAATTACTCTAACTCAAGAACCATTCACGTCCACTTGTTTGAGTCCAGCTATAACTGTTGGACCAAGCACGGAGAAAGAGGGGTCCTAATGGAAGAAAATGAAGAAGAAGAGGATGACGACAGCTATCCTTGCCATGGGTTCCCTGAATACGATGGTACAACAATGGGGGAAGAAGTTGAGACGGCAATGCGGGAAGAAGCTGAGTCGGCAATGCGGGAAGAAGCTCAAGAAGAGGCATCAGATGAGCCCGCTGATGATCCTGGTCGGGCCATTGCCGATGCAAAGACAAACTGCGCAAGTGAAAAGGAGAAGGTGAAGTTGCAGCGCATGTTAGAGGATCACAAGAAATTGTTGTACCCAAATTGCGAAGATGACAAGAAAAAGCTAGGCTCCACACTGGAATTGCTGCAATGGAAGGCAGAGAATGGTGTATCTGACAAGCGATTTGAAAAGTTGCTGATAATGTTAAAGAAGATGCTTCCAAAGGACAACAAAATTGCCCGACAATACGTACGAAGCAAAGATGGTTGTCTGCCCTCTAGGATTAGAGGTGCAAAAGATACATGCATGCCCTAATGACTGCATCCTCTACCGCGGTGAGTACAAAGATTTGAATGCATGCCCGGTATGCGGTGCATTGCGCTATAAGATCAGCCGCGATGACCCTGGTAATGTTGAGGGCGAGCACCCCAGGAAGAAGATTCCTGCCAAGGTGATGTGGTATGCTCCTATAATACCACGGTTGAAACGTCTGTTTAGAAACAAAGAGCATGCCAAGTTGATGCGATGGCACAAAGAAGACCGTAAGAAAGACGGGAAGTTGACAGTACCTGCTGACGGGTCGCAGTGGAGAAAAATCAAGAGAAAGTGGGAGGACTTTGCAGATGACGCAAGGAACGTATGGTTTGGTTTAAGTGCAGATGGCATTAATCCTTTTGGGGAGCAGAGCAGCAATCATAGCACCTGGCCTATGACTCTATGTATGTATAACCGTCCTCCTTGGTTGTGCATGAAGCGGAAGTTCATTATGATGCCAGTGCTCATCCAAGGCCCAAAGCAACCCGGCAACGACATTGATGTGTACCTAATGCCATTAGTTGAAGAACTCTTATAGTTGTGGAATAAAGAAGGTGTACATGCATGGGATGAGCACAAACAGGAAGAATTTGACCTACATGCGTTGCTGTTTGTAACCTTCAATGATTGGCCTGCTCTCAGTAGCCTTTCAGGATAGACAAACAAGGGATACCACGCATGCACGCACTGTTTAGATGATATCGACAGTATATATTTGGATAAATGCAAGAAGAATGTGTACCTGGGACATCGTCGATTTCTTCCGAGCAGGCGTCCCTGTCAAAAGAAAGGCAAGCATTTCAAAGGTGAGGAAGATCACCGAAAGAAGCCTCGCCACCGTACTGGTGATGATATACTTGATATGGCCAAGGATTTAAAAGTAATCTTTGGAAAGGGTCCTTGCGGACAATCTGTTCCGAATGACGCTGACGGACGCGCACCCATGTGGAAGAAGAAATATATTTTTTGGGACCTACCCTATTGGAAAGACCTAGAGGTCCGCTCTGCAATCGACGTGATGCACGTGATGAAGAATCTTTGTGTGAACCTGCTAGGCTTCTTGGGCGTGTATGGGAAGATAAAAGATACACCGGAGGCACGGGAGGACCAGCAACGTATGCACGGAAAATACGGCATGCATCCAAAGCAGTATCAGGGTCATGCCAGCTACGCTCTTACCAAAGAAGAGAAGGAAATCTTCTTCGAATGCCTGCTCAGTATGAAGGTCCCATCTGGCTTCCCGTCGAATATAAAGGGAATAATAAATATGGCAGAGAAA
This sequence comes from Thinopyrum elongatum, assembly GCA_011799875.1. Lineage (NCBI taxonomy): Eukaryota > Viridiplantae > Streptophyta > Magnoliopsida > Poales > Poaceae > Thinopyrum > Thinopyrum elongatum. The sequence continues at coordinate 64,348,461 of CM022302.1, read as the reverse complement.
AATTTCCAGAACCTAAAGTCTCATGACTGCCATGTGATTATGACGCAACTGCTTCCGGTTGCATTGAGGGGGCTCCTACCGGAAAACGTTCGATTAGCCATTGTGAAGCTATGTGCATTCCTCAATGCAATCTCTCAGAAGGTAATCGATCTAGAAATCATACCAAGGTTAGAGAATGATTTGGTGCAATGTCTTGTCAGTTTCGAGTTGGTGTTCCCACCATCCTTCTTCAATATCATGACGCACGTCCTAGTTCACCTAGTTGAAGAGATTGCCATTCTGGGTCCTGTATTTCTACACAATATGTTCCCCTTTGAGAGGTTCATGTGAGTCTTAAAGAAATATGTTCATAACCGTGCTAGGCCAGAAGGAAGCATCTCCAAGGGCCATGAAACAGAGGAGGTCATTGAGTTTTGTGTTGACTTTATTCCTGACCTTAAGCCGATTGGTGTTCCTGAATCGTGGCATGAGGGCAGACTAGGTGGAAAAGCCACGCTAGGAAGCGACCAAGTAATATGTATGGACGGGCATTCTTGGGCGCAAGCACACTACACAGTTCTAAAAAATTCCACCTTGGTGGCTCCGTATATCGAGGAACACATGAATATTCTACGCTCCAAACACCCGGAGCAATCTGACGACTGGATTACATGTGAACAAATGGGGACTTTCACTGGTTGGTTGCAGACATGTCTCATGCATGACGACAGTGTTGCAGATGAGCTGTACTTGCTGTCCAAGGGACCATCTTCGAATATATTGACTTTCAAAGGGTACGAGATAAATGGGAATACATTTTACATGATCGCCCAAGATAAAAAGAGCACCAACCAAAATAGTGGTGTCCGCTTTGATGCAGCAAACACCAAAAGGCCAAAGGACACATATTATGGTTACATAGAGGAGATATGGGAACTTGACTATGGACGTGGTTTGAAGGTCCCTTTGTTTCGGTGCAAATGGGTCAATCTGACAGGAGGTGGGGTAAAGGAAGACCCGCAGTATGGAATGACAACAGTGGATCTCAACAATCTTGGGTACGCGGACGAACCATTCGTCCTAGCCAATGATGTGGCGCAGGTTTTCTATGTGAAGGACATGTCTACGAAGCTGAGGAAAAGAAAAGATAAGGAATCGAATACATCATACGATGAGCCAAAGCGCCACATAGTTCTGTCAGGGAAAAGAAACATCGTGGGAGTGGAGGACAAGATAGACATGTCAGAAGATTATGAAAAGTTTCATGAAATTGCTCCCTTCACAGTGAATATTGACCCGAGCATCCAGTTAAACGATGAAGATTGTCCATGGTTACGATGCAAAGGGACACACGCGAAGAAAAAGTTTTATACCCAAAGATCCCACTCTGGGATGTGACCGGCTTCACTGTCATCACTTTCTTCTCTAGTGAGTTTTCGGACTTATATATATCTGGAAAGTCCCACTTCGGACAAACCGGAGGGAATCTTTGTAATAGTTAGGGTACTTATGTGTTTTGGCATTTGAATCGCGAAGAAATATTATGTACAAACAAATTATTTCATGCATTATGTTACTTCTGTTACTTTCTGTTAGGGTACTTTCTGTTTTCAAACAGCAACATGTCTGTAATGATCTGCAGAATTACCATACTTCTGTTTCTCCAACAATTCTGAAAATTAGGACAATGTGGGAAATTTGTATATCAATCATGTGTAAAAAAATTGAAGTATCAGGGTTTCGGACGAAAACTCATTTGTTACAAAGGCATTTCATTTTTTTTAACTTATCTCAACTCTAGACTTTTTGTGCGTTCAGTATGCACTATTCAAAGCCACATCATCAATTTTCAACCCTTTCCGACTTCATTCGCTATTTATGCATTTAATGATTTTTTTGAGCTAAATGACCTTGAAATTGAAAAGCACTACAAATGAACTCTGAAAATGTTGAAAGTTGGCATGGTATCTTCATTTCACCTACATAGCATGTGCTAAAAAGTTGAGAGGGTTACGGCAAAAACTGGATGCACTTCGTGTACATAATGGACAATCTCTTTCGAAGTATCAGAGTTTCAGACGAAAACTCATCTCTTACAAAGGCATTTCATTTTTTTAAACTTATCTCAACTCCAGACTTTTTGTGCGTTCAGTATGCACCATTTGTAACATCCCCAGTGGTTAGCTACAGTAATCCCCTTTGATAATGCCATGTCATCATTATCAACAGTGCTTAAACATCACTTGGATCTTATCTCTTTTCCAATTCAAATTCAAATGGAAGTTCAAACTGAAAGTGAAAATAAAAGTTGTTCAAATTTGAAAACTAAAATGTTCATAATATTGTAAATAATCCAGAGACAATTCTAAATTTATAATCAACTTATACTAAATTAATTATGTGACTCTAACAGCAACAAAACAGAGATATTTAATCCATATTCATTTAAATAAAATCCAAATGAAAAGATATGGACCTCAAACCTTTTTATAACAGAGCTAGAAATAGCACTATAAATATATGGCAAGTTCACCTATTTTACAAAAGTTATTTGGTTTAAAAAGAAAAGACAAACAGAAATAAGAAAAGAAAACAGAAAAGAGAAAAGAAGAAAAAGAAAAGGGCCGCAGCGCCTGGGCCTAGGTGGCACAGTACGGCCCAGCCCGCCTGGTGTTTTCCCCTACCTCCTACTACTCCTCCCCGCGCTGCTGTCACCCGCGCGCGCGCACCGCACCCTGGCCCCCCCTGCTTGCCGCTCGACACCACACGCCGCGCTCGCCGTGGATAAGGACGAGCCCCACGGACCCCCTGGCTCCTCCCACGCCACGCTCGCTCCCTCTCTCTCTCATTCCCCTCACCTCACCCGACGCCGCCATGGCTGCGCCACCCTAGATCGCGCGTCCACCGAGCCCTCCTCGTCGCTCCGACGTGTCCAGCGGCCTCCCCGACGTCGACTACGTCGGCTACGCCGGCTAGCACAAGCCGGGAGGCCCTCCTCCATCGCCATCGCTGCCATCTTCGCCGCCTCTGCCCGGTGGTCGCCGTTGTCGATCTGCCGCCCCAAGTCTTCCCCGAGCCCACGCTAGCACATCTGCAGGGCGCTGTGAGCACTTCCTCCCTCTCCCTCTCTCCCTGCGCTCTTCCCCTCGCCGTAGCCGCCGCTCCATCCGTGGCCGTACTGGACGCCACGGAGCTCGTCGCCGACGTGTCGTCGGTGACCAAATGGCCCCGTGGCCGTGTCTGCTAACTTCCCCCCATCGCGTAGGGCCTCGCGGCGTAGTTAGTTTGCTCGCGCGCGTGCTGCTGCTGCATCTTCTTCACCACCCGAACGCCGCCGTCCGCCGTCACCGTCGTAGCGCTCAGCTCCGGCCTCCCCAGCTCCGGCCACCGTCACCACTGGATGCGGCGTGGAGTGGCCGTACCAGTGCAACAAACCGCGCCCAAAATCGTGCACCGTAGACGGATTCCGAGCTCGCCAGAGTTCTGCCGTCGTGCGGCCTCGCCGCAGAGCTCCGGTGACCGGCGCTGAGCTGGCGCCCGACGTGGCGCAGCGGGCCCCACTGCTCAGCCACTGACCACGGGCCCCACTGGGCCCATTGACCCAGTCAACGCTGACTGGGCTGGCCCCGTGTCACTGACATGTGGGTCCCGCCCATTTAAACGAATTAAAATAAATAAATAACTGTTAATTAGATTAATTAGTTAAATCAATCACTGACAGGTGGGTCCACACCCCTAACTAATTAGTTTAGTTTAAATTAAACACTGGTTTAGCTCTGTGACTATGACAGTAGGGCCCCACATGTCAGGTTTGACCTGTCAACAGGTTAATTGACCTGCTGATGTCAGCATGATGTCATGAAGACATCATCAATTACTATTTTGGATAATGTTGATTTAAAATGATTAAATAATTCCAGAAAATGCTAAAATCTTTAGAAATTCATATAAAATAATCCGTAGCTCAGATCGAAAAACTTTGTACATGAAAGTTGCTCAGAACGACGAGACGAATCCAACCGTTCTATCCGTTTCCGTGTCGCGACCCTCTACGGAGGTGAACCCGCAACTTTTAGCCTGTTTCCGGTAGATGAATAGTGCTTATACTCCGGTTAATAATTCCAACTTAAATCCTAAAGTAACTAATATGGTTTAGACATGTCTTTAGGCAACCCTACACTGCACGTTAGCATAGCCTGCTCTGTGTTACATATGTTTGCCGAGTATTTATCTGTTTCCTCCCCCTCTTCTCTCTTGGTAGACCCTGCTACAGACGTAGTTCCCGAGACCGACGCAGCTCAGGAGCCCGACGACACCGTTGACGACCTTGCCTTTGCCGCCAAGCAACCAGGCAAGCACCCCCCCTTTGAGCATGCCTATATCGATGATTCTCTTCTCACTAGTGCTTGCATTAGAATTGCTGCTGCTACTGCTTTACCTATTCTGATGCATAGCCTATTTATTGTAACCGGCTATTGAAACCTTACCTGCTTATCCTAAACTGCTTAGTATAGACTGAATAGAGACCCCAGTGACCCCACTTGTCCCGATTGCCCCGCTGGATCATCGGAAGACTTGACGACCAGGCCCCAGCACCGCACATCACACCCCCTTTATCTGTACGACACTACAGCATTACTATCGAGTGCCGAGGGTGATACCTCATAAGCACTTCCGATGGTAACTCTGTGGAGTAGTTACTCGGTCTTGGTCATCGAGGGTAATTCCTCCTTCACCACTTCCGGTAACAACGCTGTCGTGCAACACCTCAAGTGTGAACCCATCGAGGGTGATTCCTCCGAGTTCACCTTGACGGATACATCGAGTAGGAATCCAACGAGGGTGATACCTCAGATTCCCCTGATGTTATGGACACACGGATACTTGGACGATAGTACTGTTACTTGGAAAGGTGGGTCGACCCTGAGGGGTACCCGCGAGAGACGTGGAGATGGGTTGCCCTGGAGGGTGCCCGAGTGATGAATACGAGGCGTGGCCGGGCATTCTTGGCCCTTGTCGCAAGTCCTCGAGACGGGGCGACGGGGTCACATCACTCGTGAGTCTCTGCTCGTTACCGCACTCCCAATATACTAACGATTTGGATATGTGATCTGAGTGGGCCTTTGGCCCGATAGCACTAACCATCACGTGGGAAAAGTTATGGGCACTCTGCATCATATGCATCAGCCGAAAGCTCTGTTAGACGTCCAGTTCAGCATGGCGGCACAGACGGACCAGCGCCATCCTGTAGTGGTGGTGTCTGGCTTCACCGTGTGCGCAACGACCCGGAGTGCACAGGGCGATGGCCCAAGACCCCTGAGTGCTTAGGATATAGACCGACGGGGACCTCTCTGCTGAGCTCTAGGTAGGGTTGCGGTGTGTCGTTTGGCCGAGACCGGGCATGACCAAGAAAGTGTGTCCGGCCGGAGTTAAGCGAGCGTGGTGGGTAAGTTGGTGCACCCCTGCAGGGAAGAACACATCTATCGATAACCGGTCCTACAGTAAAGGACACTCGGAGTTGTATCCCAATCGATACAACTAGAACTGGATACTTGTGATGAGTATGGCTCTGGGATTACTTTCTCGCAGGGAGTCGAGAAAGGATCTCTGGCTGAGGTTGAGACTTAATCATACTACTACTCTATATTGTGCTAATCTACACTCTTCTAATGCTGCAAGACCACTGAAGATGCTAGTCTTCGATAGGACTAGGCCTTCTCTCTATTCTGGCATTTCTGCAGCCCAGTCCACATATACAGCCTCTCTTTGATAATATTGCATATGTAGTGCAGATCCTTGCTTGTTGAGTACTTCGGATGAGTACTCACGGTTGCTTTGCTTTATTTTTTCCTCCATATCCTTTTGGTGCAACCAGATGACGGAGCCCCTGAGACAGCTGCCCCCACCGACGATCGCTACTACTACCCCGAGGGTGGATACTACTACGAGTTGGCCGACGACCAGGAGTAGGTTCGGAGGGTCCCAGGCAGGAGGCCTGCGCCTTTCGATCGTAGCTTTTGTTTTGCCCCGCCTTTCTAAAGGCTTATATGTTTCTGTTTCATATATGTACTCAGATATCTGATGCTTCCGCTGACGCTTGTATGCGAGCTTATATATTCGAGCTCTCGAGGCCCCTGGCTTGTAATATAAAGCTTGTATGACTTTATTTATGTTTTAGAGTTATGTTGTGATATCTTCCCGTGAGTCCTTAGGCTTGATCGTGTGCATTTGTGTGTATGATTAGTGCACGATTGAGCCGGGGGAGTCACAGGATGGTATCAGAGCCGACTGCCTGTAGGAACCCTCCTTTCCAACTCCTTGGCCGAAGTTGAGTCTAGTATCCAAAAACTGTTTTACTAACTTGGCTATGTGGCTTACGGGCCCACGTCACCAAATGGGTGGTATTAGGATCTTTTATTCCTCTCTTTACTCTGGGACTCTGACCTCTCTTCTATTCGGGTTAAATGAATTTTACTAATGCCGACACTTAGGATCTCGTAAATCTCGTCTACCCGGAGAACTGGATATCTGTGCTTAATTCCTTACCATTGATCTGATTAGTCTGATAATCATTTTCCTTTCCATTGTTTTGTTTGACCTTTCTCTCTGAGTTGTATTATACTTCTCATTGTCATTTGACAATCCTGAATTTCCTCTGTTTCAGATGGATCGTTTGTTTCCACCACGCCCTACGACGCAGCTTGTGCTTCGCACTTGGGCTCGTGGTGCCCCTGGTTTTCCAGCTGTCCTGATCGCCCTCCTGACCAGGCTGGGCTACCGCTGGTACCCCGAGTACATGGTCTACAAGGACTACCGCGAGTTCAACCAGGAGCAGTACCATGCTGATGTTCGTATCTATGATCAGCGCGATGACTCAGACATTGAGCTGCACCTTTTCCACGGTATCGGCGTGATGATTGAGATGGCAGTCCATGATGTCGCCTACTCTGCTGTCGCACGTCTCCGAGGAGAGTTCAGCGATAGCTTGGATGCCTCTGAGTTCCGTTACATTCCGTATGCCCCTACTGGAGATACTACTGGATACTACACAGCTATCTGTGCCCCGTACGAGCGTCGTCGATACGACCCGCACGTTCTGATTCAGTGCACTCAGGCTCTGGATCGCACTGTTCGGGCTCTTGCTGTCGAGTTGGTTGCCACTCAAGCATGCCTCTACGATGCTATGACACAGTTGCTACCAGTTGTTCATGCAGGGATACATCTGGAGCACATCCTTTACCCGCGCAGGACTCAGATGTATGCTGGTATTGATTGGCCTGCTGTTGGAGGTCACGCACCTCCACGTGGACCTCTTCTTTCAGCTCGAGACCGGGTTCTGCATCAGAGTGCACATGGAGCGCAGGATCCTTCCGCGATGAACATTCGTCGTCCGCACTTGCAGTTACCCCGTTTCAGTGGATCTTCCCGACGTTGATGTAGCCTTTGCTATGTCTCGTGGTGTACTTTCTTACCGCGTGCCTGCGCGCCGCCTAGCATGTCTAGCTTTTGAATTTGCGCCGTTATGCTATTCGCACATAACTGACTCTGTGTATGGATCTATATGTTTTAATTGACTACTATTAAGTATCTATGACACTGCTTAATTATTGTCGTGTTACATCATGCTTGTCGCTAAACACCCGCAACTGCTTTTACTGAACTACCCCTGTTGAAACTTAGCAGGATGGTTAGACTAGGTGGTCGTGGTCGTGCCCCTGAACGCCCACCACCGCCAGATTATATGGCAGCTATGATGCAACAGTTCGAGCTAAACCGTCAGTTCATGACTGGGATTATGACTCAGTTCCCGCATCTAAACAACCAGAACCAGAACCCTCCTTCAATAACTCTGCTGGAATTTATGCGTCTTAACCCCACTTAGTTCCGCAACTCTGAGAAGCCACTAGATGCTGATGATTGGATTCGCGATATCACTCACGAGATGGAGTCTGCAAATGTCTCCCCTGCCAACTTTATCGCCTTCGCTTCCTTTTTCTTAAAGTGTCCCGCTGCTTAATGGTGGGACACCCACAAATGTACACTGCCTGCTGGAACAGCCGTTACTTGGCCTGAGTTCCAGGCTGCTTTCCATGCCCGATATATTCCTCAAGGAATCATGGACCGGATGAAAACTCAGTTCCGCAACCTCACTCAGGGCAATAAGATTGTCGAAGCTTATCAGCGGGAATTCCTTTACCTGTCCCGCTATGCTAAAGAAGACATCACCACGGATGCCCGTAGACAAGAGAAGTTCCGTAATGGACTCCACCCAGACATCGAGCTTGCACTTGTTGCTCAAGACTTCACCGACTATACTAATCTTGTGGACAAGGCTATTCTGCTTGAGACTGCTCAAATGAAGCATAAGGAGTCGCAGAAGCACCATCGTGATGTTGGCTCATCTTCGGGCTCAACACAGAAGCGTCGAGTCTGGATTCCCAACAACCTGTTCCGTCGAGCTGCCCCTGCCCCAAGTAACAACTATACTGCACCACGTGTTCCACCCAATGCTCCTCTTCATCCTGAAGATGGACTGTGCTTCAAGTGTCGCAAACTAGGCCACCTTGCTAAGGACTGCCGCCAGACTCAGAATCAGTTGGCTTTCCCTCATACTGGCCATGGCAATGATCGTGGCAACAATCAGGCCCGCAACTGTAATACTGGGTCTGCTGATCATGGTCGTGGACACGCTTACAACATTGATATTGAACAAGTCCAGGATCAACCTTCCACTGAAATGGGTACCCTTCTCGTTAACTCAGTACCTGCTTATGTTTTATTTAATTCAGCAGCATCACATTCATTCATCTCTGAAAAATTTGCATTCATGCATGACCTTCATATGAGGAAATGCATACTCCGTTAGTCACCCGGGCTAGTGAATTACCGTGCCCAGATAACTCAAAATGCTGAGGCTAAAATATACACCTTGAATGCGTTGAACGCTTCTCCGCTTGAGGGGATCGAAAACATTCCAGTCGTTCGAGATTTTCCGGACGTTTCTTCGGAAGAACTTCCAAGAATACCCCGCTTTCTTTCAGTATTCCTCTTAATTCTCGGGACGAGAATTCTTATTAGTGGAGGAGATTTGTAACACCCCCAGTGGTTAGCTACAGTAATCCCCCTTTGATAATGCCATGTCATCATGATCAACAGTGCTTAAACATCACTTGGATCTTATCTCTTTTCCAATTCAAATTCAAATGGAAGTTCAAACTGAAAGTGAAAATAAAAGTTGTTCAAATTTGAAAACTAAAATGTTCATAATATTGTAAATAATCCAAAGACAATTCTAAATTTATAATCAACTTATAGTAAATTAATTATGTGACTCTAACAACAACAAAACAGAGATATTTAATCCATATTCATTTAAATAAAATCCAAAAGTCATTTTACAAAAGCTATGTGGCTAGAACCTTTTTATAACAGAGCTAGAAATAGCACTATAAATATGTGGCTAGTTCACCTATTTTACAAAAGTCATTTGGTTTAAAAAGAAAAGACAAACAGAAATAAGAAAAGAAAACAGAAAAGAGAAAAGAAGAAAAAGAAAAGGGCCGCAGCGCCTGGGCCTAAGTGGCACAGTGCGGCCCAGCCCGCCTGGCGTTTTCCCCTACCTCCTACTGCTCCTCCCCGCGCTGCTGTCGCCCGCGCGTGCGCCCCGCACCTCGGCCCCCCCTGCTCGCCGCTCGACACCACACGCCGCGCTCGCCGTGGATAAGGACGAGCCCCACGGAACCCCTGGCTCCTCCCTCGCCTCGCTCGCTCCCTCTCTCCCTCGTTTCCCTCACCTCACCCGACGCCGCCATGGCTGCGCCTCCCTAGATCGCGCGTCCATCGAGCCCTCCTCGTCGCTCCGACGTGTCCAGCGGCCTCCTCGACGTCGACTACATCGGCTACGCCGGCTAGTACAAGCCGGGAGGCCCTCCTCCATCGCCATCGCTGCCACCTCCGCCGCCTCTGCCCGGTGGTCGCCGTCGTCGATCTGCCGCCCCAAGTCTTCCCCGAGCCCACGCTAGCACATCTGCAGGGCGCTGTGAGCCCTTCCTCCCTCTCCCTGTCTCCCTGCGCTCTTCCCCTCGCCGTAGCCACCGCTCCATCTGTGGCCATACTGGACGCCGCGGAGCTCGTCGCCGACATGTCGTCGCTGACCAAATGGCCCCGTGGCCGTGTCTGCTAACTTCCCCGCATCACGTAGGGCTTCGTGGCGTAGTTAGTTTGCTCGCGCGCGTGCTGCTGCTGCGTCTTCTTCACCACCCGAACGCCGCCGTCCGCCGTCACTGTCGGAGCGCTCAGCTCCGGCCTCCCCAGCTCTAGCCACCGTCACAACTGGATGCGGCGTGGAGTGGCCGTCCCTGTGCAACAAACCGCGCCCAAAATCGTGCACCGTAGACGGATTCCGAGCTAGCCGGAGTTCTGCCGTCGCGCGGCCTCGCCGGAGAGCTCCGGTGACCGGCGCTGAGCTGGCGGCCGACGTGGCACAGCGGGCCCCACCGCTCAGCCACTGACCACGGGCCCCACTGGGCCCAATGACCCAGTCAACGCTGACTGGGCTGGCCCCGTGTCACTGACATGTGGGTCCCACCCATTTAAACGAATTAAAATAAATAAATAACTGTTAATTAGATTAATTAGTTAAATCACTCACGGACAGGTGGGTCCACACCCCTAACTAATTAGTTTAGTTTAAATTAAACACTGGTTTAGCTCTGTGACTATGACAGTAGGGCCCCACATGTCAGGTTTGACCTGTCAACAGGTCAGTTGACCTGCTGATGTCAGCATGATGTCATGATGATGTCATCAATTACTATTATGGATAATATTGATTTAAAATGATTAAATAATTCCAGAAAATGCTAAAATCTTTAGAAATTCATATAAAATAATCTGTAGCTCAGATCGAAAAACTTTGTACATGAAAGTTGCTCAGAACGACGAGACGAATCCAACCGTGCTATCCGTTTCCGTGTCGGGACCCTCTACAGAGGTGAACCCACAACTTTTAGCCTGTTTCCGGTAGATGAATAGTGCTTATACTCAGGTTAATAATTCCAACTTAAATCCTAAAGTAACTAATATGGTTTAGACATGTCTTTAGGCAACCCTGCACTGCACGTTAGCGTAGCCTGCTCTGTGTTACATATGTTTGCCGAGTATTTATCTGTTTCCTCCCCCCTCTTCTCTCTCGGTAGACCCCGCTACAGACGCACTTCCCGAGACCGACGCAGCTCAGGAGCCCGACGACACCGTTGACGACCTTGCCTTTGCCGCCGAGCAACCAGGCAAGGACCCCCCCCCCCCTTTGAGCATGCCTATATCGCCGATTCTCTTCTCTCTTGTGCTTGCATTAGAATTGCTGCTGCTACAGCTTTACCTATTCTGATGCATAGCCTATTTATTGTAACCTGCTATTGAAACCTTACCTGCTTATCCTAAACTGCCTAGTATAGGCTGGATAGAGACCCCAGTGACCCCACTTGTCCCGATTGCCCCGCTGGATCATCGGAAGACTCGACGACCAGGCCCCAGCACCGCACATCACACCCCCTTTATCTGTATGACACTACAGCATTACTATCGAGTGCCGAGGGTGATACCTCGTAAGCACTTCCGATGATAACTCTATGGAGTAGTTACTCGGTCATGGTCATCGAGGGTGATTCCTCCTTCACCACTTCCGGTAACGACGCTGTCGTGCAACACCTCAAGTGTGAACCCATCGAGGGTGATTCTTCCGAGTTCACCTTGACGGATACATCAAGTAGGAATCCAACGAGGGTGATACCTCGGATTCCCCTGATGTTATGGACACACGGATACTTGGACTGTACTACTGTTACTTGGAAAGGCGGGTCGACCCTGAGGGGTACCCGCAATTGACATGGAGACGGGTTGCCCTAGAGGGTGCCCGAGTGATGAATACGAGGCGTGACCGGGCATTCTTGGCCCTTGCCGCAAGTCCTCGAGACGGGGCGACGGGGTCACATCACTCGTGAGTCTCTGCTCGTTACCGCACCCCCAATGTACTAACGATTTGGATATGTGATCTGAGTAGGCCTTTGGCCCAATAGCACTAACCATCACATGGGAAAAGTTATGGGCACTCTGCATCGTATGCATCAGCCGAATGCACTGTCAGATGTCCAGTTCAGCAAGGCGGCACAGACGGACCGGCGCCATCCTGTAGTGGTGGTGCCTGGCTTCACCGTGTGCGCAATGACCCGGAGTGCACAGGGCGATGGCCCAAGACCCCTGAGTGCTTAGGACATAGACCGACGGGGACCTCTCTGCTGAGCTCTAGGTAGGGTTACGGTGTCTCATTTGGCCGAGGCCGGGCATGACCTAGAAAGTGTGTCTGGCCGGAGTTAAGCGAGCGTGGTGGGTAAGTTGGTGCACCCCTGCAGGGAAGAACACATCTATCGATAGCCGGTCCTACGGTAAAGGACACTCGGAGTTGTATCCCGATCGATACAACTAGAACTGGATACTTGTGATGAGTATGGCTCTGGAATTACTTTCTCGCAGGGAGTCGAGAAAGGATCTCTGGCTGAGGTTGAGACTTAATCATACTACTACTCTATACTGTGCTAATCTACACTCTTCTAATGCTGCAAGACCGCTGAAGATGCTAGTCTTCGATAGGACTAGGCCTTCTCTCTATTCTGGCATTTCTCCAGCCCAGTCCACATATACAGCCTCTCTTTGATAATATTGCATATGTAGTGTAGATCCTTGCTTGCTGAGTACTTTGGATGAGTACTCACGGTTGCTTTGCTTTATTTTTTTTCCCATATGCTTTTGGTGCAACCAGATGACGGAGCCCCTGAGACAGCTGCCCCCGCCGACGATCGCTACTACTACCCCGAGGGTGGATACTACTACGAGTTGGCCGACGACCAGGAGTAGGTTCGGAGGGTCCCAGGCAGGAGGCCTGCGCCTTTCGATCGTAGCTTTTGTTTTGCCCCGCCTTTCTAAAGGCTTATATGTTTCTGTTTCATATCTGTACTCGGATATCTGATGCTTCCGCTGACGCTTGTATGCGAGCTTATATATTCGAGCCCTCGAGGCCCCTGGCTTGTAATATAAAGCTTGTATGACTTTATTTATGTTTTAGAGTTGTGTTGTGATATCTTCCCGTGAGTCCTTAGGCTTGATCGTGTGCATTTGCGTGTATGATTAGTGCATGATTGAGCCGGGGGCGTCACACCATTCAAAGCCATGTCATCAATTTTCAACCCTTTCTCACTTCATTCGCTATTTTTCATGCATTTAATGATTTTTTTTGAGCTAAATGACCCTGAAATTGAAAAGCACTACAAATGAACTCGGAAAAGGTTGAAAGTTGGCATGGTATCATCATTTCACCCACATAGCATGTGCTAAAAAGTTGAGAGGGTTACGGCAAAAACTGGATGCACTTCATGTACAAACTGGACAATCTCTTTCGAAGTATCAGGTTTTCAAAAGAAAACTCATCTGTTACAAAGGCATTTCATTTTTTTTAAACTTATCTCAACTCCAGACTTTTTGTGCATTCAGTATGCACCATTCAAAGCCACGTCATCAATTTTCAACTCTTTCTGACTTCATTCGCTATTTTTCATGCATTTAATGATTTTTTTAGCTAAATAACCCTGAAATTGAAAAGCACTACAAATGAACTCTGAAAAGGTTGAAAGTTGGCATGGTGTCATCATTTCACCCACATAGCATGTGTTAAAAAGTTGAGAGGGTTACGGCAAAAATTGGATACACTTCGTGTACAAAATGGACAATCTCTTTCGAAGTATCAGGGTTTCGGACGAAAACTCATTTGTTACAAAGGCATCTCATTTTTCTAAACTTATCTCAACTCCAGACTTTTTGTGCGTTCAGTATGCACCATTCAAAGCCACGTCATCAATTTTCAACCCTTTCTGACTTCATTCGCTATGTTTCATGTATTTAATGATTTCTTTTGCTAAATGACCCTGAAATTGAAAAGCACTACAAATGAATTCTGAAAAGGTTAAAAGTTGGCAAGGTATCATCATTTCACCCACATAGCATGTGCTAAAAAGTTGAGAGGGTTAGGACAAAAACTGGATGCACTTCATGTACAAACTGGACAATCTCTTTTTAAGTATCACGGTTTCAGACGAAAACTCATCTGTTACAAAGGCATTTCATTTTTTTAAACTTATCTCAACTCCAGACTTTTTGTGCGTTTAGTATGCACCATTCAAAGCCACGTCATCAATTTTCAAACCTTTCTAACTTCATTCGCTATTTTTCGTGCATTTAATGATTTTTTTTAGCTAAATGACCCTGAAATTGAAAAGCACTACAAATGAACTCTGAAGAGGTTGAAAGTTGGCATGGTATCATCATTTCACCCATATAGCATGTGCTAAAAAGTTGAGACGGTTACGGCAAAAACTGGATGCACTTCGTGTACAAACTGGACAATCTCTTTCGAAGTATCAGGGTTTCGGACGAAAACTCATCTGTTACAAAGGCATTTCATTTTTTTTAAATAACCTAAGAATTATCAAATTGAATATAATGATAAAACACACTAATATTAAACAGCAGCAACAAAAATCACTGAAAAATCTATTTTTATAGTAAAATTATTCACAAACTAGTAATTCACACAAATTTCAAAGAATTCAAATTTAAACTATCCAAATTTGAAAACTACTGGCACTAACAGAAAGTTTATAATTTTTTTGACCTAAAGCAAAAAAGATTCACTCAGAAACTCTAAATAAAGCAAAAAACAACTCAGAAACAAAAGAAAATAAATAAAGTAGAAAACAAAAAAATTGAAAAAAAAATTAACTACAAAAAAGCCCGCCTACTGAGCCGCCACGGCCTGCATACGACTAGTAACCCAACCTCTAGTTGGGCCAGGATGCAGGCCCGCACAGCCCAGTAGGACCCATAGGGTAGCACAGTTCAATAGGCCCACAAAGGCGTGCTTAGAGAGGAGCTCGACACGGTAGCCGTGGCGGGGCTTATAAACTGCTGCGAGCTCCTCTCAACTAGCGAGGTGGGACTAAACATTCGACACGGGAAGCCAGGCCTTTAGCCGCGATTGGTGGCTCCAACCGCGACTAAAGACCCTCATTTAGTCGCGGTTGGAGCCACCAACCGCGACTAAAGGCCTGGCTTCCTGCTGCTTGGCCTGGGTGAATTTCACCTTTAGTCGCGGTTGGTGGCTCCAACCGCGACTAAAGTGGGGTCTGTATATAAGCAGGCACTTCGAAAAATTTCAGAACTCATCTCTAGTTCCATCTCTTCCTCCCCCGACGTCGTACCACACCTCGACGCCGCCAGGCTGCCGGCCTCGCCGTCGCCTCCGAGCCATCCCCGAGCCCGCTCCTCGTCGCCGCCCTGCCCCGACGCCGAGCACGCCGCGCCGACCGCCCTGCCCCGACGTCGAGCACGCCGCACGCCGCCCGCCCTGCCCCGTCAACGCCGCCCGCGCGCGCCCTCCTCCCCCTGGCGGCCGAGCCCCGTCGACGCCGCCGGCGCCCTCCTCCGGCCCCGATCGAGCCTCGCCGTCCACGCCCTCCTCCAGCCCCGATCGAGCCTCGCCGTCGCCCCTCGCGAGACCCCCCGCTGTGAGCAATTTTGACATTTTTCAGAGGAATTTTGACATTTTTTTCACTAGATGATTAGATGCTTAGTTATAGTATTAATTAGTATATATGCTTAGCAATTTTGATATTTTTCAGAGGAATTTTGACATTCTTTTTGACATTTGAGGAATTAATTAGTATATATGTATCTATAGAAATTTTTCCACTATACATGTTGGTATATTAGTATATATGTATGTATAGAAAAAAGTTGAGGAATTTTGACATTTGAGAAATTAATTAGTATATTAGTATATATGTATGTATAGAAATTAATTAGTTTAGATGCTTTAGATGATTATTTTTTTACTATATGTACGTATGTTTTAGTATTTTTTCACTAGTTTTTTTATACAATGTATATATATATATATATATATATATATATATATATATGTATATGTAGATGAACGGTGGAATTTGCATAAATTTTCTGTTTTTTAGTTTTTTATACTTATAGAAAAAAGTTGCATAGGAAAAAGTTGCATAGAAAAAAGTTGACCATGTATTGACAATCAAGCATTTAAAAAATGTTAAATTTGCATAGAATTTGTTCTCGACGTCTACGATGCCCGGCCCGCATCCTCGTCGTCGACTCATTCGCGACGACGTCCTGCTTCAGAGGCGCCATGTCCGGGCTGGCACTGGGAGGTGCTACGTTCAGGGGCGCGCATCTTGATGAGGAACCCGGGTCCCGCCGTCGACCCGAAGCTTCTTTGGTGGCGGGCGCGTGGGCCACATTCGGTGCGGAGGCTGGCGTCCCCCGCGGAGATGGTACGTCACCGTGTCAGGGAGGAGGACGAGCACGTCCGTCGCTACATGGTTGCGTTGGACGTCAGGTTCTCCAATACCTAGCAGGTTCTTCAGGGGTCTCACCCGAGCTATGATCCTGTGATCGTTCCTTCTCTTT
Organism: Thinopyrum elongatum; assembly: GCA_011799875.1. Lineage (NCBI taxonomy): Eukaryota > Viridiplantae > Streptophyta > Magnoliopsida > Poales > Poaceae > Thinopyrum > Thinopyrum elongatum. The sequence continues at coordinate 64,331,940 of CM022302.1, read as the reverse complement.
GGGTGTCCACCGCGAGTGATATTAATTAGCTAGTGATGTTATATATATGATAATATTCGAGATATATTAGTGATAATACTCGAGATGTATTCGAGATTATATTCGAGACGATGTATTCGAGATTATATTATTCGATAATATTCGAGACGATGTATTCGAGATTATATTCGATGATGCATATTAATTATCTGGATTATTCGAGATGTATATATTAGTGATATTATTCGAGATTCATATTATCTACTATGATTTAGTTTTTCGTTATTGATGGCATGCATTCTAATTTGAATACTAAATTATTTTATCTTTCTTCTGGATTAGTTAAATAAAAGCTGTGGGCAATACCGGTAGAGAAGGAGAAGAGACTCTGTTCGACATCATACGCTCCCCGAGCCCAGATGAGAATGAATCTGAAGATGACGGCTCGCAATATCTGAATAATTCCGGTGAGGGTATGATATTTGATGAAGACGAACGAATAGATGAAGGCCACAACAATGATGACGAAGGAAATGTTCTTCAAATAACAAACACCGGTGAGGTATATTTATTATATAAGTCATCCTGTGATCATTACATGTATTAATTGATTTGTATATACATATATATATATATAGTAATACTATTCATCATCAAGGATGCAAAATAAGTTATTCTTCACCCGAGGTAATCTTACGATCGCTTCATAAATAAATTACATTTGGAATACAAATGATTACATTCATATTGATACACTATGGAAAATTTGGTATAAGAAAAGAAAAAAAAAGGTTATAAGACCAGAAATATCACATTTTATGTATGTTTTACACTATATTTTTACGTTCGTAATTTTACGTAACATAAAATATTTTTTACGGCGAGTATATATTTTCTTACGTTCTCTTTTTACGTATGAAATAAAATAAAATTTACGAAACCTAAAAATACGGCGCATTGACATCAAAATAGAGAGGGGCCTCACCCAGGGTGACGAATAGCGCGACCCTATATATATATATAGCATGGATTTGCTATCCACACTAGCTAGGGTGATGGCTATCGGAACCGTTCATGTGCTTTGAGATCCGCACCTCCGAGTGGATAAGGCTCCGATTTTCTGAATTATTGAATTTCGCCATGATGCAAGAGGTAAGCTCAGCAAGCACCTTTATGTAAGTGTAGTCCCAGGATGGCAAGCTAGTGTCTGACTTTGCAGCCGTTTTCAGAACAAAAGGCTGCCTCACCTTTCTCGCCTGGCTGTGGGCAACAGGAACTATTTCAGGCAAATGTCTACAGTGGTTGATGGAGGTCAATTGCAAAAAGTTCTGAGCTACGCTGCTGCTATCCCGGCATGAAAACTTTCCGTTTTCGTCTGGCTCTATGTACACGGTTCGGCACCGTTTGCACCGGTAAATCAAATGCCGCTTGATGGGCTCGTTTTATTGCAGCAAGAAAGCCCCCGTTTAATGCAGCCAAAAAAGGTATACGAGAGTAAATGTCATCCTACTGGGATGGTGGCCGTCCAGCTGCGTGTAATCAGTAACGCCAGCGGCCAGCTGCTTGCAACAACTGACGCCACGGTTCAGCTCTTGCTTTGCATAACAAGATCCTTCCTCACTATTGTTTCGTCGAAGAATGGAGAGTTTGTGAGATGGCTGCAGCTCGTGTGTTCCTCGTGTGTGTAGAAGCTAGCTTCCCAAGCCAAGAATCGATCCACCAGGGAGGTTTCTTGCTTTGCTAGTCGGACGGTACTCGACGTGAGGAAAAGCCAGCTACGTACGTACGCGCGTGTTCCGGCGGAAAGTACTCTCCGACGTACCAGTCGAGCCTAGAGCAAGCATCCACAGTGTGTGATATTTCCGCCTCTAAGCCCGCCTCTATACATTGTGTGCTGCTGCCTCTAAGAGCATCTCCAGCCGTCCCCTCAAGAAGCCCCCCGGATCACTTTTTCAACGCCGGGACAAAACAAGTCCCAGCCATGCCCTCATGACTTCACTTTTCGCCGGATTAGCCAGAAAATACAGCCGACGAGCCCAGGCGAAACCCAAGATCCCGGGGGGGCAGCTGGGGGGCACCGGCGCTATTTTCTTTGCCTTCCTGGCCCACTATCGGCGACTTTCCCACACCAGGCCGGCCCCACCACGTCCTTCTCTCACCCACCACGTCCTCTCTCTCCCACGTTCTCTCTCTCCCTTTATCCCTTTCTCTCATACCCTCCCTGCCGCTCGTGCTCCCGATCCAGAGCGTCCCGGCGCCGTTGCCTCGACCCTCCTTCGCCCCCGGCGCTGCCGGCCGCTGCAACCCACGGCGCCGCCGGCCTCGGCCCCGGCCCTTCGCCCACGGTGCCACCGGCCTCGGCCCCGGCCCCGTCTCCACTGCCTCGTCGTCCATCGGCCCTGGCCCCGGCCCGCGGACGGGGTGGCGCGGCCTGGCTCGCCAAACTCGGCGGCTTCCAGCACGAGTCCTTCTACCTGGACGGGTCCCTCTCCTTGCTGCTCGACCCGGCGGCGTTCTGGTGGGAGCGGTACGCGCAGTTCCGCGACATGCGCGGCATGGACCCGGGCGAGCTGCTGGGCGTGCTCCCGACCTGCGCCTTCGGGCGGTACGCCGCCAGCAAGTTCGCGTCCCTCCTGCCGCCGCGCGTGGAGGAGGCGGTCCTCGGCGGCGCCGAGCACAAGAAGGCTGTGGGCGCTGGCGCGCACCTGCTCCTGTGGGCGCAACGAGTGGAAAAATTTCCGTTCCCAGGCCAAAATTTTCGCCGGCAACCCCCCAAGCGGCGATAAAAATGCCTCCTGGGGGGCGCAGCGGTTGGAGATGCTCTAAGCCAAAAACACTAGCATCGACGCTAGCGTAAGAGGCTGCCTCCAAGCTCAAAAGTAATGGTCCAGACCCATCGGTCAGCTGGTGTTCTATGTGCTGCTCATCGGACAAACAAGGAAAAGCTATTGTTTTTAATTGAAAGGTGGGCTCCACATTAGAGGCAACAGGCTTGTAAACACACTACAATTTCAGACTCTAAGGTTAGAGGTTCATATGTGGGACCCAGCTTAGAGGGTGGGCTGGCTCTACACACTGCTGATGCCCGGTGTGGTCCTAGGCCCGACTGCTTGGGAGGATGTTGAACCGTAGGGATCCGATGGAAGAGATTAGCTTCATCCTGGACGACGGCACTGGAGCTATTGAGGCCAGGATATGGTATTTCTTCACACTGGCGATCACATTATTTGTAACTATCATGCCTTCCAAATACGTGGCCACTTTCGATGAGCATTCATGTGTCGTTTTTTCAGGACGATTGACTCGGAGTACATGCAGGTGTTGCGATCGGTCAGGTAATTGCGTGGGATTCCTTTTCAAATGTTTATTTATTATTTTGTATGCCTTTTTGTCTTGCCTCACCCATGAAGAAAATCCCGACATGAACACACTAAGCCACGGCGACTACATAATAGTTAATGGATCTATAAAAGAGGCAGGGTTACCGCAAGCACATTCGGGTGCACTCCCTAAGGTTTGCGTCAGACAAACTATGTATGCATTTCCTCAGTTTTTAGTGTTTGTTGAATGTTTAACTCTGAAATAACAAAATGTGTTGCACGACTTTGTTTTTCAGTGTCATGACAAACTACAACTACATTACTCACCACTTCCTTCAGTGCATATATGTTCACTTGGATCTTAAGAAAAAGGCATGTTTCACCCTTTTTGGTGCGTTTTTTTTTTCAAAACGGAGGCAAAGATTGCCTCATATATTAATTAAGCAGAAGAGAATTGCCCAGTTAATTACAGAAAACCGGGCAAAAACCGGAACAACAAGGGCCAAGCCCATTCCCATAGACTGAAACACCCAGGGCAAAGCCCACCCTAATCGACGACAAGTCGACCTGCAGCCAGACAACGCAGCTCCGACTCTGGCGGAGAACTCAGAAGAACAAAACCAGGCACGGCTGGCGCCACGGACGATCGCCGAACGGGCCACCTGCAGCCAGTCATCGTACAACACAGGGCCCCGCCGCCGCAACTTCGACTCCACAGCAACAAGCAAACCAAGGCAAAACCGTGGACACGCCAGAGAAGAGCCAACTACCGCAACCATTGCCGCATCGCCGACATCGCTCCCACCATCATCGTTGCCATAGAAGTCTGGTCGCCACAGTGATTCTCTCGGGGCCGCCGCCCCGACATCCACCGCTCCGTCGCACCCAGCGCAATCAACCGGCACCGCCTTCGGAGGCCGCAGCCCCGACATACCACCGCTCCACTCGAGCAGCAACGCCGCACAACCCAGCTGCCCGCAGCCCACGCTGCTCAGGGCAACCGCTCGCAGACCACGAACGTCGCACCACATCCGGGGCCGCCACCCCGACGTAAAGTCAGACCGCCCCTTCTGGGGCGCATCGACCGAGCCGACACCCCTACCGCCCAAGCGGGACAAGGATGCCACCCAACCAATGCCGAGATAGAGCCCCACCTCATAGAGCTGCACTCACATTGTTCCCGAGATCGCCATCTCGGCGCACAATCAGAAACCACCCGGAGCCGCCGCCCCGACGTCCACTGTCCCCGACGACGAAGAGATCCGTGCAACCTGCAACATGCTGACTCTCCAAGGCGATGCCTCAAAGAAGGAAACGACGTAGCCGCCGTCATCGCCCGCTTCGACCATCCGAAGCTAGGGATTTCTCTCAGAGAGTCGTGTAATGGAGCTCCACTGCAACACCTTCAAGAAGGGAACGACACCATGGCCATGGCGCCGCTGTTGCCGGCACCAACCCAAGGTCAGTGCTGGACTTTCGCCCAGAGCTGCTCCACACCCCCGAATCCGAGCAGATCCGAAGCACTGCGCAGCACACAATCCCCATGGTCAACGTCCACCGGCTCCACCTTCCCGCTGCGCCAATCTACCTCCGCCGTCGACCACCGCCTCCCCGGGCCTCCGAGCCGCGCCCAAGCGCCAGATCCGGACTGCCCGGAGCCCATCCTCCGAGCCCACGACGCACCCAGTGCGCGCTGCGTGGCCTCGCCTGCCGCCTCGCGCCTGCACAACCACGACCGAGCTGCAGCTGCAGCTCACCCCCGCCGCGCGCCAGAACCACGCCGGCCTCGCCAGATCCCGCGCCCCCTCGGACCGCCGGAGCAGCGTCAGCCCGCGCCGGAGCAAGACCACCGCCGCGCCGCCCCTCTCCTCGTACCGCCGGAGCCTCGCCAGCCCGCGCCGGAGCCGCGCCCGCCCAAGCCCGCCGCGCCTTCGCGCCAGATGCGCCCCTGCGCGTCGCAGAAAGATGCCCCGCCGCCACCCTCCTTGGAGCCAGTCCGGGCTTCGCCGGCGGCCTCCTCAGGCGGCGGCGAGGTGAGGGGGTGGAGGGGGTGGGACGGGGGCGGCGCCGGAGGGGATCCCCCCGTGTCGCCAGAGAGAGGCGACGCGGGGGTGGGAGAGAGGCGACGCGCGACGCCAGAGTATGTTCCTTTTTGGTGCGTTTTTTTAATAGTAATAAGTTGACCCAGCTATTCATTTTTATACAGCACAAGGAGAGGAAAATGGATATCCATCGGAGAGACATGGTCGTAGCCGCACACGAGCAATTATCTTCTGTTCCGAACGGCACAGACAGGCTCTTCGCTGATGTGCTGTGAGTATTCTACCATCCGGGAAGTGTGCAAGTTTCTCTGTTTCTAGCTTCCAAATTTTAGTCTGCTTGTTACTTATTTTCTGTAGTTTCGTCGATGACCGTCCGAATTCTGAACAGTGAGTTGGAGAACGGCGCTTCATTCTCTCTGATCCGATCTCAAACTGGTACAGATGCAGAGCAACCGAGGTAAAAAAAAATTTGAAACCGAGGCAAAAGATTTGCCTCATTCATTAATTAAGAGAGAAAAAGAGTTCGTAGTGCAATACATCGGCCCCACAACATAGCCCGTCAGAGAAGATACAACACCACCGAAAAAAGTAGGACTACTCTCGCGGCATGATGACACTCAGATGCCTAGCCCGTGCAGCGACCCATAGTTTGGCCTTGTCCTGGATGAGCATGAGGATGTAGAATGGAGGCGTGGACTTCTTTCTAAACACTCTAGCATTTCTCTCGTTCCAAACAACCCAACACACAAGCATAGTAAGGGAAGCCATGGCATTCCGATGCGCAGTATTAGCCTTCGACATATTGGTCCACCAACTCTTTGTGTTCTGCTCCGCCACCCACCTATTAATCTCAGGTGCTCCTAATCCCAACCACTCCTTCACCATTCGCCAAATCCGCATCGTGTATCGACATTTGTAAAACAGATGGGCGGATGTTTCGTTGGCACGCTTGCACAGGGTGCAAAGGCCACAATTTTCCTAGCCCCTTTTCGCCAAACGGTCGGCCGTCCAAATTCTGTTTTGCACCGGCAACCAAGAGAAGAACTTGACCTTTGTGGGTGCCCAAACCTTCCAGATGCTCATGTTCATGGAAGTCGTCATTGAGCCCAAGAATTGGACCCTGTACGCGCAAGCAGCTGAGTATTCTCCATTTGCCTCAAATTTCCAAGAGATGTCATCGTCGATATCCTTAACGAGACGACCTTCTCGAGCCTGATCCAAAGATCTACAAACTCAATAATATGGTTGACCGTGAGGTTGATGGACGTGTTGATCTTGTGCACCCATGCATGGTCCTGCAAGGCATCCCGCACCACCCATCTCGCACCCATTCCCACCAAGGCCATCTCAGCCGAAGAGCTCTCACAAATTCTCCCAAGTGAAGAATCTCGAGCCCACCGAGGTGAGTGGGGCGGCATACGGTTTCCCAGTTAACTTTGCACTTTGCACCGGTGGTTTTCTCTCTCGCCGACCACAGGAAGGCACGCTCAATCCTGTTGACACTTTGCAGCACACTAGGAGGAATCACAAGTGAGGTGATATGATACACGACTTGTGAAGTTAGGACCGATTTGACGAGCGTTGATCGCCTGACTATGTTAATGTTCCTTCCTTGCCAAGGAGGCAGCCATGCAGCAACCTTGTCCTCAAGATGTTGGAAGTCAACCCTCTTCAGCTTCCAGATGGAGAGGGGGAGCCCAAGATACTTAAGCCGGAAGGACGCTCGCATGGCGGGGATGCTATGTAGGATGTCATCAAGGTTTAGCTTCCCACAACGGATGGCGACGACAGAGCTCTACTGGAAGTTGGTGGTCAACGCGGTAACCTTGCCAAAGGAATCAAGAATGACAGCAAGGTTGTCGACATCCTCCCTTGTCGGTGTGAGAAAGATCGCCGCGTCATCTGCGTAGAGGGATGTATGGACCACTGGGCGCCGCCCCCTGATCTTGTGAAGGAGGTTGTGGCTCGTTGCGACGTCCAGAATCCCTTGAAGAGGGTCAATTGCGAGGACAAAGAGAAGGGGGGAGAGGGGGTCCCCCTGCCTCAGCCCACAACCATGGATGACGGGAGGCCCAGCAACACCATTGAGAAGAACTCGCGAAGAGGAAGTGCAAAGGAGAGCCGCCACCGAATCCGCATTTTGCAGCAGCCTAAATATTTTTCGTAGTGCAGAGCAACTGAGGTAAAAATAACATGGTCGTAGCAACCGTCCTGCCAGCAAGTTTATTCTGATTTTGAAGAGCGTGCATGCAAAAAAATGTCTTTGCTTCGAAAACCTTACTGGAGGAGGTTCGAAAAATTACAAGCCTGGTACTTTAGTGAGACGACAAGTTTTCAACTAAATTAAATCTACACCGCGATAGAAACCACACTCTAAATCATACTAAAAAAAGGCATACAAAATGAATAAAAATAGTTTTCTGGGGCAAATTACGAGTCTCTAGTATTCCCTCTGTAAAGAAATATAAGAGCATTTAGATCACTATAGTGATCAAAACGCTCTTATATTCTTTACGGAGGGAGTAACTTATTTCGATGGGGATTCACCGCAGTTCGCCTCACAAGCCCTTTGCAGATGCCCCCATTTGGACTTGTTGACTCTGGCGGATTGTGATGGTGACAATCCTACCAAGATATGTTTTGCTCACTTTCTCAGCAATCAGTCTTGCAAAACCATGAATTTCGCAGGGAGTTGCCCAATTTTCCCAGCTAATCCCAAAACTTCGTAGAGAAGAATCATTCTGGATTGGTCAATCTCATCTCCTAACTGTTGTGAAAACAAATCATAGAGCGTATTACGACCAAACATGCAGGATTTATCCGTCGTTTTGATAGTCAAGTTTTACGCATACGTACCGGCGACAGAGTCCGCTGTAGCTTTGTCCCCGTCCACTGCCTTGCATAATGTAGCGCGAGGATCCCGCTTGAAGCCCTTAAAAGATGCTGGAGCAAGTTTTCTTCAGCAGGCTCACCGTACTGAAACTGAAAAACATGGGTTTATTGGACGTGGGCTCGTACCTGCTGCAGACCCAAGGTCTAGTGGTGAGCTTTGGGAACCAATTCTGCACGATCGCTCCAGCAGTTCGGTATGAACTCATCGACATGGTCTATCACACACTTTAGAGAGGAGAAGGAGATACCTTAGATCGGCTGTGTGCCGCCGCCCTACGAACAAACGCAGTTCATCAATCTTCTGCTGCTGTCCGGCTTCTCGTAGAATACCAACTGGTCAGCTTGGTTTCCGAAGGAGTAGCCCCGATGGCCTTTGCCGCCGAGTGAATCAGATCACGGGCCGCCCCTCCTCTGTCACTGCCATGACGTACAAGGGAGAACTGACAAAAACAGCCCAGAAATCACTGAACCCGGGATTGCATGAGACACGAGAGGCACTTTTTGTTTAGGAGGCCGAGCATTTGACTTTTGTATCAGTAAAACCGGCGTTTTTTCTACCGCCCTCCGCCGTAAATAATCATAGGACGTCAATACTTTACCCAAAAAGACTCGCGCCCGGCTTTAGAGCATCTACAGCTGGGCGCCTCAAACCCGTCTCATACGGCCGCGCGGACCGTCCGGTCACTGTCCGGTCATGATTTTTCGACCCAGACAAACGCCTTAAACGGCCCTCAAACGACCGGGCTGACCGGCACCCCTTATATCCAGCTCAAATATGGGGTTGATATGGGGCGCCCGGGCACACCGGCATGTCGGACCCGGCCCATGTTGGCCCACCCGACCCATATATATTCGTCCCCATACGCTCGCCGGAGCAAACCCTAACTACTGCACTCCACTCCCTTCCACTCCCCTCCGCCACCCGAGCTCACCTCCGACCTTCTTCGGCATGGTAGGCAGCGGATCGGACTCCGACCAATCCGGATCCATCCACTAGTAGAAAAAGGGCCTAATGTGAAGCACATTAGTCCCGGTTTGTAACTGAACCGGCATTAATGGTACCGGTTCCAACGGCTAGGCGGGCGGCACTCATTAGTACCGGTTCGTGGCGATCCTTTAGTACCAGTTCGTGCCACGAATCGGTACTAAAGTGGTGGTGGCAGGCTGTTGTCAGGCTGGGGCCCCACCAGCACCTTTAGTACCGGTTCGTGCCACGAACCGGGACTAGAGAGGCACCTTTAGTACCGGTTGGTTAGACGAACCGGTACTAAAGGCAATCCTATATAAACCCCTTCGTCAAGCCCGAGCGCTCTGTTCTTCCCCTTTCCTCTCCTCTGTTTTCTTCCTCTTCCTCTCGAGCTCACACTCTATTTTTGCCAAATTTTTTTGAAGATTTGAAGGCACCCCATCCATCCAAGTGATCACAAAGGTTGGCAACTTTGTCCTTTCATCTCTCATTGCTAGATTAGCTCTTGCAATGCTCTATAAGTATAGTGATTTGTGGGTTTTATTTTGGGAGGAATTATATGTGGTAGTATTTGATTTATATGCAATTTGAGGTCAAAATAACTCTTAGTTTGCATATGTAGGTGTGGTTTACTTAGTGCCTTCCCGTCTCCGTCCTAACCACCGTCGATCGCCCGCACCGTCCCGTCGCCGGCACCACCTTGTGGTGAGCCTCTTGTTCTTATCTTTTTTATATAAAAACTCATGTTTGTGTGATTTAGATATATAGTTACTTGTATAATTATCTTACCCGTACGTTGTTTGTTATACATAGTGTCATGGTTTTGATATCCGTCCCCGTCGGCCCTCGTCCAGGTTATAATTCAGATGTGGTATATTCTCTTTTATAACTATTTTGCATTTCGTGTTTATGACAAATTATGCCCATCAAGTTGACATAGATATTTTTATCTAGGAGGTATGTGAACCGGAAATTCCAACCGACCCTATTGTCGAGAGGTTAAATTTAGTTGAAAGAGAAAACGAGTATTTGAAAGAAAAATTAAAAAGAATTGAGGGGGAGAAGATGGAATTGGAGTTGCATGTTGCCGATGTCGTCGATGATCACAAGATCAAGATGGAGAAAATGCACTTGAAGATTAGAAAGATTAGAAAATATGCCATTGATAGTGAGGCTTGGTATCATTATGCTGTTGGATCAATTGTTACCTTAGTTGCGATCTTGATCGTATTTGTTGTTGCATTTAAATGCTTTAGCTAGAGAGTTATTTGTATGTTTGTTTTATGAGAATAAGTGTTGTATGAACTTTATGTATGAACTTGTATTAATTTGGTCTATTCGGTGCTGTGTAATGAAGATGAGCCGGCAATGGATGTACGATGACCGATACTCTCCCCAGTTCGTTAATGGCGTGCAAACTTTTCTGCTTGCGGCTGAGGCAAACAAGCGGGCGGATGGTTTTATGTCTTGTCCATGTGCTGGCTGTAAGAATGATCGGAGTTACTCTAAGTCAAAAACCATTCACGTCCACCTGTTTGAGGCCGGTTTCATGCCCCACTATATTGTTTGGATCAAGCACGGAGAAAGAGGGGTTATGATGAAAGACAATGAAGAAGAAGAGGACGACGACAGCCCATGAGTTCCCTGAATACAATGGTACAACAATGGGGGAAGAAGCTGAGCCGGCAATGCGGGAAGAAGCTGAAGAAGAGGCATCAGATGAGCCTGCTGATGATCTAGGTCGGGCCATTGCCGATGCAAAGAGAAACTACGCAAGTGAAAAGGAGAAGAAGAAGTTGCAGCGCATGTTAGAGGATCAAAAGAAATTGTTGTACCCGAATTGCGAAGCTGACAAGAAAAAGCTGGGCACCACACTAGAATTGCTGCAATGGAAGGCAGAGAATGGTGTATCTGACAAGGGATTTGGAAAGTTGCTGATAATGTTAAAGAAGATGCTTCCAAAGGACAACGAATTGCCCGAGAGTACGTACGAAGCAAAGAAGGTTGTCTGCCCTCTAGGATTAGAGGTGCAGAAGATACATGCATGCCCTAATGACTGCATCCTCTACCGCGGTGAGTACGAGGATTTGAACGCGTGCCCGGTATGCGGTGCATTGCGCTATAAGATCAGCCGTGATGACGCTGGTGATGTCGAGGGCGAGCGCCCCAGGAAGAAGATTCCTGCCAAGGTGATGTGGTATGCTCCTATAATACCACGATTGAAACGTTTGTTCCAAAACAAAGAGCATGCCAAGTTGATGCGATGGCACATAGAAGACCGTAAGAAAGACGGGAAGTTGAGAGTACCCGCTGACGGGTCGCAGTGGAGAAAAATCGAGAGAAAGTACTGGGAGGACTTTACAGGTGACGCAAGGAACGTATGGTTTGGTCTAAGCGCAGATGGCATTAATCCTTTTGGGGAGCAGAGCAGCAATCATAGCACCTGGCCTGTGACTCTATGTATGTATAACCTTCCTCCTTGGGTGTGCATGAAGCGGAAGTTCATTATGATGCCAGTGCTCATCCAAGGCCCTAAGCAACCCGGCAACGACATTGATGTGTACCTAAGGCCATTAGTTGAAGAACTCTTACAGCTGTGGAATGGAAAAGGTGTACGTGCGTGGGATGAGCACAAACAGGAAGAATTTGACCTACATGCGTTGCTGTTTGTGACCATCAATGATTGGCCTGCTCTTAGTAACCTTTCAGGACAAACAAACAAGGGATACCGCGCATGCACGCACTGTATGGATGATACCGACAGTATATATTTGGATAATTGTAAGAAGAATGTGTACCTGGCACATCGTCGATTTCTTCCGAGCAGGCATCCCGTAAGAAAGAAAGGCAAGCATTTCAAAGGTGAGGCGGATCACTGGAGGAAGCCTCGCCACCGTACTGGTGATGATGTACATGATATGGTCAAGGATTTGAAGGTAATCTTTGGAAAGGGTCCTGGCGGACAATCTGTTCCGAATGACGCTGACGAACGCGCACCCATGTGGAAGAAGAAATCTATATTTTGGGACCTGCCCTATTAGAAAGACCTAGAGGTCCGCTCTGCAATCGACGTAATGCACGTGACGAAGAATCTTTGTGTGGCCCTTCTTGGCTTCTTGGGAGTGTATGGGAAGACGAAAGATACACCGGAGGCACGGGAGGACCAGCAACGTATGCACGCAAAAGACGGCATACATCAGGGTCATGCCAGCTATGCTCTTACCAAAGAAGAGAAGGAAATCTTCTTTGAATGCCTGCTCAGTATGAAGGTACCGTCTGGCTTCTCGTCGAATATAAAGGGAATAATAAATATGGCAGAGAAAAATTTCCAGAACCTAAAGTCTCATGACTGCCACGTGATTATGACGCAACTGCTTCCGGTTGCATTGAGGGGCTTCTACCGGAAAAAGTTCGATTAGCCATTGCGAAGCTATGTGCATTCCTCAATGCAATCTCTCAGAAGGTAATCGATCCAATAATCTTTTCATTGCGAAGCTACCGGTTAGAGAATGATTTGGTGCAATGTCTTGTCAGTTTCGAGTTGGTGTTCCCATCATCGTTCTTCAACATCATGACGCACGTCCTAGTTCACCTATGTGAAGAGATTAACGTTCTGGGTCCTGTATTTCTACACAATATGTTCCTCTTTGAGAGGTTCATGGGAGTCTTAAAGAAATATGTTCATAACCGTGCTAGGCCAGAAGGAAGCATCTCCAAGGGCCATAAAAATGAGGAGGTCATTGAGTTTTGTATTGACTTTATTCCTGACCTTAAGCCGATTGGTGTTCCTGAATCGCGGCATAAGGGCAGACTGGGTGGAAATGGCACGCTAGGACCGGAACAAATAATATGTATGGACGGGCATTCTCTCACTCAAGCACACTACACAGTTCTACAAAATTCCGCCTTGGTGGCTCCGTATATGGAGGAACACAAGAATATTCTACGCTCCAAACACCCGGAGCAGTCTGACGACTGGATTACACGTGAACAAACGGGGACTTTCGCCGGTTGGTTGCAGACACGTGCCATGCATGACGCCGCTGTTGAAGATGACCTGTACTTGCTGTCCGAGTTACCATCTTCGAATATAATGACTTTCAAAGGGTACGAGATAAATGGGAATACATTTTACACGATCGCCCAAGATAAGAAGAGCACCAACCAAAATAGTGGTGTCCGCTTTGATGCAGCAACCAAGAGGGGAAATGACACATATTATGGTTACATAGAGGAGATATGGGAACTTGACTATGGACGTGGTTTGAAGGTCCCTTTGTTTCGGTGCAAATGGGTCAATATGACACGAGGCGGGGTAACGGAAAACCCGCAGTACGGAATGACAACAGTGGATCTCAACAATCTTGCGTACGCAGACGAACCATTCGTCCTAGCCAATGATGTGGCGCAGGTTTTCTATGTGAAGGACATGTCTACCAGGCGGAGAAAAAGATAAGATAAGGAAGCGAATACATCATACGATGAGCCAAAGCGCCACATAGTTATTTCAGGGAAAAGAAACATCGTGGGAGTGGATGACAAGACAGACATGTCAGAAGATTATGAAAAGTTTGATGAAATTGCTACCTTCACAGTGAATATTGACCCGAGCATCCAGTTAAATGATGAAGATTGTCCATGATTACGGCGCAAAGGGACACGCGAAGAAAAAGTTTCACACCCAAAGATCCCACTCTGGGATGTGACCGGCTTCACTGTCATCACTTTCTTCTCTAGTGAGTTTCCGGAATCTTTGTAATAGTTAGGGTGCTTATATGTTTTGTCATTTGAAACATGTACTTTTGTGCTTCAGACAAACGTGTACCTTTCTGAATTCATTTGCTATTTTTCAGCTCATTTACTGATTTTTTTTTTAGCTAAATGACCCTGAAATTGAAAAGCACTACAAATAAACTCTGAAAAGGTTGAAAGTTGGCATGGTATCATTATTTCACCCACATAGCATGTGCAAAAAAGTAGAGAGGGTTACGGTAAAAACTGGATGCACTTCGTGTACAAAATGCACAATCTCTTTCGAAGTATCAGGGTTTCGAACGAAAACCCATCTGTTACAAAGGCATTTCATTTTTTCAAACTTATTACAACTCCAGACTTTTTGTGCGTTCAGTATGCACCATTAAAAGCCACGTCATCAACTTTCAACCATTTCTGACATCATTTGCTATTTTTCATGCATTTACTGATTTTTTTTTTGAGCTAAATGACCCTGAAATTGAAAAGCACTACAAATGAACTCTCAAAAGGTTGAAAGTTGACATGGTATCATCATTTCACCCACATAGCATGTGGAAAAAAGTAGAGAAGGTTACGGCAAAAACTGGATGCACTTCGTGTACAAAATGGACAATCTCTTTCGAAGTATCAGGGTTTCGGACGAAAACTCATCTGTTACAAAGGCAATTCATTTTTTTTAACTTATTTCACCTCAAGACTTTTTGTGCGTTCAGTATGCACCATTCAAAGCCACGTCATCAACTTTCAACCCTTTCTGACATCATTTGCTATTTTTCATGCATTACTGATTTTTTTTTTGAGCTAAATGACCCTGAAATTGAAAAGCACTACAAATGAACTCTGAAAAGGTTGAAAGTTGACATGGTTTCATCATTTCACCACATAGCATGTGCAAAAAAGTAGAGGGTTACGGCAAAAACTGGATGCACTTCGTGTACAAAATGGACGATCTCTTTCGAAGTACAGGGTTTTGGACGAAAACTCATCTGTTACAAAGGCATTCATTTTTTTTAACTTATTTCATCTCCAGACTTTTGTGCGTTTAGTATGCACCATTCAAAGCCACGTCATCAACTTTAACCCTTTCTGACATATTTACTTTTTTCATGCATTTACTGATTTTTTTGAGCTAAATGACCCTGAAATGAAAAGCACTACAAATGAACTCTTGAAAGTTGGTATGGTGTCATCATTTCACCCACATAGCATGTGCAAAAAAGTTGAGAGGGTTACGGTAAAAACTTGATGCACTTCGTGTACAAAATGGACAATCTCTTTCGAAGTATCAAGGTTTCGGACGAAAACTCATCTGTTACAAAGGCATTTCATGTTTTTAAACTTATTACAACTCCAGACTTGTTGTGCGTTCAGTATGCACCATTCAAAGCCACGTCATCAACTTTCAACCCTTTCTGACATCATTTGCTATTTTTCATGCATTTACTTATTTTTTTGAGCTAAATGACCCTGAAATTGAAAAGCACTACAAATGAACTCTGAAAAGGTTGAAAGTTGGCATGGTATCATTATTTCACCCACATAGCATGTGCAAAAAAGTAGAGAGGGTTACGGCAAAAACTGGATGCACTTCGTGTACAAAATTGACAATCTCTTTCGAAGTATCAGGGTTTCGGACGAAAACTCAACTGTTACGAAGGCATTTCATTTTTTTAAATAACCTAAGTATTACCAAATTGAATATAATGATAAAACACACTAATATTAAACATAAGAAAAAAGAATCACTGGAAAATCTATTTTTAAAGTAAAGTTATTCGCAAACTAGTGATTCGCACAAATTTCAAATAATTCAAATTTAAACTATTCAAATTTGAAAATTACTGGCACTAACAGAAAGTTTGTAATTTTTTGTACCTAAAGCAAAAATATTCACAAAGAAACTCTAAATACAGCAAAAAACAACTCACAAATAAATAAAGGAGAAAAGAAATAAAAAAAAAAGCCCGCATACGACTAGAAACCCAACCTGTAGTTGGGCCAGGATGCAGGCCCGCAAGGCACATTAGGCCCACAGGGCAGCGCAGCAGTTTAGGCCCAGAAGTCTGCTTTGAAGAGGAGCTCGAAGAAGTAGCCGCGGCTGGGTTTGTAAACCAGTGCGGCTGCCCTTCGCTCGGCGAGGTGGGACTAAACTTTGTGCACCGCGGGTGGCAGCGCACCCCCTTTAGTACCGGGTCGTGGCTCCAACCGGTACTAAAGGGGGGTCTTTAGTACCGGTTGTAGCCACGACCCGGTACTAAAGGCCTGCGCTTCCCGCCGCTTAGCCTGGCCAAAACAGACTTTTAGTACCGGTTGGTGGCTCCAACCGGTACTAAAGGTCCCTCCTATATATACAACACTTGAAAAAAATTCAGTTTCCCTCTGTTTCTTCCTCTCCGTCGACGCCGCCTACCCCGATCGACGCCGTCGCCGCCCCCGTTGCCGCCCCCGTCGCCGCCCCCATCGCCGCCCGTCGCCGTCCCCGTCGCCGCCCCCTTCGCCTCGCCTCGCCGCTGTGAGCCCCTGCCGCGCCATGGCCGCACACACACACACGCGCGCGCGCGCACACACACACACACACAAGTTATTTTCTGTTTTATATAAATGTTAGATGAATGTTAGATGAATTTTTTAGATGAATAAGTCAGATGAATTTTTTAGATATATATAAATGTTAGATGAGTTTTTTAGATGAATGTTTTTTTATTTTTTAGATGAATGTTAGATGAATGTGTTAGATGTATTTTTTAGATATATATAAATGTTAGATGAGTTTTTTAGATGAATGTTTTTTTAGTTTTTTATACTTTTAGTTATAGGAATGTTTGATGAATTTTAGATATATAAATGTTAATTAGATGAATTTTGACATATGTCAAAGTTTGAATTTTGACATATGCAACATTTGATCATATGTCAAAGTTTGAATTTTGACATATGCAACATTTGATCATATGTCAAAGTTTGATCATATGTCAAAGTTTGAATTTTGACATATGCAACATTTGATCATATGTCAAAGTTTGATCATATGTCAAAGTTTGATCATAGAATAGCGCAATTTTGTTAAATCCCTTAAAGGTTAGAGAATCCGTTATGATTCTGAATCCTGTTCCTATAGCCAGGGACTAAAGGTTTTCGTCGTATATAAGAAATCACAATCCAATCATTTAAAAATATGTTACATTTAATTGCATATAGAATTTGTTATCGACGTCAACGATGCCCGGCCCGCATCCTCGCCGTCGACCCGTTCGCGACGACGTCCTGCTTCAGAGGAGCCATGTCCGGGACTGGGCTCCGCCGGGCTGGCACTGGGAGGTGCCACCTTCAGGGGCGCGCCGCTTGGTGAGGAACCCGGCCCCGGGTCCCGTCGTCGACCCGGAGCTCCTTTGGTGGCGTTCGCGTGGGCCACTTTCGGTGCGGAGGGAGCCGGCCCCGCCGGATGTGGTACGTCGCCGTGTCAGGGAGGAGGACGAGCACGTCCGTCGCTACATGGCCGCGTTGGACGTCAGGTTCTCCAATACCTGGCAGGTTCTTCGGGGATCTCACCCGAGCTATGATCCTATGATGGTTCCTTCTCTTTGGGTGTCCACCGCCCGCGTCTCAGGAACCGCGAGTGAACTAGATTATTCGATAGTATTCGATATGTATTAGCTAGCTAGTGATGTATTCGATAATATTCGAGACAATGTATTCGAGATTATATATATTATTCGATAATATTCGAGACGATGTATTCGAGATTATATATATTATTCGATAATATTCGAGACGATGTATTCAAGATTATATATATTATTCGATAATATTCGAGACGATGTATTCGAGATTATATTCGATGATGCATATTATGTACTATGATTCAGTTTTTCCTTATTGATTGCATGCTTGCATTGTAATTTGAATACTAAATTGTTTTATATTTCTTCTGGATTAGTTAAATAAAAGTTATGGACAATACCGGAAGAGAAGGAGAGGAGGCCCTGTTCAACATCATACGCTCGCGCCCAGATGAGTTTGAAGAAGATGACGGCTCGCAATATCTGAACTCTACCGGTGAGGGTATGATATTTGATGAAGACGAACGAATAGATGAAGTCCAGAACTATGATTATGATGATGAAGAAAATGTTGATCTTGAAATAACAAAGACCGGCGAGGTATATTTATATAAGCAGGCATCTGGAGATCATCACATGTTTTAAATGATTTGTATATATATTAACGAATCGATCTTTCTTCTTTCAGCCCTCCGGATCGAGCAAATCTTCTACAGGCAAGGTTTTGGAGAAGGCAAGTCTTAAAGGAGCGGACCTCAAACTACTTGTTGCAATAGAAGAGGCTCGAACAGGGGTGTTCACGCCCAACAGAGAGAACGACGAGCTTACGCGCGCCCTGGAAAATCCTGAACACCCGGGAAGAACACGAGGCAAAGGCGTTGTTCCATGGTATGAGGGGTTTGAGGACTGGAACGCCGACTACAGAAGCCGTGCGAGAAAGAAGATGGAGGAGGAGAAGAAGAGGAAGCTGGAGGAGGAGCAGAGGAAGCAGGAAGCAGAACGCCTTCAAGGCCTAGAATCAGCGCATGCAGAGTTGGCACTCCAATTCCAGCGGCAGCAGCAGCAGATCGACTCACTTAGCCAGGAAAGGGGGTCTCTGCAGCGGCAGCAGCTAGCGGATCCAGCATTGGATAGCACCGTCGCATCCATACCGAGAAGCAGCGTGGGTTCCGCCCCGGGCGAGGCACTGCTGGATAGATACCCTGCGGATGACATCATGGAAAACACTAATTGTGAGCTACACTTCAAAATGAAGAACATATCCATGAAGGTGGCGGACGTCGTTGCTTATACAAATCCCCCTGAAGCAACCTTCCATTGCAAACCGATTCCATCTGGCTATGCTCGTGTCGTGGTTGATGAAGTGGTGGCACAATATTCGGGGCTAGAGCTTGACATTCCTGGAGGTGACGACGAGCACACACTGGGACAGGCCATGCATAGTATCATTCTATGGAGAAAGGATTGCATCATCTTTCCAAGGCCACCGACACCACGTCAGTCGACTCCTCCTCCAAGTCCGCCACCGCGTCAGCAGACTCCCGCTCCTCCAAGTCATCAGCCACCACCTCAGCAGAGTCCTGCTCCTTCAAGTCCGCCAACGCATCAGGCCACTCCTCCTCCTCCAAGTCTGGCACCGCGTCAGCCCACTCCTCCACCTCCAAGTCCGGCACTGCGTCAGCCCACTCCTCCTCCTCCAAGTCCGGCAACGCGTCAGCCCACTCCTCCTCCTCCAAGTCAGGCACCGCGTCAGCCGTCTCCGCTGCCTCAGCGGGCTACGCCGCCTAAGCAACAGCGGAAGAGAGCCGCCGCAGCTATGGTGGCTAGCGGTACAAGTACAGGTACAGGAGGCAAGAGATTCCAATTTGGTCCAAGCCTCACGCCTCTTCCGAAGAGGCCTTACGACCTGACTGAGGAGGAAAACGAAGCAGAAGTGCAAGCCCAAGTGAGGGCCCATTTTGGACCGAAACCGCCACCGCCGCCAAAGGAGAAAGTACCTGAGCATGTCATTGACCACTTTATTCGTATGGCTGAACCACCAGCTCCCAAGCCTATTGACTCAGACTATGAGCGCCAAATCAAGAAGGCATATCAAGCACAAAAAAAGGAGTCGAGCTCGAGCTCGAGCTCCAGCCAAGCAGCTGCCAAAAAAAACGGGAAAACTGTTCCCCAGCTGGGAGAACAGGCGGTGCAATCGATCCCCCCGCTCATTGTACCAACACATGCGAGTACCGGCGCCGATCAGCTGGTAATAACCGACGCTCATAGAAGGATGGCTGAAGAGGCCGGTATCACTGTTTATCAACTCCTAGAGATCGAGCCCATGGATATGATTAGAGAGGAGGACATAAAACGGAAATATGCCCGCGGCGAACCTATGGTCAAGCCTGAGGAGGTCAAGAAGCTCTCAACGAGAATGTATGAATTGCATGAATGGTACATGAAAATTGCCAAGACTACCAATCGAGAGTCCCTCATGGTGAAAGTCAAGCCAGAGTATTACTACCATGGGAAAGATCTGTATGTTGAGTTTACAGAACTGTTTCAGTTATTCAATCAAGACGCACTCGACAAATCTATCGTCAGTTGCTATTGTCTGTAAGTGATTTCTTTCTGTAATTTAAGTCTCAAGCTGCTAGCTATAGTGCTCGTTGATCATTACCTGTAATTATCCTCACTATATTCTTTTCTGTGGTATTATGCAGGATGAAGATCTATGAAATGAAAATAGCTGGATGCTATGGCATTGGGTTCATTGACCCAAATATCATTAATGAAGAGACATGGACGCGTCCATGGGAACGAAAAGACACAGAGAAAAGCTTGCTAGAGTTCTTGAAGCTCCTAAATACCAATCGAGATATACTACTTCCTTACAACTTCGGGTGAGTCTCACACTGTCTTGTACTACAAATTCTGTTTTTGCTTACTAGCTAGATGTTAATAAGTGTATAGGGTTTAGGGTAGTTGATGAGTGTTAGTCACATGCCCGCTTAATTTATACATGCAAAAGTGTGCGCATGCAGTTTTCACTGGATCTTGTTAATCATTCAAGTTGAAGATGAAAAAGTTGAAGTACTGAACTCACTACTTAAACCAGTTACTGAATACGAAATCGTGAAGGGGATAGTCAACAGGTAATTTCAATCATTATCGAACTATATATGTCGGCCTCTTTAGTTCGTCATTTCCTGGTATCAACTAATTAATAACTCATTTATTCATTTTCTTTGCCGGCGGACAGGGCTTGGGAAAAGTTCATCAAACTGGTTCTAGGCACTTGGAAAGAAAAGCTGAAATGGTATCGACCCAAGGTAATTAATTAATTAGTACTAGCTAGCTACAATCTCTTTAATTCTAGTTTCAATACCATTAATTATCATACTTGATTAATTATTATCTGATTAAATTCTATTCTCATAAAGGCCATGAAGCAGGCGCGGGGGACTGATTTATGTGCATACTACGTTTGCGAGAACATTCGCATGATGGCGTCCGAAAGGAGCAGATCTGATAGACAGATATGGGTACGTTTGCCAGAACACTATTCACAATTTTTATATCATTATCGATATCTAATATATATGCACACAACTAATACATGCATATTTGATCTCCTTCTTTAAAGTTCAATGAGATGCGGGATAAGCTCCTACCAACGGATCGCGTACGAGCAATTCAAGAGGAAATAGCGGGATTTTTGCTCGACCAGGTCATAGATCCCAAAGGAGAATTCCATTACCCGCTACCGCAGTAATGCCTCCATGTAGGAGAAATTGTATATACCAAATTGCATATATACATGTGTTTGTGTGAATGGTCGTGCGAGACATTCGATGATATATATATATATATATGATCGGTTCTACGAGAAATTCTATTTATATATATATGCATAACGTGTACAATATGTAGTATCATAAAATACCAGCAAATGAAAAAGAATTAAATGGAAAACACAAAATTAAAAAAATAAATAAATCATAAACCCAAAACCCCCCAAACCTTTTAGTACCGGTTGGTGTTACCAACCGGTACTAAAGGTCTCCCAGCCCACGGCGCTGGCTCGTGCCACGTGGTGGCCCTTTAGTGCCGGTTCTGTAACCGGCACTAAAGGGTGGAGCCCACCCTTTAGTGCCGGTTACAGAACCGGCCGGCTCCACCCTTTAGTGCCGGTTACAGAACCGGCACTAAAGGGCCTAATGAACCGGTGCTAAAGCCCAGTTCTGCACTAGTGATCGACTGGGGTTTCATCCCGTGCGTGTTGAAGGAGGCAATGGCAGTCCGCATTGCACTCCGCCGCTCCCGGGAGGACAGCGCCCGGCCCACAAACGGATATGTCCGCCGGGACTCCATAGCGTCGGCTCACCGAGCGCCATGTATGAATGCTTCTCGTTCACAGTTAGGAGTGTGTCGTAGTGCGGGTTTGCATGGTTCTGACAATGCGAGTCATGCTTATATAGTTATGTCCACCAGTATGTTTCAGCAAACGTGGAGTAACTGAGACCAGCCGCAGTCAAAGTTTCTTAATTACTAGTAGCAAATTAACAAGCATGCATAGTGACGGTTTCACAGGCACCATGTCTCCATGTTAGTGAATATTCCAAAAAAATTACATAAACAGAGTAGTCTGAGAACAACAATTATGTACTAATTGCTTGTACTGCGGTTTTGATTTACTCGTGGCCTAGCCCTGGTCAGTAGTACTGGTATTTTTTTTCTAATCACCTATACAAACTAACCATCACTCTTAGACTAATCAACAGCCACACCCCCAAGATGATCCTTGATTATTGTTAGAGAACACAGCCGTCCACACATCAGTTCCTGGTTTGTCCATGCTGCGGGGATACATTTGCAATGAAGCAAACTCCCTGAGCACACGCATGCCAACCCAGAGCCCATGCCGCTCACTGCTTCATGCATTGAATGCATGTTCCATTGTTCAGGAACACCCGCACGTCGCAGAGTAGGCATGCTCACTCGCTGCTCTCACACTGCATATCCCGTGAATTTTGCATCTAGCAACATGGTAGCTCCAGGCCATGCACCGTCACTTCACTAGAACTCATCGCTTACACGCCCAAAACAACACAGACCAAACTAAGCAGTGGCGGTAAAGCAAACGCACTGACAGTTATGATATCAATCTAAACAAGTCAACAACAAAACTGCCAGTTGATCATAAGCGCAATTTTACAAAGACCCACACATGGCCCCATGGAGCTAGCAGCACTCCACGCATACCAACTCAGGTCAAGCCAGCTGGCATATATTAAGTTGAGGCCCGACAAGTCCACCCAAGATACAAGACCAATGGGATTGCAGCACTTCTGAATTCAAGTTTAAGAAGAAAAAAAGTTCTGAAGAAATCATTCCAAGTAAGAGTCACAACATACAATCCACGGAGGTAAGTGGAAAACAATGACTTCAGCTAATTCTATTAGCCACCGAACAAGCATTTGCTGAGCTACAAAAATTCCACACGACAAAATTGGCAGTTCAGAACAATAGTACTCCCTTGTTAAACAAATACAAGACCATTTAGGTCACTTTAGTAACATAACAAGGATTGTTAAGCTTGGACAAGTCCACAGACGCCACCATTTACAGTTCACAACAATAGTACAGAACAACATTCATCGATTACTTCAGAATTTTAAACCAACGAACAATGTACCAATAGTTATTCACAACTAGCCCATCAAACCTTCTCTGCATATGCCTCCTGTTGGGATTCATCTCCCTCTCCTCCGGCGCCCTACCTATCCTAACCCTGCAACAGTTGTAGAACTGCGGTGTGAATCCAAGTGAAAGGAAACAACACAGGATGAGAGCAATCGGCCTGACCAAATTGTTTTCTGATTTTAACAGACACGACAAGCTTATGAACTCTGCATTTTTTTCAGACATGCCAAAAACTGAATCCCATGGTAAAGCAAGAATCAACCCACCGACAATGAAAAAAATTGACAATTATCGATTTTGGCCAAGAAACGTTTGTGTCACCGAAACTTGCGCGTCTAGCATTATCCCGGAAATCAAACAACTTAATATGGTACATGAGAGAGTTTTAGACCCGTAATTACCTGCTGTTGGTGGCTTGTGAGAAAACTTTCAAAGCCGGCGTCCCCATGTGCAAATGCCTGGTTCTTTGGCACGGCTTCTACACCGGCGATGCTCAGAGAAGCTTGCGACTCCACCGGACGGGCCAGGGGCCAGGGCGATATGTTCTGCATCCACAACTCGGAGTCTACGGATAAAAAAACAGAAAAATAAGCCATTGAACGAGATTCTGGGAGGGATGGGGTGACTTGGGGCTGTCCGACAGAGTGATTTGGCACAATAGCTCACCAGTTTCCATGAACACAGGCATGGTGGAACAGGGGAGTGGATTGGGGGAGGAAAAACAAAGTGATAAAACGAACAAAAAATAAAAATCTGCATGTGCAAATCTAGTAAATGTGCAAGATCCCTTCCTGCAAATTAATAGCTTCCATGAACACATGCGTGGTGGAACAGGGGAGTGGATTGGGGTAGGAAGAACAAAGCCACAAAAAGAACAAAACAAAATCATCAAGTGCTAATCTACCAGACCTGGCCGGATCAAACTCAAATTAATAGATCTGCAAATCACACAGAGTGCTATCGGAAGAACTAGAAAAATACATACATATCAAATCGGAAGACCCACATAAATCCAATCAAATCGGGAAAAAACAAACCCAATATGCGTACTTCAACCGGCAGAGTTGAAGAGAACGATGGATCAGGTGCTCTGCCGGACGGAGTTGAAGAAGATGAAGCTTCGCCTCGCCCGCAAGCTGTGCTCCCCTCCGTCTGTTCATCCCGTTGGTGGAGTCGAGGTTAAGTGCGACACGACGGAGGGATTCTCCTGAGTGCGGCTGGAGGATCGGTCGCCCGCGGCGTCTTCCTCTCCATAATCTGTACCGTGCCGTCGCCGAGCTTGGGGAGAGGGAAGAGAGACAGGGCACACCGGCACGGCGTGTTGAGTGGCAACTTGTCCACGATTATGGGTAGGGCCAAGGAAAAGAAGCACTGCTCTGACCAGATGACCTGTCATGTGCTATTTTGAATAAACAATCAAGGACCAAACGTATACGCCTAGGCCTCCCATAGGAGGTATTCCGACCCGTATTGGAATCCTAGGCTGACACACGCCTGCCAAGAACGTGACAGATTACGAATCCCCAAGTCCATCGAAAGGCTCAGATAGCGGCCTACCTGATGCTCGGCCACCAAAAGCCCTCACTCGGGTGCCCCCTCCTTTGCAACGTTTTGACAAAAGGAAGGTGTCTTCTCCGCGGCTACGAGTGGTTCTCGCAAATTTTATGTACCGATCTCTCCACCCCTAAATCAATCCTCACACTAGCTCTCTCTATCTATCTACCACCCACTTTCTCTCTAAACCTCCATTATATGGAGCCTTCTCTCTATACCAATCTTTATGAATATAACCACACGTAGATAAAAGATTCTCATACGCAAAATAGAAGGTGCCCCTTGTGAGGTTATGGGTGGTTCTCGCAATGCAAAATGGAAGTTCCATGTGATGTATCAATGCAGTGATAAGGTCACATTAGTTTTACCAAATTGCGATGCTAAAGCTATGGATAAAACGGCTCGCATGCATACAAGGAGGCTTCATGCTGTCGTGTATGAATGGTTCTGACAATGTCAAATGAGGGTGCGTTGGAAAGCCTAATGATGTAGCTGTATTATATACCGATCTCTCGCCCTACATCAATCCTCTCTCTATCTCTTTCTATCTACCACCCATTATCTCCCTAATCCTCGATTATGTAGACAAGTGCGCACTCAGACGAAAAGGTTCTCATACACATAAATAAGGTGCCCATTATTGTGCGGTTACTTAAGGTTCTCCAAATGTAAATCGAAGGTTCCATGTGACATCAAAATGCGGTGATGCGCTATCAACGGGTAATAAAACCAAAAAAGCTGATGTCACATAATTGCAATAAAAAAAATTAGTTGTCGAAAAAGACTTGCAATGTGTGGAAGGAGTGTCTACGTATCACCACATATATAGAAATGGTCCTCATGCATAGAAAATAAGGTGACTTCTCTGCGGTTAAGTCTGATCTGGCAAAGGCTATATACCGATCTCTCCACCCGATATCAATCCTCAATCCAGTTCTCTCTCAATCCACCACCCACTATCTCTCTAATCCTTCATTATGTAGAGCTTTCTCACTATATTAATCTTTGTATACATATAACCGCACATGGAGAAAGGGTTCTCATACACAAAATAGAAGGTGCCCTTGTCAGGTTATGGGTGGTTCTCGCAATGCAAAAATGGAAGTTCCATGTTTGATGCATCGATGCGGTGATACGTTGTCAACAAATTACCAAATGGGTGCTAAAGCGATGTTTAAACGGTTCACTTGGATACAAGGAAATTTTCATTCCTGGAAAACACCAGCCCACACCCGTCCCCCGTGTCCCTCTCGGAGGCGACGCGGGGGAACCCTAGCCGCCCACACTGTCGGCCCTCCTCCACCCTCCCCTCCCCCTCGCCGCCCCCGCCCTGGCGCGACTCTCCCTTCTTCCTCGCGGCGGCGTAGTCGCTCCCGGTAGGCTTGGTGGTGCGGCGCTTCGAAGCTCCAGCGGCGGCTCGTCCTGTGGCGAGGTGGAGGGCATGTCCCCGTCCGGTGGTGCTGCCTCGACAGCGGCTGCGGCCTGGGGCTCTTGACCCCAGATTGGATCTGGGTGGTGCTCGGGCCGGGCCGTGGCTGCCTGTCAGGCGTGGTGTCGTCGAGTCTCGTAGCCTCTGGGCATCGTGGAGGTGCCGACGGCGGCATGTGCTCGGCTTGGTGGTGCTGGTGGTGGCGGCGGCCCGTGCACGAGAGTTGGATTTCTTCGAACAGATCTTGGTGAAAACTTGCTTTCGACTACTACCAAGGCCGACGGTGGCGGCGCTACTTGCGTCGTTCCCTTCTTGAAGGCATCGCCGTGGATAAGTTCAAGGCCACTCTCTGCTACCTCCGGGGGCAATCCTAGATCAGTAGATCGGATGACGGCCGAGCTTTGCTACATCTACGTAAAAAGTCTTACGAAACTTACGTACGAGCTTATGTGGCCTGATTTGGTTGCAAGTAAAAACGGCCCAGACCGCGCTGATTAGTTTATAGGAAGGAAAGTCACGTAACATTAACATTAAGTAAGATCTTACGTAGGTGTAGCATTTTTGCGGGGGAAGACCGTTCGTCAGTGGTGCATGCCTGGTGAACGTATGCAATATAACTTCTGAATTCATTTAAGATGTGCAGCGGCCACTGGTCTCGTTCTCCAAACTTCTACTGTCACCCTGCCGTTTCACACATATCTTCTTCCTTGGAGACATGGAGTGATGGAGATGCCCCGGGAGATATTCATGCATGTGGATGACATGGCGGACTTGGTTCGAGCGGTGACCCTCGACGGTGTGCACCGGCTCGGCCGCCGCCATCGCGGGGTATGTGCCGTTGACGCGGGTGGTCGGCAAGGGTGTGGGGGTAGAAGACCATGGCATGCTCTGTTGATGTCCGGATCTAGTGGGGATGGTGGAGAGTTCCAAAGCGAAAGTTTCGCGCTTGACGCTGGCGACAACGGCGTTTGTGGGTGTCGTTCCCTTCTTGAAGTAGAAGTCGTGGGTCTTATTCATGTAACAATGCTCCGGGGGTCAAAAACCTTGACTGTTCTCAGGTCGTCAGTGGTCCCACGCGAGGTGAGCTCTCGGTTCCTTGTTGTATCTTTCGTTGTGCTTTGTAATAGAGTATTCTCGCCACTTTGTCTCGTCCGCCCGTGTGCTATTCTGTGTTGTTGCTTTATGTTTAAAGCGGGGAGGGAGCCAGTTTCATAAGTTGAGTTGCCATTAAAGCAGAGCCCATATTATCTTCCGTCAAGACCTATGTGTTCCCTCAAGCCTAGCTCGTTGCAGCAAACTAACGAATGTACCTTTGTAGTTACTTGTTAGTACTATTTTTATTGATTTTTTACCATATGCTGGAGTGATAATAATAATAAAAAATCATTTTTGGTAGTTTAAATTAAAAAATCATTAATAAGTAATAACTCAAAAAATATTCAAAAATAACATTGAAGTTCGGAATAAAAATCTGATGAACGTTTCAAAATAATTGAGGTGATTCTTCTCGCTAATTTCATTGCCATTCCACGAAGTTTAATTGATTTCAGAATAAAATCCGATGAAAAGTTTCAGAATCTGATGCAATTATGACAGTTCCGATTTTTCAACAAATTTAATAATGTTAACAACGTTCAAGCTTATGGTTTACACGTGGTCTCAGTTAAAAAAAACAATTATGTCGATTAGTATAAAAAAAATCCGACTGCAATATCATAACAATCTCAAAGTAGGATCGTTTGTGGTTGATAGGTGGTCTTAGGCCAAGTCCAACGCGCGACCCCATCCCGTACACCCGCGTTCGTTTGGGGGTAAACGGACATATCAGGCCTCCCAACGCGCGGCCGCAAACGGACCGTCGTCCGTTTTCTGTCCGTTTTCGACCCATTCCCGGTCCAAGTTTGGGCCGAGTTTGCGGCCGAACGGACAGCGCGCGGACGGGCGGGACGCGCGCTCTTGTCCTCCCCTGGCCCGCCCGTCAGTGGCACAACCGGCTACTTTCCCTCCTTTCCCTCCAAAACCTCCCGCGCCCCGCCCTCCTCTGTCCGTCCACCATGGCCGACAACGCGAATCCCGGCGACCCACCACCTGCCGCGAAGAAGCCGCGGTCGGAGCTCTCGCCGGCGTCCGCCACCAAATTCGACAAGGAATCGGCCAAGAGGAGGGGCCGGCGAGCCGTGGAAAAGGAGAAGAAGGTCGCCGCGCAGTACACATCCGAGTGTGCCCTGCGGCGTGCAATGCAGCACCAGGCCGAGATCGACGACAAGGAGTCCATTGTCTCCAAGGCGCACGCCCTCCTCATGATGGGTGGTATGGCACGCCCCACGCCGGCCATTCTCTCGGCCGCTACCATGGGCGCGGCCAACACAGGCTCGTCGGCCATCGACCGCCGCCGCACCGTTCCCCTAGCTCGTCCGTCTCACACGGCACGCCGGATTTTCGTGCTCCGCCGTGCGGCCATGGGCAGACACGATTCTATCCGTCGCCGGACTGCGTGGTGGTCGACCCGACTACGCCCGCGGGTGTCATCGACCTCAACATCACACGGGGGTATACTGAAGACGGCGCGCAAAGGAAGCAACCCCGGTCGTTCGACTCGGCTAACATTGCCGGCGCCCGCAAGCTGTTCGGTGATATGCCACCGCCGACGCAGATGTCGACGGTCGACGACCCGTACTACTCCACGTTCAAGCAGAACGTCATCTTCGAGGGCCGTGGTGAGGCGTTCCACGTCGGCGGCCAAGAGCAACCTTTTGATGCCGACGCGACCCAAAGCCAGGGTGGCCGTGGTACCTATGATGACTCTCATTTCGGTGGCCATGATGATGCCGATGAGGACGACCATGGCAACTCGTGGCATGAAGATGATGACTTGTATTCTGAAGATGAAGAAGACGAGGTCGACATTTCCGCGGAGCCATTGCGTTTCATCGACGAGCTCACCCAAAAGGCCGAAGCACAAAAGAGGAGGAAGAGCATTCGCACGGGATCATATAGCCAAGCTGAGGACACTTTGATTTGTGAGAGTTGGAAGGAAATCGGCCAAGATCCAATAAGAGGTGCCGAGCAAAAAGGAGTGGTCTTTTGGACAAGAGTTCACAAGAACTTTCATGAGCGAAGAAAGTTTGCCCCCTACCAATTCACAAGCACTCGCGGCATCAATTCAATCCAAAAGTAGTGGGGATTCATCCAACAAGAATGCAACAAATATTGTGCCGCGCTTGAGAGCGTCAAAGCCCGTCCCGTGAGCGGCCTAGGCCTTGGTGACTTGGTATGAACCCCTCTCTTTTCCATCATGCGTCCATTCATGTCTTGGTGACTAGGCCATTTAAGTTTCATGCATTCTATGTCCTTTCATGATGGCGGCATGTTTGTTTGTGTAGGAATTCCAATCTTTGGAAGCCTTCAAGGCCCGGCACAAAGACAAGCCATTCGCTCTCACGCATTGTTGGGTGCTCATCAAAGATTGCCCCAAGTTCAAGGAACAATACAATGCTCGTAGGAAGAAGAGAGGAGAGAAGGAGGCGGCGGCCGAGGCTGATGCGGGAGACGTGCTCAAGAGGCCGAGGGGCAAGACAAGCTCGAAGTCTGACCAGAAGTGTGATGCATCTTCTATAGCCTTGCAAGGAACTTTGGAGGATATGATGAGCCAAAAGGAATTGCGGGAGGAGAGGAAGAGCAAAGGGAAGGAGGAGGAACTGAAGATATACCTAGATCTTCAAACAAAGAAGCTTGACATGGAGGGGGCCGTGAAGAAGAGGAAGCTTGACATCGAGGAGGCCGCTCAACTCAAGAAGCTAGAGATCGAGGCCACCAATGCCGACGCAAAGGCCAAGGAGGTGGCACTAGCGATCATGATCGTCGACAAGAACAACATGTCACCAGAGAGGAAGGCTTGGTTCACGAACTAACAGAAGGAGATGTTCGACCATGACGGCATGATCTAGGTGAGACGACGGCCGCGATGGCGGTCCTTTTTGAAGGTTGGCTCCTGTGTCAGCCGCTGGCTTTGTTGCCGGCGAGAAAACTTGTCTCTTTTGAAGGTTCGCTAGTGTGCCGGCCGCTGGCTTTGTTGCCGGCGTGAAATATGTATTTTTGAAGGCTGGCTCCTGTGCCGGCCGTTGGCTTTGTTGCCGGCATCAGACTGTAGGCCGCCGGCTGTGTTGCCGGCCGGCGTGAACTAGTGCGAACCGCGGCCGCGGCTAAAATCCTTTGTTTCTCACTTTTGCATGCACGCGGACAAGATGCGGCCAAAATACGGCCGCGCATTGGGCGCACAGCCGACGCATCCACGAATTCGGGCGGACACGATCTCATTGCCACATCCAAACGGACAAAATCCAGACATAACGGATCGTTTGGGATCGTGCATTGAAGTTGGCCTCAGTAGAAACGCTGGCGGTAGAAGTTCGTGGTAGGCCTACAAGAAAAGCTTGAGGGTGGGGTCGAGTGACTCATGCACAGAAACTAACTAGATGCGGGACGCAGCGACAACGTGGTCGGGCGGAAAACTGATGTGTGCGGCACCTTGTGGCAATGGGGCCCTGCGGTGGCATGACTATGCAGCGGTGCGGGCGGCGTCTTAAAGTTTTGGCGCGATGCGGCAGCAGCGAGGGCCGCGTGTGGGTCGGCCTCCGTCCAAGGCCTGTCCGGATCTGCGACGCGGGGTGTTGGTGGAGGCTCGTTTGGGTCTGTGCTGGGCGGTGACCCTCGGCGATGTCCATGTGGGGGTGATTGTGGTGGCTGGGTCAGTGCCGGCGACGCAGGTGGTAGTGCGGACCGGGGGCGGTGGGTCAATGCTGCTCCACAGGCCCGCGGGCTATGATGGTCCCCTCACCTCTTGGCCATGTGGGCGGCAAGGGTGTAGGTGTGGAAGGCTCTGGCATGCTCTCAGTAGGAACGCTGGCAGTGAAAGCTCGTGGTAGGCCTACAAAAAGAGCTCGAGGGTGGGGTGGAGGGCATGCACAAAAATTAACCAGATGCAGGGCGGAGCTACCACGTGGTCGTGCAGAAAACTAAGAGCATCTACGGCTGGACTTAACAAATTCGGTCCCTCAAACGCCGGACGCGTCCGCAGGCCACTGACCAGGCATCCCCCTCATACTTCTTGTTGAAAAATTAGGCAAGTTCATGATTAATTCTAGTAAATAATTCATGACTAGAACAGATACTAGCATACAACAATCTAGCAAACTAGAAGAACAGCAAGACATGCATAACAGCAGCAAACACGAAACAATAGTTGTAGAGACAGACATGAACAGATGATGTTGGATGTACTGTTCGTTAGCTATTGTGGGTGCGACGGTGTTGATGATGATGTTGGCGACGATCTGCTGCTGACGGCGATGAAGACGACGATGATTAGCACCGTCCGATTTGGACGGAAGACGACCCGTGATGACGAATTTGAGCAGTCACGCAGAGCGCTTCCAAAAAACCTAATTCATCCTCTCCCGGTGCAGGATCGCAAAGACGAACGGTTCCGGAGACCTGCTCTCCCACGCGCCGATGCACGCCGGCGTTTGGGATGGAGTAGACTACGATGGCGGCGCAAGTTGCGAGATGAGGCAAAACCCTAGGTGTTTTCGGTGTGTCTTTTTCCCGCAGCCGGTAGCTGTATATATATATTAGGACCAGAGGCGGTATTGTGTCGTGAACTTGTCTGCCTAGACATAAAAATAAAACGGCAAAAGGAAGCTGTGCCCCTGCAAGGAGACGGACCGGATTTCGGTGGACCATTCACGCGCATGTCGCACGTACGCGCCGCCTCGCCTCGCCACGCCACGCCACGCCATGGCCCGGCCCGGCCCGGCCAGGCGAGGCGAGGCAAGCGAGCGCGCGCATGTGGTCTTCCCTTTCTCTTCTCACACACCACTTAGAGTGGTGGAGAGAACCCACTATATAAAGAGGTCCAACTCTTCTTCAACTTCCGGGGTCGGACTAAACTTTAGCACCACCACTTGCCATTTTACACATGGGCTTTGAGATTTCAGAAATTGCTATGGGCCTAGCCCATTAATTCTAACAATCCCCCACCAGATCTCAAATATACATTTAGAGATTTGCCTTCTCTCACCACTTGTTTAATATACCAGTGTTTCAGCAGAGACTGTTAAGTTGAACTTCTGCCTAGAACTTTAAACTACATCCATTCACAACTTGACAATGGACTATGCCTTGAATTGCTAGTTTTGTGTGAACAGGTTTCACTCAAAGTCTTAACCAGTACCTGACCGCCAATAGGCTACCCCGCGGTTTGGAGCTTATACGTCATACTCCCTGTTCTCTTCGTGAGCTTACTAGAGATCACCCAAATCTCATAGACTGCGACGTTTACAGTCGGAACTCATATATGTGTGTTCTTTCAAGACTGCTCTGTAGGGCAGCATCTTTGCTAATTATAGCCAATAGAACCACATTAAGGCATGTTGCCAACCTGCCTTACAGCTATGAGCATTACAGCTCTGAGAGTTTTGCATCTTCACTTAGAGACGGTCATTAGTTATTACTCTCCTCAGTTAACCAATAGCTTGTTCTTCCCAGATCCTAATTCACGGGATCTCCGATCACAAAGGTTGGGTTACTACTATAGTGTAACATCTATGGGTCTCATACCCATCTCCCTCGATGCAATATCTATCACATTTCGTGATAGTCCCTTTGTAAAGGGATCTGCCAGGTTTTTGTCTGTTTGAATATACGTAACAGTTATTACTTCGGAGTTTCTCAACTTCCTGACAGACTTCAAACGTCTCTTCACGTGTCTTGATGACTTCGCATTATCTTTAGAATTGTTTACTTTAGCGATAACCGTTTGGTTGTCACAATTCATAAGAATAGCCGGTACAGGTTTTTCAACCACAGGCAAGTCCATCAAGAGCTCACGCAGCCATTCTGCCTCAACAGTAGCTGTGTCTAAAGCAGTTAATTCTGCTTCCATAGTTGACCTTGTCAATATGGTTTGCTTGCAAGACCTCCATGACACTGCGCCACCTCCATGAGTAAATACATACCCACTTGTTGCGTAGAGTACATCAACATCGGAGATCCAGTTTGAATCACTATATTCTTCTAGCACAGCAGGATGCCCTGAATAAGTAATTCCGTAACTCATAGTACCTCTCAGATAGCGCAAGAGCCTTTCTAGTGCATGCCAATGATCATCACCCGGGTTGGACATGAACCTACTCAGTTTGCTCACAGCAAAAGAGATATCTGGTCTTGTAGCGCTAGCTAAGTACATGAGTGAACCGACAATTTGAGAGTATCTTAATTGATCTCTCGTTTCTTTCTTGTTCTTTCTGAGTGTCACACCGGGATCATAAGGTGTTGGAGAAGGCTTGCTATCCAAAAAGCCGAACCGGCTCAAGACCTTCTCAACATAGTGAGATTGCGTTAGAGTAATCCCACTCTCATCCTTAATAAGTTTGATGTTTAGAATTACATCGGCTTCTCCCAGATCTTTCATGTCAAAACTTTTTGATAGAAAAGACTTGACCTCATTGATCGCATTAATGTTTGTACCAAAGATCAGTATGTCATCCACATACAAACATAATATGACACTATTGCCCCCACCATGGTGGTAGTAAACACACCTATCAGCCTCGTTAATGACAAATCCTGCAGAAGTCAGAGTTCTTTCAAACTTCTCATGCCATTGCTTAGGTGCCTGTTTCAGGCCATACAAAGATTTTAACAACTTGCACACTTTTCTCTCTTCACCCTTTACCACAAACCCGTCAGGCTGATCCATATAGATTTCCTCTTCCAACTCTCCATTGAGGAAAGCTGTCTTTACATCCATTTGATGAATGATAAGACCATAAGAGGCAGCCAAGGAAACTAACACTCGAATGGTGGTCATTCTAGCAACGGGTGAATAGGTGTCAAAGTAATCTTCGCCTTCTTTCTGAGTGTAGCCCTTGGCCACTAGCCGCGCCTGGTACTTATCAATAGTACCATCAGGCTTTAGCTTCTTTTTGAACACCCACTTACAGCCCATAGGTTTACAACCATATGGTCTATCAGTTAGTTCCCAAGTTTCATTAGAAAGAATTGAGCCCATCTCATTATGAACAGCTTCTTTCCAATCATCTACATCCGGAGATGCATATGCCACTGCAATCGTCTTGGGTGTGTCGTCCACAAGGTATACAATGAAATCATCACCAAAGGATTTTGCAATCCTTTGTCTCTTGTTCTTTATAGGAACTTCATTTTTATCCTTCTCAAGGACTTCCTCATGTGATTGTTCAAAATATTCATCAGTTGTACTAGATTCAGGAATTATCTCAGAAGAAAATCTAGCAATGCTATGCATATCTTTCATAGGAAATATGTTCTCAAAAAATGTTGCATCACGAGATTCCATTATAGTATCAACATGCATATCAGGTACTTCAGATTTTACCACTAAAAATCTATAAGCAATGCTCCGTTGAGCATACCCTAGAAAGACACAATCCACTGTCTTTGGTCCAAGTTTGTGTTTCTTAGGAATAGGAATATTGACCTTTGCCAAACATCCCCAAGTGCGCAAATAAGAAAGTGATGGTTTTCTCCCAACCCACTCCTCATAAGGGGTTTTCTCCTTATTATTGTTAGGAACTCTATTCAGGACATGACATGAAGTCAATAGAGCCTCCCCCCACCATGCCTTAGATAAACCAGCAGTGTCTAACATGGCATTCACCAAATCAGTCAACGTGCGGTTTTTCCTCTCGGCAACTCCATTTGATTGGGGTGAATAGGGAGGCGTCCTCTCATGAATAATACCATGTTCCTCACAAAATTCATCAAATACTTTGGGAAAATACTCTCCACCACGATCGGACCTAAGACGCTTGATCTTTCTCTCTAGTTGATTTTCAACTTCAGCTTTATAGATTTTAAAGTAGTCTAATGCTTCATCTTTAGTTTGCAACAAATAAACATAGCAAAATCTAGTCGCATCATCAATCAAAGTCATGAAATATCTCTTTCCACCTTTTGTCAACACACCATTCATCTCACAAAGATCAGAATATATGAGTTCTAGAGGTGCCAAGTTTCTCTCCTCGGCAGCCTTATGAGGCTTTTGAGGTTGCTTCAATTGCAGACAACTATGGCACTTAGAACCTTTGGCAACGGTGAAATTCGGAATTAAACTCATACTGGATAGCCGAGACATTAAACCAAAATTAATATGACATAAATGCGAGTGCCAAATACTTGCATCATCATTAACACTAGCACAAATTTGGTTTACTGACTTATTGCAAAAAACTGAAAGGGAAAATCGGAACAAGCCTCCGCACTCATAGCCTTTGCCTATAAATTGTCCAAATCTTGACACGATTACTTTATTCGACTCTAAAACTACCTTAAACTCATCTCGACATAGAAGGGAGCCGCTAACTAGATTCTTGTTCATAGTAGGGACATGCTGCACGTTCCTTAGTTGCACGATCTTTCCCAAAGTAAACTTCAGATCCACCGTGCCAATGCCACGAACAAAAGCATGTGACCCATTCCCCATTTGGACGGAAGAATCCCTTGCGACCTGATAAGAAGTAAACAGGGAGACGTCAGCACACACATGAACGTTAGCACCCGAATCAATCCACCACGAAGATGATTGAAATACTGAAAGTACAATAGGTAAATTACCATACCCATCAGTATTGCTAGCGGTCACCATGTTGACAGTCTTGGAGCTCGTTTTCCCTCTGCGGTCTGCACGTTCAGGGCATTCCTTGGAAAAGTGTCCGGGCTTCCCACAGGCGTAGCACTCTAGCTCAGCCTTGTTGAACTTCTTCTTCTTAAAGGTAGTAGTCTTAGTAGGCTTGTTGAAAACAGGTTTGTTTTTCCCTTTGTTCTTGTTCTATGGGTACCTCTGTACCATATTGGCGGTAGGCTGAACCTCACCTCCTTTCTTAGTAGTGTCTTTAGCCCGAGCTTTTTCTTCAACATCAAGAGATGCAATCAGATTTTCAACTGGTATCTCCTGTCTCTTATGTTTCAGAGTTGTGGCGAAATTCCTCCATGAAGGAGGCAACTTTGCAATCATGCACCCAGCCACGAATTTGTCGGGTAGAACACACTTAAGGAGTTCAAGTTCTTTCACAATGCACTGTATCTCATGAGCTTGTTCAACCACAGAATGGTTATTCATCATCTTGTAGTCATGAAAACTCTCCATGATGTACAGTTCACTGCCTGCATCTGTTGCACCGAATTTTGCATTCAGTGCATCCCACAGAGTCTTTCCGTCATCTATGTGCATGTACACATCACACAGACGGTCAGCAAGAACACTCAGAATGCATCCCACAAACATAGTATTGGCTTCCTGGAATTTTCTCTGATCTTCGTCAGACATTCCCTCTGGAGCACCAACACTAACGTGGAAAACTTTCAGAGCAGTAAGCCAGAGCGTGGTCTTCACCTGCCACCTCTTAAAGTGCACACCGGTAAATTTATCCGGCCTCAGTGCATCAGCGAATCCAGCCATAGTTAACTCAGGAAATTGCCTACAATTAGGTTTTTGGATTGTTGAAAAATTAGGCAAGTTCATGATTAATTCCAGTAAATAATTCATGACTAGAACAGATACTAGCATGCAACAATCTAGCAAACTAGAAGAACTGCAAGACATGCATAACAGCAGCGAATACGAAACAATAGTTGTAGAGACAGACATGAACAGATGATGTTGGACGTACTGTTCGTTAGCTATTGTGGGTGCGACGGTGTTGATGACGATGTTGGCGACAATCTGCTGCTGACGGCGATGAAGACGACGATGAGTAGCACCGCCCGATTTGGACGGAAGACGACCTGTGATGACGAATTTGAGCAGTCACGCAGAGCGCTTCCCAAAAACCTAATTCATCCTCTCCCGGTGCAGGATCGTAAAGACGAACGGTTCCAAAGACCTGCTCTCCCACGCGCCGATGCACGCCGGCGTTTGGGATGGAGTAGACTACGACGGCGACGCAAGTTGCGAGATGAGGCAAAACCCTAGGTGTTTTCGGTGTGTCTTTTTCCCGCAGCCGGTAGCTGTATATATATATTAGCACCAGAGGCGGTATTGTGTCGCGATCACAATCCCAAACCGACTCGGTTTCTAATTCGTATACTTACCGGACGAGACATCAAAAACTTGTCTGCCAAGACATAAAAATAAAACGGCAAAAGGAAGCTGTGCCCCTGCAAGGAGACGGACCGGATTTCGGTGGACCATTCACGCGCATGTCGCACGTACGTGCCGCCTCGCCTCGCCACGCCACGGCCCGGCCCGGCCAGGCGAGGCGAAGCGAGCGAGCGCATGTGGTCTTCCCTTTCTCTTCTCACACACCACTTAGAGTGGTGGAGAGAACCCACTATATAAAGAGGTCCAACTCTTCTTCAACTTCCGGGGTGGGACTAAACTTTAGCACCACCACTTGCCATTTTACACATGGGCTTTGAGATTTCAGAAATTGCTATGGGCCTAGCCCATTAATTCTAACACTTGTCATTCTGCATCCGCGTATCTCATATCCGGCGTCTTATATCCATACTACCCATGCACACATTTGATCTATCCTACGTGATCAGACGACGGACAACAAAATTAAGCTGCAAAGGAATACAAGATCGGCTGCAAACAGATAAACATACTTCACCACATCTAAAAGATCATAGTTCGTCCACGGACAAGTTCATAAACTTCTACAACTAAAACGATATAAACATTGAGGAGGAGGGGGGACGGAATCACCACTTCCTTGCCCGGCCTTTGCCCTTCTGGTCGCCGGCGCAGCTGTAAGTGTCCGCGGCTGGTGGAGGGTCTTGGTCCTCGGACGACGAGGTGCAGCTATCGCCGCCGTCGGAGTCGGAGCCGGAGAGGACGATGAGCCCCTTCATCCGACGGACCGCCCTGTCCTGCTCCCTCTTCAGCCTTGCCACCCGAGCCTTCTTCGCCGCTGCCTCCTTCGCCTCGCGCTCCGACTGCTCAATGGCTACCCGGAACGCCTTGGCGTTCTTCCGTCGGAGGCGGCGAGCGTCCGTCTCCACCGTCATGAGGGAGCGGCGGTACACCCAGGCGAGGAGACGCGCGTCCTCGTCGGCGTCCGGCTCCTTCCCCCGGCGGCGGCGCGCGGACTGCTCCGCCGCCTCCCTCTCCCGTGCAAGCTGCCTCTCGCGGCGCGCGGCGCGCGCCTCCGACTCTGGAGTGCGCGTGCGGGCTGGAGGCTTGGGCACAAGCACTGAGCGTTGGTCGCGTGCAGGAGTGGCCGGCGGGGGAAGGAGACGACGTGAGGCTGGCGCAGACTGTGCTGACCGGGCATCGCTGCGCTTGGGCCGCGAGGGTCCTACTCCGGCGTCTGTGCTGCGCTGACGCAGGAGGTGCGGCAACGCTCCAGATCCGGAATTGTCGCCAGTCTCCACCTTGGACCGCTCTAGCGCAATGCGGGGGGCCATCTCCTCCTCGTAGTCGAGTTCCGAGCGAGAGTCGCTGCCGGAGCTGCTCATGGTGGTGGATGGGATCGGAACCGGAGAGGGAGAGAGTGAGCTAGGATTTGAGCTCGCCGCCCGGATTTAGGTTTTTTTGGGGTCCGTGGTGGCCGGACCTAGCATCACAAAAACACATGCACCTAGCATCACAAAAACATGGCCTCCCCCTGCCAGTCACACGGAAAAATGAATTGTTGCCATGTCTATGCAATCTGATAAAAGCCCGAGACAAATGGTTTTGTCTTTTACGATTCGCCCATATGCATCCTTCTGCAAACTGCCCATCCTCTTTTACTGTTGCTCCTTTTTTTATCATGATCTCTAGGGCTCACGGGAGATCGTGCTCCTTTTTACTGTGGGGATCGTCTGTCGTACAAGAGCAGGCATGTCATGCAACCAGCTCAACATCATCGGTCCAAACGCCCCACGGTCCAAAGTCCAAACCAGCTCAACCAGCAGGCATGTCATGCGTCCCGGTTGGCAAGCGGCAGGAAAACCCCTCTGCCCTACGCTGGGAACCCGCTGGACTACCACTACGAGGCAGCTGTTTTTTTAATTATTTGACAAATCTGGCTTCTTTAAACGACTTCACGCACATCTGATCCCTGAGCAAAACTAATTCGAAATCTGGCCTCTGGGTCGGCGCCACGAAACATGGCGCCGAACATGTGCAGCTCGGCGCCGGCGCCACAGTAGTGCGGCGCCGAGCTGTACATGTTCGACGCATGGTGTATGGCGCCGACCCCAAGTGGGCCCACAAAACCCTAGGGGGTCAGATTTGCTCGGTGCCAT
The DNA here is from genome assembly GCA_011799875.1 of Thinopyrum elongatum. Taxonomy (NCBI): domain Eukaryota; kingdom Viridiplantae; phylum Streptophyta; class Magnoliopsida; order Poales; family Poaceae; genus Thinopyrum; species Thinopyrum elongatum. Next base: position 64,292,479 of record CM022302.1, on the reverse strand, counting down.
ACACCATGGCGCCGAACATATACAGCTCGGCACCGCACTAGTGTGGCGCCGAGCTGCACATGTTCGACGCCATGTTTCGTGGCGCCGACCAGAGTCCAGATTTCGAATTAGTTTTGCTCAGGGACCAGATGTGCGTGATGTCGTTCAAAGAGGCCATATTTGTCAAATAATACCTGTTTTATGCAGCTGCGTCGCCAAGGCAGCCCGGCTGACTTCGTGGACAGATGCCAACCCCGGAGATATCTGTCCTGCCCACGGTCTGCGGTAAGAAGCAGTTCATCTTTTTCTCTTGCAGGTGGCACCCGTGAAGAAAACAAGGCCTAAAATGTCTCGAATGGAAAAAAACAAGGCATAAGGAAAGAAACTCGCAGCAAAGAAAGGAAAGGTTCAAACCTTCGCTAAACAGTTCTCTAGGTCTGTCTTAGAACCGTTCGGGCCGACAGCGGGTGGTCCCTGCCTGCTGGACTGCCATAGTCGCAGCCTACTGCCTGCGCGGTGCTGATGCTTGCAGGTAGTGTGGTCCACCTTTCTCTAGAAGAGGAAATAAGCATCAAACCATATATAATACGGAAATGCAAATGAGGTATGAGGAGGGACCAGATCCGCACACGAACGAGTGCTTGTGATTGCAACCATGCCAGCGAAACTATATATATATATATAAATAGATGAGGAATAGTTATTCTTTACCCCCTCTCTATTTTGAGGTCAATGCACCGTATTTTTAGGTTTCGTAAATTTTGTCTTATTTCATATGTAAAAATAGAACGTAAGAAAATATATACTCGCCGTAAAAAATATTTTATGTTACGTAAAATTACGAACGTAAAAACATAGTGTAAAACATATATAAAATGCGATATTTCTGGAATCCTATTCATCACCCAGGGTGCAGAATAAGTTATTTTCACCCCAGGTAATCTTACGATCGCTTCATAAATAAATTACGTTTGGAATACAAATAGTTACATTCATATTGATTCACTACGTAAAATTTGGTATAAGAAAACAAAAAAATAGATTATAAGACCAGAAATATCGTATTTTATGTATGTTTTACACTATGTTTTTACGTTCGTAATTTTACGTAACATAAAATATTTTTTACGGCGAGTATATATTTTCTTACGTTCTCTTTTTACGTATGAGATAAGACAAAATTTACGAAACCTAAAAATACGGTGCATTGACCTCAAAATAGAGAGGGGATGAAGAATAACTATTTCTTACCCAGGGTGATGAATAGCGCGACCCTAGGGATTGACTATTGGTCTCCCAGGGTGAAGTATTGTTATTCTTCACCCCAGGCAGCCAGTGCGCCCCGCGCAAACCAGTCCGCATGCTTGTATCCATGGAGCACCGATGTAATAATCTTTGCATGCAACGTAATCTTACAGTGTGGAAGCGACGGACATGAGAGACATGCACGCACCCACGATGCATGGCCGTAAATTTATGGCGAAAGACTAGGTAAATTACCATTGTGTAGTACATTGGCTCTACTGCGGCTCTACTGCATCGACTTTTGTTTGGCTGACACATCGATCAAATTTTTTAGCGTGCTCTACTGCAGATGTCTCTCTATGATCAGTCTTTTTTTTTTTTGAAAAAAGGAAATCTTGCAGTTATTCCTAAGCTAGTACAAAATTTAGAATCAAATGCAAACGAGAAACACATTCTACTAATTCAGTTGAGAGCCGTAGGAATTTGGCAGCCGACGTAGGAAATTTAGGAGCAGACGTAAACAAGAGTATATCAACGCATAGTCCACCAATTGAATGTAATGTCAGTGTAGGAGTTAAATTGTGAAACGGTTGCAAAATATATTAATTACACCGCATATTCCAAACTATTTTGTTACATTATTTCCAAACGATCCTGAAGGCCATCTCGTCAGCCTGCTCGGTGGCTGACTCACACAGATCTCAAGATTCTACCTTATCAGATGATCATGGATAAAGTAAATAGTTGAGTTAGGATGAGTACTGTAGAAACATTCATCTCACAGAGTCACAATTCCAAGGACAACCATAGTCTTCACCCTCCTACGTTTATCACAAGATAGATACCTTTACTAAAACATAATTAATGGAGGCAATATCGTAGAATAATCCCATATGCACGCGTGATAATTTATAATATGGATTCTATCAACCTTCAAGTTCTTCGAAACTTCATTTTCGACGATGGCAGCAGATGCTCGACCAAGCACTCATAGTCCCGTTCTACACCTCGCCTTGGTCACTGCTTGTAGATTTTGATTGGAGACTGCTACATGCCCAAAATACTGAAGTCACCTTTCATGATTTATAAAAAGTAACACCGAAGACCTGTTGCTTACATGAAACCCATGCCCGTAGTTGAAGAACCTTAGTTTCCATTATGAACCCTTCTGTTCAACACGACATCATGTTGTCAATATACTGAGAAAATCAGCTATATGATATTGAAAAAAACAAATTAAGATGAAAATAATAAAACAAGTTATACAGGAAAAACAATGCTACAGTTTTTACTTTTTTCCTCAGTATAGTTGGGACGTTCAGGGACAATGTGAATGTTCAATATAAAAATTCAAATGGACAGAGAAGATGAGATTCAGCTTATGAGAAACAGGGAGTACTGTCATCCGCAATAAAAAAAAATAAGGATGGCAATGGGTAGGGTATATGAGGCGGGTAGAGCAATACCATACCCATACCCATGTAGTCAATGGGTATAAAATTCTACCCATACCCGTACCCATGGGTATGATACTTTACCCGTACCCATACCCGACGGGTACCCATACCCATTGGGTACCCAACGGGTAGATCAAACATTACACAAGTTATTCACAATTTTACATTCATCTATAGCATATTTGACAAAAAAAACATTGATCTCAACTCAATAACAAATAGCTGAGTACATGAAAATTATCTCAATTCAAATTGACAATTGGTAACAACTTTAGCGAAGGTTTATAAGCTCACAACACAACTTTAACATAGGTACACTTGTGATTGTGAATCACGGGTAAGATTCACTTGTCGGTATAAAATGGGTAGGGTATGGGTATATTCATGGGTAAAAGGCTATACCCGTGCCCTACCCATGACTTAACGGGTAGGGTATGGGTACTACCCGTGGGTATAAAATTGTGCCCATACCCTACCCATGTGGGTACGGTACCCGTACCCATGGGTAAAATTGTCATCCTTAAAAATAATGCAACATCAAAAATAATAACAGCTCGATGTTCCAAGGAAGCAACTTCCGAAGACCACAAAAACAGAAGTGCTGGGAGCATATATTCTTATAGACAGGCAGATGGCCATATTTACTGATTTTGAGAACTCTCATGTCGTGCAAATGGTAGACATAGGCACACACACCCAGTTTCTAGGACACACTTTTACCTAAAAACGTAAAGTTGAAGGAGGGAGCTTCCCCCTTTAACCACTTTTCCTTTTCATATTTACTGATTTTTAGGCAACCATGCAATTATTTCTGAATACAAAGCCTGGAAGATTATGATACATTTTCTGGTTGACATTGCAGCCGGCAATTATCAAGTTTTTATTGAGAAGTAGATGTTTATTTCATTCATGTACTAGTAACAGTCATGAAGAAAACCACACATTACTACTACATAGTGAAGGTCCTTTCCACACCCGTGGAGATAACTTTTGCTTGAACAGCTACACTACATATGTGAATAGGTTGTGCCAGTAAGCTTCAACAAATGCGCATTACTATTAAATAGGTAAGGTCCTCTCCCCAATTTTACGATCACCTAACATAACACAATACAGGACTCGAGAGAAGGAGAATCTGGGAGAGATGGAAATCACTGGCGGTCGTGTATGGAGAGAGGTACCTGGACGGCACCGTACGGCTCGAAACAAGTATTAAGCTTGTAGCATAGATATGTCCAAAACAGATAAATTTGGGGCCGAGATCAGAATCAGAAGCAGAATGATTCACATCTAAATATAGGCACTTAATATATCTAAATTCAGATAACTAAATTCTGTACTAAAAGTATGTACCCGCCATGGGAAAATAAATTGACACACACTTGTGTAAATCGATGGAGAGGGGCTCCGTCGGTGAAGACATGGTTGCCGACCGTCGTGGTGGGAGGAGATGCAGACCGCATCAAGAAGCATGCCAACGGACACCATAACCTGAGGCCGATGAACACCGACGACGCTACAAGACTGCTCTGCCCTGCTGCTAACCCACCGTAGTGCAAAAATTAGGGTGGTCGTAAGAAAAACATATACTAAAATCCATAGAAAAGTTAACTCATATCAATTCCTCATAGGCGCATTTGTTGAATCATCCAGCCTAAACTGCAAACCGATTTAAACAAATATTTTTAATTAATTCTGAATCATGTAAAAATTTGAATGATTTCCCCTAGGCCTAGCGGACTGAAACAAAACTGCAAATGTTCATGGAGCCAGAAAACATCAAACTTGAACACTTTAAACAACAAACCAAATATTATCCCTACATCACCTTAGTTCTAGCTGACAAAATCTTACCATTACGTAGCAGTTGATGCTTCTAATCAGATAGCACAAAAAATCTACACAAGCCTGCTCCATCACAGCATGGACTGATGGACTGGAACAGACAGCAGATAGAAAATTCCTAGTCTAAAAAGACATTCGCCCAAACTACCTGGAGATAGAAACCAAACAAGAATCAGAGAGTTTTCCTAAGAAAAAATAATTAGTGTTAAATGCACAAATGCAAACACGTACAAGCATATACGGTAAAATTCAGATTATCTCTTCGGGAAGGACGTACAGTCTTGTGATCTCTCCAGCCAGCAGCCTCCACAAAAACTGAACACCAAATTAGCAATTCGGGAAGAACACGGCGAAGCAAAACGAAGAAAATTGACTGAAACTAAAAGGATTAGGATCGGGGCTGCTCACCTCCATCCGTGCGATCCTCACCTGCACACATCCAACCAAATCAAAGCCAAACCCGACGAAAATGTTGTCGCTGCTAGCAAGGGAAGCAGACAAGCCACGGCCACCCACGACAGCGGCGCCGTCCGCCCCCAGAAACCGCAGCACCGCTCACCACGCAGCCCACCTACCCGTCGGCCACCGCACCAGGCGCCGGTCACCACGCAGCCCACCTGCCCGTCCGCCACCGCACCAGGCGCCACTCAACACGCAGCCCGCCTGCCCGTCGACCACCGCACACTCGAGCTCAACAGCCGCCGCTCACCAGGGAAGTATTCGCCGACGAATCTCGAACGGCTCGCATCGCGTGAACAGGGAAGTGGGCTGGCTAGGCGCATGACCAGCTAACCGTACCGTTTCTTCTGGAGAGATCGCGTCTGTTCCCTAAAAAAAAGTATTGTAAAATGACGTGGCAAGCGCAAATGTAAAATTACCTGTCGGAGGGGTAAAAAATTACGGTCTCGCAAGGGGAAAAGGTTTGACACTGCGGAAAATGCAATCCGACCAATAATATTACGACTTGCTCGGTGGAACGACTGGGATGAGGAATAAATTATTCTTCACCCTGAGTTACTAATAGTCTTTCTATATATATATATATATACATATATATATATACACGACTGCGCTATTGTAAGCGTGCGCGCATTTTGACTTAAACTACTTACCAGCCGCTCCTAATCACGCGCTGGGTCGCGCTCCTAATCACGCGCGGGCGCGGAGCGGAGAGGGCAGCATGTTGAGGGTAACGGTATGTGGAGGAAAAAGTAATACATTTAATTCTATTACCATGTGCTGGTCACTATACATTGACAGTAATATATTAAGTATAGAGGGTAATGGACCTAGGTTTTTTACCGGGCACTAATATATCCAAGGTTTCATCCTAAACATTGCCAGTAAGTAATAGATTAAGTACATATAGTAATAGACCTAGTTTTTCTACGGGCATTGAGTTATCGATGGTTATATCCCTAAATGTAGTAAAACCGTCGCCAGACATGTAGTAATGTACTATAGTAGCATATTAAACATGGATGGTAATGGACCTAAGTATTTTAGTGCGCACTGAGATGGCATATGGAGTTATTTTAAGGAAAACTGTACGTGATGGTAATCCCTTACTACTTCGTAAGGGCCATTTACTGCCGCTATAATACTGATAGTAATATTGTTACTATGTCCTACAGGCCCTTTTACGATGGTCATTTAGGCGAGCAAGGAGGGGTTGGTCGTAAGACGTTACGGTGGACTTTTATCCACGATCACGCGCGCACTTTCACCTGTTTAGCGCGTCTCCCTACTTAGCGCGCCGGTTGGCTCGAAGTGGCCGGAGCGTAGGATAGGCCACAGTGCGCGCAGGCACACTTTAGCAAGCCTATATATATATATACAAATTAACGAATCGATCTTTTTTCTTTTAGCCCTCCGGATCAAGCAAATCTTCTACAAGCAACAGGGCAGTTCGAGGCCCGGCCAAAAGGTTGCAGGATGGCGTAAAGTACAACATCGATGCCATCAAATCAAATGGCGAACCGCTTGAACCTAAGAAGAACACTAGTAGAAAACAGGGCTTTGGTCCAGGCCGGGCCAGCCCATTAGTCCCTGTTCACGAACCGGGACCCACGGGGGCATAGGTCCCGGTTCGTGAGGCCAGGGGGCCGGCCGGGCCTCGTGGGGCATTGGTCCCGGTTCGTCTGGCCCCTTTGGTCCCGGTTCCAGCCACGAACCGGGACGCCCATCGTCCTTTGGTCCCGGTTCCAGCCACGAACCGGGACCAATGAGATGCCTATATATACCCCCTCGCCCGCGAGCAGAGCAGTGGAGTGCTCTGTTTTTTGGGCCGGCCGTGGGAGAGCTTTGTGATGCTCTAGCTCACCTCCTATGCACATGAGGTGTTCGATGAAATGCCCGAGCCACACTTAAGCTTTCTCCTCTCGAAGCTCCTTGTCCAAGCTCCATTTTCCTCGAGATTTGTCTAGGTTTGGCGGTCCGTCCTGTCTCGTCCCCGTCCTCACCGCCGTCGATCGCCCGCGCCGATCTCGTCGCCGGCACCACCGTGGTGAGCCTCTTGGTCTTATCTTCTTTGTAAAAGAAAAAAGTTCTTACTTGTATGATTAAGATAGATACTTGTGTAATTTTCTTACTTTTATTATTGTTTGTTATTATATAGTGCGATGGTTTTGGTATCCGCCTCCGTCGGCCCTCGTCCTGTCTATGATTCGGATGTGGTATATATTATCTTTTATAACTATTTGGTTCATTTAGTGTTTATGACAATTATGCCGACCAACGTGACATAGATTTTTTTATCTAGGAGGTATGTGAACCGAAAATTCCAACCGACCCTAATATCGAGAGGTTAAATTTAGTTGAAGAAGAAAACAATTACTTGAAGGAAAAATTGAAAAAAATTGAGGAGGAGAAGATGATATTGGAGTTGCATGTTGCGGATGTCGTCGATGATCACAAGATCAAGATGGATAAAATGCGCTTGAAGATTAGAAAGATGAAAAAATATGCCATTCATACCGAGGCTTGGTATCATTATGCCGTTGGATCAATTGTTACCTTAGTTGTAATTATGATCGTATTTGTTGTTGCATTGAAATGTTTTACATAGTTTCAATGTATGGTTTAATTAGATGCTCTGGAGAGCTATATATTGTTCAATGAGAACTATGTATGTACTTTGGTTTTAATATGATGATGAATTTCTATTAATTAATTTGGTCACTTCTGTATTCATGATGTTTTGTAATGGTTTTTGACACACTTAATTATATATAATGCACGCAGATGAACTGGCAATGGATGTACAGTGACAGACGCACCTCCGAGTACATTAAGGGCGTGCATAATTTTCTCGAAGTGGCTGAGGCAAACAAGCAGAATGGTTTTATGTGTTGTCCATGCCCTATATGTGGGAATACGAAGTCTTACTCTGACTCGAAAACCCTTCACACCCACCTGCTTTATAAGGGTTTCATGCCACACTATAATGTTTGGACCAAGCACGGAGAAAGAGGGGTTATGATGGAAGACAGCGAAGAAGAAGAGGATGATGACAGCTATGTGCCCCCTGAATACGGTGATGCTGCAACGGGGGAAGCTGAAGATCAAGAGGAACCAGACGATGTGCCCGATGATGATCTTCGTCGGGTCATTGTTGATGCAAAGAGACAATGCGAAAGTGAAAAGGAGAAGCTGAAGTTCGATCGCATGTTAGAGGATCACAAAAAAGGGTTGTACCCCACTTGCGAAGATGGCAACACAAAGCTCGGTACCACACTGGAGTTGCTGCAGTGGAAGGCAGAGAATGGTGTACCTGACAAAGGATTTGAGAAGCTACTGAAAATATTGAAGAAGAAGTTTCCAAAGGATAACGAATTGCCCGACAGTACGTACGCAACAAAGAAGGTTGTATGCCCTCTAGGATTGGAGCTGCAGAAGATACATGCATGCCCTAATGACTGCATCCTCTACCGCGGTGCGTACGAGGATTTGAACGCATGCCCGGTATGCGGTGCATTGCGGTATAAGATCAGACAAGATGACCCTGGTGATGTTGATGGCGAGCGCCCCAGGAAGAGGGTTCCTGCCAAGGTGATGTGGTATGCTCCTATAATACCACGGTTGAAACGTCTGTTCAGAAACAAAGAGCATGCAAAGTTGATGCGATGTCACAGAGAGGACCGTAAGAAAGACGGGAAGTTGAGAGCACCCGCTGACGGGTCGCAGTGGAGAAAAATTGAGAGAAAGTATTGGGATGACTTTGCTGGTGATGCAAGAAACGTATGGTTTGGTTTAAGCGCGGATGGCATTAATTCTTTTGGGGAGCAGAGCAGCAATCACAGCACCTGGCCCGTGACTCTATGTATCTATAACCTTCCTCCTTGGCTGTGCATGAAGCGGAAGTTCATTATGATGCCAGTTCTCATCCAAGGCCCTAAGCAACCCTACAACGACATTGATGTGTACCTAAGGCCATTAGTTGAAGAATTTTTACAGCTGTGGAAGGGAAACGGTGTACGTGTGTGGGATGAGCGCAAACAGCAGGAATTTGACCTGCATGCGTTGCTGTTTGTAACCATCAATGATTGGCCTGCTCTCAGTAACCTTTCAGGACAGACAAACAAGGGATACCAAGCATGCACGCACTGTTTAGATGACACTGAAAGTATATACCTGGACAAATGCAGGAAGAATGTGTACCTGGGGCATCGTCGATTTCTTCCGACCAACCATCAATGTCGAAAGAAAGGCAAGCATTTCAAAGGCGAGGCAGATCACCGGAAGAAGCCCGCCATCCGTACCGGTGATCACATACTTGCTATGGTCAATGATTTACAAGTAATCTTTGGAAAGGGTCCGGGCGGACTATCTGTTCTGAATGACGCTGAGGGATGCGCACCCATGTGGAAGAAGAAATCTATATTTTGGGACCTACCCTATTGGAAAGACCTAGAGGTCCACTCTTCAATCGACGTGATGCACGTGACGAAGAATCTTTGCGTGAACCTGCTAGGCTTCTTGGGCGTGTATGGGAAGACAAAAGATACACCGGAGGCACGGGAGGACCAGCAACGTGTGCACGAAAAAGACGGCATGCCTCCAAAGCAGTATGAAGGTCCTGCCAGCTACGCTCTTACCAAAGAAGAGAAGGAAATCTTCTTTGAATGCCTGCTCAGTATGAAGGTCCCGTCTGGCTTCTCGTCGAATATAAAGGGAATAATAAATATGCCAGAGAAAAAGTTCCAGAACCTAAAGTCTCATGACTGCCACGTGATTATGACGCAACTGCTTCCGGTTGCATTGAGGGGGCTTCTACCGGAAAACATTCGATTAGCCATTGTGAAGCTATGTTCATTCCTCAATGCAATCTCTTGGAAGGTGATCGATCCAGAAATCCTACCAAGGTTAAGGAGTGATGTGGCACAATGTCTTGTCAGTTTCGAGCTGGTGTTCCCACCATCCTTCTTCAATATCATGACACACGTCCTAGTTCATCTAGTCGACGAGATTGTCGTTCTGGGCCCTGTATTTCTACACAATATGTTCCCCTTTGAGAGGTTCATGGGAGTCCTAAAGAAATATGTCCGTAACCGCACTAGGCCAGAAGGAAGCATCTCCATGGGCCATCAAACAGAGGATGTCATTGGGTTTTGTGTTGACTTCATTCCTGACCTTAAGAAGATTGGTCTCCCTCAATCGCGGTATGAGGGGAGACTGACTGGAAAAGGCACGCTAGGAGGGGACTCAATAATATGTAGGGACGAGCATTCTTGGTCTCAAGCACACTACACAGTTCTACCGAACTCTACCTTGGTAACCCCGTATGTCGATGAACACAAGAACATTCTGTGCTCCAAACACCCGGAGCAGTGTGACGACTGGATTACATGTGAACACATCAGGACTTTCGGCAGTTGGTTGCAAACACGTCTCAGGGGTGACAACACTGTTTCTGATGAGCTGTACTCGTTGGCCAGGGGACCATCTTCGACTGTATTGACTTACAAAGGGTACGAGATAAATGGGAATACATTTTACACGATCGCCCAAGATCAAAAAAGCACCAACCAAAACAGCGGTGTCCGCTTTGATGCAGCAACCAAGAGGGGAAATGACACATATTATGGTTACATAGAGGACATATGGGAACTTGACTACGGACATGATTTTAAGGTCCCTTTGTTTCAGTGCAAATGGGTCAATCTGTCAGGAGGCGGGGTACAGGTAGACCCACAGTACGAAATGACAACAGTGGATCTGAACAATCTTGGATACACAGACGAACCATTCGTCCTAGCCAATGATGTGGCGCAGGTTTTCTATGTGAAGGACATGTCTACCAAACCGAGAAAAAGAAAAGATAAGGAAGCGAATACATCATACGATGAGCCCAAGCGCCACATAGTTCTTTTAGGAAAAAGAGACATCGTGGGATTGGAGGGCAAGACAGACATGTCTGAAGATTATGAAAACTTTCATGAAATTCCTCCCTTCAAAGTCAAGGCTGACCCAAGCACCCTGTTAAACGATGAAGATTATCCATGGTTACGGCGCAATAAGCAAAGGACACAAGCGAAGAAAAAGTGAAGACTTTCTTTCCACAACTATTATGATGATGCCTTTGATCTCGAATATCACTGCAGTTACATGTGAAGAAATGAAATGCCTTTTGTAACAGATGAGTTTCCGTATGAAACCCTGATACTTCGAAAGAGATTGTCCATTTTGTACACGAAGTGCATCCAGTTTTTGCCGTAACCCTCTTAACTTTTTAGCACATGCTATGTGGGTGAAATGATGATACCATGCCAACTTTCAACCTTTTCAGAGTTCATTTGTAGTGCTTTTCAATTTCAGGGTCATATAGCTCAAAAAAATAGTAAATGCATGAAAAATAACAAATGAAGTCAGAAAGGGTTGAAAATTGATGATGTGGCTTTGAATGGCGCATTTTGAACACACAAAAAGTCTGGAGTTCAAATAAGTTCAAAAAAATGAAATCCCTTTGTAACAGATGAGTTTCCGTATGAAACCCTGATACTTCGAAAGAAATTGTCCATTTTGTACACGAAGTGCATCCAGTTTTTGCCGTAACCCTCTCAACTTTTTAGCACATGCTATGTGGGTGAAATGATGATACCATGCCAACTTTCAACCTTTTCAGAGTTCATTTGTAGTGCTTTTCAATTTCAGGGTCATATAGCTAAAAAAAATCAGTAAATGCATGAAAAAAAAACAAATAAAGTCAGAAAGGGTTGAAAATTGATGATGTGGCTTTGAATGGTGCATTTTGAACACACAAAAAGTTTGGAGTTCAAATAAGTTCAAAAAAATGAAATCCATTTGTAACAGATGAGTTTCCGTATGAAATCCTGATACTTCGAAAGAGATTGTCCATTTTGTATACGAAGTGCATCCAGTTTTTGCCGTAACCCTCTCAACTTTTGAGCACATGCTATGTGGGTGAAATGATGATACCATGCCAACTTTCAACCTTTTCAGAGTTCATTTGTAGTGCTTTTCAATTTCAGGGTCATATAGCTAAAAAAAAATCAGTATATGCATGAAAAATAACAAATGAAGTCAGAAAGGGTTGAAAATTGATGATGTGGCTTTGAATGGTGCATTTTGAACACACACAAAGTCTGGAGTTCAAATAAGTTCAAAAAAAATGAAATCCCTTTGTAACAGATGAGTTTTCGTCCGAAACCCTGATACTTCGAAAGAGATTGTCCATTTTATACATGAAGTGCATCCAGTTTTTGCCGTAACCCTCTCAACTTTTTAGCACATGCTATGTAGGTGAAATGATGATACCATGCCAACTTTCAACCTTTTCAGAGTTCATTTGTAGTGCTTTTCAATTTCAGGGTCATATAGCTCAAAAAAATCAGTAAATGCATGAAAAATAACAAATGAAGTCAGAAAGGGTTGAAAATTAATGATGTGGCTTTGAATGGTGCATTTTGAACACACAAAAAGTCTGGAGTTCAAATAAGTTCAAAAAAATGAAATCCCTTTTTAACAGATGAGTTTTGAACACACAGATCTGTTTTTGATTAAAACAGACATTTCAAATAACCTAAAAATTACCAAATTGAATTTCATGATAAAACACAGTAATATTAAATAGCAGGAAAAACAATTACTCAAAAATCTATTTTTATAGTAAAGTTATTCACAAACTAGTGATTCACACAAATTTCAAAAAATTCAAATTGGAAAACGAATGGCACTAACAGAAAGTTTATAATTTTTATTACCTAAAAGCAAAAAGAATTACTGAAAAACAGTAAGTATTTTGCTGTAAGTAGAAACAAAATAAAATAAATAAAGCAAAAAAGAAAACAAAAAATGAAAAAAAAATGCCACCTACTGGGCCACCACGGCCTGAATACGACTAGAAACCCAACCATGGGCCAGGATTCAGGCCCGCAACAGGCCCAGTAGGCCCATAGGCAAGGAGTGACAGATTAGGCCCGAAAGCCTGCAGTTGAGAGGAGCTCGAGAGGGTGGGCGCATCAGCGCTTATAAACCACTCTCGAGCTCTCTCAACTAGCGAGGTGGGACTAAACATCACACCGCACCGCGCCAGCGCAAGGCCTTTGGTCCCGGTTGGTGGCACCAACCGGGACGAAAGGGGTGCATTGGTACCGGTTCGTGGCACCAACCGGGACCAATGCCCCCCTTCCACCAACCGGGACCAAAGGTCTCTGTTTCCCGCCCTTTGGGCTGCTGAAAACTGACCTTTGGTCCCGGTTCGTGGCACCAACCGGGACTAAAGGGGGGCATTGGTCCCGGTTGGTGCCACGAACCGGGACCAATGCTTCGTCTATATAAGCAGCACTTGTCAAAATTTTCATCAGTCATCTTCGATCCCTCCGACGACGCCGCCAGGCTGCCCCTCTGCCCCGCTGTCGCCATCGTCGCCCTTGCCTCCAACGCCGTCACCGCGCCCCTGCCCCGAGCCCTCGTCGCCGCGTGCGCCCCTGCCCCCGACGTCGACGCCGTCGCCGCGCCGCCCCTGCCCTGAGCCCTCGTCGCCGCGCCGTCACCGCCCCCGCGCCGTCACCGCCCCGTTCCGCGCCGCCCCGCGCTACGGTCCGGCCGGCCCCCTTGTTCATATACATTTTTTTTTCATATGATTTTGTTAGATGATGCTGATGATAGATATGATGATGTTGATGATAGATGATGTTTGCTTTTTTTGTTCATATAATTTTTTTTTTAATATGATGATTTTTTTTCATATATGTATTAATTTTTTTATTTAGGTTGTTAGTAGATATCGATTTTAGGTTAGTGCATTTTAGGTTAGTTGATTTAGTGCATTTTAGGTTAGTTGTACTGTTAGTGCATTTTAGGTTAGTAGACTTTGGGTTAGTGGAGAGGAAAAGGAAAATAAAGAAAAAGAAGAAAAGAGGAAGAAGGAAGAAGGAAGAAGAAGAAAAAGAAGGAGAGGAAAAAGGAAAATAAGAATAAGAAGAGGAAGAAGGAGAAGAAGAAGGAGAAGAAGAGGAGAGGAAGAAGAGGAGAAAAAAATAAGAAGAGGAAGAAGAAGAAAAAAATAACTTTGTCGAGGACACCCTCTCGCTCGACCAACTCTCGAGGACACCCAAACCCTAGGAAAAAAAAACATTGTCGATCTCCTACCCCCTCCCGCCCCTACCCGACAAACTCTCTCGAGATTTATAAAAGTTTAGCAAACACTTAGAAATTTTTTTGTTCATAGCATTTTTTTGTTCATATATGTATTTTTTTGTTCATATGTGTATTAATTTTTTTGTTCATAGCATTTTTTTGTTCATATATGTATTTTTTTAAATAGCATTTTTTTTCATGTATATATGTATGTGGCTATGTATGTATAGATGGATATCATTTTTTTTCATGTATGTATGTCGTTGTCGATATACCCCCTCCCCGATAACTTCGACACGAGGGGGGGGGGGGGTCGATATACCCCCTCCCCGATACTTCGACATGAGGGGGGGGGGGTCGATATACCCCCTCCCCGATAACATTTTTTTTCTAAGTTACTAAGGTAAAATGTTCACCCCCCTCTCGATATACCGGGCGACCAACTCTCGAGGCCACCCAAACCCTAGAAAAAAAGCGTTGTCGATCTCCTACCCCCTCCTTCCCCTACCCGACAAACTCTCGAGGCCACCCAAACCACTAGCTAGAAGAAAACTTCGGTAACTTCGACATGAGGGGGGACTTCGATCAACCCCCTCTCGCCTGAACAAGTCTATGTATCATTTTATATCGTGGTGGACATATATCAAAGTTTTATCATATGTCAAAGTTTGAATTTTGACATATGCAACATTTGATCATATATCAAAGTTTGATCATATGTCAAAGTTTGAATTTTGACATATGCAACTTTTGATCAACCCCCTCTCGCCCGACCAAACCCTAGAAGCGTCAAGGCCACCCCATACCCTAGAAGCGTTGCCAAGGCCACCCCAAACCCTAGAAGCTTCGAGGCCACCCAAATTTACCAAGTTAAAAGAGCGTTGTCGAGGCCACCCCAAACCGTAGAAGCGTTGTCGAGGCCACCCCAAACCGTAGAAGCGTCGAGGCCACTAATTAATATTCCTTGTTGTGATTAGCTAGCTAGCTAGGTCTATGTTTTCCACTAATATATCCATCTCTCATGTTTGTATATTAATTGCCATGTTGTAATATTTGCAGAAACTATGGATCAAAGAGACTTAGAACAAGAAGAGTTGTTGGGGGACATAATCCGCGACGGACGTGATGTCTTGTTGTTTCTCAACGACACCGATGGTCTGGAAGGAGAGGATGAAGGCTCCGGTGATCGAACAATGGAGGAGGAAAGACATGATCATGATGTCTCCGGTGACCGAATGCCGGTGGAAGAAGGAGACCGTGATGACCGCTCCGGTGACCGAACGGAGGAGGGAGCTGTTGCAAAGTCCGGCGAGGTATATATATTAATTAAGCCTATGCTGACTAGCTAATTGATGCATTAATTGTTTTGGTATGTACATATATTAACTCTTCTTTCTTCTTTTATAGCCCTCCGGATCGAGCCAAACTTCGGTAACGAGACGAGGCCCGAAGAAAAGGTTGCGCCAGGATGAAAGGTTCACGATCACAGCAATCGCGGACGATGGCCAACCGATTGAACCCAGGCGGACCAAGGAAGCATTTTCTGCTCAGTGCGGAGCTATTTTTAGGGACAGTATCCCGATCAGCATCCAGCTATGGAATAAGCCTAAGAACGAAGACTCTCAAGTTTCTTATGTCACCGATAGACAGAAAGATGATCTTTGGACCTCGCTGAAGGCAAATTTCACCCTACCGCCAGAGGAGGATCCGAATAAGCCTATTATAGAGCCACTGGTCAAGGCGTGTGCTCTTAAGAAGATGGCAGATCTATTCAGGAGGTGGAAGAATGAGTTGAAATCAACGTTTGTCGACAAAGGGAAGACTCCAGAATTCACCGGCCGATTTGAGAAGATAAGAGATCACTGGCCCGCATTTGTGGCCTACAAGACATCGGACAAGAGTAAGAAAATGTCAGAGATAAACAAGATAAATGCTGCAAAGAAGCTGTATCACCATCGCACGGGGTCAGGCGGCTACCTCAAAGCCCGGCCGTTGTGGGACAAAGCTGAGAATGACCTGATTGCTAAAGGGGTCGAACCAGAGACATTGAACTGGCCAGACCGTTCAAGGACTTGGTTCTTCGGGGTTGGGGGAACTTTGGACCCTAAAACAGGGAAGTGCCGTTGGACGGACGAGCAACTTGCAATACCCGTCAAGAAGCTTCAGAAGTATATCGCCACAGCGCAGGCAGGGACGTTCATTCCCGACAGAGAGAAGGACGAGCTGACTGAGGCCCTCGGGAATCCTGAGCACCCTGGACGAACACGAGGCACGCCAGGCTCCGTTGCGTGGAAGGTTGCATTTTCCGGCGCAGGCGGTTACAAAACCCGGGAGAAGAAGGGGAAACAGGAGCTGAGCGAAATGCAGAAGCTCAATGCAAGAGTACTAAAGCTAGAGGAACAAGTTGAGAGCCAGCGAGCTGCCGACCAACCATCTCAGCGGCACGAATCTACCCCAGAAGCTACCCCGCCATCTCAGCGGAGAAGCAGCGTGGTTTCCACGGAGCTCATTCAGCAGCCTGACTTCATGGCTCCTAGCTACCCCGAGGATGCTATCACGGAGGCTCAACATTGCCAGCTTATGATGAAATGTCGGAACCTCACCTTGAAGGCGGCTGTCGGCTCTGTTGCACCTCCTCAACCTGATGGAACTTTTCACTGCTGTCCGATTCCACATGGCTATGCTGTTGTGACGGTGGATGAAGTAATGGAGGGATTTGACGAGCTCGAGCTTGACCACCCTACAGGTGAAGGGGAGACTCAGCTGGTTTATGCTCTAAGGACTACATGTCTATGGCGGAAGGAGAACATCAAGCTTCCGAACTGGATGCCTCCGCCTCCTCCTCCTCCTCCGGCGAGTCAGAGCACTCCTCCTCCTCCTTCGGCGCATGAGGGCACTCCTTCTCCGCCTCCTCCAGCGCGTGAGGGCACTCCGCCTTCTCCTCCGCCTCCTCCGGCGCGTCGGAGCACTCCGCCTCCTCCGCCTCGTCAGCAACGGTGAAAGAGAGCCGCCGCCGCTCCGGTGGCTAGCAGTACAAGCAGAGGCGGGAAGCAATTCAGATGCGGTCCATCTCTCAAGCCTCTGGAAAAGTTACCATATGAGAGGACCGACGAGGAAACCGCGAAAATCAGTGCTGCCGAAGTGCATGAACATTTTGCACGGAAACCTCCACCTCCAAAGGAGACGATAGATCCGGTGAAACGAAAGCGCACTATCGATGCCCTGAAGCGACCACCACCATCTCCGCCGCAATCCAACTATGAGCGCATTATTGAAAGGACATATAAGGAAGCGGGGCGGTCGGGAAGTACTTGCATGCATGCAAGGTTAGCAAAACGAAGAAGTGGGAAAAAAATCCCAGCTCGGCGAACAGGCAAACCAATCATGCCCCCCGCTCAAGGTGTCTAGCGATATCGTTGCTAATCAGCCGGGGATGGTGCCTGGTACCAATCCTGCTGATTACCTGAGCGATGATGTAGAGTTTGAAATAATGGAGGTGGATGAATTCAGATACCAGTACGGGCAGCCTCTCGTCAAACCTGATCATCCTCCTCTAACAATGATGATGCGAAGATTACATGAATGGTACATGAAAACCTGCAGCGAGTCTAGGAACGATACTTTGACGCTGAGAATTAAAGAGGAGCACGACCTCGTTGGAATGGATCAGTTGTCTGTTGAATTTGACGAGTTATTCCAATTATACAATCAAAAGGCCCTCGACAAAACAATCGTGACTTGCTACTGTCTATAAGTACTACTTCTGTAATTAAATCTCTATATATAGCTCAGCTCTTTCATTGCATGTATATATAATTATCCTCACTATATTATGTAGATTGAAGATCGTCGAATGCAGAAAAGCACGAATCTATGATATTGGGTTCATTAACCCAAATATCATACATGAATGGACGGTTCAAAAGAATGTCACAGAAACCGAGGACAACTTGTTACAATCGTTGCTTAAAAATCAAAACAAAGAGAAAATACTCTTTCCTTACAACTTCAAGTGAGTGTTACTGTCTTGTGCATATTCGATTTCCCTTATTACTCGAGGTTATAGTAATGTAATTGATGAGTTATGCATGCGTGCGCAGCTTCCACTTTATTCTGATAGAGATTAAGCTTGAGCGGGGAGTAGTAACCGTCTTAGACTCGAAACGAAAAGATCCCTAGGAGTATGCGGACATGACTGAAATGCTCCAGAAGTAAGTTCAATCGATCATTATCGCACCATATCGGCAACTTTGTTCATTTCCTGATATCAAGTAATTATTTTCTTTGTCTGGCAGGGTTTGGAAAGAGTTCACCGGAATTGTTCCGGCACTGCCGAGGGAGCTGCGATTTACACACCCAAAAGTAAGTACTACTAGCTAGTTCCGTGCATCTCCCATTGATTCTAGTTTCATCAATAACATTTATAATGCTTGATTATCAGTTTGATTGAACTCTATTTCTCATAAAGTGCTTGTGGCAGGAAGCCGGGAATGATTTTTGTGGATACTACATTTGCGAGTTCATCTACAACGCGACGACCTCTAAGCGGGGCTACTCTGAAAAACAATATGAAGTGCGTAAGCAATAATATTCACAATTTTATTTTATTACCATCATTTGTGTTGAGTTTCATTCATATATATGTATTGACCCCCTTCTTCAAATTAGATGTGGCAGATGCGGGATGAACTCCTACCACATGATCGCATACGAGCAATTCAAGAGGAATTGGCGGGTTTCTTTCTTGACCACGTCATAAATCCAACCGGAGAATACCATGTGGAACTTGACATTAGATGTTAGGGATTGTAAGAGATCTTATATTGTATATATGTAGCTAGTAGCGTCGGATAGATATACGAAAACTTGTTGTTCGACCAATCTCTCGGAGAAAGAGAGGTCGATCACATCTCTCTGTATATGTTCATGACGATCTTGTGTACTTAATGGTTCCTTCATCTGCTTACTAGCTAGCGTGTCGAGTTCTCTCTATACGTATAGTAACTAGCGTCGACCAAGCACGAAGAAAGAGAGGACACTTCTCTTTATTAGCTAGCTAACACAATATGAAACCCCTAAATTAACCCTCCAAAACCCCCTAACCCCCCCCCTTTCAAAAAAAAACCAAAAATCCCAGCTACTGCCAAATGCTGATGCGTGGATGCCTTTTGGTCCCGGTTGGTGTTACCAACCGTTACCAATCGGGACTAAAGGCCCTCCTGCCTGGGCTCCCCGCAGCGGCCACGTGGAGACCCTTCTGTCCCGGTTCGTAAGCGAATCGGGACTAAAGGTTTTGGGCTTTAGTCCTGACCCTTTAGTCCCGGTTCCAGAACCGGGGCTAATGGGCCTCTGGAACCGGGACAAATGGGCCTTTTTCTACTAGTGGAATGCGAACAAGTTCACTTGTCAATGCGGAGTTATTGTCAGGGACCAAATCCCGATCTCCGTTCAAGAATGAAAAAAGCCAGCAAAGGGAGATCCACGAGTTACTTTTGTCTCCGAAAGAGCAAAAGATCTGCTTTGGCAATTGCTCATGTCACATTTCACCCTACCAGATCATTTGACAGATGCAGATCTGGAGAAAGTCAGGAAGAGTGCTCTTAAGAAGATGGCGATAGCATTCAACAACCACAAGAAAAATATATGGGCCGCGTACGTCAAAGCAGGAAAGCAGACTCCAGAATTCAAGGGAACACTGGAGAAGACAAGAGATCACTGGGACACTTTCGTGCAGTTCAAGGAATCGGAAACAACTCAGGAACGGTCGAGAATAAACAAGATTAATGCTGCGAAAAAGAAGTGGCACCATACTCTGGGGCCAGGTGGCTACGAGGTGGCCTTGCCTAAGTGGGATCTCGCTGAGCAAGAGATGATGGCTGCAGGGGTCACTCCAGTTACATTGAGCTGGCCCCCCAGGTGCAGGACTTGGTTTTATGCGCATGGGGGGAAGTTGGACCCAGAGACAGGGCTGGTTTTGGAGCGGGCAAGTCTTAAAGAAGCCTCCGACGCTTTACTTGTTGCAATAGAAGAGGCTCGAACAGGGGCGTTCAAGCCCAACAGAGAGAACGACGAGCTTACGCGCGCCCTGAAGAATCCTGAACACCTAGGACGAACACGAGGCAAAGGCATTGTTCCGTGGTTTGAGGGGTTTGCGGATTGGAACGCCGACTACAGAAGCCGTGCGAGAAAGAAGCAGCAGGAGGAGCAGAAGAGGAAGCTGGAGGAGGAGCGGAGGAAGGAGGAAGCAGTCCGCCTTCAAGGCCTAGAATCAAAGCATGCGGAGTTGGAACTCGCTTTCAGGCGGCAGCAGCAGCAGATCGACTCACTTAGCCAGGAAAGGGGGTCTCAGCAGCGGCATCAGCTAGCGGATCCAGCATTGGATAGCACCGTCCCATCTTTGCCGAGAAGCAGCGTGGGTTTCACCCCGGCCGATGATGCACTGCTGGCTAGCTACCCCGTGGATGATATCAAACGTGCGACACCTTGTGAGCTACACATTAAGGTGAGGAACATATCAATGAAGGTGGCGGACGACTATGCTTTAACAAATCCCCCTGAAGCAACCTTCCATGGCAATCCGATTCTAGCTGGCTATGCTCGTGTCGGGGTGGATGCAGTGATGTCGGGATATAACGATCTAGAGCTTGACATTCATGGAGGTGAAGAGGAGAGCACACTGCGAGAGGCCATACATCGTATCATTCTATGGAGAAAGGATTGCATCGTCTTTCCAAGGTCACCGACTCCTCCTCCAAGTCCGCCGCGTCAGCCGACAACTCCTCCTCCAAGTCCGGCACCGCGTCAGCCGACTCCTCCTCCTCCAAGTCTGGCACCGCGTCAGCCGACTCATCCTCCTCCAAGTCCGGCACCGCGTCAGCCGACTCCTCCTCCAAGTTCGGCACCACGTCAGCCGTCTCCGCTGCCTCAGCAACAGCGGAAGAGAGGCGCCGCAGCTACGGCGGCTAGCGGTACAACAGGAGGCAAGAAATTCAGATATGGTCCAAGCCTCAAGCCTCTTCCGAAGTTGCCTTACGACTATACTGAGGAGGAAAACACGGCCATAGTGGATGCCCAAGTGAAGGCCCATTTTGCACCACACCCCCCCCCCCCGGCCGCCGCCAAAGGATAAAGTACCTGACAAAGTGGTACAACACTTTATTGATAATGCTCAACCGGCTGTGAAGCAAAATGACTCAGACTATGAGCGCTCTATCAAGGAGTTATATCGTGCACAAAAAGAGAAGGAGTCGAGCTCGAGCTCGAGCCAATCAGCTGGTAAAAAAAGTGGGAAAACTGTTCCCCAGCTAGGAGAACAGGCAGTGCAATCGATCGCCCCGCTCATTGTACAACCACATGTGAGTACCGCCGATCAGCTGGTAATAACCGACGATCATATAAGGCAGGCTAAAGAGGCCGGTGTCACTGTTGAACAACTCCTAGGCATCGAGGAACTCCCCGGGTTTAAAGAGGAGGAAATAAGATGGAAATTTGTCCCCGGCCAACCTCTGGTCAAGCCCGAGGAGATCCCGCTTCTATCAACGAGAATGCGCACATTGCATGAGTGGTACCTAAGAGAAGTAAACAACGGGCGAGAGTCCCTCATGGTGAAAGTCAAGGAAGAGCATTACTTCCATGCAAAAGATTTGTGTGTTGAATTTCAAGAAATGTTTCAGTTATTCAATCAAGACGCACTCGACAAATCTATCGTCAGTTGCTATTGTTTGTAAGTGATTTCTTTCTGTAATTTAAGTCTCTAGCTAGCTGTGCTCGTTCATTACCTGTAATTATCCTCACTATATTCTTTTTTGTGGTATTATGCAGAATGAAGATGTATGAAATGAAAAGAGGTGGACGCTATGGCATTGGGTTCATTGACCTAAATACCATTAATCAAGAGACATGGTCATAAGAATGCTCGAGAAAAGACACAGAGAGAAGCTTGCTACAGTTTTTGAAGCGTCTAAATACCCAACCAGAAATACTACTTTCTTACAACTTCGGGTGAGTGTTACTATATCTTGTATTACAAATTCTATTTTTGCTTACTAGATGTTAATAAGTGTAGTTGATGAGTTATGCACATGCCCGCTTAATTATACAAATGTGTGCGCATGCAGTTTCCACTGGATCTTGTTAATCATTGAAGTTGACGAGGGAAAAGTTCAAGTACTGGACCCATTATATAAAGATACTAATGAATACTCAATCATGAGGGGGATGGTCGACAGGTAATTTCAATCATTATCGCACTATGTCGGCATCTTTAGTTCATTTCCTGATATCAACTAATTAACAACTCCTTTATTCATTTTCTTTGCTGGCGGACAGGGCTTGGCAAAAGTTCATCAAAGACGTTAAAGGCGAATGAAAACAACAGCTGAAATGGGTGCGACCCAAGGTAATTAAGTACTACTAGCTACGTCTGCTCATCTCTTTAATTCTACTTTGATCAATACCATTATCATGCTTGATTAATTATTATCTGATTGAATTCTATTCTCGTAAAGTGCATGAGGCATGCGCCGGGAAATAATTTATGTGCGTACTACATTTGCGAGAACATTCGCATGATGGCATCCGAAAGGAGCACGTCTGCAAGACAACTTTGGGTACGTTTGCCAGAACACAATTCACGATTCTTTTTATCATGATCTAATATATATACACACAACTGATATATTCATATTGATCTTCTTCTTTTAAAGATGATGGAGATGCGGGATAAGCTACTACCAACGGATCGCGTACGAGCAATTCAACAGGAAATAGCGAGATTTTTGCTCGATCAGGTCATAGATCCCAAAGGAGAATACCATTACACCTAATGCCTGTATGTAATGATCTGCAAATTATAGGAGAAATTGTATATACCAAATTGTACATATATATGTGTATGTGAATGGTCGTACGAGAAATTCGATGATATATATATGATCGGTTCTACGAGAAATTCTATTTATATAAATATGCATAACGTGTACAGTATGTAGTAGCGTAAAATATGTTTGAAATGAAAAAGAATTAAATGGAAAGCATAAAATTAAAAGAAAAAATAAACTATAATTCATAAACACCTAATCCTTTTAGTCTCGGTTGGTGTTAGGTCACCCAGCCCCCGGCGCCGGCTCGTGCCACGTGGTGGGCCTTTGGTGCCTGACCGTGTTGAACCGGAACTAAAGAAGGGGCCTTTAGTCCCCACCGTTTAGTGCCGGTTGCTGAACCGGCACTAAAGGCCCCTTACGAACCGACAGTAAAGCCTGATTCTGCACTAGTGAAAAGGAGACACAGAGGAAGTCAACGTTCTGATGGGGGCTCGATTAATGCGGCCGACGGCGAGCGCCGGTGAGCGACGGGGAGGCCGGCACCTCCCCTGACCTCCTTCTAGGTTCCCGATCTAGAGTGGGAGGGACGGACGCCGGCGAGGCCAACCTCTCCTTCACACGCAGGTGCCCCCCCCCCCCCCCCCCCTCTCCCCTCCGTGCCCTCTCTCTCTCTTTCCTGACCCCCTCATTCTTGTTACACATGGAGAGAGCTATTATGGCTGAAGGAGAATGTTTTTGCTTGAGGAGCCAACCTTGCTGCACAATGTTGTTCTGCATCTTTTACCTTTTCATTTCCTTTGGGTGAAAGATATTGTTCCATCTTAAGAAGATACTCTGTTTATTACATGGAACAATAGTCACCATACAAAGTTCTTCTGCCAAATGTTTTTGTGTATGCAACTAAGATCGATGCCCTGCTAATTCATTGTGTAATCTTATTCTGTAGATCTGGCATGGAAGAGAAGAAACCCAAGGTTAATTATGAGGTCAGGGTACCCTTTAAGGACAACGTTTGTTCTGTTTTTCTTTCAGTTTCTTCATGCTTTGCTGATGATTGGTTGTTGTTTGATTTTTTTCCTTTTGCTTGTAGTTCACTGACATGACTGTCGGTGCCCGCAGGAGGGCGGCAACGGAATAAATGTACTGAAAGTAGGTGGTTATCAGAGATGCTGAATTCATGCTCGGTGAGTGCCTTGCTTAGATCAGTTGTGCATGCCCCTAAAATTTTAGGTTCATAGCAGTTGAATAGTCTTGATGTGAGTTGCTATTTTAGTTATGAATGTTCTTTTCTGATGAACATGAATGGCACATTCCGGTTCTATTTTAAAGCTATGGATTTACTGCTTTTGGATCTCTACAGGTGCTGATAACTTCGCTGCAGATCAGAGCTGAGCAGATACACAGAATGTTCTTGAGCTTAGAGACACATATCCTTGGGAAACACAGGTATGGCTATTCTCTTGCGTCCTGTTCAGTTTCATGTTTCTTGGATCGTCTTTTCCGCACGTTCAGCTTCAAGCTCCAGTCATGGGTTTTGTCAACTGGGAGTGTGTGCACTAAGCTAGGGGCGACCAGGAACTCTCACACTAACAGGGTTCTATCAAGATTCCCTGTTTTTGTCCATGAAATTGGTGTGATGAGTCAAACTCTTTTGTTCTGTACCATCCTTACTAGACATTCGTTTGCAACTGAACCTAGAAGAAATTTAATTCACTGGTCAAATGTGTATCTATGGCATTGAATTGGTTTTCTGAGTTTTGTTAGCTCAGAGATTGTACACTAAGGCAGGGTGACCAAAAACTCACACCAACAGTGTTCCATCAAGATTTCTTGTTTCTGTCCATGAAATTTGTGAGATAGGTGAAATTCTTCTGTTTTGTACGCTCTAACTAGACGTTTTTTTCTTACTGTACACCCAAATGCAAATCTATACTGAAACAGTAATACAAGAAACTTAAGAATGAATCCATACATGATACTGTTCTGAAAATGAAAATTCCTAATATGGAGGCCCTTGAGTTTGAACCTTAAACCCCATACCTGAATATAAAAATGGATATCGATATTTCTCATGAATCATTTTTATACTAACTGCACACAATAGCACTGATGGGAACAATGTTGCTGATTTACAAATTGTGCACGCAACACATGTGCTATTTTGTTTGCTTATTTTTGTCGGGTAGCATACTACGTACATGTTCTGCAGCCCACAAGACTATCAGCTACAGACAAGTTGGTTGGTATATTAGTACTGAAATCTCGGAGATGGAGATATGATGCATCTCAAAGGCCCATTGTTTTTCTGCTAAAATGTAAGTCCTCATTTCACAGATACATAGGCTGAACGACACTCTTAACAAGGACCTTGAATATTGGAGAGCTTGCTTTCCTGTTAACACTTAGCAGTGTAGATGTTGTTCATCATAAGGATAAAGTGTTCGAATTTGCTGCTACTTCTTTTTCTGGTTCTCAACTATCAACCAATACATCAGTTGGTCCTCATAATCTTACTCCCTTTTCAATATATCACTGAAATCTTAATAATCAATCTGTGTCCCTTTCTCCTGAACTGTCATATCTGCAAGTCTTATTTACTGTCAGATTGTTCCTTTCATAATTATTGTGTGTTTCAGATTTTTAATTAGATTAAATCAATGCCTTTTATAGGTTGTTTACTAGACCGGCCGGAATTGAACTGCAGAACACGTCAACAGATCACATAAGTGTACTTATGATCTTTGCGTTGTGTAGACAGTTGATCAAGTATGGTTTCTCACGAATGTCAACTTGTTGAAAAATTTTGTTTACTGTTTTGCCAATATTTTATTCCAGCTTCGTCGGTAGTTGTAACATAAGGTTATTTCCTGAAAGAACTTATGGCTTGCCCAAACCTGCACACATTGTGTCGTCTAACTCTTTACAAACTGAAATCGTGAGATAAAAATATCTTTAATAATTTCCGCTGCCAACCTTATGTTCTTACTTGAATGTGCATGTTGTCGTTTTTCATGCAACACTTATGGTGCTGTAATTGGTTTCCCGATTTGCTACACCTGGAAGTATCCCCCCGGTCACAACGGTGAGACATATCCCATATATTTCCCTTTGTTACTTCTAATTCTTTGTTTCACATGCTACGCTGCTCATTCATGGATATGCTCTGTTTGGACTGGGGAGTGCGCCGTTGCGCCGTCTTTATTCGTGAAAAATGTCTTCCGTCAAGGTACTTTTGTTCTTCATCTCATTGCTTCCCAGCTTTGCTCCGCCAATTGTTTGTTCCTGTTTGTTATGTATTTTGTGTTGCCCATTCAGTTTCGGTGACATGTAGTGGTTTGTTTTGGAGCTTCTTCCATAGTACCATATATGCCACATAAGGTAATTTGATGGGGTTATCTCTTTTCCTGCTTGTATTGTTCTTATAAATTAGAGCAAGGATGGAGATTTTTCAGAACTTTGGACTTTTGATCTGTACGTGTAGTTAATTTCAGGTTATCCACAGATCAAAATTATAATGATACTAAGATTTTATTAGACATGCCTATATTTTGTCTTATCAAAGCTTGTATTCTTTTGTCATCACTACATAAAGCTGCTTGGATCTGCATTGTTAGAACTTGCTCTGCTTTTCTCCTGTTGTTCAGATAGATATATGCTTATTCAAGTCTGGACTTGCTATCTAACATTTTTCCACTGAAGGCTTTGAATTGTTGTGCAGTAATTAATTTCAATCCCATGTGTATCATGGAACTCCTTGGTCAATATCTCTAATTTTCTGTTCTTTCCAATTTGTTATTGCAATTCACCACATAGTTTAATTTCTTAGACCTCGTGCATTTTCACAATTAATGTCTTTCTAGAACTTAGTACAAAACTTGAATATTTTAGGTAATCGGAGTGAAATTGATATTTAGCATCTATTGAGAGCATTGTACTAAATCATGTTCACAAAACTTATTATTTTTCTAACCTCTAGAGGCGTCCGTGTTCTCAGAGCTCCTTATTTGGATCTTTGTGGATGGGTGAGCCTGTTTGCTTGCTGCCTTGCTGGTGTTGGAGACCTGTGGTTGCTCTGTTTACTGAAACGAAGGAAAATATACGAGTATCATGTGCCAAGCATTTCCTACTTCACCTTGGCTAGCAGGTAGTTTCTACTAGCATGAAATCTACACATAACAGAGATCCTAAGCATTGGAATTGTTTGCTGTCCAGAAATCATTTTTTTGTGGCACTCCTTTTTGTATTGTTGCATTCTGTGTATGTTTTTCCGCGAAGATTGTATCACCTACAGCATAGCTTACAAGTTATTCATCTCATGTTGTAGATCATCTGCTTGTAAGAGGTCATGAGGTTTCAAATTTTATTGATCCTTGAACATTTTATAAATGGCACCTGCAGAACGTCTAAACGAATTTGCAAGTGTGTACATTGGAGGTTGATTTTGGAATGGGTATATGTTTTGCCTTGCATGTTTCCCTTTTGATTAGTTACTTTCATTGCCTCCTTAACAATCGTCTCCGCTTTTTTTTACTTAAAACTGTTTCTCCGCTCTAGGTGGAAGGATCTGTGGTAGGTGTACTTAGTTTAGTGATCTGGCCCAGTAAGCTCAATCTACACCTTAACACTTTTTATGAATTTAGGATTTCTTTTGTGTAATCTGCCCAAGTGAGCTCAGATTGCTGAGCAATGATAGATCCGGCTAGAAGGTGCCAAGCGTATGAGCTTATTGTGTGATATAGTTTGGTTAAAACATTTACCTATTTTAATCCATTACTTTAGTTTTTGCTTCTCAAGTTTTGTATTTGTTGCCCAAAAATAATGGTCTTATATACAATAGCCTACAGGTATTTGATTGCATGTATCTATGATTGCATGTATCTACGATTGCATATATCTATATGTGTTTGACTTAAAAGCTCAGATAGTTCTTTTATTTCTGCAGGGGAAATTGCGATGCTTATTACGAATTGTTGCAAGAAAGTACTTCAACTGTTTTGGTGTAAGGATGTTGCTTTTTAGTATGATACCCATATCTTAGTGGCTTGGAGCAACAAGCATAAAAAAATACGAGCCTTGACTTTGGGCCGGCCAACGTTACTGGACCAGCCACCGTTGATCCACTTTACCCCTCTCACGTGACCTTATCCATCCATCTTCAGCAGCATCCGCTAAAGCTCTCTCACTCCACCCATTTTCTCAATCCACATCTGACCGAGAACACCAACAACAAGATCTAGTCCCTCCGCAACAAGATTTGGCAGCTCCATCCACACATCGCGCCACAAGGTCAGTTCATTACCTAACCCTATGTAGATTTACCCCCTGCAACCAAATCCAATCAAAACATTAGTACCACCCATGTTAGCCATGGTCGACGGATCAATACACAAGAGCACAGAATAGAGGGGAATCCAAGAGACAAACCTACCTTCCTGATGAAGTTGAACATCCGCCTGCAGCAGTCATGTTGCTCGCTTATGGACGACCTCCACATGGTCGCCAGGCTCCAACGCCTCAGCGACCGCCCCTATGTCACACACCATCACGCATCAAACCAGATAGCAAAATATACTTTCTTAAACAGAGAAGGTTAATATAGTATTTGCATCATTCAACAACTTCAGTTTACTTTGAATGCCACGTATTTCATCAGAATCAGACACAAACATGACTACTTCATATTTACTTCCATGGTCTAATCTTATAAATACTATTTCATCAAAGATAAGCAAATAATTTTTCTTACTCGCAAGGTTGAGAATACTTCTTAGTACAGAACAGCATAATTACTTAGAGCGGGCTCAGACCCTTGCTATTCTGGATTATTTTATGATCTTCACACATGTCTCAAATTATGTGTCCAACCCATGTAATTCAGTTACTACACCAGTGTATATCCCGCTATAAATTGATACACATTTACATACATATGTATTCATAAACTTAGTTTGCTCATACTGTCTTTTCTTTATCATCAGCCTACCATGATGGAAAAAATCAGGATCCCAACAAAAGTGCTCCTGGACACTATGATGCAGTAGCTAGGCCTTCCAAATGCAGTGTACTCAACATAGGACGCAATAGCAATAGGTCTTGATGCAACTATTCACTTCTATGCATCGAAGCACCAATTGGACAACAAACTTCCAAGGAAATTAATATCAATCTATGTATCCGGCAAACTGGAAGAGGCTGAAGACCAACTCGCAAGCGAAGCTCTCAAGTACATGAAAAGCATCCACAATAAGGTCCTGCAAGACCTAAACTACGACAAGCTACAGCTGGTTCAGCAAAAATGTAAGTCTCTTGAGCATCAACAGAAATAAAAAGACGGCCTCATAGACTATTTTAGCAACAGCTGGTGCAGCAGTCTCAGTGGAGATCGCATGGCAGCAAAGGAGCTTTACCGTATAATAGATACGAATTTGACAGCCGGATCAACATCCAAAGACAATGATCTAAATCATATTTTGTCACAAGATATGTTGTTGATCGTCTTAGTGATACAACCACGCAATCAGAGTATGATCTCCAGCAAACAAACAAATATTATTGGAGCATGGACGATGATATTGCAGGAATCTCTGCTTTAGGTAATGATGGACCGCCAATGGATATTTAGGGCATATGTATCAACGGCTCTGCCTGATGATCATCGGCGCATAACTACAACCATCTATATGATGCGCCAATACTATGTATCAGCACTGGCTTCTCTTAAAACACTATGTATTTTCTATTTGCTTATGCTCATTGTAAATTTCTTAGAACAGTATGTATCAGCACTACGAGATCAATATATGCTATCATCAAGTAATATCATTGCTTCCTCTTTATCTATCATCATATGTATTCATTAAACACTATCACATACACATGCTTTCAAAACCTGGCTGGCCAATGCTTTTTACGCCATCGGCGCAACGGGTCATCTAGTATATATTAAATCAGAAGAAGACACTCATAATGCTTTTACAAGTGTATTTAGAAGGGAAATGGTGCTTTGATTTGCATATGCTTACCGCTCCATTACTAACAACACTTATGATTGGTGTGGTTTCTTCTAATTAAAACAACAACCAATTATATGTACGAAAAGATCATTCAGGGAACAGAGCGACTCGGTGAGTCAAAACATCAGTGAGTGGGTCGCCAGATGACATCAGCACAGGGCGAATTACTTGGCATCCATGGTCGAGATCTCATTATGAATATTGACGGCTGGCATGTCGAAAGGAGGTGGCTTCACTGTACGCCCATGCCACACATAACATTTTTTCATTTAGGGGGGGGGGGGGGGGGGGGGGGGGGGGGGGGGGGGGGGGGGGGGTGGGGTGGGGGGGGGTGGGGGGGGGGGGGGGTGGGGCATGCCTGGGCAACCGACTTCCTCAGACGTGCTACTCCCCAATTGCCTCAAAGGTTATTGTACAATTACAAAACATGGAGGATTCTACAGCATGCACCGCAAGAAGACACAGATGAAGGGATGCCGATGGCCGACCAACACTTCTACGAAAAGGTGTCGACCAAGATAAAGGACAATTTCATCGTCTCGCAAAGTCCTAGATTACATCTTTAGAAGATCCGATCTATGTAGTCCACCCAGATCATCCACATTAGTAGGTAATGTTACAACACAATTCAAATAATATGAAAATATCCTCCCATTTTATTAGTTATAAGAAGACATAGCAATGACATTGTTCAAAAGTGGCATCACAAGTTTCAAGGAGTAGAAAAGAGATGAATCAATGAAACCATGCAACCTTTGTGATGCTACTGTGTTATATCAACTATGTTATGAGAGGAGATCAAGCGAAACCATAACTCAAGGTATAGAGGTGGCCTGCAATGCATGGGATGTCGGGGCAACGGCACCGACACCACAGCACAAATAGTTCCTCGGGCAACACCCCGCTACCCATGGTAAGGATGCCACAGGCCTCCCAGCGGCTTGTGCAAACGGTGCGACCATCATCATGAGAAGGCAAACCTGTGCCATGAGAAAAAGTATGAAGACTTGGATGGTTCTATTCAACATTTTCACCCAACTTGCTGAACAAAGTGCACTAGAGAACAATGTACACTACTCCTCACAATATGTGTTTGTTATGTCATGTTGAACACCAAATTCAGTATATATAGAACATGGTGGCATGATGCTCGACCTTATCCTTTCAAAATACATTAATAACATGTTTGACTACTATTTAGCGCAAAAGAAGGGAAACAATTAATAGCAACTAAAATATCCATGGTCTTATCTTCTCGGAAGCATAAGAGAAACTAGCGGTTACTATGTATGTTTAGTCATAATTGACGATGAAGGATAAGATTTAAATTAGAGAATCAAAGATATAATTTTTTATCCATTCTACATGCAGGCCTTGTACACTGAAAGGAAATCCACAAGCTATATACCTCATATTTTCACATGGCCGTTGCTCCCATTATTTCCAAAAAGTCTAAGTTTGTACTACATGTGTGTGTGTGTGTGTGTGTGTGTGTGTGTGTGTGTGCGCGTGTGTGTGTGTGTGTGTGTGTGTGAGGCAAATCGACCATTTTTATGTTAGAATACACAATTTGTCTCCAGCTTTCATGAAAAAGTGACTTGACTATTGTTTTTTCTAAAAACAATAATGGTGGGCTAACAAAAATAACTAAATTTAATTTAATCTTTATTTCTCTTGTGCACAGGTTGCATACTAAATTTCTTGAAACTTTGCAACAGAATATATTCACTCAATGACACATACACCTTAAACATTTTAGGAAAAATACAACCAAGAGAATGATATGTTTCAGTTTCATTAATTATAATGGAAAGGATGGAAGGTATTAAGAGAGGAGGGGAATGACAGTAATAGCTATGGTGTTATCGTCTCCGGAACATGAAAGGAACTAGCGGTTTCTCTGAATGTTTAGCCATACTTTATTATGAAAGATGAAATATTAATGAGGTCAAAAGATAGATGCATTTCAATGAACTATAAATATGTGCCTTGTACTTTGAAAAACATCACCCAAATTGTTATCCACAAATTTTGAAATAGATAACTAGGTGAACCTGGACTGCTCAATTGATGACTTCAGTGATCAAACCGGAGAAGATGTGCTCCCTTATTTTAGGAAATTCTAACTTTTTTTGTATGAATACTCAAATAGTTTTGAACGAGTCTTGCATTCTTATGTTAAAATACACAATGTATATACATACTTTGATGGAAAAGGCTTTATGTACAGATGTTCCTGCAAATCTATAAATTTTCCAGTTTGACTAAGAAAATAACTTTGATTTTGTATTTTGTAGGCATCTATAATTTTGTATACAAAGCATTAGCAACTAGATTAAATGGAAACTCTCACCTCAAGAAAAGTTCAAATGCCATATGAGTCTACGATGGCCATGAAAGTTAGCAACTAGATTAAATGGAAACTCCTCACTCAAGCAAAAGTTCAAATGCCATATGAGTCTACGATGGCCATGAAAGGAACGGGTGGAGAGAGAGAGAGAGGGAGGGGGGGGGGGGGGGGGGGGGGGATCTACCATGTGTATGTAAATCGTTTCTGGATTTCTCAATGCCATCCAGCCTGCTTAATTAGCTGCCAATCGATCTCGCCTGAAGAAATTGCTCCCTCAATGTTTCTTTCTCCTAGTAATAATTAAAAAGGCAACCGCTGGTTCACCTTTTTGCTCTGACGGTTGGGACCTTCGTCTTGTTTCTCCTCTCCAGCTTCCCACTCGAACTGCAGTAGCTGCCAACGCAAAACAGTCAGAGGCAAACAAGTCGCGTTTCAAGTCAGTGGCAAACAAGTCGCGTTTCAAACCAGGCTGACCCAGATTGCCAGTTATTTTCTCAGATCCCAGGACTATACAAAAGGGACAAAGTAGACACAGGCTTACTTGCCCGCTTTCGCTTCTCCGTTCAACCGAGAGTGAACGGCGACGAAACCAGTCACACGCAAGGAACGATATGCAACAGAGCAGGCTGCGCATCAAAACACAAAAAGACGGGGAAATAAAACAGGTGATAATGATATTTTTCAGAGATGATAGAACATCGACCGAAAGCAGCAAGATGCCATGATATATTAGTAACAGCAGAACTGATCAGCATGGCTTGAAACCAGTTCATCAACGCTACCTTTTACTGTCAGACCGGTGGCATATCCCAGAAACGCAATGTTGAACGGCTCTTGGTTCCCCGCGACATGTCAAAGCACAAGTGCGATGAGTATGCCTGCAATCGGAATAAAGAACATATACGTTATACATTTTGCATAGGAAAAGAGCTCTTCCTGAACCAGGTATGGAACAGAATGACAAATAAAATTAAGCGACGGAGATGCATCCATGCTTTTAATTACAAGTGTAATTAGAAGAAAAATAATGGTTTGATTTGCGTCCGCCTACCACTCCACTACTAATAAACACTGTTTTATGATTGGTGTGAATGCAAGAACCAAAACAGATGCATTACGAACCTGCAGGAATTTCTTCTTTGTAGTCCAGTGCATTTGTCTTGCTGTAAGACTTGAGGGAGAGAAGTAGCTAGCTCAGGATCGATCTGGCTCAGTCGCATCTCAGACCTACCAGAAAGAGTACAGTTGCATCAACTGGAGCTAATCCATTAATTTACAGTGTAGGCATAGAGTTGGAGAAACAAAAACTGGAGACGTTTTTTTTTAATTTTCACCGGGTGGGGGGGGGGGGGGGGGGGGGGGTTTCCCCACCTGAATATTATATATATATATATATATATGGACCCAGAGTCCAGATGAAACAGCATTCACAAGTACAAGGCAAGGGGGAGGGAGAGGGATCGGGGGAGCAAAGCCCAAAGACAAGGGCTCAGCCGGGACTGGCAAAGCAAGCCAGCCAAGCATCCACTGCGTGCTTCAGGGGGCGAGGTAGCCGCACACGCCAGAGCACCGCGTCCTCTCTGCAAAGTCTGAGGAGCCTGGGGAGCGACGAAGGCATCCCCTGGAAGACCACCGCATTGCGGTGCTTCCAGAGTTGCCAGTAGCAGAGCAACAGAAAGGTGGGCTCCGACCCCACGGGCACCTGGGGCGGGGGGGGGGGGGGGGGGGTGAGCAGGTGAAGCGCGCGAACGGAGACGTTTATTCTTCTTCACTTCTTAATAAGGTCTTTAACTATTTCTCCTGTAAATAGTTAAATTCCCTGGATAAGCTTCGAAGTTGCCCTGGACTAAAACTGAGACAAAACAGAGTGTGTGAGGAAAAAAAAGCACATTTTTTGTGTGGCTCCATTTAAATAAGTTTAAGAATGAGCATCAAAGTTTAGTGCTACAATCTACAGCCATCGCCACACAGTCGATAGACTCGGTCCGCTACATACCATCTAACTGAAGTACCCACACACTACTACGCCCAATCAAACACATGAACAGTATCCCCCAAAATACAGTCATGCAAAGGTAAAAACAATATACGTAGGACAGGAGGAGCATTTCAATATTTGTATTTCTTATTAATCCTTCCTTCTCTTATTTCATAAACTTTAGTACTCCCTCCGATCCAAAATAATGGACGCCGACTTACAACTTTGTACTAAGGTTGTACCAAGTCAACGTCAATTAATTTGAATCGGAGGGAGTACTTAAGAAGTATTTTGAATCCTCCTATACAGCCCTGCTGTCCGACTACCAGAACCTAGGTTAGTCGACCACATTGTTAACTAGCTTTCTACACATGAACTAGCTTTCCATATCAATAACGCTGCCGTTTCTGACTGGCCTGGCCGGCCTTTCCATGTCAAGGGAACTAAGGCTGCTCATCGGCGTTGTCGGCGTCGAGCTCCCAGGCAGGCTCATGGACCGCCTCTCCTTGTTCTTCGGTGACTCCTTCCCATGGACGAACGAGATGAATCTTCTGAGGCTCTTCCGCGGCTCATGCCTCAGGTATTTGCATAGCATGATACCAAAGTAGAGTAGCAGCGCGAGAACACATGCCACACCACAGATTAGGAACAGACCAAGGAAGCTCTCAAGGCGGAGCTGGTTCGAGTCGACAAACTCACTGTTGTCAGTTGCGCACTCCCCTGTATTGAGCCATTTGGCATGGATCCGCTGCAGCTCCCCATTCTCTGACAGAGACAGGATTGCGGTGGAGAGGTCTACTTGCAAAGGGGAGTCCCTTGGAAATGCCTGGCAGAATGAATTTGTAAGGTGCTACATTTTGATTTGTGAAACAAAGTAGCCGCAGGTAAGTGCAAGAAAAGTTGCATAATAAACTAAAGACTAGACACAACTATTCAAAGTTATAACCTCTATTCCAGGACATTAACAGCAAAATTTTTTGTTCTTATATTCTAATTTATATAAAAGAATATGGTTGAACCATACTTACAAAGCCCCATCCTCTGCTGGTGAAATCTGTGCCAGCTACCGCAATCTTGCAGTAGGTTGACAAAAACATTTCAACATAGGGGCGCTCGTCGACAATGGCCATAACACCTCCTTCCTTAGGGCCTATCTTTAGGGCTTCAGCGTATTCTTGTGGTGAACCGAGAGCTCTTAGCCTTGACCGTGAGATGTTGAGCTCCTTGACCATGTAGTCTTGTGCAAAAGAACCAACTTGGAAACCAATAGGATCATTGCTACTTTTCAGGTCATCGATTCCTTTTATAGAAGTATCAAGTTGTTGCACGGTCAGGATGGAAGTAAGACTCGCGGTATAGCTGGATACAATTATCAAAACAACAAACAGCCATATGATCAGGACACCACGCCCTAAGGTGCTCATAGTATTTTCTCCTGCGAGCAGATACAGATGAAATCACGAGTCATGCCTCAGAACAAAATGTTATAGCCCAAAAAACACATAAGAGAGAAGGTTGGTTTACTCACTGTGTGCGAAGAACAAAGTCGAAAAGCTGAACCTGCAGGCAATACAAATTGAAATTATAATCACAGCAAGGAATCACGCCATGATAAGAGCATCTGGCAAATACATGTGGAGAAGTATGTGAAAACAGGAAAAAATAGAGCAATGCATCATAAATATCATTAAGCGAATAATATACTGTGCATGTATATATGTCTCACAAGATTATTAAGATAATACTCCCTCCGTCCCATAATACAAGAGAGTTTTGACAGTAGTGTAGTGTCAAAAACGCTCTTATATTATGAGACGGAGGGAGTAGTTCATTGGTAATCACTAGATGCTTCACTTAGGTATGTTAACTGGCCACTGCTCTAAGGTGCTCGCTGTATGCAACATATTGCACAAGACTTGTTGAAACATCAACATTTCTAAGAAAAGAGGAATGATATACTACAAGAAGACGATACAAAAGGTGCAGGTCAGCTCCTTACCAGAAAATAGTTATTATTTGTTGACATACTGAACCACGGAAATCGTCATTGATCCGATGTTCAAGAACCCAAATGACGACACCCACAATAAGAAAGAACAGCCCTGTAACACACCACATCTCCAAACTAAATGGCTGCAAGAATGCCCAGGACGATGTTATATGCTCTTTAACCGGAGCCAAGATAACCAAGCCTGTTTCAATGAATGGCTGGGTGAAATCAAAAGTTACTGTCCGCCTCATTGTAATTGCAATATCCCCTATAGCTGCATCAAACTCCTGCAGGATAAGATGCCCCTGGTCAGCATGGTATATTATGAAATGGTTCAAGGAAGAAAAGAGGCATTCCATACTTACATTTGATTCAATCATCTGTACGAGTTTGTCATAATTAGGATTTTCAGTACCATTCCCAAAAGGTACAAACTTGTAACTAACAGGATAAGGAAGCAAAGCCAATGCCTGAGTAAAGACATCGATGCAATAACCCTTCATTGACCCAGTAGCATTGTCTACCGTGACGATCTCTTTGAAGCTAAATCTGTTGGGAACACCAATTTTCAACTGCTTGGCATTAGAAGGAAAAACCCATCCTCGAGGCCTCTGTGCAGTCTCCCCAGGCCAAATAACATCATAGAGATGCTGATTGGCTAGAGAAGTATTAGGAGGCTTTGAATATAGAGCCTCTGGAGAGATAGTCGACAACAAGCCAGAATAGTTTGACCAAAAACCAATGGTCCGCATGCCATTTCCGATGACATTTATGATCTCATACGCAGGCTGAATGAGGTTGCCTACAGCATCGAATTGCACTTGCCCAGATACCCCACTGAAGTTTACCTTTCTAATCTTCTCCAGTAATTTATTTCCCATGTCAGAAATGCTCATTGCTTCAAGGTGAAGAGTTCCTCCAGTTTCATCATGCAAGTCATTTGAAAAGGAAATCCTACCACCATCATCAAAGAAGGCATCCAGAGCATGAGCTACTGCCCAGACACTATCATAAACATAAAAACCATAAGTATTTACACGAAGATCACTATAGTTGTACTTTTTACTTTGCGTGCTCCATTTGGAGACCAAATTACTCTTCATCTTTGAGTTGGGAATATGTGGCCGTAAAGTAAGAACACCTTGCAGGCCAGATATAGTCTCAGCAGGAACTGATGAATTAGCATCAAGATATGCAGACAGCCAGTCAGTTGCAATCCACACATAGCCGTTGCCCATCATGTTCAGTTGGTGTGCCATAGAGAAAAGCTTGAGTCCAGGTTCAGTTCCAGTATGGAGAATGATAACACGAGACTCCATGGAACTGACACTAACCAACAAATTTATGAGGTCACTCCTTTTAGCGTTGGAAGGAAACCCAACCTTGTAGGATATTTTGCAGCGCTTTAAAGTGAGTGCATCATCCAAAGCAGCAATGCCATTTCTACCATAAACATTATCAATGTATATGGCAGTCACTATCTTCCAGTGGTTGTAGTCAACAACTTCTGCCACAGCCGCCATTTGATAGAGATCACTGGGACCCGTCCTGACAAAGAACGG
Source organism: Thinopyrum elongatum (assembly GCA_011799875.1). Lineage (NCBI taxonomy): Eukaryota > Viridiplantae > Streptophyta > Magnoliopsida > Poales > Poaceae > Thinopyrum > Thinopyrum elongatum. The sequence continues at coordinate 64,254,638 of CM022302.1, read as the reverse complement.
GAACTGTATCGATGAAAGAGTTGCATCAGAAGCAAAGGACATCAAAGGGACTCGAAGCTCATTTGCTACATATGAAATGATATGAGAAATTGTGGAGCACTGAGGGCCAATGAGTGCAATAACATCAGTCTCCATGAACTGCAAAGCTGATACAAGGAACACGGCATCATTGCTACAACTCCACAACAGAAGTAAAAACTATTTGAAGGTTGTGAAATGAATGAGTGACATTAAAGCTAGCATACCTTGAACCATGCCAAGGAAACCATCAAAGCAATTTGTATCTTTGATTTGAACCTTTAGTGTAGTTCCATTTAGAACTGTTGGATCGGAGTTGATATCTTCCAAGGCTGTATGGATGGCAACTGCCGCAACACCTCCGGTGGTGGAGTTAAATTGAAGAATAGACCCAATATTCACAACAGGAGGCCCCGTGGCTAAACTCTTGCAGATGCCATTAGGGAAAAGGAGCAGAGAAAGAACCAACAACATGAGAAAAGCTATCTCCATTACGCCTCAAATGGCGCAAAGGCTACTGGACACTTGTCTGCATGCTAGCAAACTATTTATGTGTTGGAAACCCCCTCCTGTAAGAAAAACCATTAGGCATATGTTATCGTGATACCAATGCATAATTTTTGTATTCTCCAAGGTAACATAGTCCATGTAAAAGAGTACCAACAGTTGGAGCCTCAGCCCAAACGTTGAAAGGAAAACAATAACAAAGAAGCGAAAATCAATTGGAATGAAGCGATTGCAGGAATTTTAAACTGCTGGGTTGAATATCGCAAGGAAAAGCAACTTGAGAGAACGACGACAGATGATTCGACTAAACACGCTGAGTAAATACACCAAATCTAGTAAGCAACACAAAAAATTGTTATGTTTCTGATTTATAAGACTATTAGAAAGATGTAGTTCCAAGGTTGGGCCGGCAAGCATCCAAGAAAGTCAAGAAGCAATGTGGTCCTTAGGTTAAAGCCAAAACATGTGGCGTGGCCATACTACTCTGAACAGATTCCAGTTTCCAACACATAAATGTGCAGGAGCAGGTGCCAAACTTTGGATTATGCCCTTGTCTCAATCATCAGACAGCAAACAAACAAACAGAACAGAACATACAACTTTATATATACCATGCTTAAGGCCGGGCGCTTCCTGCAACCAAACAAATGACGGTAGACGGTAAACAAAAAGCGCATCCCCAGCATTCTCATCCGTTTCGTGCACATTTTCAGCAACCGACGGTAAGCTGACTGAAACCTGGAAGAAGTGGAACGAGACCTAACACCCTGCGCACAATCCATCGAACACCTTGTGGACGGGCACGCAGAGAGTAGAGTGATCCAGCGGCAACAGCAAGCAAGCAGGGCCGCCATTACCGGGGTATCAAGCCACAAGAAGCACACAGCTTTCCCTCCGATTCCTCGCTCGAAACCCAAAGAAAAGGCGGGCATTGGCGGCAGGGAAGTAGGAGATCGGTGGGGGGATTCGAGAGGCGGGGCAGAGAGGGATTTCGACTTACGGGCTGGATTCGGCGATTCCAGAGAGGAAATCTCGGTCTCCCCTCGGCCGCCGGCTGCTGCGCCGCTCGGCGACGACGGACGATACTGGTCAGGGCAGGGCAGGAGAGGAGGATCCTATTCATATGGCCGTGACGGGCTTCCGTCCAGTGAGCTCACTGTTACTGTATTTCCATGTTCTATATATACTGCATTTGTTGCTCAGGGCATAACAAGTTCATGTTACTGTGTACATTGTTCTCTAGTGCACTTCATACTTTTTCTCATGGCACAGGTTTTCTCTTCCTTCTCCTGATGATGGCCGCACCATTTGCGCAGCGAAACTACTGTGCGGACAATGGATACATCGCACGACATCCTCCTCTCATGACCATTGTAAAAATGGAAAAAAAAATGTTGACCATGTATTGAAAAAATGTTAATCTTGTATTTGAAAAATGATAATCAAGCATTTAAAAAATGTGTATAGAAAAATGTTGACAATGTATTACAAAAATGGTTCGTTTCTATTTGAAAAATGTTAGATGTGTATTAGAAAAAAATGTTGTTGACGTATACAAAAAATGTACAATAATAAACAATAGAACAAAGAAAACCTAAAAAAAAGAAAATAAACAAAAGAAAAAAAGAATGACAAAATGAAGAAACAGAGTGCAAAAAAGAATGAAAAAAATGAAGAAGAAATAAAAGGAAAAAGCCTCAAATAAAACCGGCTTGAATCGCCTCAAGTTCGACGCGCACCTACAACTTATCACGAACGGGACTTGGGCGGACTAGTAGCAGCACCCACGGTCACCTTGAGACCAGGAATCGATCCTAGTTCTCCCTTTCCTCATCTCTTTTTCTAACTACTAGATGACCCGTTGCGCCGATGGCGCAAAGGGCGAGAGCAAGCCAACTATTGAAGGAGTGTGCATCAAAATATTTAGACACAGAACGAAACATATGGAAATAAGTACTGATTGATGATAGGTAGATGATTGCCGATGATACATGCTTTCTAAGAAGCTTACGAACGATCGATTATTTACAATGTTATGAGCAAGGAATGTAGATAGGCAGAGATACATTAGACAGATGTATCGCTGGATGAATGACTTCCTTGAGGCAACTGTTCATAGCTGCTGCTCTTCGTGGCCTTCATCGCTCAGAGCAGAAATTTCTTCGACATCATCGTCCAGGCTCCAATAATAGTGTTTTTTTTGCTGGAGATCATATTCAGACTGTGTAGTTGTATCACTAAGACGGTCAGCAACATATCGATTGTTGTCTTTGGATGTTGAGCCAACTGTGAAGTTTGTATCTATTATGCGATAAAGTTCCTTTGTTGCCATGGGATCTCCACTGAGGCTATTGCACCAGTTGTTGCTAAAATAGTTGATTATTCCGTCCTTTTCTTTTTGCTGATGCTCCAGAGTCTTACATTTTTGTTGAGCTAGTTGTACCTTGTCGTAGTTTATGTCTTGTAGAACCTTGCCGTAAGAGCCTTGTATGCACTTGAGAGCTTTAGTTGCTAGTTGATCTTCAGCTTCTTCGAGTTTGTCACACACATGGATGGATATTGATTTTTGTGGAAGTCCGTTGTCCAGTTGGTGCTTACATCCATAGAAGTGAACTGTTGCATCAAGACCGACCGTCCGTCCCTTTTGTGTTGAGTAAACCGCATTTGGGAGGCCAAGCTGGTGCATCATAGTGTCCAGAAGCACTTTTGCTGGAATCTTTACTTTTTCCATTGCAGCTGTTAAATGATACAAGGAAGAATATACTGTCAGCAAATGTAGTCTATGATTTTATATCTGCCTGTGTGTGTATGAATCCCTAGAAAGACATACAATTATCACAATAACCAAATTATATATATATGTTGTGTACCTATCTGCAAAGAGAACAGCAGCAGGACCTTTAAATTGCTTTGCTTGTAGTTCTTGTCAAGCAACAACAAAACCTGGGATTAATAGGTGCAGGTGTTTGGTTGGCGTTGGTAGTAGAAAACAAATCTGTATTTTTGTTCCTAATGCTATAGTATTCATCAAATCTGATTTTGAAGCAAACCTAACAAATAAATATTTTTTCCTTCATTTCTAAACAACGCGCTTATTAAGATAGGTGTTTACCGGTAATAGGGTAAGATGGTACACAAGTTTTAACTTCAGGATGGATATTTACTGTATTTTTCAGAGATGGACATGCCGGTCACCTCATTAACTCAACAAGTAGATATATTAGCTAGCTATTGGTGTTCTCAGAAATCATAAATAGTTTAATTACCGAATTATGTGTGCTTGTGCAGATAACTATTGTACAGAAGAAATGTCATCTATCATGTATCTTTTGGTTAACATCCAGGTGGTCAATTCATCGGCTGTAGGAAAAATAAACGCGTTAGAAGAGCATAAAGACAAGAACATATGTGCAGTTGTTTGAATAGTATTTGGTATAGCATGAGGACATTTATATACCTGTAGGAAGGTCAAAGGGCCAGTATTTGGTTTTCTCCATAAGATGATCTTCAGTAAGAATGAACCGACCAGCTAACGGGTTTTTTTTTTCTGTTGATAAGTAAACAAAACCGAGCATCAACAACAAATGATTGTGCGTGGATTGCGGTAGCTAATGTAATTTTTTAGAATAGGTGGAAAAAACTAAAAAAGACCATACTGAACATTTCAGAATCAATCAATGGCACTAAACTATATATCTTACTTGCTTTATGCAAACGTAGTATTTATAGCTATATAGCAAGACAGAAAACATATTATAAAGCATATTGAGAGGAACCAATAATATCTTAGGGCGGAAAAACCAAGGACAGAGCTGGATCTAGATCTGGAACAGAGGAATGTACCTTGAGGCTTATGGCTGTGCTCGTAGGAACTCTTGGCCGACTTTGTTCAGGACGAAAACATATTGAACACCTAACAAGGAAAATCGTGGTCAGTCAAAGTTCAAGCAAAATGAAAGAGAGAGATGCCTCTGCCCACAATGACCAAATGGGCTTGACAAGGATGCAGAAACAATAACGGATGTCGAGAGCAGGAGGCGCACCTGGGAAACAGCGAGGCATTGCAGAGGCTAGCCGCGGGCTTTTGCTACACTGAGATCTGGTGCAGCTGCGGAAGCAGCCAGGGCAGAGGAGCTCCAAGAAGAGAACGGGGGAGAAGACGAACCCAGTGAATAGAAGATAGGGTTTGATGGCTGCGGGAAGCTAAAAGAGAGGGACGCGGTACATGTTTTCTGGTCCATGAGAAGGTCGCTGGCCCATAGCAGAGACATGCCATGCGCCTGTTTTCAGGCGAGTGCCCGAGTGAAAATAGGAACTAGGAAATGAATCAAATTGGCCCTCTTGTTTTACTTAACCGTTCAGAATAAAAAAAAACTGGAGAACCAATCAAACAATTATGCTTATACAAAGCAGAGGCTATTCTAAAAAAAAGAAAATAAATAGACGAAAATATTTTGCAGGAGTGAACACGAGCTTTGTAATTCTATGTTTATTTTATGGAGCAGTACTGGCATTATTAAAAACAATCCTGTTAGTTTTATCATTTTTCGGGTCTTCAAAAAACACATCTCTTCTGTACTAGATCTAGATACGCTCCGAGCGCAGTATAAGTTATTTGAAATCATGGAAAAGCAACCTGAAAAATGTCTGAAGGCACGAACAAGGATCGCCATATAATTTCTGAAGCAAGATATTTTCTATGCAGCGACAAGGATCGCGCGTGCATGCATCAGTAATAAAATAAGACTGTTGACCAATAACAAACAGAACTCATATTGCATACTAAAGGTAAAAGAGTGTTCTACTCTGTATCTGGTAAGTTTTAGTCTAGCAGAAATTTTAAAAAGGGTTGGCGAAACGCCATTGCATGCATCAATTAAGAAGAAAACATTTTTAAAGTTATACAGAATGAAGTATAAGATTATAAAACAAGACATGATAAACAATAAACAGCGATCAGCATGGAACACCCTGTGCTGAACTGGGTGAATGTAATGGATTATGAGTCTTTACCTCTTGTTTTTTGTCTGCTCAGAAAGGACATTCTTTCCATCTTCAACAACCGCGGTCCTAGTTGCCTGATCAACTTCTTTAGTTTCCTGCCACAAAAACTATTGTGGATCAAGCATGGTTTGAGTAGAAGGCTGACGATAGTTGTAGGCGAAAGAGGCACGAACATTGGGCATGGATACGGTCTGAACTATATCTCCAGTAGAAGCACTCTTTTCAGCCACAGTAGGAACATTGGCAATAGAAGCATTCATGGAATGGGGTGAGAGACAGAGCCTTCAACATTTCAGTGCCCACAGTTATCCCTGAATGACATGCATTCATTCTTCATCCTAGAAGCACCGATGCTGCACCAAGTTGTCAAACATCGATGATAAATCAAATACATATTTATAAAAAAGACTTTAGATATGTTGATCCTGCAAAATAATTAAATGGGTGGTCATTATCAGGAATGCTTCCTGGGGCTGCTAATGATTGGAAAGCTATAGTACATAGGAGTGTAAATGCTACAAAAGATTCTTTCTTTGGGAACAACAAATGACCACAAATGGTATGCTTTTTTTCCTTCAGCCTGCTTAAGTTCTGGTGTTCACAACAAGCAAGGGACCTGCATTTTCACCCCTAGTGTGGTACCATTTTGTATCAGCTATAGAAAAAATTACTACCTTGCTTTTTTAGGCTTGATTTTTTTTTCTTTCAAATGGTCGAAACATCATTTGATGTGATGAGAATGCATACATGAAACTTCCCCATTACTACATTCTTTGCTGTCACATGCATATAATATATCTAAAATTGTGTTCCTTACACTTCACGAAGCATAACAAAAGGTGGTTGACCCCACAAACATATGTAGGAAGTGATCAAAATACATAGCTTCTTATAAGAAAATACAAGTGGACAGTGTACAACGGTGGGTAAGCTCAGGTTACCAGGGTTAACGATCAAATGCGCTTTCCATTTGCCCTTGTAGTTCGGATTCTTAATTTTCTAAATACACAAAAACTCTCATGTCAAAACTTGAAATGCACATTGATGCTTGTCTAGAACAATTAGAAATCTAGTGTACTATCATGGTTATACCTTTTATGTCCATGGTCCCTTGTAATCCACGTTTGGAATGGTCGGAGCTGTTTATTCGCCATATTCCTCCTCATCCCAGTCCTCATGCTGCCATAGGTATTAAACGCTGTGAAAGTGCAGATACTGGAGGCAACAAAATTGCTGGAAGAATGGGTCAATAGGCACCTTTGTTACATCAGGATAAATAATTTCCTTGGGAATGTCATCAAAACCCTGCAAGGAACAATCGATGTGAGAAAAGAAATCATAACACCAATATTATGTTGGTGCTGCTAGAGTTACAATGGCCATCTTAATTTAATTTAGAGCTTTGTGAAACAATGATAGATAATGCAGAATCTGATGTCCACTCTAGCTTTGCTCAGTTTTATGACATCAAGACCCATACTAAAAATAAGATGATCATCATCATATAGATTTTGTAGCAGAAAAATGTAAGGCTACCTCTGGCTTCTTGTCCTCGGGGCCATGAATGTACTCCTGGTCATCCCAGTCCTGTGGCTGCAACCATCAGCACACATCACACTATCACGTCAGTCAAAAAACAGAACAACCATGCACTACCAGAATAACTGCGTACGCCGACGGCCCCCGTCGGCATAGATGGATGTATCCCGACGGCCCAGGTCAAGCCGTCGGCGTAGGTAAGCCGTCGGCATATATCAATCTATGCCGATGGGGGCCGTCGGCATAGATCTCCCGTCGGCATCGCAAAATATATGCCTACGGTGGCCGTTGGCATAGGGGCGGCCGTCGGCATATCCTGTGGGCTCGGCTACCCGGGCGGCTAGGGCCGTTTGACGGCGAGACGCCTACGCCGACGGGCTAACGATGGCCGTCGGCATAGGTATGCCGACGTCATCGATCCGCGTGGTCCGCCACGTCATCGATCCGAGCCACTCGCCGGTCTGTGGGGTGGCATATCAATGCCGATGGCCTTGCCGTCGGCATAGGCCTGGCCCATGGCCCCTGCCACGTCATCGATCCGCGGCCTACGCCACATCATCGATCCAGGGCTATACCGTTCCGTGGCCGTAGTTATGCCGATGGCTTTGCCGTAGGCATAGATTTCTAGTAATTTTTTAATATTTTATTTATTTTCTCTTTTTTCCTTTTTATTTTTTTCCAAAACTAATTTGATTAACTTAAATGTGCCTTATGTATAGAAAACAAATCTTGATTATATATATATATATCAATTGCCCCCCTCACGGTCGTCGCTTCCGCCGTGTCATGGAGAGGGGAGACGGGACGGGGTACCTTGGAGTGGTAGCAATGCCGCCAGGTGTTGGGGTGGGTTGGGCGGGGACGGTGTTCGGGGGTGTAGCTATGGGCGGGGCTATGACAACCAGGTGAAAAGGTCCACCGGTCAAACCCTGTCCGGTGAAAGTCAAAGGGCTAGATCAGCTCCGGCGGTCGTCTGTGTCAGGGTTAGACGGGACGGGGTACCTGGAGGGGGTAGCAATGCCGCCAGGTGTTGCGGTGGGCCATCCTACGCTTGTGGAAGCGTGGTGGCAGGCGCAGGAACCCGGCACGCGGCTCCGGGGTGTGCCCCCCTCACAGGCGTCCCTGCCGCTGTGACGGGCATCGCACCGGGTCCCGTACACACTGTAAACTACTAAAAAACTAAAAAAAAATAATTGAATTTATAAAAAACATCGGCATCCATCATGGAAAATGGACTATCACCGTGAAACCTTCAGTGCCCGGGCACCGGGCCGGCTGCCCGGGCACTGAAAGTTTCACAGTAATAGTACATTTTCTTCACAGAAGTCTAATGAATATCGGAGCTTATAACATATGGATTAGTGAACTATTTAAACAGGTCAAACTGCTTGTCCCTGGGCGAGGTGGGACTATTTTTTCAAAAAAAGTGGTTGCCATCTATGCCTACGGCCTTGCCGTCGGCATAGGCCTCCTATCTATGCCGACGGCCTGGCCGTCGGCATATGCCTCTTATCCACTCGCCAGCCCTGTCCCTGGCAGGTGGGACCAAACCTATGCCGACGACATGGCCGTCGGCATAGGGCCACCCTTATCCACTCGGGCCACCATGGCCACTCATTCATCTGCCCCTCCTCAACCCCTCCTCCTCCTACTCCCCGACCCCGACCTACGCCGCGCCACCGCCCGACCTCGACCCCCACCCGCGCCGCCGCCGCCACCGGATCCCGACCCGCTGCGCCGCCACACCCTCGCTCTAGTCCCCGCCACCGACCTATCCCGACCCACGCCGCCGCCCACCATCGCTGCCGCCGATCGCCCCCCTCCACCCAAGCCCTGCCGCGCCGCCACCGCACCGCGCGCCGGCCCACCCGGCCTCCTCGACCCCTGCCGTCCCTGCGTCGACGCCGCCCGGGCCTCCTGGCCCAACCGCCTGAGCGCGGCACCGGCCGGCCGGAGCCCTAGCCTGGCCACGCCCCCTGCCCCGACCCGCACCCCCTCCGGCGGCCGTCGTGTGGTGCTGCTCCGGCCGCCGTCCCCTGCCACGACCCGTACCCCCTCGCCGCTCCCTACTGCCCCCCTCGGTGAGCTCCCGCCACCCTGCCGCTCCCCCCCCCCCCGCTGCTACCGCTGCTGTTTTTTTCTTCTTTTGCTACTGTTTTTGTAGTTAGATAGTTAGATAGTTAGATAAATAGATGAATGGATGGATAGATAGTTAGATAAATAGATTTTTTTGTATGTTTTTTTCTTCTTCTTGCTAGTGTTTTTAGGTGGATGGATCTATGGATTAATTTTTGTTAGATGGATGCATGGATATTGTCAGAATCATAGATGGTGGATGGATGGAATGTCGGTGAATTTTTTAGAAACTTGTTTGTCATAAATTTAATGTTAGGTCATGTTGATGAATGGATGTTGGTCAAGTTAATGATAGATGAAGGATGGATGGATATTGGACAAAATTTTGACACTTGACTGAGATGTTATGATGTTGCTAATTTTTTTTGATACTCATAATGATCTTGATAAAATAATGAAGACAAAATTTGAGACTTACTAAGATGTGATGATCTTGCTAAAAAAATTATACTCATGATGATCTTGCTAAAGAATAGAAGACAAAGTTTGACACTTGACTGAGATGTGATGATCTAAGTTGTTCTTTCGGTGGATGTTCTAGGCTTTGTGGTGTCGCATTTCATCGGAGTGACGTTGTCCGACGCGTTGGTCCCCTGAGCATCCCTCTGCTGTTCGACTACTTCCTCTACAGCCGAGGGTGAGCTACAAATCCATCACCTCCTTTTTTCATGTGACTAGATTTCATTCTCAAGTCTAGTCGCGTAAGCTAGGCGTCTCCCATCCGAAAGGGTTGCATCGATAAATATGCATTCAATTGCATATTTATCACCGCAGCTCTTTCCGATTGTCCAGTGTTTTCCATGGACAGCCCAAGGATGTGTAGATTGGGTACGTTCTCCATGTTCTACCCCGTTCCAAGACAGGATTTCGGCGGCGCCTCCCGTTTGTTCTCCGGAGCACATTCTCTCGGCTATTTGCTGAGACGTGTATCTGGAGAACAGCGGGGAGGTGCTGCCAAAATTTTATCTCGGAACTGGGTAGAGCATGGAGAACGTACTCAATATACACATCCTCGGGTGGGATTAGGACACATCTTTACCTATTAGAGATGTAGGTGGATTCAACGCGGTAGAGAATGAAAATGAAAATTTGATGTGATTAATTTAAGTGAATCCTTAATTATGTTGTGTGGCTTGCAATAAAGCAGAGGATGGACAGATAATCTAGTGGAGTACAGTGGTTTTATCCGTCGGAATCAAGTAACATCAGAGTGGATGGATCGGAAAAACGATGTGTATTTGAAGGAGATATTCCGTAGTCCAATGAGATTATCCCCATGCCCCTGTGCGAGATGTGCCAGACGTCACCGAGAAATCAGAGGACATGACTGACCACCTTCGCACGCACGGATATGCCAAACTTTGACATGCCGCCGATAAACTTCGCGAGCAGGACCGTGGTAGAGAGGAGGTGATGCGACAACGCATCGATGGTTATAAGGACGACGGGGTCAGGGACATGCTAGAGTGTCATTGTTGCGAGAACGGCAAAAGCGACACCTTTAGAGAATGAACGGAGGAGCGGAGGCAACCGCAAAGGCCTTGGAGGTCTTGGCCTCGTCGAAGAAACCTCTTTATGCGGGTGGAAAATATCTCAGCTGGATACCATCTCGCAACTGATTGCAGTCAAGGCTGAGTACGGCTATAGCCAGAAATGCTTCGAAGCATCCTGGGAGTATGGGCTAACAGCCTCCCTGAGGGTTATGAACTGCCAAAAAGCATGTTGCTACAAAGAAAATCATGAAGGCACTCTCTATGGATTATGAGAAAATAGATGTTTGTCCGAAGAATGCCTGGTGTTTTAGACACGAGTATGGGATGACAAGTACTGTAGGGAGTGCGGTTCATCGGTACCTTGAGATGGTTGGTGAGGATGGTGAGAAAAAAGCAGCTAGCCATCCCCGCTAGGTTCTTCGGTATCCCCATTCAAGAAAAACTGCAGCGCTTTTCATACGGAGGTGTCTGCCAAAATGATGAAGTGGCACAGGAAGGTATAAGGTACAATCCAAATAAAATCATACATCCATCGGAAGGCGAAGCATGGAAGTCGTTCGATGAAGAAACCCCGAGGAACAGCCGAGGCTGGGAATGTCAGAGTAGCCATATCAGGTGATGGGTTCAATCCATATGGTATGTTGTCTCACCATCCATAGGTGGCCCGTGTTTGTATTCCGCTCAACTCCCTCCCGGGCCCTAATGCAACGCAAGCCATATTCTTGTCGCTCATCATTCCGGGCCTGATACCCGGGGAAGCAATTGGGTGTGTTTATGTAGCCGGTGGATGATTTGCACCATTCTTGGTACTTTCCGAGGTTGACAACGACCGGGATCTGCAGAGAAATTTCTTGATGAAAGTTTGGTTCCACTATTGCATGCATGACTTTCCCGGCTATGCTCTATTCTGCGGATGGTGTACAAGTGGGAAGATGCCATGCCCAGTGTGCATGCAGGCTCTGCGAATGATTTGGCTGAGTAAGGGTGGCAAGTATGTAGCCTTTGACCTACATCGACAGTTCCTCCCTCCAGACCATCCAGACAGGGAAGACAAGAAGAACTTCATGAAAGGCTAGGTTGTTCATGAAGTAACCGAGATTCCAACATTTTCGGGGGCAGATGTTCTTGCTCAGCTAAAAGCTCTCAAGCCTAAAGTCAAAGGCAAAGCCAAAGCCAAAGCCAAAGGCTTCAAGGGATATGGTGAGACGCACAACTGGACTCACATTACCCCCTTCTCGCAGCTTCCCTATTTCAAGGACCTCAAACTTCCTTACAACATCGATGTGATGCACACCGAAAAGAATGTCGCAGAGTCCCTTTTCTGCACGATCCTCAACATTCCTGATAAGATGAAGGATAACGTTAAAGCTAGAGCCGATCAATAGAGAATTTGTGATAGACCACGTCTAAAACATGAAGCCTCCCACAGGCGGTCGAAAAAACTGGTTCAAGCCAGATGCTGATTTGTCCTAAAACGCCAGAAAAAAAGGAAGTACTTATCTGGCTGAAAGATATTTTGAAGTTCACCGATGGTTATGCATCGATATAAGTAAGGGAGTCAATCTTCAACGGGCAAAGTGACCGGCCTGAAGAGTCATGACTACCATGTATGGATTGAGCGGATAATGCGGTGATGGTTCGAGCTATGTCGAGCATGTCTGGCGAGTGCTTGCCGAGCTAAGCCATTTATTCCGCACGCTCTATGCTAAAGAAGTAAGTAAAGATGTGATTGAACAATTGCATAAGAGGCACCGGAGTTGATAGTCAAGCTAGAGAAGATCTTTCCGCCAGGCTTCTTTACTCCGATGACACATCTCATCTGCACCTCGCGAACGAGGTATTGTTGGGGGGGCCTATGCAGAATCGTTGGCAGTACGACCCTGAGAGACAGAACAAGCATCTCCGACAGAAATGTGGAAACAAAGCTAAGATTGAAGCTTCCATAGCTGAGGCAGTTATCCTAGAGAGGTGTCAGACCTCAGGACATCATACTATCCAGACCACGTTCCCCTCTGCATAATAAGGTGCCTCGATACAATATAGAAGAGCCCAAGTATCAACCCAGGCTCCATCTATTCAACGTGCAAGGGGCAGGGCGGGGCATCGAAATCTTATAACATGCACGACAAGAGTGGGAGGACCTCATGTTCTATATCTTGGCACAACATCAAGGAAGTGAGGAAGTGTGGATGAGGTAAAACCACTACACATTCCTTTATGTCTTCCAAGCATCAGTTTCTATGTTCACTTAGTCCCGGTCAACACCGCTTTTCTTCTTTAGTGATTTTGTTCAAGAGGAATGCACGGGAATGAATCTCCTACTGAGGCGGAGGCACTTACTCTCTCCGTCATGGAAACCCTGGACGTAAAATTTTTGTTGCTTGGTTCATGGAGAAGTAATTTTCCACATTTCCCTTAAATACCTAGTTCAACATTTATTAGTTAACCAAACTAATGCACACAGCAATTTCATTATACTTGTAGGGAAAAGATCCGAACATATCTATGGATGATGAATTGAGATGGGTTTCCATGGGTTTTGACCCTGCCGTCATGACATGTAAAAAGTTATGATGTGAATGGGTATCGCTTCCATACAGAGGAGCACCAGAACAGCCGGCCTATCCCAAAACTATAAATACCGGAGTGTACACCCCGGTCAAAATTCAGTAGACTACTACGAAGGGTACAAAATATATACGAGATTACATTCCGCAATGGCGTGAAACCCTAAGTCTGCCTGTGTTCAAATGCCGATGGTTCGATCGGCGGGAGGGGCAGAGACATACGCCCTTCCATTGGTTGGTCGAAGTTAAACCATCAACCGTCTATGCAGGAGCCGATCTCTTCATGCGGCTACCCAAGCTACACAAGTTATTATCTGCACCCATACCCGAAAGAGTACCTAAAGGGTTGGGAAGTTGGGTTCAAGGTGTCTCCACATGGTAAGCTTACCGGATCGAATGAAGCGATTACTACAACATTAACCCCATGACATACGAGGGAGTGTTCTATCAGAGCAACCTGATGATGATGTGGTAGAAACGATGACGCTAGACCATTGTGTGATGATGATGTGGATCCAAACGACGACGATGCACGATGATGGTGAGACCATTGTCAATGAAAATGACATACTTATGCTAGAAAAGTAAACGAAGACGCTGACGACAAGGAAGAGCCTCCACCTTCGTCAGACAACGAAATGATTATGATTGATAGTGATGTGAGACCGACCGAGAAAGAGGTTACAACAGTGATGATTCGTATGGGTTCTAGCAGATGTACGTTTCAAGTCTTTTTTTTTCTATAGTTTAGGAATAGCCTTTTTATGCTTTTTATTATGTGTTTATTATTCCTTATTATTATGCCTTTTCCTTCATTTTATTAATGTACTAATTGTTTATTCTCTTTTCAATGCAAGTTCGTGGAACATGGGAAGGGAAGGCCGACAGCATGGGTTTCCTACGCAAGGTCGTTGGCTGCCTAGTCGGAGTGGTCGAGCAAGTAATCCTCCCCCTGACTACTTGAAGATGACCTCACAGGGAGGTCGAGGGAGAGTGCCCCTAGAGGAGGAGGGGGCGGGGGAGAGCCCCTAGAGGGGGAGGGATGGGGGGGGGGAGAGCCACTACAGGGGGTCGCAGCCCGAAAGAGCGCACCCTCACCGACTTAGGGTGTGTTTTCGAGGCCCTCCTTAGTGAGGTACCCTTGACAAGGAGGAGGAGGAGGAGGAGGAGGAGGAGGAGGAGGTGTCGGGATGGGGCGGCCGAGGCGGAGTGGAGGAGGAGGTTGGGAGGGGGACGGGAGGAGGAGGAGGAGGGGGGGCGGCAGGAGGAGGGCTGGTGGCTGGGGGAGGATGGTGTTGGCAGGGAGGGTGTTGGCACAAGGTGGTTACGTGGTTTACGCAAGCACCAAGCAGATTCCTGCTACCGAGGGCAGAAGTGGCTCATTGAGCCTACGGGGAAAGAGGAAGTGCCATTTATAATAATTTCATTCTTTTGCTTGTCACATGCTCATTTCCGGAGTTATTTATTTGCTTGCACAGCTAATTTCATTCTTTTGCAGCAACTGGATATCTCCTAAAGGGGCCCGTATCCCAACGGCCTCACACCGTCTTACTGAAGGTACCTGGCCGGGGCTGTCTGTCGCGGATCCAGTACAGGCACCCGGACCGTCGAGTTTTGGACCATGAGTGGGACCACTGGGAAGGGGCCCTCCACGTGGACCATGAGACACCATGCCAAGGCCGATGAGCGCTACTTTCTGGGTGAGTTCTCTTCAGAAGCACAAGTCCATTCTAGTTCATGAATGATTTAAATCATGGCTTCTTCCATCTTGTTTCATGCATGATTGTAGAAATTCTATCGAGTTCTTCTGGAGCAAAGGCCAGAGCCACAACCAGATCGGCTGCGCCAAGCCAAGAAGAAGGCCCGCCAGCTCCATACGAGGTGCGCTGGGTGGCCATCTCGACATACTATCACGACGCTCTTGGTGTGAAGATGACCAAGGAAGAAGCGCGGGAGGAGGGCATTACCTTGGAGAGGCACGAGTACTTGGCGGAAGTATAAAAGATTTTCATTCCGATGTTTGTGGTACATTTCCCGTTTCGTGTTGACATGCCATATGATTTCATTATGTAGGTGTGTCCAAATGGTGTTATTGGAAAAGACGAGTCTGGGCGGCCATTGGGGGATCTTTGGTGTGATAAGGATGGAGCCGGGGCGGCTACGAGCATAAAAAACAAGGCTAAACCAGGGAAGGAGGGAGTATACATGCTCAGGAAACCGAAACCACTTTCTCCACAAGAACATTCATGCATGACTAACCTCATTAACATCTTCTTCTTCTATTTACCGTCCACTTATTTGTATGACTAACCTCTGTTTGGTGGTGCAGGAGAGAGAAACTGAAGCGGCCGCTCCACACATGGAGGCGTGGGAGATCGCCCATACGTGGAAGGAGCCAAGCCTGGCGAGTCCAAGTACACGGCAAGACCGCGCAAAAGAAGAAGGCCTACTCCGAGGGTATTGAGGTTACATCTGGCACACCTGACCCCATTGCGGCGGATCTGGACGAGAGGGTGGTGGTGGGCATGGGGCCCAAGGAGCACGGTCGGGAGCGGTTCTGGATGCTGTGATCACTCCTTCTATCTCCTACACACAGCTCCGACCTACCAAACCGAGCCTGGCCACGCACGAGCACGCCCATGACCAGTGCGCAGTCACAGTCCCCTTTCAGGAGCGGCAATCTGTAAGTTTTCCCTCTTATCTTCATTGCTCACTCTTTATTTCGCCTTGAGTAGTTTTATGAGTTCCATCATGTCATACGTAGGCCTACATGGAGTACAACACGCCAGGAGACCATGGCGTGCACGAGAGCCTTTTTGCATTGCATGAGCAGAACAATCGAGGATGCAGCATGCTCTTGAGGAAATGGCGGCCGGCAGGGTCCTCATTGAACAACCACCCATCTCCTCCACCACAACCAAGCGTGCTTACCTTGAGGAGTTTCTGGCACAGAACTCTGGCCCTCGCCGGTTAGTTCATCCCCAATCTATTCACCCAAAGCATATCGTTTATTCAACACAGTCATATATCCTTAACATGTCTTTCAACATCCAGGGAACCGGTGGATCTTATCAAGTTGGTGGTGGTATTGGCACCACTCCCGAGTCACGGAGCCCAATCACTCTGATCCACGGAGGCGGAGGCGGTGGCGGTGGTGGTCTAGGCGGTAGCGCTGCCGCTAGCAGTGACGACCTGGGCTTCGGCGGACTTGGCGGTGACGACCTCCGCGGTGCTCGACGTCCTGGCGCTTAAGCCTTTGGGTGACTTGTGGCGGTCTTGGTGGTGATGATACTTATTGTTGTTTGTGAGATGCTTATGTGCTTGGTGGCGATGATACTTATATGCTTATGCTTTGCGATGCTTCTTATGTTGTGTGATGATGCATATATTGTTGTGTGATGCTGCTCCTTATCAGTTTGTCTATTTGCATCTTTCATATGTGCTGTATATATTGAATTGAATTGAATTGAGCTGAAAAGAAACAGAAAAAAGAAAAAAAAAATCAGACACAAACTATGCCGACGGCCTTGCCGTCGGCATAGGGCTAGCGTGAGCTCCCAGTAACCGCCACGTGGCACCTATGCTGACGGCAAGACCGTCGGCGTAGTTTTAAACTACGCCGATGGCTCGGCCGTCGGCGTAGCCATGCTCCAGGTGCAATCCGGAGGCGCCACGTGGCAAGCCTATCCCGACGGCCGAGCTGTCGGCGTAGTTTAAAACTACGCCGACAGCTCGGCCGTCGGCATAGGATTACCACGTGGCGCCTCCTGGTTGGGCAGCACTTGACGGCGCCGCCGACAGCCACCGTTAGGCTAGGAACTTTGCCGACGATGGGGGCCGTCGGCATATATGTACGGACACCATCGGGATATCATCTATGCCAACGACCTTTCTATGCCGACGGCCTCCGGGGGTACGCCGACGCTTATGTTGCCGACGGCCCTACGCCGACGAGGGCCGTCGGCATAGGCCTGTCCCGACGGGAATCAGGGCTATGCCGACGGCCTGGGCCGTCTGCATAGGGGCTGATTCTGGTAGTGATGGCTGTTCAGAATAGTAATCTCTGAACCTCACCTTCCTTTTCTTCTTGGTAGGGGCATCCCGTGGTCCACGGTGTTCGGCAACCACAACGGCATGCCCTTCTAGTGACCCCCCGACTGGTTCTCTCCCGTCAGCATTCCGCCGGTCCACTGCCTGAGAAGAAATGGAGCCTTCTCAGGGCGTCTTGATTCTGGACCACTCAAATATCAGGGAGTTTATATCATACCCATTCAGTAAAATCTATAACAAAAGAAATGTACGCATACATATCAGGATGAAATTCCTCATATAGATCAATATAACTAAGGAAACAAATAATATTTCAGGCTACTACCGTGTATGCTTTAATCATAGTATTTTTCACTACAAATAATATTTGCTCTTTGTCAAAACATACATGAATGTAAGGAACAAAGTCATACACAAGGGGAAGAGAAATATGTCTTGTAACATTCTTCAAGCCAAATAAACATTAGTAGAATCCTACAGGAGAGACTCACCATAAAAGTTGTTCCATTCTTTGAATAACCACTTCATGGAAAATCCCTTACAATCTATTCAGACCAATCCATCAACCAAAAAATTGTAGTGTTCTTCACCGCTGAACTCTGATTCAAGAACTGAAGGGTATGTCATTTGCATATACTATCTTGCATGTTTTCATCTGTCTTTTCCCCTCCGAATGATAATTTTCTCCTTGCCAAAAGACACGAGAATGCAAGCAACAAGGTCCTGCAGAAATAAGGTGAGAGAAATGCATCCTGTTACAGCCTTACATGTGAAGCGAAATAAGCATTTTGTAGTAAGCATATATGATAAACTACAATCTTCGGATAACCACATTGGGCAATTCTTTACAGTCAATTCAACCGACTAATCAGTCAATTCGACACCAGACAGTAAAGATAAACACAAGTTACTAAAAACTTTTGAACCACAGATGCCTTGTACTTAATCCATATAATGAGACCCACGAGGTAATGCAGAATAAAAATAGTAGCTCTATATCTTAACCAAACCACAGTGCAAATATTTTCCACAAATCACAGTGAGCAGGATAAGAACAACATGATAAAAACAGCAGTTATGCATCTTAATCGGCAGTTCATCCCTACCTCGTCTCCCTGTCCGCCGCCTCCTCCTCTTGGATCTCATCGCCGGTAGCACACCGCAGTTGGCCGGCCAGCAATCAACACCAAATGCACGTTGGCGCCAAACAACGATCTTCATGCCTTCGTCCCGCCCATCTTCCCCAGTACTTTTTTTTGCTGGTGTTCCCCAATCCTTCTTGATCGTCCTCCTTGTTGCCAAAACGTGACCAAGGTACATGCTGATCTATAGGCGGCATATAGATCTCCCTTGTGCCATATCTCTCTACTGATTTTCCTCGTCACGCTGATCTGCCAGTGGTGTAGATGATCTCCCTTTTGAACTCACTTCTGCCATCCTTCTCCTAGCAACAAAAAAGAAGCTGACCAATCTCAAGGTATGTGACATGTGGTCTGATTCTATTCATGTTCTCAAGGCAACAAGAGATATGAGATCACAGATTGCAAAAAAAGACAAGGTCTAATGGAGAATATGACTAACTGCAATGAAGATTCAAACAGGTATCATTAACTTTAACAAATTAAGCAGCTAAATTTGCTAGTCAGAACCATGCCAAAATCTCTATGGATAGTGAGACCACGACACAACGACGCAATCAAATCAAATGCAATTGCAGTAAGATAACAATCGGTATTTAGACCCCAACACGACAACATTGAAAAACAGAAGCAACATACATATAATTATGACATCATCGTGGATGGGCTTGTAGGCTACAAGCGGTGCCGCCGTAGCGGCAGCGACGGGACTAGGAGTCACCGGATCCGGCCAGGAGTGGCTGGTCCCCGTCTCCAGCCATGGTTGGCGTCTTGCCAAGTTCAAGCCTCCACGGATGCGAGTGGCACGATGCGGCGTCGTTGATCTTTTTCTGCAGGTCTGGATCGAGAGGAGGGCGGCGTGGGGGCTATTAGTTTGGACCTGATGCTCTTCTTCTGCCAAGTCGTCTTTCTGCCGGATGTCGACCTCTTGGATCTGGCCGTTGATGAGTTCCGGTCTTTCCGAGCGGAGATCTATATGGATTGGTGTATGTCGCCCCTGGATATCTAGATCGGAAAGGCTCCGGTCATGCGCGCTAATATTATCAGCCAACACGGCCTCAAGAGGACGCGACGCGAAGCTTCGATTTCTTATTTATGTCATGGGACATGTCTAAGTCAAGATTCTCAATGCATTGATATATGTGGAGAAAGTCATGGCGGCTGTGATTGGAGGTCTTGAAGCTTCGGCGGAAGGGTGTATTGGATGCGATGACAACTGTATGCCAGGTGGTTGGTGACTAGCAACAGCGGCCTCGGCAAGCGGGGGCGGCAGCACTGGTGGACTGCATTTTTGGTGGTACTCCTCGAGTATCGAGTCTCAATTCCTAGGGTGAAAACCCAAGGTCTGGCCCTTATTGGTTGTACTCGGCAATGGCCTTGTTAAAGGCATTGTTTTTGGGTGAACTCAAAATTTTTCCAGGGTGAAAACCCACGATCTTCTATCGGGCAACGACAACTCTTGTGCATTATTTCCTTCTTGGGGGCGTTTCTTTTGGAGAACCTTTTTTGTAATCCGGGCATTGTCTTCGGTGGTGGTTAGAGTGCTGCTGATGCTAGTGATTGATCACCATGGCGGGGTATTTTTTTTCTTCTGTACTTTTTATTTTCTTTTTTGGCTGTGTGTATCCTTGATGTCTTTGGACATCTTGTTGGTAGAGAGGCCGGGTGTAATTGGAGGCTTCGGGTTCCACGACCTTGATCTATTCACTTATGCAAAGTTTGCTAAACATACATGGCTATTTCTATCTAGATAGCTCATGTACGAGGGTCCTTCATGGAAGATACCATGAAATGAGATTCTTTTTTTTTTTCAAATGCGGGTTCCCGCATAGTGCATCGCTAACTTGGCGTGCTATTCTAAAAGGGCAAGAAAGTTTGAAGGAGGGTATGCTGTGACAAATTGGAAATGCACATACTACAGAGATATGGCATGATAAATGGGTGCAGGGCACGCCGCTGATGAAACCACTATGATGCATGTGAGAAACTCCGGTCCAACTTGTAGCTGATCTTATCGATGAAAAACACGGGCGACTGGAACACTCCTTTCATTCATTAGGTGTTTATCCCATTAGATGAGGTGGCCATCCTTAATATGCCACGACCAAACAATCCAGCAGAGGACATTTTGTCGTGGGTATCGTAATGAAATGACATTTGTTCTGTTCAATTGTTGTACACAGCCATGATGGACACAAGGTATGGTGTGGTAGATGGACTGTCTACTTTGTCTAATGGGGAAGAAAAATTGAAAAGGCAACGAAAGCTTAGGGTACAAGCCAAGTTAAGAGTATTTTGGTGGAGTAATTAAAAACATCCTACCTTCATATGCATAACTAAAAAGGCATGTGATGGTGTTATGTGTGTGCCCTATGTGTGGCCATGGGGAGGAAATGTTACTTCATATGCCCTTATCACACATGAGCATGGAAGTTTATTCTTGGATTCTGCTTAAGAATATTTTGACATAAAACTCCCAAGGTTGCACCCGGAAACATGGTCAAGTGATATCTATAAATTTTCCTGCAAATCACACAAGTGGGTTGGGCGGGGACGGTGTTCGGGGGTGTAGCTATGGGCGGGGCTATGACAACCAGGTGAAAAGGTCCACCGGTCAAACCCCGTCCGGCGAAAGTCAAAGGGCTAGATCCGGCGGTCGTCTGTGTCAGGGTTAGACGGGACGGGTTACCTGGGGGGGTAGTAATGCCGCCAGGTGTTGCGGTGGGCCCTCCTACGCTTGTGGAAGCGTGGTGGCAGGCGCAGGCACCCGGCACGCGGCTCCGGGGTGTGCCCCCCCTCACGGGCGTCGCTGCCGCCGTGTCCCGGAGGGGGGAAACGGCCATGTCGGGCCGACACAGAGGGCATGATCTCTTTCACAATTGGCATTTGCTTGTCTGGAAAGTGCTTGGATGCTTCCCGGATCATATTTTGGTATGTTCTGTTTGGTAGCACTATCATTCCACCACAAAAAAGGTGTGATAACACACATGACTCATCTTGTTCACTTTACAGCTAAACACTAATCTAGATTGCCTAATTTTCTGAAACTAAGTTTGTAATGTTATGCAAGTTGTTACGTGTAAACTAGATAAGCATTGCTTGCACAAAACTTAGTTTGTAATCTTGTGTGGCCTATTAAGATAGATGAGACTAGTAATGTAACTTGCTTTAGTAGGTCATGACTCCTCAAATTCCTTTTACATGTCAAGTGTTGTAGTGTTCTAGAAGTTATTAGCAAACATCAATTTTGTAATGTTCTACAACTTGTTACGTGTAAACTAGATAAGCTTGACTTGCACACAAAAAAGATTGTAATCATGTGTGACCTGTTAAGATGGATTCGACTAGTAATGTGGCTTGCTTTGATAGACCATGACTCATCAAATTGATTTTACTTGTCTTAAGTGTTGTATATGTTGTACAAGTTATTAACACTTATCAGCTTAGTATGGCTTGCAATGTGTGTGCATGCCAAGGTATGTTCTAGCTTCTATTCGTTTGTAGATCTTATTTTGTTTTACGCAAATCGTATAAATGATCATCTACGCTAAGGCTTGCGAGTGCAACTGCAACAATGTTGGCAGGGTCGGAGGGAGGCTGTGGCATGACATGAGTTTTTATGACAACCTATAGTTCATTATGTGTGGAAAGATACGTGTTATGTTTTTCATGTGTGCTAAAAAATATATGTTTTTAAATACAAATCAATAGAGTAGTTAAATAATGGATTGTATTATAAAAATTATATTTTGATTAGCAAAGTTCTCAGAAAAGTTGACTTGACCTCTACTCATTATTTATCTTTTGGATCAAATTCAAATAATAATAAAATAAATGGATGTGATTCCATCATGGCCATTTCAAATATTTGAAAGTAAAATCCAAACATTATCCTTAGATCACAATAAAAGTTACACGCCAATTGTTTGAAATAAAAAAAAATACAAATGATCTATTGTATTATTAAAACAAGAAAAAATGATTTAAAAATAATGGATATGGTTTTCTTGAAAGAATACGTATGCATGTCTCCTTATCCCGCGAGTTTCTAGAAAAGCAACGCAAGGCTTACTCTATTGGAATGGGTCGGATCAGAAAAATTCATATGCAACGGGAAAGTTGGAGTCCGAACCTAACATATATACGTGTCTTTCATTATAACTTGTCATAAGTGCTTTTTTATGATTAAAAAAACACAATGGATTCATAAGCGCTAAGGGCATATCCAACGCCGACCATCAAACAATCTGCAACCATCCGGACTACATGGTCCGGACATGTTGTGCCATCCAATGCGGGCCTGTATTGGTCCATAGGGCGGTCTAGACGTACTTTCTCTCACAAACCGAAGACAAACGTGGGGGAGGTGGGCTTTGCGGGCGTCCGGACAGCACCCACGACTGCTTCTGACCACACGTGCCCACCCAAACCGCCTCCTCCCACCCCCGCACATGTTCCCGCCCTGCACCAGCTGCCCGCATTCACTACTCTGCAGAGCATACGCATCCCTTACTGCCTCCCCAATGGAAGCGGCACGCTGGCCGAGGGCGCTGCACACCCCGCTGAACATGCATCCTCGTCCAGTTCAAACGGCTGCAGACTGCCCGCCTTCCGCCATTAAACCCGCGTGTGTGTGTCAGGATACCTACTCCAGCCACACGTCTGTTCGCGAGCCGGCCGGCA
The DNA here is from genome assembly GCA_011799875.1 of Thinopyrum elongatum. NCBI lineage: Eukaryota > Viridiplantae > Streptophyta > Magnoliopsida > Poales > Poaceae > Thinopyrum > Thinopyrum elongatum. The sequence goes on along the minus strand of CM022302.1, from coordinate 64,231,502 downwards.
TTAAACAGAACGCCGGTTGGCTTCTCGTGTTCGCCCGTTATTTAAACAATGTTAGATGCCGGGCAAGAACCGCACCACACCTCCACTCACCATTTTTCTCCTTGAACAGTTTTCTTCATGGCATCCGGTGAGTAGGAAGAAGAGTTTTCTGGCATAAAAAACGGCTGGGTGGCCCGTCGAGCCCGCCGGTCACGAGCTGAGGAGTGGCGAGTTGTTACAGGTCAGCACCAGCGGTGAGCACAACTGCATGGGCATCGTGGCTGCCGTCCATGGTGCCGTGTCGTACCGCCCCTCCCATGCCTGCGACTGCGTCATCCGATGTCAACGTGCGCGTAAACGCGCCCTGCCTGCAGAGAAAGAAACGGGCTGCGCGGACATCGACTAGGTGGTGGCCAGCACGTCCGCGCTCGCCGCCATCATCGAGGAGCCACTGCCGCTTGGGTCCCATGAATGCCACGCCGAGGTGACGCCGGAGTACACACCCGATGTCTTGCCCTTTGGCAGGCCACCGTCGTCCCCTATCCAAAACCAACTCCGATCCATGCAGCGTAGGGACCCTTCCCCACCGGCAAAAGCATCAACCGGCTGTTCCACTCCGATGAGCGGTAGGGAAGCGAGCCGCTCTTTGCGCTGAAGCATATACCTCCAGGGCTCACAGCTGCCAGACATGGGGACGACAATTGAGATCCGTTGCGGCCGGCAGTAGACTAGTCAAGGGTATCCATGTCATCGGAGTGGATATCCGCCGGCGCTGGCTGTAGAGTAGTTTTATGTTAGACCGGTATCGTTTTTAGTTAAAAATATGTCCAAAATGTAAACGTTTTTGTCCAGTTTGTATGAAATTCACTGTTTTTGCATGAATTTCATCCGGTTTGTTAAAAAGGTGTTTGAAAGGTATGCGAATAGCGTTGGATGGTGGATTCCTGTATCCGTGTCCACGGACTGGTCCCCTGTCCATGGACGATTGCGGGAGGAAATTTACTGGTCGCTGTTGGAGATGCCCTAATCAAAGGCATTTCCTCCAGGCGTATTAGCAAACTTGCCTTTTCCTCTACCCGATCAGACCATATTTGTTGGCCAAGCACGAGTTGAAATCCGGAGACAAAACATATACATGCTCTTTGTGTTTAAGCGTGTGCGGATCAAAGGAGCTAGCCTCCAACTCTGTACGAAAGATCCAATTTGTATGATAACTACAAGGTAATTATGGCATGCGGACGTCAAAAACAAATCAAGTATCAGCATTCTTTATCTTGCACTTCTTAATTTATACTCCCTCTCTAAAGAAATATGAGTCAACAACAAATCAAGGACCAGCATTTCTTTATCTTGCACTTCTTAATTTATACTCCCTCTCTAAAGAAATATAAGAGTGTTTAGATCACAACTTTAGTTATCTAAACGCTCTTATATTTCTTTCCGGGGGGAGTACGCACGAGTCAAAGGGATTCGTTCATGCTAATTACTATATATGATGTCATGCTGACATTAGAGAACATAGCCAGCATCAACTTTTTTTGGTCATTAACTACGTGCAAAGGGGTTTATTTGGTGTATATAATTCAGTGGCTAGGAGCATTTAGTGGAACGAGAGGGATAAGAAAAATTATGGTTGTACAACCGAAAATAATATATGGATATATCTGAAACAATAATAATAATATAAAAGCATATGCATAGGCATTACTTTCTTTTGCGGGAAAACATTGGTGTTCAATATGATATAATTACAAACTTTCCACCGTGAAATGTTAGTGATTTTTTTTTTGGCAAGAACAGATGCATAAATATAAATATGTAATGACAGATATTTTTCTAACCAAAAAATAATACAACATAGATCTATCTATATACTATAATATATTACTCCACATGATTTCACATAGGTTAAGATAGTATGATCCACTAATCATGTATTTTAATGGTCATGATTTGTGTTAAAAATGGTCGAGATTTATAGCAGATGCATGTAGAAACATGTTTTGATCATGCACATGTACGCATATAGGATAGACTTTTGTATGCACCATCGTTCGTTCGCAGGACTCGGAAAAAGAATGCTACAATGCAAGTGGAAATTCGCTGGGGCACCTAAGTGCGAGGGCACTCACTGGCCAAGCCCTGCCGCCTGCTCGATTTGCCTCACGATTCATGAAGTAGGGCACAGTAAAAAAGAAAATCCATAAAAAACCTTTAAGTTTCAACGATGAAACTTACCGCTTTTGCATTAGAAAATGCCCAGTTTCAACAAGTTTCAAAGATGCAATTTTAAGCAGTTTTTTCTGTTGGTCATAGACACAAAATAATTGAATATTATCGGTCGCTCGTACTAAGTTTCAAACAATGAAAATTAACATTGTTTCCAAAAGCTGCCAAAATATATTCAAAATGAATATTATTTGAAAGCGCTGGCAGCAAGAAACACGAATATGAAAACATAACTGAAATTGATTTTTTTGTTTAAAAGATATAGAAGTTTCAAAACCGGTGGCTAAAATAAAAAGCCGGCACCAGGACCTGAGTGCCCCCGCACTTGCGTGGCGTAAATCCTCGCCGTGCACGTGGTAGTTAAAGGAAACTTATTAGTTATCAACTCCAAGTAATTTTGGTTTTGTCCTTTTCCAGACAGGACAGAATAGTTGTATGAAATCCATACACATGTAAGGCTGCGGTACCACAGGGAAGGCCCGCCGGAAAAATTAGAGTGACCATCGATTAAGGATGACACAAGCGGTCTGGATGCCAAACGAAAATCTTATATCTCTGTCTCGCAACACATTTCCATAGCCACTATAAAATTGTGCGAGCTTTCCCAGGTCCCAATAAGCTTTATATATATTGTTGGAGGGATAACGAGGGCCTTTTCATCTGTATATCCATGTATCCTTCTAATCAGACATCATCGTGGATGGGCTTGTAGGCTATATGCGGTGCCGCCGTAGCGGCAGCGGTGGGACTAGGAGTCACCGGATCCGGCCAGGAGTGGCTGGTCCCCGTCTCCAGCCATGGTTGGCGTCTTGCTAAGTTCAAGCCTCCACGGATGCGAGTGGCACGATGCGGCGTCGTTGATCTTTTTCTGCAGGTCTGGATCGAGAGGAGGGCAGCGTGGGGGCTATTAGCTTCAGACTAATAATGGTGGTTTGGCCCTGATGCTCTTCTTCCGCCAAATTGTCTTTCTGCCGGATGTCGACCTCTTGGATCTGGCCGTTGATGAGTTCCGGTCTTTTCGAGTGGAGATCTATATGGATTGGTGTATGTCGCCCCTGGATATCTAGATCGGAAAGGCTCCGGTCGTGCGCGCTAATATTATCAGCCAACGCGGCCTCAAGAGGACGCGACGCGAAGCTTCGATTTCTTATTTATGTCATGGGACATGTCTAAGTCAAGATTCTCAAGGCATTGATAGACGTGGAGAAAGTCATGGCGGCTGCGATTGGAGGTCTTGAAGCTTCAGCGGAAGGGTGTATTGGATGCGATGACAACTGTATGCCAGGTGGTTGGTGACTTGCAACAGCGGCCTCGGCAAGCGGGGGCGGCAGCACTGGTGGACTGCATTTTTGGTGGTACTCCTCGAGTATCGAGTCTCAATTCCTAGGGTGAAAACCCAAGGTCTGGCCCTTATTGGTTGTACTTGGCAATGGCCTTGTTGAATGCATTGTTTTTGGGTGAACTCGGAATTTTTCCAAGGTGAAAACCCACGATCTTCGATCGGGCAACGACAACGCTTGTGCATTGTTTCCTTCTTGGGGGCATTGCTTTTGGAGAACCTTTTTTGTAATCCGGGCGTTGTCTTCGGTCGTGGTTAGAGTGCTGCTGATGCTAGTGATTGATCACCATGGCGGGGTATTTTTTTCTTCTGTTCTTTTTTTTTTTGGCTGTGTGTATCCTTGATGTCTTTGGACATCTTGTTGGTAGAGAGGCCGGGTGTAATTGGAGGCTTGGGGTTCCACGACCTTGATCTATTCACTTATGCAAAGTTTGCTAAACATACATGGCTATTTCTATCTAGATAGCTCATGTACGATGGTCCTTCATGGAAGATACCATGAAATGAGATTCTTTTTTTTTCAAATGCGGGTTCCCGCATAGTGCATCGCTAACTTGGCGTGCTATTCTGAAAGGGCAAGAAGGTTTGAAGGAGGGTATGCTGTGACAAATTGGGAATGCACATACTACAGAGATATGGCATGATAAATGGGTGCAGGACACGCCGCTGATGAAACCACTATGATGCATCTGAGAAACTCTGGTCCAACTTGTAGCTGATCTTATCGATGAAAAACATGGGCGACTGGAACACTCCTTTCATTCATTAGGGGTTTATCCCATCATATGAGGTGGCCATCCTTAATATGCCACGACCAAACAATCCAGCAAAGGAAATTTTTGTTTTCCATGCAACATTCCCCAACAGTGGCATCATGAGCCAGGTCTATGTGTAGATGATATACACGAGTAGAACACAAAGGAGTTGTGGGCGGTGATGTTCATACTGCTTACCACCAACGTCTTATTTTGATTCGGCGGTATTGTGGGATGAAGCGGCCCGGACCAACCTTACATGTCCACGCACATGAGACCGGTTCCACCGACTGACATACAACTTGTTTTGCATAAAGGTGTCTGGCGGGTGTCCGTTTCTCCTACTTTAGTTGAATCGAATTTGACTACGGCCGGTCCTTGAAGAAGGTTAAAACAGCAACTTGATAATCACCGTTGTGGTTTTGCGTAGGTAAGAACGGTTCTTGCTAGTTGCCCGTAGCAGCCACATAAAACTTGCAACAACAAAGTAGAGGATGTCTAAGTTGTTTTCGCAGGGCATGTTGTGATGTGATATGGTCAAGATATGATATGATATATGTTGATGTATGAGATGATCATGTTTTGTAATAAGTTCACGACTTGCATGTCGATGAGTACGACAACCGGCAGAAGCCTTAGGGTTGTCTTTAATTATTGTATGACTTGCGTGTCAATCACTAAGCGCCATGTAATTATTTTCCATGCAACGTTCCCCAACAGAGAAGTACCAGCCACAAAAATCAATGTAATTGATTGATGAATTGAATGCTTCTCTGGAAATAATTGATCAAGGGCAAGCCAAGGATGTGGATAGTCCTTACTACTTTAATAATACTCAATTTGAAAGTCCAAGAAAATACTTCAATTTAATTCAAGTTCCAGACTCATTTTTTTATCTTTAGATTAATGCAACATAAATATCTACTTAATGCATAATATATATAATTAGGGGTGAACTTGTGAACGGGCACATTTATGGAACTCAAACAAACAATCATATGTAGACAAGACATGTGTTTGTCTTTTATTCCCAAGTTTGAACTAGTATAGTTTGGGTTCTTACATGATAGTGCATGTCTCTCTATATTTTCACCGGTACAACGACCAAACCATGGACTAAGAAAACGGTGTTTCATATATCTAGTACTATAGTTCTTCTCTTCTCAGTTAGTACCGAAGATGCCAAATGGCGCAATGGTGGTCGAGCAATATGGAGGGATATAGACATTGCACATTGCTGGTAGCGTCTGCAATGCTAGGTTCCTTATTTCCTCGAACTGGGGCAGTTGTTGAGGCTGGACAGAGCCCTGGGCCTGTGGGTTTTGCTGAGATGACTGGAAGGAGCCCTGGCCTGATGGATATTGTTGCTGAGGCTGCTGGTAGGAGACCTGGCTCGACGGTTGTTGTTGTTGTTGTTGTTGTTGTTGTTGCTGCTGTTGTTGTTGTTGTTGTTGTTGATGCAGAATAATAGCATGAACGACATTGTGGATGGCTTGGCACCGCGACTGCTCGGGGATCTGCCATAGCTGTTGACAACATAATTGTTGCAACAGTTGGTAACTACTTTGTTGCAATACTTGTGAGCTTGCATGCGCTATGTTGTGTTGATGCAAGACGACATCCCTGCATGGAATCAGTTGTTGTTGCAGAATTTGTTGAAGGATTTGTTGTTGTTGTTGTGCTTGTTGCTGCGAAATTGGTTGTTGTGGTTGCGGATACTATGGTTGCGGTTGTGGATATGGTTGTTGTGGTGGAAATGGTTGAGGCTGCGGATATGGTAGTTGTGGCGGAAATGGTTGCAGCTGCGGATATGGTTGTTGTGATGGAAATGGTTGCGGCTGCGGATATGGCTGTTGTGGTGGAAATGGTTGTTGCTGCCCTAGAAATTATTGTTGTTGCACCAATGGAACTTGCTCTTGTGGTTGTTGCTGAGATGGATTTTGCGGCTGCAATTGTGGCACTGGAACTCTAACTGCAGTTGTGGCGGTGGTCACGACGATAGCAAGGAGGGCAGGAATGAGAAAGGTCTTCATGGTGGATTTGTATTGACCAGTGCTTGCTTTGCTTGAATGATGCACTCTACTTATGAGAATGATGAGTGAGGAAGGATGGTCATCATGCTACAGGCCTATTTATAGCTGTCATGGCATGATCTCTTTCACAATTGGCATTTGCTTGTCTGGAAAGTGCTTGGATGCTTCCCGAAATCATATTTTGGTATGTCGTGTTTGGTGGCACTATCATTCCACCACAAAAAAGGTGTGATAACACATATGACTGACCTTATTCACTTTACAGCTAAACACTAATCTAGATTGCCTAATTTTCTGAAACTAAGTTTGTAATGTTATGCAAGTTGTTACGTGTAAACTAGATAAGCATTGCTTGCACAGAACTTAGTTTGTAATCTTGTGTGGCCTGTTAAGATAGATGAGACTAGTAATGTAACTTGCTTTAGTAGGTCATGACTCATCAAATTCCTTTTACATGTCAAGTGTTGTAGTGTTCTAGAAGTTATTAGCAAACATCAATTTTGTAATGTTCTACAAGTTGTTACGTGTAAACTAGATAAGCTTGACTTGCACACAAAAAAGATTGTAATCATGTGCGACCTGTTAAGATAGATTAGAGTAGTAATGTAGCTTGCTTTGATAGACCATGACTCATCAAATTGCTTTTACTTGTCTTAAGTGTTCTATATGTTGTACAAGTTATTAACACTTATCAGCTTAATATGGCTTGCAATGTGTGTGCATGCCAAGGTATGGGTAGCTTCTATTCGTTTGTAGATCTTATTTTGTTTTACGCGAAATCATGCAAATGATCATCTACGGTAACGCTTGCGAGCGCAGCTGCAACAATGTTGGCAGGGTCGGAGGGAGGTTGTGGGATGGCATGAGTTCTTGTGACAATCTATAGTTAATTATATATTTTTTGGGTAGTACCTATATATAGTTCATTATGTGTGAAAAGATACGTGTTATGTTTTTCATGCGTGCAAAAAACTTATGTTTTTAAATTTGCAAACTGGCCATGTCTGTTCTAAGGGCTGCTACTGGTGGCCAATTTGAAGACATGTGGTGCATTGGGCCTTGGACGCCGCAGATAGCCCAACTAGGCTCACTCAGAAGGAAAAAAACTACCATGGATCGCTCCCTTGCCGACCTCTCTCCTCTCTCGCGAATTGGGCACGCCGCACACTCACTCCCCTCCACGCACCACTACCCATCCATTCCCCTCCCATCACGCGTCGCCGCCGCCAACCACCTCGTCTTCCTCACGCCGCCTCACCGCCGGCGTCTACCCTTAACCTCTCCCCAAAGCCGTTGACCTCATCTCTCACCATCTCCTCCCCATCTCGTCAAAAGAGAAGAGGGAGATCTTTTTTTCTCGAATACAGAAGAGGGAGATCGACCAAGTCAGGCGGCGGCCACATCCACCACGGGCGCAGCCACCTCGCCGAATAGAAGATACGATATATCTATACCTACTAATAAAGAAAGGTGCGTTTCGCCAATTTTTTCATCCGTTGACCGTCGAAAAGAATTTTTTTTCTATCCAAGGTGGTACTAAATTCTTATGCGTTTGTCTGCTAGAAAAAGAATTTTTATACGTGGGCCACGCACGGTGGCCCAGCAAAGCCAGCCCAATTATTTTTCAGCCCATGCTGCTGGGAAAACTCTATTTTCCGCACAGGGCAAAAATAGTCGGAGTTTCGCACAGGACAACCAATAATGGGCTGGCCGTTTTTATTTATTTTTCCTTTGTTTTACTACTATTTTTATTCTCCTTTCCTATATCTTTTTTCCCTTCCAAGTTTATTTTTCTTGTAGAATTTATTTCGTAAATTAAAAATTCTCAAAAAACCTTCAGAATAATTATTTTTTTGGAAAATGTTCAGAAATCCAAAAATTTGTTGCTATTTTAAAAAATATTCGGAACTTGCAAAAAGTTGCCCATTTTTAAACAAAATTATTGTTTTTGAAAATTGTTCAGGATTTCAAAAAATAAAATGGCATTTCAAAAAATGCTCCAAATTTCAAAAATATTCATGTTTTAGTGAAATTTCAAAATTTAAAATAATGTTCATGTATAAAAGATACACATTTTCTAAAAATCTTATAAATTCTCAACACATGTTCCCGTTTTAAAAAAATGTTCACAAATTCAAATAATTTTCATATTTTTATAAAGTTGGTGTTTTCTGAAAATGTTTGTGAATTTTAAAAGATATTTCCTTTCATATTTTGTTTGTGTTTTTTTGAAAGTGTACATAATTTTTTAAAAACTATTCAGGATTTAAAAAATTATTCATGTTTCTTAGAATATTCAGAAACTTCATACCTTAAAATCGCCTCGATTGAAAGGATTGAAAGGAAGAGTAGATTGAATAACTCATGGGCCTTCTCTGACATACGATGATGTAACAAAACTCTTAAATGCCCTCAATCAATGAATGGAAAAATAGCGGATTGATTCCTTCACACGCGGCGAAACCGATAAGCTAAATGTTTCTTTTTCGTGTGCCCACATATAATTCTCACTGATTTTAAATGCATACTATTTTATATCCCGTTGAAACGCACGGGCATATTTGCTAGTAGATAGATTAAGACGAGGCACAACACTTAGTTTGCACCATAGCTAGCTAAAATTGGGAAATGTTAAACGAGTATTTAAAAAATGTTAATCAAGAATTGGGAAATTGTTAAATGTGTATGGTAATAATGTTGACCATGTATTAAAAATGATAAAAATGTTAATCCAATATTTGAAAGAAATGTCGGACAAGGGTTTGAAAATGTTAATCAAGCGTTTGGAAAATGTTAAATGTGTATGAAAAAAAAGTTGACCATTTATTAAGAAAATGTTAATCAAGCATTTAATTTTTTTATATGGAAAAAAATGTTGAACATGTATTGAAAAATTGTTAATCTTGTATTTGAAAAATGATAATCAAGCGTTTAAAAAATGTGTATACAAAAATGTTGACAATGTATTAGAAAAAAAATGTTGTTGACGTATACAAAAAATGTACAATAATAACCAATAGAACAAAGAAAACCAAAAAAAAGAAAATAAAAAAAGAATGACAAAATGAAGAAACGGAGTGCAAAAAAGAATGAAAAAATGAAGAAGAAAAGAAAGAGAGAAAAAAAGGAAAAAAACCTCAAATAAAACCGGCTTGAATCGCCTCAAGTACGACGCGCACCTACAACTTATCACGAACGGGACTTGGGCGGACTGGTAGCAGCACCCATGGTCACCTTGAGACCAGGAATCAATCCTGGTTCTCCCTTTCCTCATCTCTTTTTCTAACTACATGCGCGCGAATAGGCCGGCCCAATACGACATGGGGAGAGGAAAAACCGTCAGCGAGAGCTGCTACCGTCTCGCGTAATGCGAGACATAGTGCTCGCTGACTTTGAATTTGCACCGTGTGGAGGTAGTTAGGCCGGTGGAACAATCGATCAGTCCATCAACAAAAAGTTTATCACTTTGCATTTACTGGCCTGGTTTCGGCCCAGTTTCGGCCCGGTTTCAAAAACAAAAATACTGGCCGAGGATGGATGGAATTCATCTTCGAGGAGTGTATTTTGAAAATGTTCCCCAATACGAAAGAGCATTTATGTATTTATAAAATTGTCCACAAACTTGAAAAAAATGTTCCCAAACTTAACAAAATGTTCACGTATTTGAAAAATATTCACGAATTTGAGAAATGTTCATGAATAGGGAAATATGTTCTCGTATTTAAAAACATGTTCATGAAGTTGGAAGAATGTTCATGAGTATAGAAAAATTGTTCATGTATTTAAGAAAATGTTCACAAACTTGAAATTTTTTGGTGCATTTGGAAAATGTTGGGGAATTTGAGAAATGTTCTTGAATATAATAAAATGTTTGCGTATTGAGAAAATGTTCAGGAGCTGAATTTGAAAATATGTTTGCAAATTAAAAATGCTCAAGAATTTGAAAAATGTTTGTTTCCATGGATTTTCATTGAATTCTTCTAAATGATAGGAGCACCCCCAGGCCAGGACGATCGAGACAGGTAAACATAATGAATTTTGCAAAAAAAGGAAGAAAAAAGAGAGAGAGATCATGCTCGTTTGATTCTGATGGGGTATCAACAAATCTTTAATGGTTTTGTGTTTCCTAATTTTGAAAAAAAGACCAAGCTCGGGATGGAGGTTTTTTTAACACAGTACAGACGCAAACGCTCATATACACACACATACACTCACCTTGAAATTTACGAAGTCGCCGTAGGCACCTCGTCGTCGACGGGAACGCCTCCTCCCACTGAATGCGCATCACCGGAAATCCTGAAATAAATCCATGAATAAATGCGAGCACCAGAACTTGAACCTTGATGGGCTGGGGATAACACAGTCCCTTTAACCATTCAACCACAGGTCGGTTCGCGCTCGGGATGGAGGTTGCCATAGAAGAAGTGATGTCAGGCACCACTCACCGTTGGACCAGGGGAGTAGCAGATTGTAAACCAGCAAACGTCTAGACCAGGAATCCCAGCAGTTCGACCAAATGGCTAGCGATTTCAAAGAGGCACAGCCAGCCAGATTCATGCCCATGTTCCGCTCTCGCGGTGCATAATGCAACATAATTGATATGGTGGGATGGTATTGTTTTTTCTTTTTTTTTGAAATGAACATGGGATATTACTGTTCAGACTACCCACAGTGGGAGTAATATAGATGGTAACATCACACATATCTAGACAAAATAGATGATGTGGCAAGTAATTAATAAAAAAAAGAGTCATGTGGTAACATAGCTAGTTGCTAGTAGTACGAGTAACATCACACATATCAAGGCAAGATGAGTCTACAACCTAATAAATGAAGTGTTGCATGACACCACATATATGTTACTCTCCACTATAGAGATAGTAACATAGACTAGTAACATAAGTTACTCCCCACTGTGGCTAGTCTTATAAAACAAGAATACGGTGGCGTGTAAAATGGTTCGCAGGTGAGATACGTGCGATGAATAAGGTCTTGAGCGTGATTCCGAGGAAGACACACGCACCAGATAACGAGCTACATGGAGCTCGTCCTCCAAAGAGTATTTTCTCTCCTTCCTAAAATATAAAATGATCGTTGATTTTTCTAGTCTTCGTTGCATAACTTTGAGTATTTTGTATTTTTTTTTTAGCTCACATCATAAGTCATCATGAAACTTTACACACTGTAGTATACGTCTCTATGTTAGTGTGTAGATTTTTTTTTCAGAAATTTGACTTAAAATGTTGGTTTATTCTATGACACATGCACAGCAATAATGCTCACTGACACATGCCCCTTCTGCGTCAAGTAAAAATATCATCAAAAAAGTTGTCTGCCTGTTTCAAACAAAAAGTTACACGAACTCAATCAGAGCACCGGTTAATCATACATGAATACTCTGCACCGGCAAACCGTGAATGGAGTGCACTAGAAAACGCCACCAGTCATTCAAGTTAATGTCCCAAAAACAAAATTATCATGGTGGGTCGTGACTTGTGAGGTGGGGTTTTGGGGGGGGGGGGGGGGGGGGGGGGGGGGGGGGGGGGGGGGGGGGGGGGGGATTGAGATCAGGTTCGAGTCACCGGTGAACAGTACGGTCATGTCACGTTCTCCCTTGTCTACACCGTCAGAACAAGAATCAATGGACAGATCTTTTGAACAGTGTACAACTATAGTACGCATCTACAGTGCATAGCTGCGGTGCTCGTCCTACATGGCCGGCCTACATCACAAGTTCACAGAGTTTCTTCGCTACAGTACATCATCTGGCTCTTCATTCTTGATCTAGCGGCCATGTTACATGGTGACATGCTATGGGTGTCACTGGTGCCGAGTGTAGGTGCGGCTGCATTATGGCTCCACGCAACATTTTCGAGAAATAGCTGCCTCAATGTTTCTTTCTCCTAGTACTCCCTCCGTTATTAAATACGGAGTATAAGTCTTTGTAGAGATTCCACTATGGACCACATATAGATGTATATAGATGCATTTTAGAGTGTAGATTCATTCGTTTTGCTCCGTATGTAGTCCATAGTAGAATCTCTAAGAAGACTTATACTCCCTCCGTTCCTAAATATTTGTCTTTTTAGAGATTTCAAATGAACCATCACATACGGACGTATATAGACATATTTTAGAGTGTAGATTCACTCATTTTGCTTCGTATGTAGTCACTTGTTGAAATATATAGAAAGACAAATATTTAGAAACGGAGGAAGTATTTAGGAACCGAGGGAGTAGAAACTAAAAAGATCTTCCCACGAGTAAAAAGATCCGACCGAGCATAGCGAGAGCGAGCGCCGGTCCACCTTTTTGCTCTGACGGTTGGGGCCTTCGTCTTCTTCCTCCTCTCCAGCTTCCCACTCCAACTGCAGTAGCTGCCAACCTAAAACAGCCAAGGTATACAGGCTTACTTGCCCGCTTTCACTTCTCCATTCCACGGAGAGTGACGGCGACGAAACCAGTCACACGCCTGGAACGATGTGCAACAGAGCAGGCTGCTCATCGAAACGCAAAATTCGGAAACAGAACAGGTGCTGCTGATATTTTCAGAGATGACGGGACATCGACCGAGAGCAACAAGATGCCATGATATACTAGTAACGGCAGAACTGACCTGTGTGGCTTGAAACCAGTTCATCGCCACTATCTTTTTTACTGGCAGGCCCGCGGCGAATCCCAGAAAAGCGCTGTCGAAGTGACGGCTCTTGGTGCGAGCGCGACAAACATGTCTGCAGTCAGAATTAGAAGCATATACGTTTTACTTTTTGCATAGGAAAAAGAGGTGTTACTAAATCAGGTATGGAGCTGGAATTGATTGTCTTGGCAGCCTGGAGCATTTGGATCTAGCAGAAATGACTTCATTTTACAGCGTGTTTGGCAGCAATAGTGAGAGAGAGAATGGGAGTTTAGGGATGGGAGTTTGCCAAGGAATTAGACATGGAAATTGATTTTAAAGTCCCATTCCTCTGTTTGGCATGTGAAGGCAATTGAATTGACAATTTAAAAGCGAGTTAACTACCACTATTTGTTTGGTGGGCATAGGCAGAGGAATAAACAACTTTCAATGATGCCTTCTATTACAAACGTGCCCAACTAACAGCACGTTAGCAGTTATCTTTTTCTGTCGATTCCCGATCCCTAGTTCAATTACCAGGGGTCGTCCAAGGAAGAAATCTGAGGGAGCTGGGCCTCTTAATTCCTCTTCCCCTTGGCTCCTTAATTCCCATGTCTCTGAGCCAATCAAAGGATTCTAATCTCACGTAAATTCCCATTCCCAATCTCCAACTCCCCCCAACCTTGAGGACAGATTGCCTAGCTAGCCTAGCCTATATAGACGCAGAAACGGCCCTTACTTTGGCGGTCAGCAACGAACCTAATTCGCTTCACGGCACAATATATATGTATGTCTTGTCAGGCCGAACGAATCAAGCAAACATGCTATTGTGCTATATGGCCTTGGGTTACTAATGATACAACTGGAATACATACACATATTTTCCAGAAGAAATTCCGCGACGAAACTTTCTGAGTGCGTCGGAATTCAGAACAACGTCTCACTCCATGAATATAGGGTTTTGATCCGGACGGACAAAATCATACCTGAAAGCACACCTTAGGGAAAGCCCTAGTCCACCTTTTTGCTCTCATGGTTGGGACCTTCATGTTCTGCCTCCTCTCTGACCATCGATTCGGTGAACTTCAACAACTGCCAATCGCGAAAACAGTCAGTGACAAACAAGTTTCGCACTTCAAAGGCAGGCTGGTCCAGATTGTCAGTTATTTTCTTTCATCCCAGGACTAAACAAAAGGGACTAGGTAAGCAGGCTTACTTATCGGCTTTACTTCTCCATTCCACACAGAGCGAACGGCGATGAAACCAGTCATGCCAGGAACGATGTATAACAGAGCAGGCTGTGCGTCAAAACACAAAAGACAGGTAAATAGAACAGGTGCTACTGATATTTTCAGAGATGACAGGACATCAACCGAGAGAGACAAGATGCCGCAGTATCTTAGTAACAGCAAAACTGCCCTGCGTGGCTTGAAACCAGTTTAGATGTAATAACGTCTTATATTATGGGACGGAGGGAGTAACTTGGGATTGATCTGACTCGGTCGCATCCCAGAACCACCAAAGAAATTTGCATCAATTGGAGCTAATCCATCAATAATTTTACAGTGTAGCCATAGAGTTAGAAAAACAAAAACCTAGTGTTGGCTTTCTTCTTAACTTTCCTAATAAGATCATAACTATTTCTTCCTATGCTCTTTTTAGTTATCTTCTTTATGAGTTGTGGAAGGTGCTAAACAGTTTTCTACCGACCACCCTAAGATAAGCTTCAAAGTTGCCCTGAACAAAACTCAGACAAAACAGAGTATATAAGCCAAAAAAAGAAAAACTAACATATCTTTCGGGTGGCTCCATCTAAACTAGTTTATGAACAAGCATCAAAGTTTAGTACTACAATCTACAGGCATCGTCATACATCAAACTGTACTATCTGCGGCCGGCAGGTTCAGTCGGCTGCATACTATCAAACTGAAGTGACACAATCCTACTGACTTGGAATAACCACACTACGCGCAATTGAACACATGAACAGATCACACCACCAAACGCCAACTCTGAAGTGGCTAGATATCCCCAAAAAATACAGTCATGCAAAGAATAAAGTAATCTATGTGGGAGAGAGGAGCATTTCGATATTTTTAATTTTTATTATCAATCCTTCCTTTAAGAAGTATTTGAACCCCCTCTATACATCCCTGGTGTTTGGCTTTCCAACCTAGGTTACCGGGACCTAGGTTAGTCGGCTGCATTGTTGCTTCACACAAAACAGTTGCCCAGCTGCCTTGAGAGATGAAGCACGAACTAGCTTTGTACACATGAACTAGCTTTCCATTTCAATAACGCTGCCGTTTCTGACTTCCCTGGCCGGCCTTTCTATCTCAAGGGCAGTAAGGCTGCTCATCGGCGTTGCCGGCGTCGAGCTTCCAAGCAGGCTCATGGACCGCCTCTCGTTGTTCTTTGGTGGATCCTTGCCATGGACGAATGAGATGAATCTTCTCAGGCTCTTCCTCTGTTCATGCCTCAGGTATTTGCGTAGCATGATACCAAAGTAGATTAGCAACGCGAGGACACATGCCACGCCACAGATTAGGAACAGACCAAGGAAGCTCTCAAGGCGGAGCTGGTCCGAGTCAACAAACTCGCTGTTGTCAGTTGCGCACTCCCCTGTCTTGAGCCACTTGTCATGGATCCGCTGCAGCTCCCCATTCTCTGACAATGACAGGATTGCGGTGGAGAGGTCTACTTGCAAAGGGGAGTCCCTTGGAAATGCCTGGTAGAATGAACTTGTAAGGTGCTACATTTTGATTTGTGAAACAAAGTAGGTGCAGATTTTAGACTTGCAGCCGCAGACAAGTGCAAATAAAGTTGCATAATAAACTAGATAGTTGACACAACTATTCAAAGTTAAAACTGCTATTCCAGGATATTAACTTCAAAATATTTTGTTCTTATATTCTAATCTACATTAAAGAATATGGTTCAAATGTACTTACAAAGCCCCATCCTCTGCTGGTGAAATCTGTGCCAGCTACCGCAATCTTGCAGTAGGTTGACAAAAACAGTTCAACATAGGGGCGCTCGTCAACAATGGCCATAACACCTCCTTCCTTAGGGCCTAGCTTGAGGGCTTCAGCGTATTCTTCTGGTGAACCGAGAGCTCTTAGCCTTGAACGTGAGATGTTGAGCTCCTTGACCATGTAGTCTTGTGCAAAAGAACCAACTTGGAAACCAATAGGATCATTGCTATTTTTCAGGTCATCGATTCCTTTTATAGAAGTATCAAGTTGTTGCACGGTCAGGATGGAAGTAAGACTCGCGGTATAGCTGGATACAATTATCAAAACAACGAATAGCCATATGATCAGCACACCACGCCCTGAGGTGCTCATAGTATTTTCTCCTGCGGGCAGATACAGATGAAATCATGAACCATGCCTCAGAACAAAATGTTACCTATGGCCAAAAAAACACATAATAGAAAAGGTTGGTTTACTCACTGTGTGCGAAGAACAACGTCGAAAAGCTGAACCTGCAGGCAATCAAAATAGAAATTATAATCACATCTGAGAGCAAGGAATCACGCCATGATAAGAACATCTGTAATACATGTGAAGAAGTATGTGAAAACAGAAAAAATAGAGCAATGCATCATAAATATCATTAAGCGAATATATATACTGTGCATATATACATCTCACTAGATGCTTCATTTGGGTACGTTAACTGGCAACTGTTCGAGGTGCTTACTGTATGCAACATATTGCACAAGACTTGTTGAAACATCAACATTTCTAAGAAAAGAGGAATGATATACTACAAGAAGATGATACAAAAGGTGCAAGTCAGCTCCTTACCAGAAAATAGTTATTATTTGTTGACGTGCTGAACCACGGAAATCATCATTGATTCGATGTTCAAGAACCCACACAACCATACCCACGATAAGGAAGAACAACCCTGTAACACACCACATCTCCAAAGTAAAAGGCTGCAAGAATGCCCAGGACGATGTTATTTGCGTTTTAACCGGAGCCAAGATAACCAAGCCTGTTTCAATGAATGGCTGGGTGAAATCAAAAGTTACTGTCCGCCTCATTGTAATTGCGATATCCCCTATAGCTGCATCGAACTCCTGCAGGATAAGATGCCCCTGGTCAGCATATGGTGAAATGGTTAGAAATTAGAAGAAGAAAAAACTCCATACTTACATTTGATTCAATCATCTGAACGAGTTTGTCATAATTAGGATTTTCAGTACCACTCCCAAAAGGTACAAACTTGTAGCTAACAGGATAAGGAAGCAAAGCCAATGCCTGAGTAAAGACATCGATGCAATAACCCTTCATTGACCCAGTAGCATTGTCTTCTGTGACAAACTCTTTGAAGCTAAATCTGTTGGGAACACCAATTTTCAACTGCTTGGCATTAGAAGGAAAAACCCATCCTCAAGGCCTCTGTGCAGTCTCCCCAGGCCAAATAACATCATAGAGATGCTGATCGGCGAGAGAAGTATTAGGAGGCTTTGAATATAGAGCCTCTGGAGAGACAGTCGACAACAAGCCAGAATAGTTTGACCAAAAACCAATGGTCCGCATACCATTTCCGATAATGTTTATGATGTCATATGCAGGATGAATGAGGTTGCCTACAGCATCGAATTGCACTTGCCCAGACACCCCAGTGAAGTTTACCTTTCTAATCTTCTCCAATAATTTATTTCCCATGTCAAAAATGCTCATTGCTTCAAGGTGAAGAGTTCCTCCAGTTTCATCATGTAACATCGAGTCATTTGAAAAGAAAATCCTACCGCCATCATCAAAGAAGGCATCCAGAGCCCGAGCTACTGCCCAGACACTATCATAAACATAAAAACCATAAGTATTTACACGAAGATCACTATAGTTGTACTTTTTACTTTGCGTGCTCCATTTGGAGACCAAATTACTCTTCATCTTTGAGTTGGGAATATGTGGCTGTAAAGTAAGAACACCTTGCAGGCCAGATATAATCTCAGCAGGAACTGATGAATTAGCATCAAGATATGCAGACAGCCAGTCAGTTGCAATCCACACATAGCCGTTGCCCATCATGTTCAGTTGTTTTGCCATAGAGAAAAGCTTGAGTCCAGGTTCAGCTCCAGTATGGAGAATGATAACACGAGACTCCATGTAACTGACACTAACCAACAAATTTATGAGCTCACTTCTTTTAGCATTGGAAGGAAACCCAACCTTATAGGAGATTTTGCAGCGCTTTAAAGCGAGTGCATCATCCAAAGCAGCAATGCCATTTCGACCATAAACATTGTCAATGTATATGGCGGTCACTATCTTCCAGTGGTTGTAGTCAACAACTTCTGCCACAGCCGCCATTTGATAGAGGTCATTGGGACCAGTCCTGAC
The DNA here is from genome assembly GCA_011799875.1 of Thinopyrum elongatum. Taxonomy (NCBI): domain Eukaryota; kingdom Viridiplantae; phylum Streptophyta; class Magnoliopsida; order Poales; family Poaceae; genus Thinopyrum; species Thinopyrum elongatum. The sequence continues at coordinate 64,213,191 of CM022302.1, read as the reverse complement.
AAAGAACGGGAACTGTATCGATGAAAGAGTTGCATCAGAAGCAAAGGACATCAAAGGGACTCGAAGCTCATTTGCTACATATGAAATGATATGAGAAATTGTAGAGCACTGAGGGCCAATGAGTGCAATAACATCAGTCTCCATGAACTGCAAAGCTGATACAAGGAATACGGTATCATTGTCACAACTCCACAAGAGAAGCAAAAACTATTTCAACAATGCCAAATAAATGCGTGACATTAAAGCTAGCGTACCTTGAACCATGCCAAGAAAACCATCAAAGCAATTTGTATCCTTGATTTGAACCTTTAGTGTAGTTCCATTTAGAACTGTTGGATCAGAGTTGATATCTTCCAAGGCTGCATGGATGGCAACCGCGGCAACACCTCCAGTGGTGGAGTTAAATTGAAGAATAGACCCAATATTCACAACAGGAGGCCTCGCAGCTAAACTCTTGCAGATGCCATTAGGAAACAGAAGCAGAGAGAGAACCAACAACATGAGAAAAGATATCTCCATTGTGCCTCAAATGGTGCAAAGTCTACTGGATGCTTGTTTTCATGTTAGCAAAATACTTATGTGTTAGAAACCCCCTGTAGAAAAAACATAGAGCAGATGTTATCGTGGTACCAATGCATAATTCTTGCATTCTTTAAATTAACAAAGTCCATGTTAAAGAGCACCATTATTTGAAGCCTCAGCCCAAACGTTGAAAGGAAAACAACAACAAAGAAGCAAATATCAATTTTGAATGAAGCAGTTACAGTAATTAAAAACCCGACGGATTGAATATCGCGAGGAAAAGCAACTTGGGAGAACAATGACAGATGATTCGACTAAACACATTAAGTAAATACACCAAATCTCAAGCAACACAAAAAAAATTGTATGTGCCTGATTTATACTACTATTAGGAAGGTACAGTTGCAAAGTTGGGCCAACAAGCATCCAAGAAAGTCAAGAAGCAATGTGGTCCTTGAGTTAAAGCCAAAACATGTGGCGTGGCCATACTACTCTCAACAGATTCCAGTTTCCAACACATAAATGTGCAGGAGCAGGTGCCAAACTTTGGATTATGCCCTTGTCTCAATCAGACAGCAAACAAACAAACAAAACAGAGCATACAACTTTATATATACTATGCTTAAGACCGGGTGCTTCCTGCAACCAAACAAATGACGGTAAACGGTAAACAAAGAGGGCATGTCCCAGCATTTTCATCCGTTTCGTGCACATTTTCAGCAACTGACGGTAAACGGACTGAAACCTGAATTCGAATGAAGCAATTGCAGTAATAAAAAATGGATTGAATACCGCAAAGAAAGGTAACTTGAGAGAACAATGACAGACGATTTGACAAATTTTTTTTAAGGAAATGCACTCATTTCTAGTAAGCAACACAAAAGTTTGGTCTGTGCCTCATTTATATTAACCATCTATTTTTTTTTTTGAAAACTATTAACCATCTATACTATTACTAGGAAGGTACAGTTCCAAGGCTGGGCCGACAAGCATCCAAGAAAGCCAAGAAGCAATGTTTGGTCCTTAAGTGCAAGCCAAAACGTTTGGCGTGGCCATACTGCTCTCAACAGATTCTAGTTTCCACACACTTTTGCTATGCAAGAGAGAACAAAATTAAAGCTGCATCCCCCAAACTTTGGATTATGCCCACGAAACAAACGACTATACTTGTGCTATGCTTAAGATGGAACAAACATTCAAGCAGACAGCAAGCAAGCAAACAGAACATACAACTTTTTCTTTCCAAATGGGAACATACAACTATATATACTTGTAGTACTATATGCTTAAGAATTAAGATGGGATGCTTCCTGCAAAGAGGAAGCAATGCTTGGAATTGCAAGCAAGCAAACAACCTGAGCACAAACCCCTGCACTTTCATGCGTTCCGTGCACATTTTCAGCAACTGACGGTAAACGGACTGGAACCTGACCAGCCGGACAGAGACCCTGCACAATCCATCGAACACCTCGAGGGCGGGCATGCAAAGAGTAGACCCAGCGGCAGCAGCAACCGGAGCCGCCATTACTTACCGGAGAGGATCAATCCACAGCCAGTGCCCTCGGAATCCTCATCGAGACCCCAAGAAAACGGCGGGCACTGGCAGCACCGCAGCAGGGAAGTACTGTAGGACTGTAGGAGACGGGTGGGGATTCGAGAGCAAGGACAGAGAGAGATTTCGACTTACGGATTGGATTCGGCCCCCGCCAAGAGGAAATCTCTGTCTCCCGACGGACGCTTGCTGCTGCTGTTGCCGCAGCGCCGGTCGACGACGACGACGGAGAGTAGACTGAGAGCCGACGGCGAGTTGCTTCTGTCGGCGGTCGAGCTCATTATTTTATTTTGAGTGAGTGGTATTTATAGCGGAGGTGGACTGGGGAGAAAGAGGGAGACGCAGACGGTGGTAACCTTACACGATGACAGGCGGGGCCCACCCCGAATATTGGACTGTCATAGAGTTAATTAAGTTGACCCAAGTCTAGATTGCACCACAAAGATAAACAAACAAATGTTTGAACCGAATGTAACACCTCCTGTTAAGTTTAGGACAGGCCCTTTCATGTTGAAGTTGTCTTGGTCTCGTTTGTGTTGGAGTGGTGGTCGCTACTCACCGGTTCGTGGTGGGAGCTTGCCTCTATTCTTGTATTTTATCCTCTATCTTCTATAAAAGTTAAGGCATGCAATTTGCATGCTCTCAAAAAATTCTTTAAGATTTGTTTTTCATATGATTTAGTCATAACTTATAAATAAATATCAAATAGCGAGACACATGTGGCGATTCCATCAATTTTAGACCCCACAACTTCGATCCGGCCTTCAGTATGCATTTGTTTGAGTGTGTGTGTGCGTGCGCACGCGCGCATGTGTGTGTGCGTGTACGTCAATGTTGTTTCTAAAAAAAAAAGAAGAGAGGAAAACTATGCAAGCAACCCGTGTGGAAGAACCCTAGATAGAGTGTGTGACCGGCCAAAGAAAGGTATTAGATCTGATTCCGATGATCTTTATATTATGCAGGGTAAGATGCGGATCACCAAGCCCACAGGCTAACAAAATACTCTGTCAAATGATCCAAGTCAACCCCGGCTTGTTAGTTTAGCTGGCATTAGAAACTGAAATCAATCAAACGCGTGACTCAACACGGAGCCATGATTAGTCAAGCACCTGTATTTTTCTGAGCAAGATTACGAATTGGTGAGGTGAGGATTTTGTGCTGATTGCACCCAGTCTGTAGAAACTTGGCTAAGTTGAGGACTCTGTGCTGATTGCACCTAGCTAGTTTGTAGAATCTTGGCTGCTTCATGTAAAGTTCATGCATTTCAATCCTCAAAAGTAAACTAATTAAGTCCATACATTTCCAGGCAGAATATATGTGCATGCATGCAGCCTTATTCTTAGTCTGGCCTTACAAGCTAGGCATTTGCATCCAGCCCTGCAGGCCACAGCTCTCGGAACAGACTTTCGCCCCGCTTTATATATAAAACAATACACTTCTGCTTCGGTACACCCCCTAAACACAAGGACGACTCAGATTAGTCCATACCTCTTCATAAGTAAGTGCATGATAGTCATATTTTATAAACTCTTCACGTATATGCTGAACTTGTTTTTTGAGAAGCACGTATACGCTGTACATGAACGGACGTGCACACCCTGCCGCGCTGGGCTGGCCCATTCAGCCTTTTTTTTAAACCGCAAAAAATAGTGCGTGCTGCAGGATTCAAACCTAGGCCCTCCAGGAATTAGCACAGCCGAACTAACCAACTGGGCAACCGGACCTCAGGTGTTAAGTACATTTTTAATACTTGAAATAGAACACTGGAAAAGCGCAACATTTTCTGTTTGATTTTTTTCCTTTTCTTTTTTGTTTCTTAAATGCATGAACTTTTTATAATTCATGATTTTTTTTTTCAAGAAAAAAGTCCATTTTACTACCCTGAATAAAGTTGGTTGTTCACTTTACCCCCTGGTCTTTTTTTTGGTTCCTTTCGGCCCCCAAACAAAATCATACCGGACGAAATACCCCCCTGGCTGGTTTTGTCTCCCTCTACTGCTGACGTGGCTCAAGTCAACGGTTGTTTTGACCTAGGTGGGGCCCCCTTGTCAGGCACGGCTGAGAGAGAGCTGCCGCTTCGTTGGCCTCGCCGCTGCCCCCGCTCGGCCCCGACGCCGGCCGGCCGCCGGAGCGTCGCCGCCCGAGCCTAGGCCAGCCCTGCACCGCCCTGCCCTTCTCCCTCCTCTTCCTCCCTGACTCTCCCATCTCTCGCGCAGGAGCTTCTTCCGTCGGTCATGGCGCCGCCACCGTCGATTTGCTCCGTCCGGCGACCTCCGAGCGACGCCACTGCCCGGGTCCGAACCCCCATGTCCGGATCCATCCATTCCCGTCGTCCGCCGGCCTCCCCTGCCCGCAGTCGCCGTCGCTGTTAACAGCGCCATGGAGCCCTTCGCGCCGACGCTCGAACGCCAGGGCCGACCGCCTCGGAGCCACACGACGCCGGCCGTCCTTGCGGTGTCTTGCTGCCTCCCCGCGTCCGGATCCGTGCCCCTGCGCAGCCCCTCGCCCGGATCCGGCGGGATCCGGCGAGTCCCGCCGCCGACGTCCCGCATCGCGCCCAGCCCCATCCAGCTCCAGCACATGGCCACCTGACGAGGGGGACCCACCTCCAGGTCAAATACCACCTTTGACCGTGCCCACGTCAGCTTCCGGTCTGGGCAAACCACTCAGGGTTTTTTTTGTTCGGTATGGGATTGTTTAGGGGGGTAAAGGAACCAAAAAAAAGGTCAGGGGGTAAAGTGAACAACCAACTTTATTCAGGGTAGTAAAATGGACTTTTTTCTTTTTTCAAAAATGACGAGAAAATTTCAAATTCTTGAATTTTTCTTCCAAATCAGTGAACTTTTTTTTTCCAAAATTGATCAGTTTTCTTCACAAATTTGTGAACTATTTCGCAAATTGGCGATTTCTTTTTGAAAATTGTTGAACTTTTTTATAAAATTGACGAACTTTGTTTCTAAATAAATGAAAATTTTCAAATTTTTGATTTTTTTTCCAAATCAATGAACTTTTCTTCAAAATCGATAAACTTATTTTGAATTTTTGATGAACTTTTTTCAAAATCAATAAAAGAAACAGGAAAAAGACAAGAAAAAATAATAATATAAAAACCCATGTAAAAACCGAAGAAAAAACCAGCCCGGTTGAAAAGGAAAACCAGAGTCTTTCTTTTTAGCGTTATATTTGACGCACTACAAAAGATGGAAAAAGAAAAACCTAGACCATGATCAACAGAGGTGTTCGAGTAGGCGAGATGGCTCCGTCTAAGAGCACGTCGTTTCCCGACATGCTTGAAATGGCCCCAATTTTTTTTCATGCCTTGTATGACCAATTCAAGGCACCATGCCAAGTTGTTTTGGTTTTCGACAAGTTTTGCATTTTTCAGAGTTTTCTCGGTAAAAAACGCCCGATAAATGGGCGGACGTGTCACAACTTGCATACGGTGTCAAAAATCGTTCAAACCTGTCACGGATGACTACCATGGTCATGCCCACATGCTTGAAAAGGTTGGGGTCATTTTAAGAATGTCCAAAAGTAGACCATGTTTAATGAAGGGTGTTTGGGTTGGCTAGAAGGCTCTACCTGAGAGTACGTTGTTTCTCAACATCCTTCAGATGGCCTAATTTTTTCCACCTCCTTCTATGATCAAATCAAGGTACCATGTTAAGCTGTTTAAGTTTGTGATGATTCTTGCATTTTCTAGAGTTTTCTCGGTGAAAACTAATTGCTAAATGGCCGGACGTGACACAACATGCATATGGTGTGGGAAATTCATTCAAACCTGGCATGGATGCCTACCATGGGCATGCCCGCCTACTGGAAAAGGTTGGGGTCATTTCATGCATGTCCAAAACTATATCATGTTCAACAGAGGGTGTTCGGGTAGGCGAGAAGGGTCCATCTGAGAGCATGTTTTGCGGCATCCATTAACTCACCTCAAATCTTTCCATGATCTTATATGACTGATTAAACGCACCATGCCAAGTTGTTTTGGTTTTCGACAAATCTGATCTTTTCTGGAGTTCTCTCGGTTAAAAAAGGCAGATAAATGGCCGGACGTGTCGCAACTTCCATATTTTGTCGAAAATCGTTCAAACCTGGCATGGATCCTTACCACGGGCATCCCCCCCCCCCCCACCTGCAAAAGTTGGGGTCATTTAAATTTTTCCAAAACTAGACCATGTTCAATGAAGGGTGCACCCGGATGGGCATGCCCATGGTAGGCAACCATGCTAGGTTTAACAATTTCCGACACCGTATGCAAGTTGCGGCATGTTCGACCATTTTATCGGTCTTCTTTTACTAAGAAAACTCCAGAAAATGCAGAATTTGTCGAAAACCAAATCAACTTGGCATGGTGCCTTGAATTGCTCATAAAAGGCCATGGAAAAAATTGGGTCCATTTCTTCTTCTTTTTTGCTGTGGAAATTGGGGCCATTTCAAAGATATTGGAAAATAACGTGCTCTCAGACGAACCGTTCTAACCTTACCGAATAATCTCCGTTGAACATGGCGTTTTTTGGACATCCTTGAAATGACGCCAACTAATAAATACAAAGGGATAAAATTGAAAACAGTAAGTGTTTTTTAAAGCATTTAATAAAGAATTTATAGAAAAAAGAATTTAAAATCATTAGTTCAAAAAGTTAATTAAAACTTGTATTTGGTATTCAAAAAAGAGAAAAATGAATTAACAAAAATAAGAAATGAAATGGAAAAATAGAAAAGAAAATAAAACGCTTAGGCCTTGGCCTAACTAGGCGACGACACGCTCCCGTCGGGCGCGTGTGGGCCCGGTCCAAGAGCTCACGGATTTGAAAAAAGTTCATCAATTTTTTACAAAATATTCATGGATTTGAAAATTTTCACAAAATTTCAAAAAAAAAGTTCACTAAGGAAATTTGCAAAAAGGTTTTCTCGGTTTTGGGAACCTCGGCTTCCCAGCCATTTTTTTTCCGGTTTTGGGACCTTCTCGGAGGTCGTGAACCGTGTTTTTTCTTTTTCTTTTTTATCTTCTCTCTTGTTTATTTTTTTTGTCTTCTTTGACTTTTCGTTTATTCTGTTTATTGTTTCTATTTCTCATAAATTTAATTTTTCAGAATTCAAAATTTGTCCATATTTTTCTGTTTTTTCTGGAATTCCAAATTTGTTACTTTTTTCAAAAAAATGTTCGTGTTTAAAATTTTGTTCTTTTATAAAAAGAACTGCTCGTGTTTTGACCTTCTGAGCAAGTTTGAAAGGCATGAACATTTTTTTGAAATTTATGTACAATTTAAAAAAAACAAATATTAGTATTTTATGAACAAAACTGGAAAACTAGAAACCCAACGAAAACCGTGCAAAAAAGAAAGAAACATAAACCAAAGAGTGAAGGTGTTGGGTTTTTTTCTTGGCGTTTTGTTTCTCGAACAAGAAGAAGAAAACAAGGTTAGTAGGCAAATCAGATATGCTATCCCAGATGGTTTGTGCGGTTACACGTAGTGCGTGAGGGCTGTTAGTAGGCAAATCGAATCCAGCCGAGGACATCTATTTTTTGGTGATTAAAACTAAAAAACCTAAATGGGCTGAGCCCATGAGGGAGGGCTGTTCGCTGGGTATTATATGAACCTACAGCGTATACGTAGGAAAGTGAGTACTCCCTCCGTCCAGAAATACTTGTCGGAGAAATGAATAAAAATGGATGTATCTAGAACTAAAATACGTCTAGATACATCCATTTCTCTGACAAGTATTTCTGGACGGAGGGAGTACAATTTGTGAAAAGTCTATACTATCCTTTATACGTTTTGTGAGGAGGGTGTACCGAAGCATTGTTGCATTGCTCCAATACAATAATCGAAAAAAGTACACGTCCGACTAAATCTTTCGCCCCTGCAGGCTGCAGCTAGTGTACCATGTGGTATAATTTCATACTAGGTAGGAAGTGCGGCTTGCCACACCCGGCAGCACCGCTGCCGGCTACAGTCATATCCAATATGGTAATACAATCATTGGAGCATTGCAAATACAAAAAAAAACATGATATTGGTTCGGTACAGTGTCATACACCAAATCATTATCTATGGACTAACCCAAAACGGTAGGATGTGCGGCCTGCCACACCCCACTTAGTCTCATCTTAGCTAACCTGGTAATGAACACCGTGGAACTGACTTATTTCCCAAGCGCATAACCAACATATTAACCATTAATTGCGAAGGAAATTTAGAGTGATTGCTCAAAATGGATCAGTCCTTGGTACAAGTTTGTCCAGTACAGAGCAGTTATCCGGGCAATGTGGAAGGGTAAGGCGATCAAATATACCAAAAGCATGGCACCATTAGATCTAGAAGTTCACGACAAATGGGGAAATATGCACTATGTTCGAAAAGTAAGCCAAGCCGATGGATTGGCACCAAGTAGATACAATAGTTGGTTTGTTAGATAACCAAAGCAAGCCAGATCAGCGGTGCGGCACAAGTCCAACCAAACACTCACAAAGAACCTATACAGTTCTGCTAAAGCCTGTTCACATGTCATGTCGCATGAACCTGCTGTGATCATATTGTTTAGAAGATGGAATCACAGGAAACATTTGCATGTAATACCTCCGTCCGAAAAAGCTTGTCCCTCAAATGGATGTATCTAGCACTAACTAGTGCTAGATACATCCATTTGAGGAACAAGCTTGGGACAAGCTTTTCCGGATGGAGGGAGTATGATGACAACCTAGTAACCAACCTTGTCAAAGGAAACATTTGCATGTATGATGACAACCTAGTAACCAACCTTGTCAAAGCAGGTAGATAGCAAGCAACAGTTTGCCCCTTTTAGCCTTGAACGCAAGGACACATATCTGACGTTCTCCAATCCATGATGTCTTCACAAAGTCTGACCAATTAGTTGTTATCCCTTCAAAGGTTGGACATGCTCCTTGGCGCACCCACATGCAAGATTAGTCCACATGGCCGTCATGTTCAAAGGCTCTGTAAGGAAGCAAGATTAATTCTCTCCGAGATGGACATGTTCTCATGTTCTATCTATTATAGTTATTTAAGGAAATCCTAGGAATAACAGATGGACGTGGCTAATTTAATAAACAACAATGAACAATGGATTTATGAACAAAGTATAGCATTAAGTACGGAACAATGAACTTATTTGAAAAAATAAAGTGAAGGTGCTAAGAAAGAACACTAACATCACAGTAAACAAAAACTGACTGAGCTGAACATAATTTTAACTGAAAAACTGTAAAAGGCATGCTTGATCCCACTATCTTAAACATCTAAAAACAACAAAATAGACATCAAAGATAAAAAAAACTGGAAATGCATCATTCTTATTATCCATTCTCGCTACATCCCTACAGAAAATGAAGAAAAGAAAGCCTCTTAGGGCAATATGAATAGACCTGGGCACGACAAACTATTAGAGAGAAACAAATCATGAAAGATTATTGGTCTTATAAAGCAATTCCATAACAGAATGATCGGCACCTCTTTACCAGTACATTTTCAAGATTTATATTTCTCAAGCATTTCGCTTGCAAAGTAAAAGAGTGCCACTGTAAAAGAAATGCTCCAATATAAGTCCTAACCTGAGAATTGAAGAGAGTTCAGATTGCGGACAACCCGATATAGATGCCACCTTGCACCGGTATTAAAATAGAAGCATCAAAGATGAAGAAACTGCAAGACAGGCCAGTAACTGACACTCTAAATAGCAACCTGTGCAGAAGAAATAGAACACCAGCAAATTACATATTAAAAAAATGGACTACCACCACCACCAAAGAATGACTGGATGATGTTGAACGAATCTTAATTCCAGAGTGGTTTTATATTTTATCAATATAGAGAAGTCGAGGCTAGATGCAAAATTAGTGAATGCTTCAGATCATCAAAAATCGGAGTGGAACAAACATTATCACTTACAATGGTAAATCCATTGTGTATAGGAGGACCAGTATGGTCACACACCCACACTTCTCGAATTCTGAAGACTAAGTTATCAAAGAAGCCGATGTTGACAAAAACTGAACCTACACAAATATGTACACAAGCAGGACCATGATTAGTAGCCATAAAGCAGGTTAGATGTAAAAAGATAACAACTAAGGAAGCAAACAAAGTATAGAGACAATACAGTATAGTTGCACCAAAAATTATTAACCCGGGCTAACTATTTAAGAAAGACTATTTTATGCAAGGGACAATAGGCTGATTTAATTAGTTGTTGCCACTGCACGATGATTAGACAACATGGGTTTATGTGGGATGGCAAGCCACCTGTTACAACGGGAAAAGGAGCTTGAAATTAACTCAAATACCATGCTTCAGAGACATGAATTCTTCAATCTGCCGTAACTACCTCAGAGTTTACATGAGCGACCACCTCACGGGTACAGAGGATCTAACCTAAAATGTCTTGCACAACGACATCCAGCTATCAAGGCTAATCTCAAAATATCTTAGAACACCGGCGTTATTTCCCTTGGTTCACCCATTCCTGCAATATCTAGGGAAACAACACAAATTTGCCCTTAGTTCATACAACATGCAACTTGCTCTCGCACTGAAACCATAATAGGATTTTGTCAACAATATCCACTGGTTTCATATATGTTCTTTATTCTTATTACTTTTAGCCTCGAATTACCTCCTGACGGGCAAATGTCTGAACTTGCAGTCAAATATTTCAGCATCCAGAGCAATAAGATTGGGATCAATAAGAGTATTATCATTACAAAGCAACAATTTCTGAACTTACAGTCAGACAAAAGTAATATATGGGAAGCAACCGTATGCAATGCAGCAATCATAACCAGGGCAAGCAGTACAATTAAACGACTATCATCATTGTCCATTGGAGATCTTTATAAGCCAAATTAAATGAAAGGAAAATATTAGGACCCCCACAGTTTGTCGTGGCTGAAACTATATGAAAAATCAGCAATAAAACTTCCACTTTCCATGCATGTTTATCCAAATTTTAGTTTAAGAACCAGATTCTCATTTTTCTACACTTGCCCATAGATTTCCAATGAAGAATAAACGACACGGGAGTGGATATAGTGGGAGTAGGTTTGTCAGTCTTTGTTTTAAGCAAACAGTATGATAGTAAGGAGATCACAATCTTAATGCACTAAAAACGAATAAAATGTATAAACATATATTATAATTCAACATACCGGCAAGACTATTTAAAGTTTGTGAACAGGAGAAGTCTCAAAGATAACTTACATAATTAATTTGGAAAGGCATAAACCCTTGTTGTTTATAATGATGACTCTGGAATCTGTACCATCAGATATTCGATACTGCGAATGCCTCAACAATCTATTCAGATCTAAACTTATATATCATTCCATGAAAAGGGTGATAATCCGTCTAAGTGGATAGAGAAAAACCCTATGCATATTATGAAATAACATATATTAGCGAGTCTGACACTTCAAACCATTATCGGCAAATCACGTCAATTAATTCAGACCAGAGGGAGTAGTAAAACTGTGGCATTGTGGCAGCGGAACTGAATGATACAATAAACACATATGCGTATATGAAACATAATCCCAGTCCATTGTTCAAATATATGAAATCTACTTACAATCTTGAGAGGCTATTGGAACCCACATCTCATCTACCAAGTCATACATAGGACTACCATTAGCAAATTGGAGAGAGAGACTTGAGATCATGTAACTAACCATGAGGATGACGACGATAACGGGGCAGCAGCCCTTTCTTTTGTTGTCAGACTGGAGATCCTGTAACCAACATTAGCAAATCATACTTGAGATCACGTCAAACTTTCAGCCATAAAACATTTTCATTGTTAGGTTTTGAGTATCGCAATAGGCTAATAATCACAGCAAGGTACTGCATGACTTTCTTTTACTTCATATATGAACAACGTCCTCTTCTTTTCCACTAACTAAAAGTAGAAAAATAAGCAGCATCTTGGTTTGATATTAGTATTGTCATGGATTACAGAGAGCGTTATTACCAGATTTTTGGAAATAAATACTTATAGCCACAATGGATGGCCACAACCTTCTATTGGACCAATCACAAACAAAATATAAGAAGTGTTTCTTGTTTCAATACTGATATTTTCTCATTAGTACCAGGAAATTCCCTACAGGCTACTATGAATCAGAATACCTGAAGAAATCTAACCATTAGTAAACTTGTCTGTCAAAATATAGAAATCACTCCAGCCTATTTACATGTGGTGATCCAGAATGTTTTCTAGACCCTGAATAAACACCAAAGTAGTTAATGGCTCAAACATGACACTAACGGAAATATTCTAATGAAGAAATTAATGACTGCATGAGTAATATGTCCAACGCCAACAGTAGCAAATAAACAGAATCCGAAGAGCTTTCGAACACAAAATGATGGACTCAAAGTGTTTATTTAGTTTCCATGCTCTGAAAATACACAAAACTTTCGAGACCTCATATTTACTTATCATTTCTTTACCAAGTATTTTGCCAAGATATAAAACTGTACAAAAGTCAGGAAGTGACATCAAATGAGTACTTGGACGACATCAATAAACAAATCTAACATTGAGAGAAAACAATTTATAAGCTTTAGCCGAAGCAATCTTGGAAACACTATATTCTGGCATCCAATACTTCTATAATCTCTATAGTTTTACAAATAGAAAACACTATATTTCTCTCAAAGTTAGATTTCTCTAAAATTCTTAGCACGGAAGGATGCTAGAAATATACGCTACTTAGATCCAGAAATATAATCTTGGAATTGGAAACACTATATTGATGTCTTCCAAATGGAAACGGTAGCACTATACTCTAAAAGTCTCCAAAATTGAATACAACTATTTCAGCGTGCACAGCTTATACATGATGGTGATGCTTAGACATATATTTCAGTAGAAGTCTAGCAGTGCTGCTGCAAATGCAAACCAAAAGTGCCAGATGTTTTATTTTACCTTGCCATTGAGTACCAATAGCTCACCATCCACCCACCGTGGGTTTATGAATCCATGTCGCGGTATTCTTCCCTGAAATTTATAGCCGGCAGTCTAAAAAAATTGAAACAAATTTAGATTAAAATATATAACACATGGAACACATATGCTCAGGTGCTTGGCCGAATATCCAAAGCAGATGAGTTTTGCTTGTTAGAATAGAAACTGAATTGTCACAAAATACATGTCATGTAGGCAAACATCCAAAACATACACATTATTTATAATTAGGACAGTAAATAGGAATTACCACACCAAACTCTTCTGGGATGCACACGATTCTCAAGATGACTGCCCTTCCCAACCTTAGCACAGAATGTTACCTAAATTAAAAGGTTGAAGCTGCAAACCTATCCAGCAGGGACATTTAGATCACCATTCAACTTAACTGCTTCAACATACTCGAAAAACTCCACATCATCAATATGTGCTTCAGCAGGGTAGAAAGATGGGATGGAGCTCACCACGTCCACCTGCAGCAGCAGTAGCAACATCTGAGCAACCTGCACACAAAACAAAACAAATCAAATGCAGGAGGAATGAGAGGGAGGGGAGATGAAGAAACAGAGAAGACAAGGGGAGGGAGGACAAGAGGGAACCAACCATGGTCGGAGATCCGAGGTCACCATGGCTGGAGATGGGCATCATGGATGAGGAGGAAGAACCAGCGTTCGTCGGTGTCGAGGGCCACCGCCGCCGCGGTAGTATAGAAGGTGGGTGCGGATCCGCCACCGCCGTCATCACCCCGTCCCCATCCGTCCATCCATGGGTGGGTGGGTGAGGAGAGGGGCTAGGGTTTCGGGTGGTGTTTGTTGGAGAACGTAGTAATAATTCAAAAATTTCCTACGTGTCACCAAGATCAATCTAGGAGATGCTAGCAACGAGAGATAGGCAGTGCTTCATACCCTTGAAGATCGCTAAGCGGAAGCGTTACAAGAACGCGGTTGATGGAGTCGTACTCGCGGCGATTCAAATCGCGGAAGATCCGATCCAAGCGCCGAACGGACGGCGCCTCCGCGTTCAACACACGTACAGCCCGGGGACGTCTCCTCCTTCTTGATCCAGCAAGGGGGAAGGAGAAGTTGAGGGAGAACTCCGGCAGCACGACGGCGTGGTGGTGGAGGAGCTCGTGGTTCTCCGATAGGGCTTCGCCAAGCACTACGGAGGAGGAGGAGGTGTTGGAGAGGGGGAGGGGCTGCGCCAGGAAGGGGTGTGTTGCAGCCCTCTCTATCCCTCACTATATATAGGGGAAGGGGGGGAGGAGGAGGCACCCTAGGGTTTCCCTAGGGGAGGGGCGGCGGCCACAGGGGAAACCCTAGATGGGTTTGGGCGCCCCCACCCCTAGGAAACTTGCCCCCCAAGCCGGGAGGGGCGGCTGCCCTAGGGGAGGCACCCCCACCTCTCCAGGTTACGTGAGATGGGGTGGGAGGGGCGCACAACCCCTTAGTGGGCTGGTGTGCCCCTTCCCCTTGGCCCATAAGGCCCCCCAACGCTTGCCGGGGCCTCCGAAACTCCTTTCGGTCACCCTGGTCGTCACCCGGTACTCCCAGAACAATTCCAGACTCCAATACCCTTCGTCCAATATATCGATCTTCACCTCCGGACCATTCCGGAGTTCCTCGTCACGTCCGGGATCTCATCCGGGACTCCGAACAACCTTCGGTAACCACATACTATTCCCATTACAACTCTAGCGTCACCGAACCTTAAGTGTGTAGACCCTACGGGTTCGGGAACCATGTAGACATGACCGAGACACCTCTCTGGCCAATAACCAATAGCGGGATCTGGATACCCATACTGGCTCCCACATGTTCCACGATGATCTCATCGGATGAACCACGATGTCGGGGATTCAATCAATCCCGTATACAATTCCCTTTGTCCATCGGTATGTTACTTGCCCGAGATTCGATCGTTGGTATCCCCGTACCTCGTTCAATCTCATTACCGGCAAGTCTCTTTACTCGTTCCGTAACACATGATCCCGTGGCTAACTCCTTAGTCACATTGAGCTCATTATGATGATGCATTACCGAGTGGGCCCAGAGATACCTCTCCGTCATATGGAGTGACAAATCCCAGTCTCGATTCGTGCCAACCCAACAGACACTTTCGGAGATACCTGTAGTTCACCTTTATAGTCACCCAGTTACGTTGTGACGTTTGATACACCCAAAGCATTCCTACGGCATCCGGGAGTTACACAATCTCATGGTCTAAGGAAATGATACTTGACATTAGAAAAGCTCTAGCAAACAAACTACACGATCTTGTGCTATGCTTAGGATTGGGTCTTGTCCATCACATCATTCTCCTAAGGATGTGATCCCGTTATCAACGACATCCAATGTCCATGGTCAGGAAACCACAACCATCTATTGATCAACGAGCTAGTCAACTAGAGGCTCACTAGGGACATATTGTGGTCTATGTATTCACACATGTATTACGGTTTCCGGTTAATACAATTATAGCATGAACAATAGACAATTATCATGAACAAGGAAATATAATAATAACTATTTTATTATTGCCTCTAGGGCATATTTCCAACAGTCTCCCACTTGCACTAGAGTCAATAATCTAGTTCACATCACCATGTGATTAACACTCATAGTCCACATCGCCATGTGACTATACCCAAAAAGTTTACTAGAGTCAATAATCTAGTTCACATCATCATGTGATTAAGACTCAATGAGTTCTGGGGTTTGATCATGTTCTGCTTGTGAGAGAGGTTTTAGTCAACGGGTCTGTACTTCGCAAATCTCTAGGTCATATTGTAAATGCTGCTTCCACGCTCCACTTGGAGCTATTCCAAATGGTTGCTCCACTATACGTATCCGGTTTGCTACTCAGAGTCATCCGGATAGGTGTTAAAGCTTGCATCGACGTAACCCTTCACGTCGAACTCTTTATCACCTCCAAAACCGAGAAACATTTCCTTATTCTTTTAAGGACAATTTTGACCGCTGTCCAAATGATCCACTCCTGGATCACTCTTGTACCCCCTTGCCAAACACGTGGCAAGGCACATATCAGGTGCGGTACACAACATGGCATACTGTATAGAGCCTATGGCTAAGGCATAGGGGACGACCTTCGTGCTTTCTCTTTCTTCTGCCGTGGTCGAGCTTTAAGTCTTAACTTCACACCTTACAACTCAGGCAAGAACTCCTTCTTTGACTGATCCATCTTGAACTCCTTCAAGATCATGTCAAGGTATGTGTTTTGTGAAAGTCTTATCAGGCGTCTTGATCTATCTCTATAGATCTTGATACCCAACATGTAAGCAGTTTTACCCAGGTCTTCCTTTGAAAAAATCCATTCAAACAACCCTTTATGCTTTCCAGAAATTCTACATCATTTCTGATCAACAATATGTCATCCATATATACTTATCAGAAATGTTGTAGTGCTCCCACTCACTTTCTTGTAAATACAAGTTTCTCATAAACTTTGTATAAACTCAAAAACTTTGATCACCTCATCAAAGCGTATATTCCAACTCCGAGATGCTTGCTCCTGTCCATCGAAGGATTGCTGGAGCTTGCATACCTTTTAGCATCCTTAGGATCGACAAAACCTTCTGGTTGTATCACATACAACCTTTCCTCACGGAAACCGTCAAGGAAACTTTGTTTTGACATCCATCTGCCATATTTCGTAAATGAAAATGCAGCAACTGCTAACATAATTCTAACAGACTTTAGCATCGCTATGATTGAGAGAGTCCCATCACAGCCAACTCCTTGAACTTGTCGGAAACTTCTTTGAGACAAGTCGAGCTTCATAAATGGTGACATTACCATCAGCGTCTGCCTTCTTCTTAAAGATCCATTTATTCTCAACGGCTTGCCGATCAACGGGAAAGTCCACCAAAGTCCATACTTTGTTCTCATACATGGATCCTATCTCGGATTTCATGGCTCCTAGCCATTTGTTGGAATCCGGGCCCATCATCGCTTCTCCATAGTTTGTAGGTTCATTGTTGTCCAACAACATGACCTCCAAGACAGGGTTGCCGTACCACTCAGGAGCAGTACGCGTCCTTGTCAACCTACGAGGTTCGATAGTAACTTGATCCGAAGCTTCATGATCATCACCATTAACTTCCTCTTCAACTGACGTAGGCTCCGCAGAAACATCTTTCTGCGCTGCGCTACTCTTTGGTTGAAATGAAGGTTCAACAACCTCATCAAGTTCTATCTTCCTCCCACTCAATTCTTTTGAGAGAAACCTTTTCTCGAGAAAGGACCCTTTTTAGCAACAAATACTTTGCCCTCGGATCTGAGATAGAAGGCATACCCAAATGTTTCCTTAGGGTATTCTATGAAGATGCACATTTCCGCTTTGGGTTCGAGCTTATCAGACATAAGCGTCGTATTCCCAAACTCTGAGAAATGACAGCTTAGGTTTCTGCCAAACCGTATGGTGACATCTCAATGGAATTTAGATGGTGCCCTATTTAAAGTTAATGTAGTTGTCTCTAATGCTTAACCCCGAAACGATAGTGGCAAATCAATAAGAGACATCATAGCACGCACCATATCCAATAGAGTATGACTACGACGTTCGGACACACCATCACACTATGGTGTTCCAGGTGGCGTGAGTTGTGAAACAACTTTCACATTATCTTAAGTTGTATACAAAACTCGTAACTCAGATATTCACCTCCACGATCATATCGTAGACATTTTTATCTTCTTGTCACGATGATCTTAGACTTCACTCTGAATTTGTTTGAACTTTTCAAACGTTTTAGACTTGTGTTTCATTAAGTAAATATACTCATATCCACTCAAATCATCATGTGAAGGTAAGAAAATAATGATATCCATTGCATGCTACCACACTCATTGGACCGCATACATCAACATGTATTATTTCCAATAAGTTACTAGCCCGCTCCATTATACCGGAAACGGGGTCTCAGTCATCTTGCCTAAGAGGCATGGTACGCATGTCTCAACCAATTCGAAATCGAGTGAGTCCAAAGATCCATCAGCATGGAGTTTCTTCATGCGCTTTACACCAATATGACCTTTAGCGGCAGTGCCACAAGTATGTGGTACTATCATTATTAACTTTGCATCTTTTATGAACATGTGTATTACTACGATCGAGATTCAATAAACCATTCACATTGGGTGCATGAACATTGAAGGTATTATTCATGTAAACAGAATAACCATTATTCTCTAACTTAAATGAATAACCGTATTGCAATAAACATGATCTAATCACGTTCATGCTCAACGCAAACACCAAATAACATTTATTTAGGTTCATCCCTAATCCCGAGAGAGTGTGCGATGGTGATCACATCAACCTTGGAAACACTTCCAACACACATCGTCACCTCACCCTTAGCTAGCCTCCTTTTATTCCGTAGCTTTTATTTCGAGTTACTAACATTTAGTAACCGAACCGGTATCCAATACCCAGGTGCTACTAGGATTACTAGCAAGGTACACATCAATAACACGTATATCAAATATACTTCTGTCGATGTTGCCAGCTTTCTTATCTACCAAATATCTAGGGTTGTTCCGCTTCAGCGACCGTTCTCCTCATAACAGAAGCACCTAGTCTCAAGTTTGGGTTCAACCTTGGGTTTCTTCACTGGAGCAGCAACTGACTTGCCATCCATGAAGTTTCCCTTCTTGCCCTTGCCCTTTGTGAAACTAGTGGTTTTACTAACCATCAACACTTGATGCTCCTTCTTGATTTCTACCTTCGCGGTGTCAAACATCGCGAACAGCTCAGGGATCATCTTATCCATCCCTGGCATGTTATAGTTCATCACGAAGCTCTAGTAGCTAGGTGGCAGTGACTTGGAGAACTATATTAATCACTATCTTATCTGGAAGATTAACTCCCACTCGATTCAAGTGATCGTAGTACCCAGACAATCTGAGCACATGCTCACTGATTGAGCTATTCTCCTTCATCTTGCAGGCAAAGAATCTTGTTGGAGGTCTCATACCTCTCAACGCGGGCACGAGCCTGAGATCCCAATTTTAGCTCTTAGAACATCTCATATGTTCCGTGACGTTCAAAATGTTTTGGAGCCTCAATTCTAAGCCGTAATGCATGACGCACTGAACTATCAAGTAGTCATCAGAACGTGCCTGTCAGATGTTCAAAACATCTACAGACGACGCTTGAGGGGCTGCCGCATCGAGCGGTGCATTAAGGACATAAGCCTTCTTTGCAGCAATGAGGACAATCCTCAGATCACGGACCCAGTCCGCATTATTGCTCACAATATCTTTCAACTTAGTCTTTCTCTAGGAACGTATTAAACAGGGAGCTAAAGCGCGAGCTATTGATCTACAACATAATTTGCAAAGACAATTTAGACTATGTTCATGATAATTAAGTTCATCTAATCAAATTATTTAATGAACTCCCACTCAGATAGACATCCCTCCAGTCATCTAAGTGATACATGATCCGAATCGACTAGGCCGTGTCTGATCATCACGTGAGACAGACTAGTCATCAACGGTGAACATCTCCATGTTGATCGCATCTACTATACGACTCATGTTCGACCTTTCGGTCTCTCGTGTTCCGAGGCCATGTCTGTACATGCTAGGCTCGTCAAGTCAACCTAAGTGTTTCGCATGTGTAAATCTGGCTTACACCCGTTGTATGCGAACGTTAGAATCTATCACACCCGATCATCACGTGGTGCTTCGAAACAACGAACCTTCGCAACGGTGCACAGTTAGGGGGAACACATTTCTTGAAATTTTAGTGAGGGATCATCTTATTTATGCTACCGTCGTTCTAAGCAAATAAGATATAAACATGATAAACATCACATGCAAATCATAAAGTGACATGATATGGCCAATATCATCTTGCGCTTTTGATCTCCATCTTCGAGGCGCGGCATGATCACCATCGTCACCGGCATGACACCATGATCTCCATCATCGTGTCTTCATGAAGTTGTCTCGCCAACTATTACTTCTACTACTATGGCTAACGGTTAGCAATAAAGTAAAGTAATTACATGGTGTTTACATTGACTCGCAGGTCATAAAATAAATTAAGACAACTCCTATGGCTCCTGCCGGTTGTCATACTCATCGACATGCAAGTCGTGATTCCTATTACAAGAACATGATCAATCTCATACATCACGTATATAATTCATCACATCCTTTTGGCCATATCACATCACATAGCATACCCTGCAAAAATAAGTTAGACGTCCTCTAATTGTTGTTTGCATGTTTTACGTGGCTGCTATGGGTTTCTAGCAAGAACGTTTCTTACCTACGCAAAAGCCACAACGGTGATATGCCAATTGCTATTTACCCTTCATAAGGACCCTCTTCATCGAGTCCGATCCAACTAAAGTGGGAGAGACAGACACCCACTAGCCACCTTATGCATCAAGTGCATGTCAGTCGGTGGAACCTGTCTCACGTAAGCGTACGTGTAAGGTCGGTCCGGGCCGCTTCATCCCACAATGCCGCCGAATCAAGATAAGACTAGTAACGGTAAGCAAATTGACCAAATCATCGCCCACAACTACTTTGTGTTCTACTCGTGCATAGAATCTACGCATAGACCTAGCTCATGATGTCACTGTTGGAGAACGTAGTAATAATTCAAAAATTTCCTACGTGTCACCAAGATCAATCTAGGAGATGCTAGCAACGAGAGAGAGGGAGTGCATCTTCATACCCTTGAAGATCGCCAAGCGGAAGCGTTACAAGAACGCGGTTGATGGAGTCGTACTCGCGGCGATTCAAATCGCGGAAGATCCAATTCAAGAGCCGAACGGACGGCGCCTCCGCGTTCAACACACGTACAGCCCGGGGACGTCTCCTCCTTCTTGATCCAGCAAGGGGGAAGGAGAAGTTGAGGGAGAACTCTGGCAGCACGACGACGTGGTGGTGGAGGAGCTCGTGGTTCTCCGACAGGGCTTCACCAAGCACTACGGAGGAGGAGGAGGTGTTGGAGAGGGGGAGGGGCTGCGCCAGGAAGGGGTGTGTTGCAGCCCTCTCTATGCCTCACTATATATAGGGGAAGGGGGGGAGGAGGAGGCGCCCTAGGGTTTCCCTAGGGGAGGGGCGGCGGCCACAGGGGAAACCCTAGATGGGTTTGGGCGCCCCCACCCCTAGGAAACTTGCCCCCCAAGCCGGGAGGGGCGGCTGCCCTAGGGGAGGCGCCCCCACCTCTCCAGGTTACGTGAGATGGGGTGGGAGGGGCGCACAGCCCCTTAGTGGGCTGGTGTGCCCCTTCCCCTTGGCCCATAAGGCCCCCCAACGCTTGCCGGGGCCTTCGAAACTCCTTTCGGTCACGCTGGTCGTCACCCGGTACTCCCAGAACAATTCCGGACTCCAATACCCTTCGTCCAATATATCGATCTTCACCTCCGGACCATTCCGGAGTTCCTCGTCACGTCCGGGATCTCATCCGGGACTCCGAACAACCTTCGGTAACCACATACTATTCCCATTACAACTCTAGCGTCACCGAACCTTAAGTGTGTAGACCCTACGGGTTCGGGAACCATGCAGACATGACCGAGACACCTCTCTGGCCAATAACCAATAGCGGGATCTGGATACCCATACTGGCTCCCACATGTTCCACGATGATCTCATCGGATGAACCACGATGTCGGGGATTCAATCAATCCCGTATACAATTCCCTTTGTCCATCGGTATGTTACTTGCCCGAGATTCGATCGTTGGTATCCCCGTACCTCGTTCAATCTCGTTACCGGCAAGTCTCTTTACTCGTTCCGTAACACATGATCCCGTGGCTAACTCCTTAGTCACATTGAGCTCATTATGATGATGCATTACCGAGTGGGCCCAGAGATACCTCTCCGTCATATGGAGTGACAAATCCCAGTCTCGATTCGTGCCAACCCAACAGACACTTTCGGAGATACCTGTAGTGCACCTTTATAGTCACCCAGTTACGTTGTGACGTTTGATACACCCAAAGCATTCCTACGGCATCCGGGAGTTACACAATCTCATGGTCTAAGGAAATGATACTTGACATTAGAAAAGCTCTAGCAAACGAACTACACGATCTTGTGCCATGCTTAGGATTGGGTCTTGTCCATCACATCATTCTCCTAAGGATGTGATCCCGTTATCAACGACATCCAATGTCCATGGTCAGGAAACCACAACCATCTATTGATCAACGAGCTAGTCAACTAGAGGCTCACTAGGGACATATTGTGGTCTATGTATTCACACATGTATTACGGTTTCCGGTTAATACAATTATAGCATGAACAATAGACAATTATCATGAACAAGGAAATATAATAATAACTATTTTATTATTGCCTCTAGGGCATATTTCCAACAGTGTTGCCCCGTCCGTCCATCTGAGAAGGAGGGAGGGAGGTCGCCGGTGGCGGCGGGATCTGCCTCTCCTCTCCACTTCAGGTGACGTCCGGCGCGAGTTGGAGGAAGGGGTCGCCGGATCTAACCGCTGATTGAGCTGCTGGGGTGGATCCGCGGCCATGGAGAGAAGGGGAGGGGTCGCCTGGGTTTGGGGCGACGGCGGCGGAGTAGAGGACGCGAGGAGGAGAAGAGGAGGCTAGGGCGTGGAGGGTGGTCGACTGCCATGGGAGGAGAGGAGGCAGGGTGGCGGCATGAGGGACAGGAGGGACGGGAGGAAGAGAGAGGGGAGTCAGGGCGAGGGGCGAGGGCTGAGGAGTGGGAAAGGAGAGAGGCGGCTAGGGTTACACACGGGCGTGCTGCCTTTTATACGCTTGCGTGTGAAAAGACGAGAATGCCCTTGGTGGGGCACGGGATTTACAGGCGGTGGCACGAGTTTGACCACACTATTCATCGTAGCAGTGTTTCGTTCGATCTGACGGCCAGGATTGCTCCGGATGAAGATCCGACGGTCGCGATCGTTTTGGACGGCTAATCCGACGGTCCAGAATCAGACGCCCTGAGAAGGCTCCATTTCTTCCCAGACTCTAACAATGGGATGCCCACGATGAATTGAATGGCATTGGCCGGCCAGCGGTTGCCGAGTCAGAACATTTCCACTCCCGGCTCTCCCAAGCGCACAGTGCCCTACACGGCAACTCCAGGCTTAAGCGGTGGCGACTTCCGGCGATTGGCGTGATGCCGTCCTCTCCCTCCTCCTTCTTCCTGCGATCTCCTCCCTCTGTCCCTTGTTTTCTCCTTCCCTTTCTATCCTATGCTGCTTATTGGCCCGTGCTCCCACCTCTCACTTGGCGGCGCGGCACCGATCCCTTTCTTCCTCTGTTCTCCGCTCTCCTCCCCTGTTTCCTTTTGGATCCTCCACTCTCCGCCCTAGTCTCTGCTCCGATCTACCTCCCTGGCTCATCTTCCTGGCCATGGCTCCTTCATCCTCTTCCACTACTGTTCCATCTCCGTCTGCCATCTCCATCCCTAAACCAAATTTGCTCAATACAAATCCATGATCCGCTGAAGTCCTTCATTGATATGGATAAGGAGATCATCACTTTGTTTTTGCGGGCTGAGACCATGGATTTGTCCTATTCATGGATGATACGACCTCTTCTCTCGTCTGTCAATAAGCATCGGCATCCTTTGTCTCATGAGTTAGAGGTTGGTGATCCGCCGCCGCTGCTACGGATCCAAGCTGTTGGGGTTCGCCATGATTTCCCCATCGCCCCAACTAATGAGCTCTCTACAGCTGGGAAGATGCAGCTCCGGGTCCAGGCCCCTGCTTTTAATCCCCACGATGGCTCAGCTTCAGATGCTGATCTGGATTCTGCCAGTGGAGATACTACTGCTGCCAGCAGCACGGACACGGTCAATTTTTGTCGAGGGATTTTCTATCATGGAACTGAAAGCAACATTTGCGTTGGTTTGGATGACCATCGCTGCAATAATGCTATCCGAGCTACAGCCGTTGTTCAAGAACAGGGTGAGTTGTGCTCCACTTGTAGCGGTGATAATCTGTATCAGTTGGACGAGGCTATGATTATAAATCGAACATCGGCGCATGGCCCTAATGCGCCTCGGGCACTATGAAAGCAATAGCTTGGAATTGTCGAGGTATGGGCCGGGGCCTCGGCAATGACCGCATGATGTTCCTGGCAAACCTCATCCGATCCACAAAAGCTCATGTAGTTTTTGTTTCAGAAATTAAGTCTTCCAAAGTTACTTCCTTTGATCTTTTGAATCGTTTTGACATCTCGGATAGCATTGTTGTTCCATGCACATTTCTGTTCATAGTGCTTCTTTTCATGCTATCTTAGCTAATGTTGTTCATAGGGCCTCAGGTATTGAGTTTGGTTTAGTTTGCATCTATGGCGACCCATATCACCGTCAAACTAAGGCTATCTGGGATCAAGTTTCCAATTTTGTGTATGATAACTTAGGTAAGCCTATGATCTGTATGGGTGATCTGAATGATATCCTGTATGATGTTGACAGGTGCAATGGTAATGTAAAGTTTTATCGTATGTCCGCTTTTCGTGCTTTGATTAAAAACTGCGGTTTCTTTGACATTGGGTATAGTGGGCCGGCTTATACTTGGCGCAATAGGCAGCACACGGCTAACCCTATTTATCAATGTTTGGATTGCTGCCTAGTTAATCCTGATTGGTGTACTATTTATCCTAACACTAAAGTGCTTAATTTACCTATCATCCTTAGTGACCATGCTCCTATTTTGATCTCGACTGATGGTCATTTTTGCAAACCTAAGCAAACTTTCAAATTTGAAAACTGGTGGCTGCGTGAGAAAGACTTCAATGCTTATGCTAAGTCTGCCTGGAACAGCACCAGCTCGACTTCTTTTTCTTCCAAAACAACTTCTCTTGCAGGGTCTTTAAAGAGATGGTGCAAAAAGAAAAAACCTATTCAACAGAAACTACAAGAGCTGGAAAGCAAAATCAACCAGATCCAAATGTAGCCTCTTCATCAGCAAAACCATGCTTTGGAAAACGATTTGATTCTCAGGTATGAACAAAACCTTTCTAAGCTTAATCAATTCTACAAACAAAGAAGTAAAACAAGCTGGGCTAAAGATGGGGATAGAAACACGAGGTTCTTTCAACAAGCTGTTCTTAAGAGAAGAAAGAGAAATACTATCTATTCCATTAAGGATGAAAATGATGTTACTCATTTTAAACCTGATCTTATTGCCAACACCTTTGTCAACTATTTCAGATTCATTTTCAGTTCTACTAGTATGAATGTTGGCAGACCTTTCCTTGGTACACAACCTTTGACTCATTCCGAGGACCCCACTTACTCTATTCCAGACAAGCATGAAATTTTGCAGATTCTTAAGGAAATGAAGTTGAATGCATCGCCTGGTCCTGATGGCTTCAATGTGGAGTTTTATCTTGCTACTTGGGACTGGATTGGATATGAAGTCACTGATTTGGTTGTCAACTTCTACAAAACAGGTATCTTGCCTCCCCACATCAGTGATACCAATATTGCTCTCATTCCTAAGAAGTTGGTCCCTCAAGTTCCCACCGATTATAGACCTATTAGCCTATGTAATGTCATTTACATGATCATAGCTAAATCTTTAGCTAAGAGGCTCAAGCCTCATTTGCCTGATTATATTGACCCTGCTCAGCAAGCTTTTATTGAGGGACGCAGAATTAGTGATAACATTATTATTGCTCAAGAGATTACTCATAATTTTGCGCTTAGATCTTGGAAACACGATGCTTTCATGCTTAAAATTGATCTTGCTAAAGCTTTTGATCGATTAGAATGGAATTTCATTGTCTTTTCTCTCACACGAAAGGGATTCCATGGTCATTTCATTAATTTGATCTACACTTGTATTTCTACGCCTACTTTCTCTGTCATTATCAATGGCCAGCCTTCACATAAATTTAAAAGTCATAGAGGGATTCGGCAGGGTTGCCCTTTATCTCCATACCTTTTGTTCTTGCAATTAATGAGTTGTCTCTTGCTCTCAATGATGCCATGTTTGCTAACCATCTTCAGGGTGTTCAGCTTGGTCCAAATTGCCCCCTGTCCATTCTCTTCTCTTTGCAGATGATCTTCTGGTTTGTGGACAAGCCACTATACAGGAAGCTATTTCTATGGCCCAAATTATTCAACATTTTTGTGCTATTTCAGGTCAAACTCCCAACTGGTCCAAATTTGCAATTCTTTTTAGTGCCCATGTTAATCAAGCTGTTATTGCTCATATTAAAAGTATTTTCCCAGTTTCTGATATGGATAGCAACTTCACTCATTTGGGCCACCCTCTCATTCTTCCATCTAAAAATAGAGTTGCTGCTTATAACTTTGTTCTGGATAAGTTTACGACTAAGCTTCCTGCTTATAAAGCTAATATGCTTTCACATGCAGCTAGATTGGAGCTCATCAGATCTGTTTTTTGTGCCATCCCTGTCTACTATATGTCAAACATTTTGTTCACTAAAAATTTTATTGCTAAACTCACTGCTATCATTAAGAACTTTTGGTGGACAGGCATCAGGGAGAACAATTCGACTAGAAGTCTTTGCCTAAGAGCATGGAAGGATATTTGCACGTCCAAGCAAGGAGGGTTGGGTATAAGAAATCTCCAAGCCATTAATGAAGGGCTTATTCTTGCAGCGGCTTGGAGACTTGCAACCTCTCCAAATTCCCATTTATATCTTGTGCTCAAATCCAAGTATTTTTCGGATTCATCTATTTGGACTGCCACTCCCACTGCTCCAAAATCTGCTTTCTGGTCTTCCATTCTCAAGATGATTCCTAAACTAAAAGCCCATTCCTTCTATCAAATTACTCAAGGGAACATCTCTCTTTGGAGTACTCCTTGGTGCTCTTCCTGGGCCTCTATTCATAATCAACTCATTATCTAGTCTCCTGGATTCATTTATCCTGCTCAAGTTAAAGACCTCTGGCTCCCAGGACAAAAGGTTTGGAATAACACTCTTATTCACACACTCTTTCAAGAACCGCTGGCCTCTACCATTACTCAAACCACAATTATTCAAGATGACTGCCCTGATATTCTTTGTTGGGATCTTACTCCGAATGGGAAATGCACTTCCAAGTCTACTTACAAATTATGCTTACAGGACATTCAGCGTCATCCGAGGAATACTCCTACTCAGCTCTCTTTGCAGGTTAAAGAACTTCTTAAGCAGGTTTGGAAGCAGAAACTGATGGCACCTCGAGTCCAAACTTTTGCTTAGAGACTTCTTCGAAAAGCACTTCCAACAGGTTTGAGAGCTGGTCGTTTTTCAGTTCACATCTCCAAATATTGTTGTCGATGTGGTAAAGATGAAAATGAAATGCATCTTTTCTTTCTTTGTGATTTTGCTAGAGCAGCATGGTTTGCCCATCCTTGGTACATTAAAGTTGATCTTCTGATTCAAAATCATCCCACTATGCAAAGTGTTATTCTTAACTTGCTTAATATGAATCACCCCCATGCATCTATACCCAACATTTTAAACTTTATGTGGTGCATTTGGAAATCTAGAAATGATTGTCTTTTTGCTACGCGAAACTCTCTCCCTCATCATATTCACATTGCTGCTAAGGCTTTGGCAGACCAGACTAGTAGTGCACTTCATACTTCTAATCAAGAACAGGTTGATGATAAAGCTCATAGGCAGGACACAAGCAATCAAATGCCTACTCAAGGACATACACTCAGGACTGATCTTCTTATTACAGGACCAAACGTTTACTCTGATGCGGCTTTTAGATGTAAAAAACTTCCAGGACTTCTTAATGGAGCAGCTGCTACAGGTGTTGGAGTTTTTCTAAAAAAAATTCAGGGTCAAACAGAAGTTAATGTGCAGATTCAAGCCTCCGCTCCAATCACCAACTCACCTCTTCAAGCGGAAGCTCTTGCTCTTCTTCTAGCTGCCCAGGTCACCAACCGGCTTTGGATTTCTCAACCGACATTTCTCACAGATTGCCTCACCTTGGCAAAAGCGGCGGCGGATCGGAAAATTTTGGCTGCTTCTATTCCTTGGACCATTAGGAATACTCTGGCTGATTTCTTCTCTCTTACTCACGATCTCCAAGCGCAGGTGTACCACATATCAAGAGAGACCAATGGCATAGCTCATAATGTGGCTCATCAGGTTCTTAGGAGTGCTTCAGAACTTGACATTTGCTGTTTCGCTTCAGCTCATAGGAACTTGTCTTGCCCTGTAGTTTCTCTACTCTCTAATTTTAGTTTTCAGGGCTATGTACTTCATGCTGTAAGATGCTACTGAGCTGAATGAAAATTAGGCGCTTTGTGCGCCTTTTCCTGTTCCAAAAAAAAAACAATGGGATGCCCGCATGGAAGAGAATTCACATGTAAGCTTACATTATACGTTCATTTGTATGCCATCACTCCATCTCCATGCACAACACAAATCTTTTTAGCTGTAAAACCAAATGATGCTTTGGTCCTTTCTGCTTTTTCTTAATGATTAATTTCGCCCCCTTTTAAAAGGGCGCATTCATAAAAGACAAAAAGGGCTATAACACGCATGTGATTAGCATCTGATGCTGCCCGGGAAAATTCTCTAGGCTTTACGCTCAAAATATTATCCCTTGCGTGACTACCTTCTTATACATCCTGATTCACTGACGGCCTGTATACAAGAATGGCAGGTATACACTATATATAGCACCAGTAAGTAACTGTGGATGATCTCTATTCTTCACCAACTGTTCTCGGCATGAAGATCTATGGTTGATCCACGGGATACTTCTCGATCAAATCAAACAACTCATCTCCAATGCCGAAACCGAGCACCTGGCCATGTTGCCCGTCTTCAACCTAGGGTTGGCATGGTTCTGCTGCTTCAGCCACGTGTAGACGAGGAACACTTTCTTTGGGCACCCAAAGAAATTAAACTAGAGGGCAGGCATTTCCAGACCCTTGAAACGCCAGCATACGATGTGATGAACTGAGTTGTTCGGACATCTGTATTTATCCATAGATGCGTATGCTTGTACGAATTCCCGTAAACCGGACACAAACCAGGAGGATTGTGGGCACCCAGACCTTCACCAAGTACGCGTCGGACACCCTCGGCCCACTCAAATCCCCTCCTGGATCACTTTTCTTCCACTCCGTCTCTGCTATGCCCTTGCTCTGCATCCAACCCATCCTCGTCCGACGCCGTCAGTGTATCTCTCCAGCCGCCGCCCAGGCATTGCCGGACGTCTGCAGCCCAACCCATGCGCCTATCCGCCTTGGACTATACCGCCGTCCACCAAGGATTCGTCCGCAGCCAGGTACCCCCCCTGCCACCTGCCGACGCAGTCCATGGCGGACAGCACACCCAGCAGGTGTTCGATCAAATGCCATTGAGCTTTCTTTTTTCCTTCTTGGTGTTTTCTAGAGTAAGCACGATAACGGGGTACTCAATGATGGAGAATGATTATTGTGTGATGCTTGAAAGGTCGTATCTGCGGACTTTGTAGGCATGAGGCAATGGAGCTCAACCTTTTGGCAAACCAAGCATGCTCCGTTTCATGAGCAAAAGCACTTTGCGCCCTATGACTTTTACGTGATCCATGAACACAATTTGAAGTCACTAGCCCACCGGTGGTATACCATCTCCAACTTTGTCATGAAGTTTTGCGATGCGATTGCACAAGTGGGGAGAAGGTGTCCAGAGATCGTAAGTTTCGCTTCTTGTTGATCGGCATGTTGGTCAATTCATTGATTCACTCAATATTGCAACTTGATAATCATCATGTCCTATAGGAAAGGGCGGGCGCCACCTCTAGTTGGGCCTTGGTGGCCCAAGTTGCCTTCCACTACTAGACATTTTAAGGATGTTGATATTAAACTAACTATAAAAGCCCTCTAACAATTATTAGGGCCTTTTATATATAATTTAACATCAACGGAAACATTTTCCACCTATATATTATTTATCGGTAATACCCGGTATTTCCTGATAAACTCCGAAACCCTTCCGGTGACCCCGAAACGCTTTCGGTTCCTCTCGAAACTATTTCGAACATTAATAAAAGGGACATTCACATTTGTGCCCCTAACTCGAACCCACTACTCAAATTTACCCCTAACTTTTTGATGTGCCCCTAACTTGAACCCACCGGAGGTTCACTCGATTGTCATTCGTGTAATCATAGGGATCGATATGGACGTCCACGGTTCCACTATCGGGCATTGAACGAAGAAGTTTCGTTCATGTCTATGATTTACCGAACCTACAGGGTCACAAGCTTAGGGTAATCACGATCTACTGAGTGTTAGTAGGACGAGAGTATCGAGGATTTATTTGTGGAATTATTTCATTAAGGTACATTTATATTTATGACCCTAATTTGCGCCCACTCTCAGATTTACCCCTAACTTTTTGATGTGCTCAAATTTGCCCGTAAAAACCATTTTAGGTCACGAGAATTCCCTTCCATATGGTCAAAGTTGTTTGACCATAACTTTCAAAATTCATAACAAATTCATATGAAATTAGGCAATTTACATGGAGGCCCGACCCGGCCAAGCCCAAAATTGCTCTTTTTAGT
The DNA here is from genome assembly GCA_011799875.1 of Thinopyrum elongatum. Taxonomy (NCBI): domain Eukaryota; kingdom Viridiplantae; phylum Streptophyta; class Magnoliopsida; order Poales; family Poaceae; genus Thinopyrum; species Thinopyrum elongatum. The sequence continues at coordinate 64,182,623 of CM022302.1, read as the reverse complement.
CCCTTCGGGCCGGGCTCGAGCCTACTTTTTCTTTTTTTTGCTTGAGCCGGGACGGGCTCGGGCCTAGACTTTGCCCGTTGGGCTATTGCAAGCCGGGCCCAAAACCCAGCCCGGTCCGAGGAATGCCCAGTTTTAGCCATGAGTGGAGCTACCATTTGCCGTGGGAGCACCACTTGCAAAAATAAATAAAGGAAGAAACTAGAAATTGAGAATCAAAGGATGTCTTGAAGGCGGACACAAGAAGAAAGGTCCCAATGATGGTAGCACTGCTCCAACCAACGATGAGGGGAAGAAAATGATTAGAGGTTGTTGACACACGAATACGTCACGTGTACCCTCAACGCCGGGGGTGATACACCGTAGCTCACGTCGAAGGGGACCCGACCGACAGCGCGATACGCAAGACAGTCGGCGGGTGCTTTTAAAACCCGAAACCCCACACGCCTGGGAGGGACCCCGTCAGGGAGTGCGGCTGCTATGGGCTGCCCTAGGTCGATTCGCTCGCCCCTAGAGCCTCGAGATTCACAGCTCTCAAACACGAAGAACAGCGAAGAACGAGAGAAAAACGATGGAGAAATAAAACGTAGATAGAAAGTAGTATATTGATTTGTTTGATTGTGTGTTGTTTCAATCCGCCGTCACCCCTAACATATATAAGAGGCGGCTGGACTTCCCGTACAAGTAAAGGATTCATCTAGGCTTTCCTTACAAGAAAATTACATCAATTCACGTCCTACAGTTCTAGTTTCAGTCCAACTCGGATTCAGCCCGAATCTGTCCCATACTTCTGTCCTACTTCTTGCGCGGGTCGTAGAAATTGCATATTAACTCGGATGGAGTCGAGTTCAACATCAAACTTGTCCGCCTCGATGATATGCATAATACAGCGCGGGTCACTTCTCCTTTTAAGGCCTTCTTTATGACTTTTAGGGCCCATCTTTAACTATGGGTCGGATTCAATTATGCAGTTTTCTGAACTGTTCGAGTGTTGTAACAACTTTGCAGGCCGTATACTATCTTTGACGATGATGACTCCAAAAGTAAAGTTGACCGTTTCGACAATACGCACAACTTCCGTGTAGAACACTTTTCCATCCGAGGTCATCTGAATAACATTTCGAGCCCATCTCCAACTCCTGGTCGGATTGACTTTGACAGCTTCCACTTTTCCGGCAAGCCTTTTCCCGGCAAGCTTTCCACGCCGGCAAGCTTTCCACACCGGCAAGCTTTCCACCCCGGCAAGCTTTCACACCGGCAAGGTTTCCACCCCGGCAAGGTTTCTACCCCGGCAAGCTTTCACACCGGCAAGGTTTCCACCCCGGCAAGGTTTCTACCCCGGCAAGCTTTCACATCGGCAAGCTTCCACGCCAGCAAGCTTTCACACCGGCAAGATTTCCACCCCGGCAAGCTTTCACACTGGCAAGATTTCCATCTCGGCAAGCTTTCACACCGGCAAGCTTCCACGCCGGCAAGCTTTCCACACCGGCAAGCTTTTCCTTTTGCTGGCAAGCTTTTTACTCGGATTTCTCGACTGAAAATATAGCCTGATCTTGATTTGCCTCTCCAGGTCACATACGACCTTGGATTGAGACGATTTATATATGAAAATCGATCAGCTCGACGAGACGAAGCTTTCTCGTGTTGAAGGTTTTTCGTTTGAGGTCATCTTAATAAGTTATTGACCATGCCAAAATCTGGTGTCAACACATGCCCCCTTGTTTTTCGGCAAAGCTTGTGTGCCGAAAAATAATTTGTACCTTGTTTATTCTAAGGACGATGTCAACACTCCATCGGCCATTTATTTTTCTCAGGACGATAATTATGTATCGGCCATGTTTGTGCTAAGGGCGATAATCATATATCGACCATTGCCTACTTAGGCTTCTTGCCACACACTCGGGTGGTATTTCTTCAAGTACTTGCCATTGAGAGCTCGAGGTAACAGTGCCCCTTGTACGGATTCCACCAAATAAGAGTTTCCGGGAACTACTCTTGTAACCCTAAAAGGACCTTCCCAACTCGAAGACCACTTCCCGAATTTTCTATCTCTTGAACCAATCGGTAGAATCACTTTCCAGACGAGATCGCCAACTTGAAAATTCTTCAACTTAACTTTCTTATTGTAAGCTCTTGTTACCCCCAACTTTTCTCTCTATATGGCCTTTAAAGCAGCCAAACATTTATCGGCAACCTCATCAATATTGTCCATCATCAAGTTATAAAAGTCTATTGCCGATAAATCATTTTGTTTGGCTATTGAAATTTACTTCCACCGGTAAAACAGCCTCTTGACCATATACTAGCTCATATGGAGTCACCTTCGTAGCACCATGCCTTGAGATCCTATGTGCCCACAAAGCTTCAGACAACAACTCATGCCATCTCCTCGGATTATCCTCAATCTTCTTCTTGATAAGCTTGATTAAAATTTTATTGCTGGACTCAGCTTGTCCATTAGCTTGGGCATAATACGGAGAGGAATTGAGCAAATTTATGTTATAAGATTCAGCAAATTCTCTGATTTGATGTGACATGAAAGATGGACCTTGATCTGTAGTTAATGTTTGAGGAATGCCGAATCTATGAATAATGTGCTCAGTTATGAATTGGATTACCTCTGTATGTGTCATGTTCTTGAGAGGTACTGCCTCAGACCATTTAGTGAAATAATTGGTTGCCACCAATACGAACCAATGCCCCTTTGAGGAAGATGGATGAATTTCTCCAATAAAGTCTAAACCCCATCCTCTGAAAGGCCACAGCTTGATAATAGGATGTAACATAGCAGCAGGAGCCAACTGAATATCACCAAATTTTTGACAAGCTTCACACCCCTTGTAATATCTGAAGCAATCATTAATCATAGTCGGCCAATAAAACCCAGCACGTCGCAATAACCACTTCATCTTGGGAGCCGACTGATGAGTGCCACAAATGCCTTCATGTACCTCTCCCATAGCAACTCTTGCTTGGTCCTCGTCCAAGCATTTTAAAAGAACATCGTCAACTATTCGGCGATAAAGGTCATCATCCCTCATCGTATATTTAAAAGCCATACGCCGAACAGCCCTGTCCACCCTTCTACTAGGATCACACAAATAATCAATGATGGATTTCCTCCAGTCTTGATTTTCTCCTGCATTGAATATTTCATTAGTGGCCGAAACGGTGGGCTCCGTTTCGGCGTCCCCTATGTTGGCAAGACTAGACATCGGCCTTTGAGAAATATGAAACATGCCATGATCAACATGATAGCCCGATGCTTGTTGTGCCAACTCATTTGCTCTCCAATTGTCATGTCTAGATATATGAGCAATGCTAAAATAATCCAAAGTAGAAATTATATCCAGACATTTATCAAGATAAACATTAAGTGATTCGTCAAAACATTGAAAGACTTTGGATATTTGTTGCACTACTAATAATGAATCACCAAAAGCCTCAATATGTGTAGCACCTATGGCAAGCAACATCTCTAAGCCGAATAACAATGCTTCATATTCGGCTTGATTATTTGTGCGAAAGTATTCTAAACGGCATGAGGCTTCAAAAACAGCACCATGAGGAGATATATAAACAATACCAACACCTTGGCCATTGCTACAAACTGAACCATCAAAATATAATCTCCAAGGTACTAATGAAACAAGGTTTATATCAACATCATGCTTGTCATTAATCTGATGCTCAACAATAAAATTAGCAATGATTTGGCCTTTCATGGATTTTAGAGATTCATAAGCCAAATCATATTCAATCAAAGCATAAGCCCACTTGCCAATTCTACCACTAAGAATTGGCCTATGCAACATGTATTTAATGACATTTAATGACATCGGTTTGACAAGCTACTATGCAAGCACTCGGTACTAAATAATGTCTCAATTTTGTGCAAGCATAATATAAGCATAGGCATAGTTTTTCAATAAATGTATACCTTGCCTCGGCATCCAATAAATGCCTGCTCAAATATGTAATAGCATGCTCTTTTCCTTCGGTTTCTTGAGTCAAAACAGCACAAATAACACCTTCTTCTGCTGCAATGTAAAGCTTAAAGGGTTCCCTATGCTTGGGCGCTTTCATCACCGGAGGAGTGCACAAATAGTTCTTGATCATATCAAATGCTTCTTGCTGTTTTGCCCCCCAAGTGAAATTAACATTGTTCTTTAACCGAAGGATAGGAGTAAATGCATCAACTTTCCCTGACAGATTAGCTATGAACCTTCTCAAATAATTGACCTTGCCAAGGAACTTTTGCATATCTCTCTTGCATGTTGGAGCCTCCACTTTTTGTATGGCCTCTATCTTTTTGGGATCAATCTCTATGCCATCTTCATGAATAATGAAACCCAAAAACTTTCCGGCCGACACGCCGAATGCACACTTCAAATGATTCATCTTCAGTCCATATTTTTTCATTCTTTCAAAAGCTAAACGCAAATCGGCTAGATGAGATTCGAAAGCATCCGATTTGACAACAATATCATCAATATAAACTTCAAGTATAACACCAAGTAAATCATGAAAAATTAAATTCATAGCCTTTTGATACGTGGCACCGACATTTTTTAATCCTAAGGTCATCACTGTCCACTCAAATAAACCAAGGAAACCAGGACATCGAAAAGCCGTTTTGGACATGTCCTCTTCGGCCATAAAAATCTAGTTATACCCCGCATTACCATCAAGAAAGCTAATGACCTTATGTCCAGAAGCATCATTAATAAGCATATCGGCTATTGGCATGGGATACTCATCTTTAGGTGTAGCTCTATTCAAACCTCTGAAATCAATGCACACCCTCAACTTGCCGGAGCCTTTCTTCTCTACTGGTACAATGTTAGAAATCCACTCGGCATACCTACAAGGTCTAATAAAATTAGCTTTACGCAAACGACCGATCTCTTCCTTGATCCGGTCATATGTTTTTGGATTAAACTTTCTGGCTGATTGCTTGTATGGTTTAAAACCAGCCTTTATAGGTAACCGATGCTCCACTAGCTCTCGGCTTAAACCTGGCATCTCATGATATTCCCATGCAAAGCAACAAACATATTCTTTCAAAATCTCGATCAACTTAGCTTTATGATCGGCTCTTAAATTTTCGTTTACAAATGTCGGCCTAGGAATTGAACCATCTCCTATGTCTATCTCTTCTAATGGATCGGCCGACGTAAAACCTTGTCCTAATTTATCCATATCATCTAACTCCTCTATAGATTCATACATATCGTTCTCATTGGACTGATATTCAACAACACGCTTTTGCAACCAATCTGAGTTAGAATCCATTTAAATACATCATACCTTGGAGCCAATTACCACCAATCGGCTTTAAAGAAACGGGCACGAAACCACTTTTTGTGGCACTAAGAAAATCAAATTCTGATAAGTCGCGTCCCGTCAAGCAAGTAGCATTGGGATGTTGCCAATCCACCGATGCATCGGCCAAAGCAACACAAGCCGAATTATCCGCATGAATGACCTCCACTTCATCATCCACCCATTGAATAAAAAACTGGTGCATAGTAGACGGCACACATTGGTTTGCATGAACCCAATCGCGGCCTAATATCACATTGTAGTTACCTTGCACCTTGGCGACAAAGAATGCGGTAGCCAAAGTTTTGCTTCCCACCGTAAGCTCCACATACATTACACCTTTGGCTTCAGTTTTCTCTTTGCCTTCAAATCCATTAAGCACCATGTTGGTCTTTATTAACTCTTCGTCACGCAGCCCCAATTTTTTGAAGACTGAATATGGCATAAGATTCACCACAGCACCACCATCGACAAGCATTCTAGCAACCGGCGATCCATTAATATGACCTTTAAGGAACAATTGGTTCAAGTGTGTCACCAGTTCTTTTGGCTTCTCGAATATAGCATTTTTAGGACCAAAATCTAGCTGAGCCACTTCCCCTTCTTCATCTATAGCATGAAATTCAGCGGGCAAGTAATACACCATATTGATATCCATACCGTCGCGGACCGGTGTAGGCTCATAATCCAACATATCATCTTCCTCCTCGGGTGTGTTCATTGATTCTGAAATCTGTCCGAGCGAAGTGGAATCAATAGGTGTTGCGGACGATGTAATAGTGGTGGCATCGTCCTCCTTTAGTGGTGTAGGTGCTGCTGTGACAGATATAGAAACCACTGCACCTTGTATTTGTTTAGGCATCCATATTTGTTTTGTAGGTACCATGGGCCGAATGTCATTGAACAATTTATCTCTTTGCTTCTCGGCCTCCTGTTCTGCCATCTCTTGACTCCTCATGTGCTGCAGTCTCCTTTTTTGTGCCTTGGTCAAACCGGAAGGACACCACTTAGGCTGAGTATATTTTGAATCCCTCGACTTGGCCTTGCTTGTGCTAGCTTCATGATCATTAGCCATGGGACCTTGCTGGACAACAGCCACATCTTTATTGGAATCAGCCGGTTTTTCAACAATAATCGGCTCTTTGATTGTCAATTCTTTAGTGCCTATCATAATAGTTTCAGCACTAGTATTCTTCTCCTTTTGCTTGCTAGGCTCTGAAATTTCTGCACTTGGTGATTTAGCATGCCACACTTGCTTGCCAACCCTTTTTTGATTATCTTGCATTGGCCGATTGACACCATTGTTCAAACGGCCTCGTGTGGGATAAGAAAGTCTCTCATGAACGGGCCTCCTTGGTTCTGCCCAACCCGGATGAAAAGCATAAGGGGCCATTGGGGGTTGCCACCATCCTCCATTGAAGTCTCCCATGTAGTATGGCGCATAGGGGGGTGGCGGCATCCATGGTCCCGGTGCCCACGACCCATATGGCCTTGCATTATGCTGAAATTCTTCCCGAGGGGGTGACCTTGAGCGCTTCAAATTTGATGACCGGTTAGAGCTAGAACCGGCCGCTTGACTGGCATACTTGGACAACAACATATCAAAAGTTGGCTTGATTTTCTTGCGCTGCACTTTAGCTTCATTCGTCTTCCACTTGCCAACCTCTAGACTCTTAGGCTTAACAAATTTGACATGAGTGTTCTCTTGCACTTGTGGTTGCCCCCCCGAGTGTAGGATTCTTGATGGTGATCTTGATTATCTCCTTGCCATCGGGTTGCTTATCAAGCACAACCTGTCTCCCCAAGACCTTGCCGCCCTCCTTGTCTTTCCTGGGCTCACCAACAATGACATTAGCTTTATTAGCAGATTTGGCTACCTCCGGCCGAATGAGTAGCTTCTTCCCCTCCAACTCCATGGTATTCATTGGAAAGGGCTGTTTATCAACTTGCATCTCAGAAAAGTTCAATCGTCCGTCATTAATGGCCGATTGTATCTGCCGTCGAAAAACATTGCAATCGTTAGTAGCATGATAAAAAGAATTATGATACTTTCAATAAGCGCGCCATTTCAGCTCTTCAAACAACGGTAAAGTATGAGATATTCTAATAATTTTGGCTTGCAGCAAAGCATCAAATATTTTATCACACTTGGCAATGTTAAAAGTAAACTTCATCTCTTCATCACGATTCTTATGAATCGGTTTCAGATCATTGCAGGTAAAGGGTTTAGCCTTAGATGGCCAAACAAATTCGGTAGCATAGATATCACCCTCATCGTCCGAGTGATCACTATCATATTCAACCATGTTCATCTTAGGACGATCAACTTTATATCTATGCACTTCTTTGAGATCTTTGCTTCGGCTTTCTTGAGCCAAAGCCCTTTGTAAGACTTGGTTGATATTTAAGAACTCATAGCCTTCTAGCTTTTCTCTAATGGGAGTTCTCAAACCACTCAGCACTAGGTCTGCCAAGTCTCTCTCGGTTATCACCAAACTATAACACCGGTTTTTTGTTTCTCTAAATCTCTTGACGTAATCGGAGACCGATTCATCATGCTTCTATTTAACCAATGTTAGATGTGACAACTTGAGTTCATTGTCGCCGCTATAAAAGTGATCATGAAATTTCTGCTCTAGCTGTGACCAAACCCGAATGGAACCATGTGGTAAAGAAGAAAACCATGAAAATGCAGTACCAGTTAATGATAAAGGAAACAAACGCACTTTCAATTCATTTAGTGAGCCTGCCTCACCTAATTGTGCTAAATATTGACTAACATGCTCCCATGTGGTTTTTGTGCCTTCTCCGTTAAACTTAACAAAATCTGGAATTTTATATCCCGGAGGGCACTGGATGGCATCAAAGTACTCGGGGTACAGCTTTTGGTAAATCTGATTCCGAGGCAACTCAACTCCAAAATTCTCTCTAAGCATCTTAGCTATCTCCTCTCTAAAATTAGCTAGGGCATCGTCTGTAGTAGACGATGAAGCTTGTTGCAGTGGCATAGGAGGAGTAGGACTACTAGCTGTAGGTAGGAATTGTGGCATGTATGCCGAACCATAGCTCGGTAGTGGCCGAGTGGTTGTACCTGTAGGTAGGGTTTGGTTCGGCGTTGCCACCGAACCTGGCATTCTCATGATAGGATTAATGGGTGCAGCCACAATCTGATTGGTTTGGGTAGGATAATAAGTCATCGGCGCGGGAGGCGCCAATGAAATAGGTAAAGCCAGATTAGGGTTTTGCACACTAGCAGCTATACCACCATTACCACTAGATGATTGAGATATATTCTTCTGAGCATTAGTATTTTCTAGGAAAGTTTGATAAACCAGATTGTTACCATCAGCAATACTACTCTCAATCTCAGCCCACTGCTCAGGAGAAAAGGCAGTACTTACAGAGGGTTTAACCTGCTCAGCTTGAAGAGGAGGGAACTTGATTTCTTCAATCGGAGTGATGTTGCCTTGGCGATCCTTCTTGAACTTTGCAAGGAACTCCTGCAAGTCCTTCTCCTCGCGCGCCTTCTTGTACTCCTCATAGACTTGGCGATGATCGGCCGATATCTCATCAAGACTGGGCTTAGTGATGTTATCGGCGTCTGCCTCAGATGGCTTGGGAAGATTGGACATGGTGGATGATGATGATTGATCTTCAGTCCCCAGCGGAGTCGCCAAAAAATGTGTTGACACATGAAACGTCACATGTACCCTCAACGCTGGGGGTGATACACCGTAGCTCACGTCAAAGGAGACCCGACCGACAGCGCGATACGCAAGACAGTCGGCGGGTGCTTTTAGAACCCGAAACCCCACACGCCCGGGAGGGACCCCGTCAGGGAGTGCGGCGGCTATGGGCTGCCCTAGGTCGATTCGCTCGCCCCTAGAGCCTCAGGATTCGCAGCTCTCAAACACGAAGAACAGCAAAGAATGAGAGAAAAACGATGAAGAGATAAAATGTAGATAAAAACTAGTATATTGATTTGTTCGATTGTGTGTTGTTTCAATTGGCCGTCACCCCTAACATATATAAGAGGCGGCTGGACTTCCCGTACAAGTAAAGGATTCATCTAGGCTTTCCTTACAAGAAAATTACATCAATTCACGTCCTACAGTTCTAGTTTCAGTCCAACTCGGATTCAGCCCGAATCTGTCCCATACTTCTGTCCTGCTTCTTGCGCGGGTTGTAGAAATCGCATATTAACTCGGATGGAGTCGAGTTCAACATCAAACTTGTCCGCCTCAATGATCTTCATAATACAGCGTGGGTCACTTCTCCTTTTAAGGTCATCTTTACGACTTTTAGGGCCCATCTTTAACTATGGGTCGGATTCAATTATACAGTTTTCTGAACTGTTCGAGTCTTGTAGCAACTTTGCAGGCCGTATACTATCTCCGATGATGATGACTCCAAAAGTAAAGTTGACCGTTTCGACGATACGCACAACTTCCGTGTAGAACACTTTTCCATACGAGATCATCTGAATAACCTTTCGAGCCCATCTCCAACTCCTGGTCGGATTGACTTTGACAGCTTCCACTTTTCCGGCAAGCTTTCCACGCCGGCAAGGTTTCCACCCTAGCAAGCTTTCCATACCGGCAAGGTTTCCACCCCGGCAAGCTTTCACACCGGCAAGGTTTCCACCCCGGCAAGGTTTCTACCCCGGCAAGCTTTCACACCGGCAAGGTTTCCACCCCGACAAGCTTTCACATCGGCAAGCTTCCACGCCGGCAAGCTTTCACACCGGCAAGATTTCCACCACGGCAAGCTTTCACACCGGCAAGATTTCCATCCCGGCAAGCTTTCACACCGGCAAGCTTCCACGCCGGCAAGCTTTCCATGCCGGCAAGCTTTTCGTTTTGCTGGCAAGCTTTTTACTCGGATTTTTCGACTGAAAATATAGCCTGATCTTGATTTGCCTCTCCAGGTCGCATACGACCTTGGATTGAGACAATTTATATATGAAAATCGATCGGCTCGACGAGACAAAGCTTTCTCTTGTTGAAGGTTTTTCGATTTGAGGTCATCTTAAATAAGTTCTTGACCGTGCCAAAATCTGGTGTCAACAGAGGCCCAATGACTTGCAAGAAATGTGGTGAAAAGGGCCATAGCCAAGCTAGTTACAAGTGTCCACTGAATGGAACCAAAAAAAGGCACATGTTGTTTTTCCAATCAAAGCTTAAAATATCAACTCATGCCAAAAAATAATCTATTTGTTTAATTGCAGGAAGAGGAAGCCTAGAAAGAACGTTATGAAAGCTAGGCCAGCTGAACCTAGCACCCCGCGAAGGCCAACTCGAGAACAAATACTACAAGACAGCCCATCTATGGTCACTAGAAGGTAATCGGCAATGAAAAATACCTATACGTTCAACAATGCAAAAGTAAGAAGGAAACTATTCATCTCAATGTGATAACATATATATGTGTAGCCATCTTCCTTTCTTGCCGGGAGAGGGTACTTCTTCACAAGGCACAACTACTCCAGAGAGGATGCCCACTGCAGCTCCAGCAAAGAAGCCGACTCCAAAGAGAAAGCTACAAATTTGATGAGTGATCTCTATGAAATTGATGTTATAGTTATGCGGATGTGCACTCACAAGTAGTTTTCTTCTATGCGAACTAAATTTCTCCGAGTTGTGATCTCATATATTTTCAGCTTTTTTTAATGAAAGGGATCTTTCCCCCGATTTCATTAACGAAACCAAATAGTCGAAGTCATACAACCAAAACACACCAGCACTAGTAGAAAATAGGGTATTAGTCCCGGTTCCAGAGGGCCTTTAGTCTCGGTTCTGGAACCGGGACAAATCAAACGGGACTAAAGCCCAAAACCTTTAGTCCTGGTTCGCTTACGAACCGAGACCGAAGGGGCTCCACGTGGCTGCTGCGGGGCGCCCAGGCAGGAGGAACTTTAGTCCCGGTTGGTAACACCAACCGGGACCAAAAGGAAGCCACGCGTCAGCAGCTCGCAGGCACTGAGATTTTTGTTTTTTTGTTTTTGAAAGGGGGGTGGTTTGGGGTTTTGGAGGGTTAATTTAGGGGTTTCATATTGTGTTATCTAGGTAATAGAGATAAGTGACCTCTCTTTCTCCGTGCTTGGTCGATGCTAGCTACTATACATATAGAGAGAACTCGACACGCTAACTAGTAAGCAAATGAAGGAACCATTAATTACACAAGATCGTCATGAACATATACAGAGAGAAGTGACTTCTCTTTCTCTGAGAGATTGGTCGAACAACAAGTTTTCGTATATCTATCCGACGCTACTACATATATACAATATAACATCTCTTACAATCCCTAACATCTAAAATCCATTTCAATTTCCAGATGGTATTCTCCCTTCTCATTTATGACGTGGTCAAGAAAGAATCCTGCCAATTCCTCTTGAATTGCTCGTACGCGATCATGTGGTAGGAGTTCATCCCGCATCTGCCACATCTAATTTAAAGAAGGGGGTCAATACATATATATGAATGAAACTCAACACAATTGATGGTAATAAAATAAAATTGTGAATATTATTGTTTACATACTTCATATTGTCGGTCAGAGTAGCCCCGCTCAGAGGTCGATTGGCGGATGAACTCACAAACGTAGTATCCACATAAATTATTCCCGCCTTCCTGCCACAAGCACTTTACGAGAATAGAGTTCAATCAAACTGATAATCAAGCATGATAAATGGTATTGATGAAACTCGAATCAATGGGAGATGCGCGGAACTAGCTAGTACTACTTACTTTCGGGTGTGTAAATCACAGCTCCCTCGGCAGTCCCAGAACCATTCCGGTGAACTCTTTCCAAACCCTGCCAGACAAAGAAAATAATTACTTGATATCCGGAAATGGACAAAGTTGCCGATATGATATGGTGCGATAATGATCGATTGAACTTACGTCTGGAGCATTGCAGTCATGTCCGCATACTTATTGGGATCTTTTCGTCTCGAGTCTAAGACAGTTACTACTCCCTGGTCAAGCTTAATCTCTAGCAGAATAAAGTGGAAGCTGCGCACGCATTCATAACTCATCAATTACATTACTATAACCTCGAGTAAGCGAAACCGAATATGCACAAGACAGTAACACTCACTTGAAGTTGTAACGAAAGAGAATTTTCCCTTTGTTTTGATTTTGAAGTAACGATTTTAGCAAGTTGTCCTCAGTATCTTTGTCTCTGTTTTGAACCGACCATTCATTTATGGTATTTGGGTTAATGAACCCAATGTCATAGATTTGTGCTTTTTTGCATTCGACGATCTTCAGTCTGCATAATATAGTGAGGATAATTATATATACATGCAATGAAAGAGCTGAGCTATAGAGACTTAATTACTGACGTAATACTTACAGACAGTAGCAAGTCATGAGTTGTTTGTCGAGGAAGTCTTGATTGAATAACTGGAATAACTCCACAAATTCAACAGGCATCACCTCAGTTCCAACGAGGTCGTGCTCCGCTTTAATTCCCAGCATCAAACTATCGTTCCCAGACTTCCTGCAGGTATCTATGTACCATTCATGCAATCTTTGCATCATCGTTGTTAGAGGAGGATGATCAGGTTTGACGAGAGGCTTCCCGTACTCGTATCTGAATATATCTACTACCTCTAACATTTCAAACTGTACATCATCGCCCAGGTAATCAGCAGGATTGGTACCGGGCACTAGCCCCAGATGATTAGCGACGATATCGCTAGACACCTTGAGCGGGGGCACGATTGCTTCGCCTGTTCGCCGAGCTGGGGAATTTTTTCCCACTTTTTTGTTTTGCTAGCCCTGCATCACTACAAGTACTTCCCGACCGCCACGCTTCACCATATGTCCACTCAATACGGCGGTCATAGTTGGATTTTGGCGGAGGCGGTGGTGGTTGCTTCAGGGCATCCAGAGTGCGCTTCACTTTCACCGGATCTGTCTTTTCCTTCGGAGGTGGAGGTTTCCGTTCAAAATGGGCCTGCACTTCGACTGCCATGATTTCATCGGTTTCCTCGTCAGTCCTCTCATATGGTAACTTTGGAAGAGGCTTCAGGCTTGGAGCAGCTTTGAATTTCTTCCCACCTCTTGTACTGCTAGCCGCCGGAGCGGCGGCGTCTCTCTTCCGCCGTTGCTGACACGGCGGAGTCCGCTGACACGCCGGAGGAGGCGGAGTGCTCCGACGCGCCGAAGGAGGCGGAGTGCCCTGATCACTCGCCGAAGGAGGAGGCAGAGTGCCCTGACTCGCCGGAGGAGGAGGAGGCATCCAGTTTGGAAGCTTGATGTACTCCTTCCTCCATAGACAGGTACTCCTTAAAGCATAAACCAGATGAATCTCCCCTTCACCTGTAGGGTAGTCAAGCTCCAGCTCCTCAAATCCCTCCATTATTTCATCCACCGTCACAATAGCATAACCATGTGGAATAGGACGGCAATGAAAAATTCCCTCAGCTTGTGGAGGTGCAACAGAGCCGACCGCCGCCTTCAAGGTTAGGTTCTGGCATTTCGTCATTGGCTCGCAATGTTCAGCCTCCGTGATACTATCCACGGGGTAGCGAGGAGCTGTGAAATCAGGCTGAATGAGCTCCGTGGAAGCCACGCTGCTTCTCCGCTGAGATGGTGGGGTAGCTTCTGGGGCAGCATCGAAGCAAGGATCTTTGTGCCGCTGAGATGGTTGGCCGGTAGCTCGCTGGCTCTCAAGTTCCTCTAGCTTTGCTATTCTTGCATTGAGCTTCTGCATTTCGCTCGCTTCCACTTTCCTCTTTCTCTCTCGGCTTCTGTAACCACGGCCCACAGGAAACCCATGCAACCATGGAATGAAGCCTGGTGTGCCTCGTGTTCATCCAGGGTGCTCAGGATTCCCGAGGGCCTCTGTCAGCTCGTCCTTCTCTCTGTCAGGAATGAACGTCCCTTCCTACGCTGCCTTGATTGCTGTCTGAAGCTTCTTGATGGGTATTGCAAGTTGCTCGTCCGTCCAACGACACTCCCCTGTTTCTGGGTCCAAAGTTCCCCCAACCCCGAAGAACCAAGTCCTTGAACGATCTGGCCAGTTCAATGTCGCTGGTTGGACCCCTTTAGCAAGCAGGTCTTGCTCAGCTTTGTCCCACAATGGCCATGCTTTGTAGTAGCCACCTCACCCGTGTGAAGGTGATACTTCTTCTTTGCAGATTTTTTCTTGTTTGTCAGTGACCTTTTCTTACCCTTCTCCGATTGCTTGTAGGCCACAAATGTGGGCCAGTGATCTCTTATCTTGTCATATCGACCGGTGATTCTGGAGTCTTCTCTTTCTTGACAAACTTTGTGTACAACTCTTTTTTCCAGTTCCTGAATAGTTCTGCCATCTTCTTAAGAGCATATGCCTTGACCTTTCGCTCTATAACTAGGTTATTCGGCTCCTCCTCTGGCGGTAGGCTGAAATTTGTCATCAACGAGGTCCAAAGATCATCTTTCTGTCTATCCTGGACATAAGATACTTCAGGGTCGTCCTTACTCTTATTCCATCGCACGATGTTGGTCGGGACACTGTCCCTAACAACAACTCCGCACTGATGTACAAATGCGTCCTTGGTCCGCTTGGGAGCAATCGGTTGGCCATCTTTCACGATTTCTGTGATCGTGAACCTTTCATCCTGGCACAACCTTTTCTTCGGGCCTCATCTCCTTACGGAAGTTTGGCTCGATCCGGAGGGCTGAAAGAAGAAAGAAGCATTAATATATGTACATACCAAAACAATGAATGCATCAAGTCAGCACAGGCTTAATTAATATATATACCTCGCCGGACTTTGCAACAGCTCCCTCCTCCATTCGGTCACCGGAGCCGTCATCATGATCTCCTTCCTCCGCCATTCGGTAACCGGAGCCGTCATGGTCTCCTTCCTCCTCCATTGTTGGATCACCGGAGCCGTCATCCTCTCCTTCCTGACCATCGGTGTCGTTGAGAAACGACAAGGGATCACCTCCGGCGAGTTTTATATCCCCCAACAACTGTTCTTGTTCTAAGTCTCTTTCCATAGTTTCTGCAAATATTACAACATGGTAATATACAAACATGAGAGATGGATTAGTGGCAAATAGACCTAGCTAATCACAACAAGGAATCATATGCATATATGAGCAATGGATTAGTTGCGGACCACCTCTCTCATGCATGTCCGACGTCCCCCCTTATGTCGAAGTTATCGGGGTTATTCTTTCAGGAGAGGACACTTTGCAGGGGCGTGGGGGAAGGCGGGGTGCTCACTGGGGGCAGCGTCAGGGCAGAGGCAGAGGCGCGGGGAGGTGTCGGGGAGGCGACGGCGAGGTCGGGGAGGCATCGGGGATTGCGTACGGTGGCGGGGAGGCAGGGGGCGCGGTGACGACGACGAGGAGGCGCGGTGATGGGAGAGGGGGGCGGCGTCGGGGTAGGGAGCAGTGGCAGGCGTCGGGGAAGGGACTACGACGGCGATGGTGACAAGGAGCGGGCGGCGATGGGGAGGGCGCGGCGACAGCGACAGCGACGAGGAGCAGCCTGGCGGCGTCGGGGGAGAATGTGAGAACTTGGGGAAAAATTCCTAAGTGTTGGCTTATATAGCAAAGCCTTTAGTCCCGGTTGGTGCCACCAACCGGGACGAAAGGGTGGCATTGGTCCCGGTTCGAGCCACCAACCGGGACCAAAAGCCTGTGCCTGGCACAGCCACAGTGCGGTTAGATGTTTAGTCCCACCTCGCTAGGTGAGAGGCTTCGACACTGGTTTATAAGCGCGGCTGCGCCTACCACTTCGAGCTCCTCTGTAATGCAGGCCTACGGGCCTATACACACTCTCTCTACATGTGGACCTACTGGGCCTTCTACGGGCCTGCATCCTGGCCCAACTAGCATGTTGGGTTTCTAGTCGTATACAGGCCGTGGTGGCCGAGTAGGCGGCATTTTTTTAAAAAAATTCCAGTATTTTTGTTTTGTTTTTTGCTTTATTTATTTTATTTTGTTTCTACTTACAGCTAAATACTTAGAGTTTTTGAGTAGTTCTTTTTGCTTTAGGTCACAAAAATTATAAACTTTCTGTTAGTGCCATTAGTTTTCAAATTTGAATCGTTTAAATTTGAATTCTTTGAAATTTGTGCGAATCACTAGTTTGTGAATAACTTTACTTTAAAAATAGATTTTTGAGTGATTTTTTTTCCTGCTATTTAATATTAGTGTGTTTTATCATTATATTCAATTTGGTAATTTTTAGGTTATTTTAAATGGGTGTTTTAATCAAAAACAGATTTTGTTATTTTAGTTTGCTATTAAAGTGGCTAACAAAAAATACTTTATGAAAAATCTTTTTGCTGTTAATGTTTTGAACAAAAAATGCTTTGATAATTTTAGTTGCATAAATTTTATATAATTTTAGTTTCAAAAATACTAGAGGTTTATAAAAGCTTTTTAGTTGATTCTTTTTGCTGTCGAAGAATATTATAGTTTTGTTTTAGTTGATCATAACAGAATATTTTAATTGATTCTTTTTAGTTCATTCTTTTTTGCTTTTAGAGTTTTATAAAAGTTTTCTAGTTCATTCTTTTTGCTATTAGTTCATTCTTTGAACTAAATGACCCTGAAATTGAAAAGCACTACAAATGAACTCTGAAAAGGTTGAAAGTTGGCATGGTATCATCATTTCAACCACATAGCATGTGCTAAAAAGTTGAGAGGGTTACGGCAAAAAACTTGATGCACTTTGTGTACAAAATGGACAATCTCTTTCGAAGTATCAGGGTTTTGGACGAAAACTCATCCGTTACAAAGGGATTTCATTTTTTGAACTTATTTGAACTCCAGACTTTTTGTGTGTTCAAAATGCACCATTCAAAGCCACATCATCAATTTTCAACCCTTTCTGACATCATTTGGTATTTTTCATGCATTTACTGATTTTTTTAGCTAAATGACCCTGAAATTGAAAAGCACTACAAATGAACTCTGAAAAGGTTGAAAGTTGGCATGGTATCATCATTTCACCCACATAGCATGTGCTAAAAAGTTGAGAGGGTTACGGCAAAAACTGGATGCACTTCGTGTACAAAATGGACAATCTCTTTCAAAGTATCAGGGTTTCGGACAAAAACTCATCTGTTACAGAAGGCATTTCATTTTTTTGAACTTATTTGAACTCTAGACTTTTTGTGTGTTCAAAATGCACCATTCAAAGCCAAATCATAAATCTTTAACCCTTTCTTACTTCATTTGGTATTTTTCATGCATTTACTGATTTTTTTTGAGCTAAATGACCCTGAAATTGAAAAGCACTACAAATGAAGCCTGAAAAGGTTGAAAGTTGGCATGGTATCATCATTTCAACCACATAGCATGTTCTAAAAAGTTGAGAGGGTTACGGCAAAAACTGGATGCACTTCGTGTACAAAATGGACAATCTCTTTCGAAGTATCAGGGTTTCGGACGAAAACTCATCTATTACAAAAGGCATTTCATTTTTGCACATGTAACTGCAGTGATATTCTAGATCAAAGGCATCATCAGAATAGTTGTGGAGAGAAAGTCTTCACTTTTTCTTCGCTTGTGTCCTTTGCTTATTGCGCCGTAACCATGGATAATCTTCATCGTTTAACAGGGTGCTTGGGTCAGCCTTGACTTTGAAGGGAGGAATTTCATGAAACTTTTCATAATCTTCAGACATGTCTGTCTTGCCATCCACTCCCACGATGTCTCTTTTCCCTGAAAGAACTATGTGGCGCTTTGGCTCATCATATGATGTATTCGCTTCCTTATCTTTTCTTTTTCTCGGTTTGGTAGACATGTCCTTCACATAGAAAACCTGCACCACATCATTGGCTAGGACGAATGGTTCGTCTATGTACCCAAGATTGTACAGATCCACTGTTGTCATTCCGTACTGTTGGTCTACCTGTACCCCGTCTCCTGACAGATTGACCCATTTGCACTGAAACAAACACTGGTACGCGTCGGTGCTATACAAACGGTTTTTAACCCCTTTCCGCGACGGCATTTGGAACCATCGCCAAGTGAGTGTGGGCGATAGGGGGGTCCTTCCCACATGACCCAGAAACCGTCAGGGATAGGCAGCCTTGATGCATACAGTTGTCCCTATATAACCATTTCCGATATCTCGAATATCCCAAACACTTCATCCTTGGTACTCATTTGTGCTCGCATTGCCATCGCAGTCGGAGTTTTGTGGTTTTACCTAAAACCAGGCAGATTCCAGGCACGGGAGTTTTCCAGGCACATACCAAACTGGCTCTACGTTTATGATGCCTGGCACATCACAAACAGTTCATGATTATAAACCGTGTACGATAGGTTAGACAATCAAACACATTTAGTTTTCCCGCACTGTATGTGACAGTGTCTGACATCACACACACTTTGCAAGCGGTAACTGTGTGTATTGTTACACATGTTTCCTCTTCGTAAACCGTGTCGGATTATGATGTATATCGCACACGTTGTGCTTTATTAACCGTGTGTGCCGTAATAACCTGCACACCGTAATTTTGCCCTAATTTAATTGCTGCTATTTAAGATTGTGCCTAATTTAAACTTGAAAGTAGGCTATAGCTTTATTCATATCCATCAGGTTCAAACAACCAATGCATTATTCGATTGATAGGTACATATGTTTAAGAATTACATAAGCACCAAATAAAGAATGATGAACTAGGGTTCTATACTTATACTATTACAGATGGTAAAGAAAGAGGCGAAAGACATTCTGGTTGCTGAACAAGGTGAAGCGGAATGGCCCTATTGTGCTCTCCTGGATGCAGAAGGCACGCACGACTCTAGTCCAACCCCTTGTGAGGGCCGGCCGCCAATCATGTAGTTTGAGAGGTAATCTTGAGTAAACTGCTTCAGGATCCACTGCAAAGGAAAAAAGATTCAGACATTGTCATCTAACACAACTCATTACGGGCAGTAAAAAGAAGGCTACAGGGTTCTTACTTACCATCCTGCAGTTCACTGTTGTCTTGCATAAAGTGTAAACAAATAGTTTGATTGACATGTTTTGACCCATTTTAATAACAATCTTTATCAGTTTCCTCACTTGATGCTGGTTCATGAATATCTCATTGCCCCATACGTAGAAAGGGTCGAAGTGTGGATCTTTGGCAATGACATATGTACCTAAAAGCACCAAGTTAATATTAGAAGCTAAACAACAATTGCAAAATGATGTAGTACAACACTCCCTCCATCCCATTATATAAGATTTTATTACATGTATATCTAGACATCATCAGAACATTAAGGTAACACTCTTCCTTGTTGTTAGGTAGCCTGGGATTGCATATTTAGTCATTCAGTACAATGCATGTTGCTATGTAGCCTCAGATATATTAAATATGGCCCTAGTTAACCTCCTGATAAATGGGTTACAGATATATTCAGTGAAATGTCCGATTCGAAGATTAATCCCTTATCAACACCCAGGCTATATGGTACTAGCTACCGATATCCTGAACAGTGATTACATATAAGCAATGCGATGAAACTAACCTCGATGGAAAACAACACTGTTCTCAATATTGTCCTGTATGAGTACATATAAAGGCATGTTAAGCACAACAGGCTAAACATCAACCAAATATATCCATGGTAGACAACATAATCTACAAATCATAGCTTCAGTGTGCAGGCTTAAGCACGCTAGTTAAGCAAAACAAGAAGTGGAAAGGTGTGTTAACTGCATCAGGCATAACTTTTAAAAACAAGCAAATAGTCATTCAAACTTGTATTGTGCAGGTCTAAAGTACACTAGTTATTGTTAAAAAAATGAAAAGGCATGTTAACTGCAATATCCTTAATAGCAACCAAATATCGTAATTCATAGTGGTATTGTTGAAACTGTTATTGATGAAATTAAACTGCACGGCAAATAGTTGCACATATAGAGCATCACATTGTGAAGAACTGAAATAAACAAGGCATAAGGCCATCTCTAGCCGATCCTTTAAAAGTTAAAGGACTAAAACCCTTAGTGGATTTATATATATATACTCCAGCAATTTTTGGCTGTTTCTAGTCGATCCCCTAAACTTAACGTTGTAAACTTCAATTTGATCAAGTTCAAAGCAGGTTCAACTGAAAGTAGCATGCATTAAAACATAAACATAGATAGTTTTGCATAACCGAACATAAAACATAAATTTAAACTAAGCTAAACTACTTTCGGTCGACGTGGAGGTCGAGCCAATCCTTCCTCGTCAGGTACAGTGTGCCGCGAGCCGGGTCCAGGCCGGTGCCGTCGTCGGGGTCGTTGGGGAAGACACTCCTCCACTCGTCGATGTCGATCTCCTCGTCCTCGCCGCCCACCTCGACGCCCTCCTCGCTGCCTTCGATCTCGTCATCGGAGGAGAGCGCGATAACCCCGCCGCCCTCCGCGCCGGCAAAGATCGCCCGCTCCGCCTCCACGAGCTCCGAGTGCTGCCGGCGGTGCTCTTGCATGTAGGCTTCGTCGGCGGCCTCGGCCTCAAGGCACTCCCATGCCTCGCGGTCCTCCCACGCCATAGCCGAGCTCACCACCCCTGGCTCCGGCGGAACGAGGTCGACCGGACATGTGCCGAAGATGAAATTGAGCCTAGCCGCCGCGCCGTGGTAGCGGACCTGCCAGCGGTCGTACTCCATGGCCGCGAGCTCGGCCGTGTGGAAGCTACCGAGCCACCAGCGGGTGTGGGTCTCCCAATCTGTAATCGCCACTGCTGGACCCCGAGGTAGGACCTCGTCGGCTGCCGGGTCCGAGGGAGGACGGGGTAGTCCTCGAACAGGCGTAGGGGCACGGCGGCGGGCGGATTGGGGGACTGGCGACGGCGGATCGATAAAGAGCCCGCGGAGGACGACGGGGACACCTCGGTGGCCACCTCGCCGGTGTCGGGCGAAGAGGCCACGATAAACCTCTTTTTGTCCATTGGCTCCTCGAGCTCCCCGGCACACAGGCAGAGGTTGAGGATGGAGGCGGCGGCGATGGCGGCGACCTACCAATGGTTTCGGGGGTGGTGTGTGTCTGTGTGAGCGGAGGTTTTGGGGAGTGTGTGGTGTGTGTGGAGGGGGGGCAAGGTGGTGTTTGAGGAAATACCGCGGCAATAGAAAACTTTATTAGGCAGGAGTAACAAGGAGGGGCTACTGAAAATTTGGATCAAGGGCGAGCAGATATTTTTGAGATTGCGAGGGATGCAGAGGCGGGAGTATTTGAGGAGCGAGCTAGTGTGCTTGACACGCCGGCTGTGGACTATAGCCGACGCACCTTCTCGCGTAATCCATAGGCCTACTATACACCGACGATGCTCCAGGATATTTTGTACTGCATCTCACATGGTTGGTGATAATAAACTGTGTGCGATCTACTTGATTTTTCGTCTTGATTTGAATTACATAATGGGGTCACAGCTGCAATGGACGGTGTTTGAATTGCTAGAACTTTTATCTGCAGTGAACATGCAACTATAGGTGTGTCGTCAAAAAAATTGGAATTATTCAGGGTTCGTTTGGACATTTTTATACATCAACTTAGTTTTCTAGGCATTTCAAGTGCACAATTCAAAATTAAACTACATGCACATGCTCCAGTGCACCAACATGGGTTGTAAAATCATATATGTGTCCATGGGTTTATGCTTATGTCCCATGCAAGAAATGGGGATGAATTTCGAACACCACGGCATCGTGGTTCTCCGGCAAACATTGAGGTGCTTGCTTTTGTAATTCTAGTAAATACAAAACCCGTCTGAAATTCATGAACCTTGGCATGCTATCATGGAACGGCATCAACATGACAACATAGAACTAGAGCTTCTCGCAAACCAGAGCTTCTCACAAACCAGAGCTACTCGCACAACAAGCCTGATGGTTTCGGTAGGGAACGTGCCACCTTGGGGGACGAAACGATATATGTTGCCTCTTCTTACTTTCAAAATTTTTCTCGTGACAACATAGAACAACAGGAGTGTTGTTCAATTTTTGGATTTTTTCGGGGATCGTTTGGACATTTTTATACGTTAACTGAGTTTTCTAGGCATTTATGTGCATAATTCAAAATTGAACTACATGCACATGCTCCAGTACATAAAAACGGGTTGAAAAATCAAATGTTTGTCCTTGGTTGCAAGCTTAGGTCACATGCAAGAAATGAGAATGAATGTCAAACACCTTGACACTCTCGCTCGGCCACTAACATTGAGATACATGGTTTTAAAATTCTAGTAAATCGAAAAGTCATCTGAAATTCATGAAACTTGACATGATATCATGGAACGGCATCGACATGTCATGGTAAAAATATTGTTCCATTTGGGGCAGGTTTGGTATAAGCGTCTCGCAAACCACAGCTTCTCTCACAACAAGCCTGATGGTTTCGGTAGGGAACGTGCCACCTTGGGGGACGAAACGATATCTGTTGCCCCTTCTTACTTTCAAAGTTTTTCTCGTGTCAACATAGAACAACACGAGTGTTGTGTCAATTTTTGGGATTTTTTGGGGTTCGCTTGGACATTTTTATACATTAACTGAGTTTTCTATGCATTCATGTGCATAATTCAAATTTGAACTACATGCACATGCTCCAGTGCATATAAATTGGTTCAAAATTGGAATGTGTGTCCTTGGTTACATGCTTAAGTCCCATGCAAGAAATGAGAATGAATGTCGAACACCTTGCCACCGTCGCTCGGCCGTTAACATTGAGATACATGGTTTTTAAATTCTAGTAAATCAAAAACGCGTCTGAAATTTATGAAACTTGACATGCTAGCATGGAACGGCATCAACATGCAGTGGTAAAAATATTGTCCCATTTGGGGCAGGTTGGGGTATATAAGCTTCTCACAAACCAGAGCTTCTCACAACAATAGGGCCTACAGAACAAGCCTCATGGTTACGGTAGGGAACGTTTCACCTTTCTGGACGAAACGATATCCGTTGCCTCTTCTTGATTTCAATTTTTTTTTCTAGTGTCAACATAGAACAACATGAGTGTTGTGTTAATTTCAGGAATTTTTCGGGGCTCGTTTGGACATTTTTATACATTAACTGAGTTTTCAATGCATTTATGTGCATAATTCAAATTTGAACTACACGCACATGCTCTAATGCATATAAATTGGTTGAAAATTCAAATATGTGTCCTTGGTTGCATGCTTAGGTCCCATGCAAGAAATGGGAATGAATGTCAAACACCCTGCCACCGTCACTCGGTCGCAAACATTGAGATACCTGGTTTTTAAATTCTAGTAAATCCAAAACTCGTCTGAAATTCATGAAACTTGGCATGCTATCATGGAGCAGCATCAACATGTCGTGGTAAAATTTTTGTCTCATTTGGGGTAGGTTTGGGTATAAGCTTCTCACAAACCAGAGCTTCTCACAACAAGCTTGATGGTTTCGGTAGGGAATGTTTCACCTTTGGGGACGAAACGATATCCGTTACCTCTTATTGCTTTCAAAAAAATTCTAGTGTCAACATAGAAAAACAGGAGTGTTGTGTTAAATTTTAGAATTTTTCGGGGTTCGTTTGGACATTTTTATACATTAACTGGGTTTTCTAGGCATTTTATGTGCATAATTCAAATTTGAACTACATGCACATGCTCCAGTGCATATAAATTGGTTGAAAAATCAAATCGGTGTCCTTGGGTGCATGCTTAGGTCCCATGAAAGAAATGGGAATGAATTTCAAACACCAGGGCGCTGTTGATTGCCGGCAAAACATTGAGATACTTTGTTTTTAAATTCTAGTAAATCCAAAACTCGTTTGAAATTCAATGCGCAGGCTCACCGGGAAGCGTGCGAGCTGTTCAACGCAGGATTTGTGCATCTCTTCAATGCAAACGGTTCAGATTGAGTACGGTATACAAAGCCAGACTTCGGCGCTAAGCCAAGAGAAAATGTGCCGAGCAGGATTTGTACATCCCTTCAACGCAAATGGTTGTTTTGGATGACCCGTGTGCAACCACGTACATTGGTACCTCTCCTTATTGATATCAACATTATTTCTAGTTTTGAAGATGTATGTTCGTCTGTCATCCAGCAAAGCTTCACCCAAATTCTGGGCACAGTGAAGGTTTTGGCACTAGAATCTGTCGGCCCCAACCTGGACCAAGTTGTCAGTTGCCTGAGATGCTTTCCGTGCCTGAAGAAGCTGTATATCGAGGTGATGTTCCTTTCCTGTTAAATGTTAACCATAAGGGAGTTCAATTTTTTGCACCTTTTCCCAAGTTTACAATGATAATGTACTATGATTTCTGAAGGAATTTTGGAGGATTTCAGGACATACACCCCCCACCCCATATTGGTTGCTTGATTCATATGGTTACAATCCATAAGCATTTCTCCTTTCGATTCATCTGTACTAGTTTTCTAAGGGAATTTTTCATCCAATCCAACCTCTTGTGAAGAAGGCTACATTTTTCTAGATTGTAATCAAATGCCCATGTTAATCATGTCAGATCGAAGATGGCACGTTTGTGCATTTTACAAATCCTGCAAACCAAATAGGCGTGTAGTAGTGTTCAAAACTGCATGTAGGCACTAACACGTTCTCTTCTTTTGCAGATAATAATAGGCCAGGAGGTGGATAATGTTTATAACGACAATCACATCGAATGCCTGGATCTGCATCTCTCAAATATTACTTTGAACTCCTACCGAGGGACCTTATCGGAGATTACACTCGCCAGGTTCTTTCTTGCCAGAGCAAGGGTGCTGAGGGTACTGAGGTTGAACACGCATTTAATTAGGAAAGATGAATGGTATGTTAATCAGAGCCGGCAGGTACTGCAGAATGGAAGAGGCTCCAAAAAAGCTAAACTTCGTATTGGAAGAGCATATGACAGAGTGATTGGAAGTCATTGTGTCAAACCCATACATGACTTGTCAGCGGCTGATCCCTTTGCAGAAATGACGAGGTTTGTAATGTTTGAATTTGGGCATTGTAATCTTTGAATTTAAACCTAGCAATATTTATGGTATTTGTTATATAACATAATTGGATGTTTAATTTGGTATTGCAATCATGTCATGTTACAAGTATATATATATGTTTGCTCGCCGTTCAACTACTATATGCATATATATGGTTGCTCGCCGTTGAGGCGACCACGGAGCGCTCTGCTCGCATCCCTCCGCGCGCACTCTGCCAGCGGTTGGGCCTGCGCACGATCACGTCGGGGGCCCCATATGCATGCGGTTGCGCCGTGCGCGTTGCCACGCGATACAGTTACGTGCGGCACGATGGAGTTACGCGCTGCAAATTAGAACTGCCATCAGGGCGTTCCGATATTCTAGGCCGTCCGGCTTCCCCTTTAATTCCTGCGGCCATTATAACCTTAGTCTCTTCAACCTTTCGATCGTGCCCCACAACACAACAAGCACACCCACGACGACACATAGAGAGGGGATGTCTAGCGGCGCTCCAATGGAGTTCGGCGAGAATAAAGTGGAGACCCACGCGAGGGAGACAGATCTCTCGGTGGTGTACACCATCGACCCGGCCGTGGTGGACGACTACATCAACACCGTTGAGCAGTTGCTTGCTCGAGACAAGTACAAGGTGGTCGGCATCGACCTCCAGTACGCCGCCGGTCGTCCCAACATAGATCAGAAGGTTGCCGTTGCCCAGTTGTGCGTGCGCCATCATGTCCTCATCTACCACTACTGCATGGCCACAGAGCCTTGCGACCGTTTCACCAGGTTTGTCAACAGCACCGACTACAAGTTCGCCATGGTGGAAACCACCGACGATGTAAAAGCGCTCAGGGTTTCGGGCTTGGCCTGCCAGAACCTTGTTGAAATCCGTGAGCACTACAGGGTCTGGGGCAGCACGAAGAAGGACTCCCTGGTTGAACTCGCCTCGGCCATCATCGACCCATACTACGAAAAGATGAAGCAGGATGCCAACAGAACACGTCCCGTATCCTGGCATGGGGCCTGGATGCGGCAACTGGATGAACCTCACCTCAGGTGCGCGGCCAAGAGCGTGTACACATGCTACGAGATGCACAGGCGGATCGTTGACATGAGGAAGTGCCTTGTTACGGAGATCGACGAGGCCGGATCGAGCCACAACCAGAGCAAGCGTCACAAGAAGTAGATGATGATCAGATGATCGTCTATCCTAGTTAATCATGCATGTAATATATAGTTTACTTTGGTATGTGGAAATGTCATGTGTGTAGTAGCCACCTATGTAATTATGCATGTAATAGTTTACTTTGGTGTGTGCAAATGCCATGGTTGTAGTAGCCACCTATGTAAGTGGATGTTTAATTTGGTTATGCAACCATGTCCTTATAAGTGTGTGTATATATATATATATATGTTGTTGTTCTATATGCAATCCCATCGCACAACACACACGTCTTATTAGCAGCAATCGTCTGTGTTATTATCGATCTTCGCACACATTTCTGATTACAGACCTGTTTGCCGCGTATCACACACATCTTGTTATATTGAACCGTTTCTGTTCTCTTGTCTCAACGCAAACAGTTCATCTGAGTGAACCGCATGCCGTATATCGCACACACCTTGATCTGGCTGACCGTTCCTTTTGTGTTGCCTAATCACAAACAGTTCATCCGAGTGAACCGTATGCGTTATATCGCACACACCTTCATCTGGCTGCTCGTTTCTTTTGTTCCTCCTCATCGCAAACAGTTAATTGAACTGAACCATATGGCCTGCATCGCACACGCAACTAAAATCTGAACCGTGGTTGATGCATCCGTCATCGCAAACGTTTTGCACCTTTTTTTACGGGCTTTTTACACCATCGTTTGCGATTATTGCATCGCACACAGTTTCGTCGAATGGTCTCTGATCGTAGTGTCGCGTTAGCAGCATCCTGCAGTAGTGAAAGGGACCATTATATCATGTCCATAGTCAAGTTCCCATATGTCCACTATGTAACCATAATATGTGTCCTTTCCCCTCTTGGTTGCTGCATCAAAGCGGACACCACTGTTTTGGTTGGTGCTCTTTTGATCTTGGGCGATCATGTAAAATGTATTCCCATTTATCTCGTACCCTTTGTAAGTCAATACAGTCGAAGATGCTCCCCTGGCCAACAAGTACAACTCATTAGAAACAGTGTTGTCACCCATGAGATGTGTTTGCAACCAACTGCCGAAACTCCTGATGTGTTCACATGTAATCCAGTCATCACACTACTCCGGGTGTTTGGAGCGCAGAATATTCTTGCGTACATTGACATATGGGGTCACCAAGGTAGAATTCTGTAGAACTGTGTGGTGTGCTTGAGACCAAGAATGCCCGTCTCTACATATTATTGAGTCCGCTCCTAGCATGCCTTTTCCAGTCAGTCTCCCCTCATACCGCGATTGAGGGAGACCAATCTTCTTAAGGTCAGGAATGAAGTCAACACAAAAACCAATGACCTCCTCTGTTTGATGGCCCGTGGAGATGCTTCCTTCTGTCCTAGCATTGTTACGAACATATTTCTTTAAGACTCCCATGAACCTCTCAAAGGGGAACATATTGTGTAGAAATACAGGGCCCAGAATGGCAATCTCGTCGACAAGATGAACTAGGACATGCGTCATGATATTGAAGAAGGATGGTGGGAACACCAGCTCGAAACTGACAAGACATTGTGCCAAATCACTCCTTAACCTTGGTAGGATTTCTGGATCGATTACCTTCTGAGAGATTGCATTGAGGAATGCACATAGCTTCACAATGGCTAATCGAACATTTTCCGGCAGAAGCCCCCTCAATGCAACCGGAAGCAGTTGCGTCATAATCACGTGGCAGTCATGAGACTTTAGGTTCTGGACTTTTTCTTTGCCATATTTATTATTCTCTTTATATTCGACGAGAAGCCAGACGGGACCTTCATACTGAGCAGGCATTCAAAGAAGATTTCCTTCTCTTCTTTGGTAAGAGCGTAGCTGGCAGGCCCTTCATACTGCTTTGGATGCATGTTGTCTTTTTCGTGCACACGTTGCTGGTCCTCCCGTGCCTCCGGTGTGTCTTTTGTCTTCCCATACACGCCCAAGAAGCCTAGCAGGTTCACGCAAAGATTCTTCGTCACGTGCATCACGTCGATTGCAGAGCGGACCTCTAGGTCTTTCCAATAGGGTAGGTCCCAAAATATAGATTTCTTCTTCCACATGGGTGCGCGTCCCTCAGCGTCATTCGGAACAGATAGTCCGTCGGGACCCTTTCCAAAGATTACTTGTAAATCATTGACCATATCAAGTATGTGATCACCAGTACGGACGGCGGGCTTCTTCCGGTGATTTTCCTCGCATTTGAAATGCTTGCCTTTCTTTCGACATTGATGGTTGGTCGGAAGAAATCTACGATGTCCCAGGCACACATTCTTCCTGCATTTGTCCAAATATATACTTTCGGTGTCATCTAAATAGTGCGTGCATGTGTGGTATCCCTTGTTTGTCTGTCCTGAAAGGTTACTGAGAGCAGGCCAATCATTGATGGTTACAAACAGCAACGCATGTAGGTCAAATTCCTGCTGGTCGTGCTCGACCCACACACGTACACCTTTTCCATTCCACAGCTGTAAAAGTTCTTCAACTAATGGCCTTAGGTACACATCAATGTCGTTGTCGGGTTGCTTAGGGCCTTCGATGAGCACTGGCATCATAATGAACTTCCACTTCATGCACAACCAAGGAGGAACGTTATAGATACATAGAGTCATGGGCCAGGTGCTATGATTGCTGCTCTGCTCCCCAAAAGGATTAATGCCATCCGTGCTTAAACCAAACCATACGTTCCTTGCGTCACCTGCAAAGTCCCCCCACATTCTCTCAATTTTTCTCCACTGCGACCTGTCAGCGGGTGCTCTCAACTTCCCGTCTTTCTTACGGTCTTCTTTGTGCCATCGCATCAACTTGGCATGCTCTTTGTTTCTGAACAGACGTTTCAACCGTGGTATTATAGGAGCATACCACATCACCTTGGTAGGAACCCTCTTCCTGGGGCGCTCGCCCTCAATATCACCAGGGTCAGCTCGTCTGATCTTATACCGCAATGCACCACATACCGGGCATGCGTTCAAATCCTCGTACGCACCGCGGTAGAGGATGCAGTCATTAGGGCATGAATGTATCTTCTGCACCTCCAATCCTAGAGGGCATAGAACCTTCTTTGCTCCGTACGTACTGTCGGGCAATTCGTTATCCTTTGGAAGCTTCTTCTTCAATATTTTCAGTAGATTCTCAAATCCGTTGTCAGATACACCATTGTCTGCCTTCCATTGCAGCAATTCCAGTGTGGTACCAAGCTTTGTGTTGCCATCTTCGCAATTTGGGTACAACCCTTTTTTGTGATCCTCTAACATGCGATCGAACTTCAACTTCTCCCTTTCACTTTGGCATTGTCTCTTTGCATGAACAATGACCCGACGAAGATCATCATCGGGCACATCGTCTGGTTCCTCTTGATCTTCAGCTTCCCCCGTTGCAGCATCACCGTATTCAGGGGGCAGATAGTTGTCATCATCCTCTTCTTCTTCGTTGTCTTCCATCATAACCCCTCTTTCTCCGTGCTTGGTTCAAACATTATAGTGTGGCATGAAACCCTTCTCAAGCAGGTGGATGTGAAGGGTTTTCGAGTCAGAGTAAGACTTCGTATTCTCACATCTAGGGTATGGACAACACATAAAACCATTCTACTTGTTTGCCTCAGCCACTTCGAGAAAATTATGCACGCCCTTAATGTACTCGGAGGTGCGTCTGTCACTGTACATCCATTGCCGGTTCATCTGCGTGCATTATATATAATTAAGTGTGTCAAAAACCATTACAGAACATCATGAATAGAGAAGTGACCAAATTAATAGAAGTTCATCATCACATTAAAACCAAAGTACAGTAGTGATCAAATGTTATTACTGAAAAAATAAATACATAAAGTTCATACATAGTTCTCATTGAACAACATATAGCTCTCTAGAGCATCTAATTAAAACATACATTGAAACTATGTAAACCATTTCAATGCAACAACAAATGCGATCATAATCGCAACTAAGGTAACAATTGATCCAACGGCATAATGATACCAAGCCTCAGTATGAATGGCATATTTTTTAATCTTTCTATTCTTCAAGCGCATTTTATCCATCTTGATCTTGTGATCATCGACGATATCCGCAACATGCAACTCCAATTCCATCTTCTCGTCCTCAATTCTTTTCAATTTTTTCTTCAAGTAATTGTTTTCTTTTTCAACTAAATTTAACCTCTCGACAAGAGGGTCGGTTGGAATTTCCGGTTCACATATCTCCTAGATAAAAACATCTATGTCACGTTGGTCGGCATAATTGTCATAAACACTAAATGAAACAAATAGTTATAAAAGATAATATATACCACATCCGAATCATAGACAGGACGAGGGCCGATGAGGGCGGATACCAAAACCATCGCACTATATAATAACAAACAATAATAAAAGTAAGAAAATTATACAAGTATCTACCTAAATCATACAAGTAAGAATTTTTTTTCTTTTAGAAAGAAGTTAAGAACAAGAGGCTCACCACGGTGGTGCCGGCGACGAGATCGGCGCGGGCGATCAACGGCGATGAGGATGGGGACGGGACAGCACGGACCGCCAAACCTAGACAAATCTTGAGGAAAATGGAGCTTGGACAAGGAGCTTCGAGAGGAGAAAGCTTAAGTGTGGCTCGGGCATTTCATTGAACACCTCATGTGCATAGGAGGTGAGCTAGAGCACCACACACCTCTTCCCGCAGCCGGCCAAAAAAATAGAGCAGTGGCTCTGTTCGCGGGGGTATATATATAGGCTTCTCTTTAGTCCCTGTGTGCGGCTAAAACCGGGACTAAAGGACAACATTTGGTCCCGGTTCCAGCCACCAACCGGGACTAAAGGTGGTGGGCCAGGAGCAAGGACCATTGGTCCCGGTTCGTGTCTGGAACCGGGACCAAAAGTGTCAGACGAACTGGGACCAATGGCCCCCGAGGCCCGGCTGGCGCCCTGACCTCACGAACCGGGACTGATGCCCCCTTTGGTCCCAGTTCGTGAGTGAACCGGGATTAATGCCCTTACCCAGGCTTCAACCAAAGCCATGTTTTCTACTAGTGTAGACACCACCTAAGTTTTAGCCCATAATGGACAAGCGTTGGGTTTCAGCAACCCCAGGAACCTAACATTTTTCACATCCCTCACTCACCTCCCATACAAGAGCAGGTGAAGAGGGGAAACAAACTAAACCTCACACATGACTAAACTGTTTAACCACATAAAACCCAATTTCAGTCTTGTAATCCAGGTATCCCACCCCCTCCGAGCTTGAAAACTCTCATTGACGACTCGATCCAGTAGTTTTGCGCATCGTTGCAGCTCCAGTTTTGCGCCCTCCCTCACCTGCAAAAGGCTCCAATCATTAATCCAGTATGACATTTTAAATATAACAGTACTAGGATGAGACGGTCAAATCTTTTGGAAACAAGCTTTGTTCCTAGTTTTCCAAATGCTCCAAATCAAAGCAGCAACCCCTACTGAAAATAATCTATTTTTTTCAAACCCATTCCCCCAAGCCAAACATGGAAACATGAATCAAGGTCAAAAAAGTTACAGGGCACTCCCACCGCGTAACTCACAACACTCCACGTGTATCTAGCAAGAGGACATTGGAAAAAAGATGATTAATTGACTCTTTACTCCCACAAAATAAATATTTCTCTTCACACTCCCCCCTATGTAAAAGAACATCTCTGGTTAGGATGCTTTTCTTCAAAACCAACTACAAAAATGTTTTAACTGTAGGAGGGATTTTAACTTTCCAAAGGAATCTATTGGGGCATTTCTCTCCAATCTACAACGCAGAATAAAAAGAATTGACACTAAAGATCCCGGATGCTTACCAAGTCCAGCTAAGTTTATCCTCCTCACTATTCAAAGAGACTTGCCTACAAAGATCTAGCAGATCGCGCCAATGAATAGTTTTATCGCCAACTAGAGCTCTTCGAAAACTAAATTTGTCCAGGCGAGTGGCAAAAGCATCACTGACCGTTATGTTTTGATTTTGGGAGATGTTACAGAGACTATGAAGAGCAACCGAGAGCTTTTCTTTTCCCAGCCATTTGTCTTCCCAGAACCTGGTTTTTAAGCCATTCCCAACCTGAAATTTACAAAAAGACAGAAAAATGTCTTTACACTTCAGCCCCTGCCAGAAGTGGGAATCACCTTGTTTTTTCTATACATGTCCTAGAGAGAAATTACCAATATACTTATCCCATAAACTTTTTGCCATAGACACCTCCCATTGAAAAGTTTCCACAGCCATATAGACAAAAGAGCTATATTCATGATATCAAGATTCAAAATACCTAAACCACCTAAATCTTTCGGTCAACATATTCTATCCCAAGCTACTAAATAATATTTTTGTTTATCTTTATCTCCACTCCATAAAAAACTATACCTGGGTCTATCTAGCTTCTTCTTCACCCCAAAAGGGAGCCCATAGAAGGAAAGCATGTATAAGACCAAGCTAGTCAAGGAGGAATTTATCAGTGTAGTTCTACCAGCGATATTCAAAAGTCTACCCAACCAGCCACCCATTTTTTTCTCCACTTTCCCAACAGAAGGATTCCAATCACTTAACTTCAATCTCTTTTCATCAACTGGGATGCCTAAATATCTGAAAGGCAATGCCCCTTTTTTTACAAGTAAGAATCTCCTCAATTTGCTAAACTCTATTTTCTTCCATGCCAACATAAATCACTTCACTCTTATGGAAATCGATTTTCAAACCTTGAAATGATTTCGAATAACCTCAAAATTATTTTCACATTTTTGGCTTGATTTAAGTCATCCTGGAATAAAAGTATAGTGTCGTCTGCATATTGCAGAATGGACACATCATTATCCTTGGGATTTCTAGCAAGCCCACAAATCAATCCCTGTTCAATAGCTCCGTCAAAAAAACTGCTAGGATATCTACAGCAAGGTCAAAAAGCAGAGGATACATAGAATCTCCCTACCTCAGCCCTTAATGTGTTTTAAAATAAGGCCCAATCTTCCTGTTAACCTTAACTGCCACTTTTCCTCCAGACACAGTCTTCATTACCGAATCAATCCATTTGTCCAGGAATTTTTTCCTTAAGAGTTTGAAAAAGAAAAGTCCATTTCACTTTGTCAAATGCCTTCTCAAATTTAATCTTAAAGAGAACACCAGACATCTTTTTTGTGTGCATAGAATTCAAGGTCTCATGCAGAACCAGTACACCCTCTAAAATATATCTACCTTCTATAAATGCAGTTTGGGAAGACCTGATAACTCCAGTAATTATTAGTATCAATCTATTCACCAAAATCTTGGTGAAAATCTTAAAAATAACATTTAGGAGACAAATTGGCCTAAACTTCTGAATCCTGTCTGCATCACTACCTTTGAGTAAAAGAGAGATTACTCAATAGTTTAGCCTATCAATGTCTAATCTATGATCATAAAATTCTTCCAATAAAGCTAACAAGTCCATTTTACCAAATACCAAAAATGCTGATAAAATTCAATATTAAAACCATCAGGACCAGCCGCTTTATTTTTCTCCATACCAAAGACAGCTTCCTTTAACTCTTCCATGGTGAATTTTCCAGTAAGGAATTTTTGTTCCTCCTCACTAAGTGTTTCCACACCACCATGGTTTAGTTCCAAGGACTGAATTTCAGGTTCACCAAATAAGTTTTTATAAAATTTGGTAATATAATCCTTCAAGTTATCCTGCCCCTCAATCACTCCTTCATCTTGCAGTAGCTTAACAATCCTATTTTTTCTGAATCTCTCATTTGCCTTAACATGATAATATTTAGTATTTGAATCTCGTTCAAATAGTTCTTTATCATGAGATCTTTGTAACCATTTAATTTCCTCCTCTTTTAGAATAATTTTTAAATTATCATGCATTCTTTTTTATATCTCCTTTTATCCTCATTTAAAAAATCACTTTCCCCTAACTTGTCTAGCCTATCAATTTCTTCCATAAAAATTTTCTTCTGCCTTCTATTAATAGCCTCAACATTCAGATTCCAACCTTTCAACGCTTTTCCTAAGATTCCTTAGATTATTTTGAATTTTATCCAAAAGAGTTTTTCCAGGTTAATCCTTCTTCCACACTTTTTCAATTACCTCATCTAGATTTGTCCTCTTGAACCAACAATTCTCAAATTTGAAAACGTATGGTCTCACAGGAGGCTCTCACAATTTGATATGCAAAGGAGTGTGATCAGAAAGCTCCCTAGATAAATCTTCAATATGTACTAAAGGAAAATTTTCTTCCCAAGAAAGAGAAACCAACACTCTGTCCAGTAATGCATAAGTAGGATCCTCATGATTATTGGACCAGGTGTATTTTCTCCCCACCAGTGGTAACTCCATCATCTCCCCAAAAGTTATAATAGAGTTGAACAACATGCTCCACTTATTATAACCACCATGTTTATTTTTATCATTGTCCTTTCTAGTCATATTAAAATCCCCTGCAAGTAGCAAAGGATTCTTAGATTTTTTTAAACTAATGTACTAACTCCACCAGAAATATAGGTTTGCTAGCATGTGGAGCATCATCATATAATACCACCAAATCCCAGCAGAAGCCATCATGAATGTTCTTAATTTTTACTCTAACAAAATATTCTCCAAGCTCCACCTCACCTCTAACAAGTGTAGCAATGTTGGTACCAACCAAGATATCCCCAGTCCTCCCTCTAGGTGGTAAAATGTCCCAAGCAAAATTTTCCTGCCCACATAAATCAGATAATTCATTTGTCATGAACTCACTTTTCATAGTCTCCTGAATGCCTATAAAATCAAGGAAATTTTTATTAATCTGTTCTCTAATGAAATTATTTGTATTCCTATCACCAATCCCTCTACAATTCAAAATCAGTCCTTTCAACATTTTTATAATAATGGTAAAATAGATAAAAACAACCAGACTCCTTCAAGATGTGTATGAGGCAAAAGAAAAACAAAATAAATAAACCAACTATGATTTATTTTTGGTTTTCCTCCTCCTCAACACTGTTTTCACTGGTGTCTTAACAGCAACAGCCTCAAAATGAGCACTGTCTGATTTAAGACCTCTCCTCATACCACCAAACAGACTTTCCAAATGATCATCCATGTGTTCATCATCCCCTTCCCTACTTAATTGTAATAAGTCCTGAAGTATAGAATTAACCTCCTCAGGTTCCAAGACATTCTCATTCTCCTGTTCACTAGATTCCTCCCTGGTATTAGCTAAAAATATCTCTCTTCTATCTTATTCATGAGAGGAAATTAGTTTTAAATTATTCTCCAACTAATCCAAAGAAATTCCTAAGTCAATTCCTATCAGATTAGCAACATCAATTAGTTCTACATTTTTAGAATATTCATCAACAGCATCAGATGACATACCTTTAGATAAATCTAGGTTTTTGGCCCTAGCCAAAGTCATAGCTCTATCTAACATTGCGATATCATCTTTGTTCTTCGAAGCTATCCTCCCATTGTACCTCTATGTCCCTTGGTCAGAATTGTTATCATTGGTATTGTCCATAGTCACATCTTCATGTACCTCAATCCCTAGTTTAGTCCCCAAACTGACAGACTGAGACATCTCAACTGTTGGAAATATGCCCTAGAGGCAATAATAAAGTGGTTATTATTATATTTCCTTAATCATGATAAAGGTTTATTATTCATGCTATAATTGTATTGATCGGAAACTTAAATACATGTGTGAATACATAAACAAATACTAAGTCCCTAGTAAGCCTCTACTAGACTAGCTCTTTGATCAAAAGATGCTTAAGGTTTCCTGACCATAGACATGAGTTGTCGCTTGATAACGGGATCACATCATTAGGAGAATGATGTGATCAACAAGGCCCATCCGTTAGCATAAAATATGATCGTTCATTTTTTGCTACTACTTTCTTAATGTCAAATACATGTTCCTTCGACCATGAGATCATGCACCTCCCGGATACTGGAGGAATACCTTGTGTGCTATCAAACGTCATTATGTAACTGGGTGATCATAAAGGTGCTCTATAGGTATCTCCAAAGGTGTCTATTGAGTTGGCATGAATCGAGATTGGGATTTGTCACTCCGTATGACGGAGAGGTGTCTCTGGGCCCTCTTGGTAATACAGCATCACAAGAAGCTTGCAAGCAAAGTGACTAAGGAGTTAGTTACAAGATGATGTATTACAGAACGAGTAAAGAGACTTGCCGGTAACAAGATTGAACTAGGTATGGAGATACCGACGATCGAATCTTGGGCAAGTAACATACCGACGGACAAACGGAACTACGTATGTTGTCATCAAGGTTTGACTGATAAAGATCTTCGTAGAATATGTAGGAACCAATATGGGCATCCAGGTACCGTATTGGTTATTGACCGGAGAAGCTTCTCAGTCATGTCAACATCATTCTCGAACCCGTAGGGTCTGCACGCTTAACGTTCGTTGACGATATAGTACTATATGAGTTATGTATGTTGGTGATCGAATGTT
This sequence comes from Thinopyrum elongatum, assembly GCA_011799875.1. Taxonomy (NCBI): domain Eukaryota; kingdom Viridiplantae; phylum Streptophyta; class Magnoliopsida; order Poales; family Poaceae; genus Thinopyrum; species Thinopyrum elongatum. The sequence continues at coordinate 64,145,805 of CM022302.1, read as the reverse complement.
GTTCGGAGTCCCATATGAGATCACGGACATGACGAGGAGCTCCGGAATGGTCCGGAGGTAAAGATTGATATATATGATGATAGTGTTTGGTCTCCAGAAGGGTTCCAGAATTCACCGGAAGGGTTTCGGATGTTTCCAGAAATGTTCTTGTGCGAGAACACTTTGGTTGGGCCAAGGGGTAAGGCCCATGGGGCTTTAGGTCAGTGCATGTGGAGGTCAGGGACCAGACGCCAGGGACCCTGGCGTCTGGCCCTGGGCCATACGCCGAGGACAATGGCGTCTAATCCGAGAAGGACTCTTCCTTGCGTTCCAAACCGACTTTGAGGAGGCTCTTTCTCCAAGTAATGACCCCAGGGCTCAGCATATAAATAGAGGAGCAGGGCTAGCCCCTAGAACACACCACGATTCACCAAGCCGTGTGCCGGCACCCCCTCTCCCTCTAGTTCATCCTCTACTCTAAATCCGTTGTGCTTGGCGAAGCCCTGCAGAAATAGTTTCACCACCACCGTCATCACGCCGTCGTGCTGCCGGAACTCATCTACTACTTCGCCCCTCTTGCTGTATCAAGAAGGCGAGGACGTCATCGATCTGAACGTGTGCTGAACGCGGAGGTGCCGTACGTTCGGTGCTTGATCGGAACAGATCGTGAAGATGTACGACTACATCAACCGCGTTGATAAACGCTTCCGCTTAGCGATCTACAAGGGTATGTTGATGCTCTCCCCCTCTCTTAGCTATGCATCTCCATGGATAGATCTTGCATGTGCGTAGAATTTTTTTGTTTTCCATGCAACGTTTCCCAACAGTGGCATCATGAGCCAGGTCTATGCGTAGATGATATGCACGAGTAGAACACAAAGGAGTTATGGGCGGTGATGTTCATATTGCTTACCACCTATGTCTTATTTTGTTTCGGCAGTATTGTGGCATGAAGCGACTCGGACCAACCTTACATGTCCACGTACATGAGACCGGTTCCACCGACTAACATGCAACTTGTTTTGCATAAAGGTGGATGGCGGGTGTCTGTTTCTCCCACTTTAGTTGAATCTAATTTGACTACGACGGTCCTTGCAAAAGGTTAAATGGCAACTTGATAATCACTATTGTGGTTTTGCATAGGTAAGAACGGTTCTTGCTAGTTGCCCGTAGCAGCCACGTCAGACTTGCAACCACAATGTAGAGGACGTCTAACTTGTTTTTGCAGGGTATGTTGTGATGTGATATGGTCAAGACGCGATATGATATATGTTGATGTATGAGATGATCATGTTTTGTAATAAGTTCACGACTTGCATGTCGATGAGTACGACAACCGGCAGGAGCCTTAGGGTTGTCTTTAATTATTGTATGACCTGTGTGTCAATCACTAAGCGCCATGTAATTGCTTTACTTTATCGCTATGCGTTAGCAATAGTTGTAGAAGCAATAGTTGGCGAGATGACCCCGACGCAACGATGGAGATCAAGGTGTCGCACCGGTAAAGATGGAGATCATGCCGTTGCTTTGGAGATAGAGATCAAAAGCTCAAGATGATGATGGCCATATCATGTCACATATTTTGATTGCATGTGATGTTTAGCCTTTATGCATCTTATTTTGCTTAGAACGACGGTAGCATTATAAGATAATCCCTTCACTTAATTTCAAGATAAAAGTGTTCTCCTCGAGTATGCATCGTTGCTAAAATTCGTCGTTTCGAAGCACCTCGTGATGATCGGGTGTGATAGACTCTACATTCACATACAACGGGTGTAAGCCAGTTTTGCACATGCAGAATACTTGGGTTAAACTTGACGAGCCTAGATTGTACAAACATGGTCTAGGAACACTGGAGACTGAAATGTCAAACACGAGTCATATAGTAGATATGATCAACATGGAGATGTTCACCATTGAAGACTACCCCATATCACCATATGATCGGATATGGTTTGGTTGATTTGGATCATGTATCATTTAGACAACTTGAGGGATGTCGATTTAAGTGGGATTTCATTAGTAATTTGATTATTTGAACTAAAATTTATCATGAACTTAGTCCTAATAGTTTTTGCAAATCTATGTTGTAGATCAATGGTACGTGCTACCGTTCCCTTGAATTTTAATGCGTTCCTAGAGAAAGCTAAGTTGAAAGATGATAGTAGCAACTACACGGACTGGGTCCGTAACTTGAGGATTATCCACTGGTACAGCGAGGTGCTATACAAACGGTTTTTAACTCCTTTCTGTGACGGTGTTCTGAACCGTCGCCGAGTGAGTGTGTGCGATAGGGGGGTTCTTCCCACACGACCCAGAAACCGTCGGGGATAGGCCCTCAGGTCACACACGCTCGGCAAAATGAGGTCGTGTGCGACGGGCGAGCGATCAAATACGATTATATGTACAGTTGTGCTAAAAAAATACAATTATACAGGCCAAATCGTTTCCAGTTGTAAGTACATAGCACACAGTCAGTCCCGACTAAACGTGTATGTTTGTATGTACATTCCACACAGTCAATCCAAGGAATACGTTTTCGTTAGTATGTACATCCCACACAGCTAATCCAAGAAGTACGTTTCCGTTCGTATATACATCTCATACAGTCACTCCAAGGAAAACGTTTCTGTTCGCAGGTACATCACACACAATTTTCTCCATTAAATCGTTTGTGATAGCATTGTCATTGCAGACGATATTACCAATTTTATCATTTACGTTATTGAATGCATCACACACGGTGCGTAGAAAAAACTGTGTGGCATAGGCTGTCCATCACACACACTTTTTATGTGGTAAACGTTTGCGCAAGGTGGCCTAACGCAAACAGTTTTCAAGAGGAAGTCGTGTGTGATTGTTCATTGATCCAACACGTTTTATTCCTAAAAACTGTGCGTGTTGTCTGAGGTCATCGCCCATGGTGTTTTCTCAATAACCGTTTGCAATAGAAAACCCCAATTAGCAGGCTAATTGGCAATTAGCAGGCTAATTGTCCTATTATTAATAATCCATTTATTAATTGACATTTCATATTAAGAACATAATATATTTCATTTTCGTATTAAGGAAGCAGGATTTCATAATTTAAATACATCAGAGTACAACATCATATAGCTTCAGCACTCAGCTACCCCATTACACAACTGCACCAGCACCAAGTTTCACATGCAACATCTATAACCTTTCGAAATTAGCATCATAGACAGTACATAGACAGATGAATCTCATCTGGAAAACTGCTGAAGCGGAAGGCGAATATTGAGCCTTCATTGACATTGAAGGTCTTTGCAACTTTAGGCCAGTGCCTGTGGATGATTGACCGCCCATCCTTCGTCCTCTTCAGGAACACTTCAATATTGAACAATGGGTGTTGTATAAATACCTTCCTCGCCACCTGACCATACATGTGGTTTGAGAGGTAATCATCAGTGAACTGCTTTGGAAAGGCCTGAAAATACGGATATGCATAAATATCTTCTCTAGATTTGAAATGGCGCAAAGGAATAAAAAAGACAAGGTATAATAGTTAGTACCATCTTGTAGTGCACCGATGTCTTCTTCATTGTGCAGACAAAGATCTTGTAGTTTTTTGTCGCTAGTTTCTTTATCCTAACAATCTTTCTGAGTTTCTTGACTTGACTGATAGTCATGGACAACTCATTTCCCCATATGCAAAAAGGGTCGAACAATGGGTCAAAACCTCTGACACCAGGACCTACATGTGCAAGACCAAATTGTTAAAAACCTAAATATTAGAATGGTTCCTGCAATTGCACAATAATGTGCTATTAGACAAAGGACCATGCATGTGCGAACCTCGATTGTAAAAATCAGTGCATCCCATTGTTTCCCTGCAACACATATAAGGTAGTTAGTGATCAGGTTAAGTGAGGGTTCACATGCTATCAGTAAAATATGTTGATGAAAAATAAGCACATTACAGATTCATCAGATTAATTCGAGCCACATGGAAAAACCATTTATCCAAACCAAGCATGATTAAGAACTAGTAAATATAGCAATTGTATATGTTTCTCATGTATTAAGTGCAGCCAAATTCGATTTATTCCTCACATGCACAACAATACAAAATTCTACCCACGACAATTGGACATCGCATTGCAGAATTGAACCAAGTAGTTAACTAAACACCACAACAAATGAGCCAAACATTAACTGAGCACCACATTGCACAATATAACATACTCCTAGTAGAAGATCAGACAGTTAACCAACCCAAGCATGCTTAACAACTTGAAAATATAGCAATTGTATTTGTTTCTCATGTATTTAGTACAGCCAAATCCGATTTATTTCTCACATGATATACAATAACAAAATGCACCCACAACAATTAAACATTGCATTGCAGAATTGAACCAAACAATTAACTAAACACCACAATAAATAAACCAAACGTTAACTAAGCACCACATTGCACAATATATAACATACTAGAAGATCAGACAGTTAACGAAACCAAGCATGCTTGACAACTTGGAAATATAGCAATTGTATTTGTTTCTCATGTATTTTGTTCAGATAAATTTGATTTATTTCTTACATGGAAGACAATACAAAATTCCACCCTGAAAAATTGAACATCACATTTGCAGAATTGAACCAAACTGTTAACTGAACACGACAACTAATTAACCAAATAGTAATAATTGAGCACCACATTGCACGACATATAGAATATATACACTAGAGCAACAGATTGCATGGTAAAAGTAGATAGGACAATTCACTAGAATTTGTTAAGGAAAGGCAGGAGCAGCACATGCAACAGGTGAACCAAGCATGCTTAACCGACGTAACTAGCAAACTGAACATAAGTTCCTATAGTGAGCTAATAAGACAAGCTACTCCTCATCGTCGGAGATATCGATGATGATTGGCTCCTTGGACATCGAAGAGGGCGAGGCCTCCACATCGTGGGTGCCCTCGTCGTAGTGGTGAGTTGCCTGAGCCGCTCCGGGCACCAACCTACTGGCTCTCGAGTTGAGGTAAGCACGGGCACGCTGAGAAAACACCTCGTAGTCTTCGTCGAAGGCACCGACGGTGGCCTTGAGAAAACACCATGAACTGTCGTTTAAAGCAGCCAACCGCGTCGCGGCGTCGGCGCGCGAGGCGTCGATGGTGGCCTCGACGGCGAGGTGCTCCTCCAAGATCTGGGGATCGACACGAATGGCAGCCATCGCGACCTCATCCGTGCGTGCAGCCGCGATTTGCTTCTCTGTTGCCAAATGCTCCTTGAGCTCCTGGCTATACTGCGTACACCATGGCTTAGGGCGGCGCTTATTTTGGGGAGGGTCGGTGATTTTGGTGGAAGGTGTCGAGCCGGCGGTCGGGGCATGTGGGATGTGGAAGGAGGAGGATGATGGGGGTCGGGTGTGGATTACCTGCCTGGATCCACGAGGCCGAGCAGTGTGAAGGAGGGTTGCCGGCGAGGAGGCGGCGCTGCAAGCAAGGAGTGAAGGTTTCAACTTGGAAAGGAAGGCGGAAACAGGGGAAATGTGGCTTTTGGTAAGGGGGAGGGGGTGGGGAGGTAGATATTTCCGCGGTAGCTGAAAATTTTGGATCGGTGCAGTGAAAAAATGGCACGCGAAGTGTCATCAGACATGGTCCCTTATTCAGCATTGTGTGCGATATGTGAACATCACAAACGATTCATATAGCTTACCCCGTGTGTGATGAGTTTGAACATGCAAATTTTGGTCCGAAATTCCCTGGTTACAGTGGTCATCCACGTCATTGCATAATTTGGGTACACAAAGGAGACTACAACACACCCACACTTCTTAATCGAGCAAGTTCAGCAATTAAACAGAGCTAGCTGACCTAAACATTACTCTAACAAATTAAAGACCGGTGCTCTTAATTAAACAAAACAAAGAGTACTACTCCGGCTGGTGCTCGTCGATCTCCACCGCCTCCTCCATGTCCAGCTCGTGCCCGACGATGTCCTGGGGAAGGGGCTCCATGGCATCCATCGCACCATACTCGGCAAGCGTCTCACCATCCGCGTCCGCCATCTCTTTGGAAAAGACTACCACGAGCTAGGCATGCGCGGCCGCGATCTGGGCTTGGACGGGCTCCGTCGTGGCAAGGTATGCCGCGGAGGAACAGACGGTTGCTCGAACGCTCTCGGCGATTGCCAACTCTTCGGCGGTGGGTTGCCAACCGTTGTCGGAGAAGCTTCGTTCGATTTGTGCGGTGACCGCCAGGAGCTGGGCATGGGTGGCCTCCATCAGGATTAAGGCCGCCGTTGCGGAACGGATAGCTGTTGTGCCACTCTCGCCAGTTGCTATCCCCGAGGCAGATGTTGCTGTCGCCACCTGAGAAGCAACAGCGGCCGTTTGGGCTACCTTGGCCGCCCGGTCGCAGATTGCGGCCGCGCTCACGCAGCTTGTTAGCACACGCATGGCGGCTGCGGCCGCGCTCTCGCCGGAGTGGGCCACCGAAGTTGCCCTCACGACGTGGGTCCACGTCCCCATCTTTCACCGGCGATGATTGAACAGTGAAATAATATTTGGGGAGCGAGCTAGTGTGCTTGACACGTCGGCTGTGGACTGTAGCCGACGCACCTTCTCGCGTAAGCCATATGTGTACTGTACTCCAACGGTGCTCCAAGATATTTTGTATTGCATCTCACACGGTTGCTGATAATAAACTGTGTGCGATCTACTTGATTTTTCGTCTAGATTTGAATTACATAATGGGGTCATAGCGGCAAAGGTGGGTGTTTGAATTGCTAGAAATTTTATCTGTAGTGAACATGCAACTATAGGTGTGTCGTCAAAAAAAATTGAAATTATTCAGGGTTCGTTTGTACATTTTTATACATTAACTTGGTCTTCTAGGCAATTCAGGTGCACAATTCAAAATTAAACTACATGCACATGCTCCGGTGCACCAAAATGGGTTGTAAAACCATATATGTGTCCATGGGTTGATGCTTATGTCCCATGCAAGAAATGGGGATGAATTTCAAATACCACGACGCTGTGGCTCTCTGGCAAACGTTGAGATACATGGTTTTAAAATTCTAGTAAATCGAAAACATGTCTAAAATTCATGAAACTTGACATGATATCATTGAATGGCATCAACATGCCGTGGTAAAAATATTGTCCCATTTGGGGCAGGTTTGGGTATAAACTTCTCACAAACCAGAGCTTCTCACAACAAGCCTGATGGTTTCGGTAGGGAACGTGCCACCTTTGTGGATGAAACAATATCCGTTGCCTTTTCTTGCTTTCAAAATTTTTCTAGTGTCAACATAGAACAACAGGAGTGTTGTGTCAATTTTTGGGATTTTTCGGGGTTCGCTTGGACATTTTTATACATTAACTGAGTTTTCTATGCATTTATATGCATAATTCAAAATTGAACTACATGCACATGCTCCAGTGCATATAAATGGGTTCAAAATTCAAATGTGTGTCCTTGGTTGCATGCTTAGGTCCCATGTAAGAAATGGGAGTGAATGTCAAACACCTTGCCACCATCGCTCGGCCGCTAACATTGAGATACATGGTTTTTAAATTCTAATAAATCGAAAATGCATCTGAAATTTATGAAACTTGACATGCTATCACAGAACGGAATCAACATGTCGTGCTAAAAATACTGTCCCATTTGGGGCAGGTTGGGGTATAAGCTTCTCACAAACCAGAGCTTCTCACAACAAGCCTCATGGTTACGGTAGGGAACGTTTCACCTTTCTGGATGAAACGATATCCATTGCCTCTTCTTGATTTCAATTTTTTCTTTAGTGTCAACATAAAACAACAGGAGTGTTGTGTTAAATTTTGGAATTTTTCGTGGTTCGTTTGGACATTTTTATAGATTAACTGAGTTTTCTATGCGTTTATGTGCATAATTCAAATTTGAACTACAGGCACATGCTCCAGTGCATATAAATTGGTTGAAAAATCAAATATGTGTCCTTGGTTGCATGATTAGGTCCCATGCAAGAAATGGGAATGAATGTCAAACACCTTGCCACCGTCACTCGACCGCAAACATTGAGATACATGGTTTTTAAATTCTAGTAAATTCAAAACTCTTCTGAAATTCATGAAACTTGGCATGCTATCATGGAACGGGATCAACATGTTGTGGTAAAAAATTTGTCCCATTTGGGGCAGGTTTGGGTATAAGCTTCTCACATACCAGAGCTTCTGACAACAAGCCTCATGGTTCCGGTAGGGAATGTGCATCCTTGGTGGATGAAACGATATTCATTGCCTCTTCCTATTTTCAATTTTTTTCCTAGTGGCAACATAGAGCAACAGGAGTGTCATGTTAAAATTTGCAATTTCGGGGTTCGTTTCGACATTTTTATATATTAACTGAGTTTTCTAGGCATTTTATGTGCATAATTCAAATTTGAACTACATGCACATGCTCCAGTGCAGAAAAATGAGTTGACATATCAATGTGTGTCCTTGGGTCCATGCTTAGGTCCCATGCAAGAAATGGGAATGAATTTCAAACACCAGGGCACTGTTGATTGCAGACAAAATATTGAGATACTTTGTTTTTAGATACTAGTAAATCCAAAACTCGTCTGAAATTCATGAAACTTGGCATGCTATCATGGAATGGCACCCGACATGATGTGATATTTTTCGTGTCCATGTTGAGAGAAGGTGCACTCGAATAACAGCCAACAAAGGCATTTTGAAATAAATAGCTGCCACTTTAACATCTCAAACGTTTCTACAATTTAAATCGTGTGCGTTCTGTTAACCATTCACGTGACGCCACGCGTCACACTTTTAATGGCTAGGAGGTGCCGTGCAGACAGCTGCTTGACTGAACGGGAGGCGTGCGAGCGCAGTCCGCTGCGCAGGCTGACCGAAAGGCATGCAAGTTGTCCTCCAATGCGCAGGCTCACCGGGAAGTGTGCGAGTTGTACGCTGCGCAGCCTCACTTGGAAGCGAGCCCTTTGACTTCCATGGCCGCCCGCCTTGCTCGCATCCTCTCCATTAATGGCGCCCGAGCCGCTATTTAATACGGGCGGCCTTACTGTTCGCCTCCCATTCCCCTCCCGCAGACCTCCATCAACGCCATGGTGCAGAAGAATCATCTGCCACTAGTCTTCCAGTTTGGTGAAGTCGACTCCGAGCCAGACGAGATAGAAAATAAGGAGGAATGGGGCCTCATGGACATGGCCCTGAACGAGCTGGCCGCGACGGTTGATGCCCCCGCGCCCATCCCAGCTCCCATCCCCGCGCCCGCGCCAGCGACCATCCCCGTAGCATTCACGGTCTGGTCGCCGAGCACTATCGCAGAGCTGGAAGCCGCTGGCGTCAGCGAGGTCTCCGCGGACCCGCGCGAGCTCGTGTACATGCCAGCGCCAGCGCCCGTGCCCGTGCGCGCCCATGCACCCACCGCGGCGCTGGTCCCCGTGCGTTTTCCTACACCCGCCGCGCCCGTCCCCGTGCATGCGCCGCCTCAGCGGCATGGGATGCCGCCATCGACCGCTACCTCGCAGCGCCGCGAGTTGCCATCCTCCCGCACCCCGCCCGTCGATCGCGCGACGACATGATGTTTGATTTCCAAGTGAAGAACATTCTGTGCTGCCTTGAAGACTTCAACAACGGCGTCCCGGAGGACGACAACGCCGGTGCGGCACGCCGCCTCCGCCGCCGCAATTAGTTTTTTTGGTGTTTAATACTGTATCAGTGTATCTCGATCATATGAATATAAATTCGTAGTGTAACTGAATGAAAGATATGGTTTGAACGAACTTGCGTTTTTCTCTCAGAATGTACATTCTTATCTAACAATTTTATTTAAAATCAACGTAAATGGTTTTTAAATATAAAACACTCATCGCAAACGTCTTAGATAGAACACCCGTATGCAAACCGACAGCTTCCCCAGGAAGCCAAGGGAAAATGTGCCGAGCAAGATTTGTGCAGCTCTTCATCGCAAACGTTTTAGATAGAACACCCGTATGCAAAGTGAGAGCTATGGTCTTCCCCAGTAAGCCAAGGGAAAATTCGCCGCGCAGGATTTGTGCAAATCTTCAATGCAAACGGTTCAGATTGAATACGGTATGCAAAACGAGACATTGGCGCTAAGCCAAGAGAAAATGTGGCACACAGGATTTGTACATCCCTTCAACGCAAACGGTTTTTTCGGATGACCCATGTGCAACCACGTACAGACAATTTGGTAAGATTTGCATCTGTCATATTGGGTATATTGTCATTTGTCAAACTGGAAAGATTGACATTTGTTGATCTAGTAACATTGCCCTTTGTCAACCTTGTAACACTGCCATTTGTCAACATATGCAGCTAAAAATCACTAGCGCTATCTAATTTTTGCAACTAAAATTCAGTAATTAAGCATAGATTTCATTCATAGATTAAATTGTCATTTTTTATACAAACAGTTTAACTCGACAGCTGAACCGACCAAACTATTCCCCAATTGTTGCCAACCACGTACTGAAATAGCTAGTTCAACTATATATACTAGCTAATTTTAGGTACGTTGTACAGTTCAACCACATCTATAGTCAGATGAACTGAACAAAATAGCCCCTAAATACTACTACTACGGAGGGGCTTTGTACTGCTTCTGACAGCCTCTCCTCTGCCGAGCGCGCTCAGTAAGAGGCAGAGGAGGAGGAGCCTACCGACGAGCAGGACAACTGCAATACGGTGCCTGCCGCTGCCGCACCTTCAGCGACGCTCACCTCGAACGCCCTCTACCGCTCCAGACGACCCCTCTCGAAGCGGCGGGACTCCTCGTAGATCTCCTGATTCCTCGCCTCTGCGGTGGTGTGTGCTGCGGCCACGGTGGCGGTAAGGCTCTTTGCGTGCTCGACAAGGCGCTCCTCCTCCTCCTGCAGGAAATCGATGTAGCGCGCAAGGTCCCTGACGCACGTGCGGGCCTCCACCTCCGCCTCCCGCCTTCGGGCGGCGGTGGTGGAGCGGGTGATGACCCCGGTGGTCGACGGTGGGCAGGCGGCCACGGCGGCCGACGATGGGGTGGCGGCCACGACCACCACCTCCCGCCTTCGCGCCGTGGTGGCGGAGCGGGTGATGGCCACGGTGGCCGACAGTAGGGTGGCGGCCACGACAGCCACCTACCGCCTTCGGGCCACGGTGGCGGAGCGGACGATGGCCCTTGCTTTCGACGGTGGTGAGGTGGCCATGGCGGCAAACGGTGGGGTAGCGGCAACGGCGGCCAGCAACAGCTGCCGACGGGCAGTGGCGACGGAGCGTGTGGTGGGTGTTCCGTGCACACCCAACAGGGACGCCACATGCAGTAAACTACGCCGGGGACTGCGCCGCCGCCGTGGTGTAGCCATCTGTCCTCTGATGACGGCGGAGTGGCTGAGCGACAATGACGGACCGGTGTCATTGGCGATTATGAGAGAAGCAGACGAGATAAGCTACAGGGAGGGAGGGGAAAATGCCACGCAGGACTCGCCAGCCGTGAGGGTTTATGTAGCAGGCCGGTAAGCATTGGGATTGTGGGGGATTTCACCGAGTCGGGCGGGAAGCTTGCGCGGGAACAGGCTCACCACCGTTTGGCCAAAAGAACGCCCCCGCGCACTGCTCAAGCTTGCGCTCGAAGCCATCTGCGGCAGCAGGGTGACAAGACGTGTGAGAGGAGGACGAATGGACACGTACACATACGGTTAATAAAAAAACATTTGCGATTTAATTACGTACTACCCCCGTCCTGGTTTATAAGTCGTCTTTGTATTTTTGTGCCAAATTTTGACTAGAGATTTAACTAATAAAATACGAATGCATGTCGCCAAAGATTATATCGTTGGATTTTTATTTGAACATAGTTTCCAATTATATAATTTTTATAACATGCATTAACATTTTGTTAGTTAAATTTAAGGTCAAAATATGACACAGAATATAAAGGGAACTAATAGACCAAGACGGAGGTAGTAGCACATGGCCGCTCTCTACGCAGTGTTGCAACTGCCGGCCGGCTTGTAAACGACCATTTCCTGTGTGTTCAACTGCTCTATGCGTGTGGTTGCTCGCGGTTGAGGCGGTCGCGGCGCGCTCTGCTCGCGTCCCGCCGAGCGCGCTCTGCTCTCGCGCCCCTTCGGGCGTTCTGCCCTCGTCCCTCCACGCGTGCTGCCAGTGTTTGGTGCCGGCGCACGATCACGTACGTTCGTGCTGCCATTATGCATGTGGTTGCGCCGGGCGCGGTGCCACGATGCAGTTACCCGCTGCAAAAGCTGCCATGCGGACGTGCCGAGAATCCAGGACGCCCAGCCCCCATTTATTCCTGCGGCCATTAACCTTCATCTCTCTCACCACACGACACAATAAGCACACCCACGATGACACATACAGAGAGGACATCCGGCAGTTCCAATGGCGCTCCTCGTGGCTCCAATGGTGCTCCCAGCGGCCGACGACGACAACAGGGGGCAGTTCACCATGCATCACGTAGTGGACAGCCACATGAGGGGGAAGGCCCTCTCGGTGGTGTACACGAATGAGCCGGTCTCTGTGGAGAGCTCCATCCAAACTATGGAGCAGTTGCTTGCTGAGGACAAGTACCAAGTGTTCGGCTTCGACCTCGAGTTCACCAGCGGTCATGCCGGGCACGATCAGAAGGTTGCCGTTGCCTAGTTGTGTGTGCGACATGACATCCTCGTCTACCACTACCACCTGGCACAAGGCCTTGCGAGCGTTTCTTCGGATTTATCAACAGCTCTGACTACAGTTTCGCTACGGTGGACACCACCAACGATCTAGAAGCGCTCAAGGTTTCGGGCTTGACCTGCAAGAATCTTGTCGACATCCATGACCACTACAAGGTCTGGGGCAGCGACGACAACAAACAGAACTCCCTGGTTAACCTTGCCTCGGCCATCATCAACCCCTACTACATGAAGATGAAGGATAAGAGCAAGAAGGACAAGAATGCCTGGCACAGTGTCTGGCATCAGAGACTGGATGAAGAACACGTCAAGTACGCGGCCAAGGATGCGTACACAAGCTACGAGATGTACAGGCGGATCGTTGACATGAGGAAGTGTCTTCTACCTGACCCAGACGAGGGATCGAGTCACAGAGCAGTGGCGGGAGCGTCACAAGAAGTAGATGACTAGACGATCGTTTCTCCTAGTTTAGAATGCATGCAATTGTTTATTGAGGTGTGTGCGAATGATTTGTATAGTCACTTATGTAATTGGATGTTTATTTCAGTTATATATATATATATGTTATACTTCTGTAGACAGAGCAAATCACACGGCTTATTAGCAGCAATCGTCTGTGTTATTATTGGTCTTCGCACATATTTCTAATTACGGACCTGTTTGCCGCGTATCACACACATCTTGTTCAGTTGAACTGTTTCTGTTGTCTTGGCTCATCGCAAACAGTTCATCCGAGTGAACTGTATGCCCTCCATCGCACACACCTTGATCTGGCAGACCGTTTCTATTGTGTTGCCTAATCACACACAGTTCATCCTAGTGAACTGTATGCCATATATCGCACACACCCTCATCTGGTTGCCCGTTTCTGCTATTCTGCCTCATCGCAAATAGTTCATTGAACTGAACCATATGCCCCGCATCGCACACGCAACTAAAATCTGAACCATGTTTGATGTATCCGCCATCGCAAATGTTTTGCATCTTATTTGACGGTTTTTTACATCACCGTTTGTGATTAATGCATCACACACAATTTCGTCGAAGGGTCTCTGATTGGACTATCGCATTTGGACCAACCTGCAGTAGTGATCCTCATTGCTGCACAAAAGAATTATGTCCTTGATGCACCGCAACGTCACAGACCTACTACAGGAGCTGATGCAGACGTTGTGAACATCTGGCAGGCTCGATCTGATGACTACTCGATAGTTTAGTGTACCATGCTTTATGGCTTGCACTACTAGGGATAACCCGAGCAGTAGCGCTTGAAATAGAGCTAGCAGTAGCGCTGGTAGAAGCGATACCACTAGGGCCCTACAGCTAAATTATAGCAGTAGCGCTGGTTTCCCAGCACTACTGCTATACTTGTTAGCAATAGCGCGCCCTATAAACAGTGCTACTGATAACCGTAAATAGCAGTAGCGTTTCTTATGGACAGCGCTACTGCGAAATTTTCCTGTATTTTTTTTCCTGCAGCTTATTGGCGCTGTATTTGTATAGGTTTTATACAGTAGTTTCATCATATGATTTTATGACCATGATGAGTTATTATATATATCAGTGGGTGAAATGAACGTGGATTAGATTCAAGTGGCGGCAACATTGAAAGTACTACTAATCCAAACTTGATCACTTTAGTTTGGATTAGTAGTATTTTCGATCTACACCATGTTGCCTCCACTTGAATCTAATCCATGTTCATTTCACCCACTGATATATATAATAACTCATCATGCTCATATAACAACTTAGCATCATGCATCATCATAATAATATATAACTCATCATTGTTATCATAATAATTAACAAGTCCTACTCATCATCATCATAGTCATCTAACAACTTCTACTCGTTAATAATAAAAAGTCATACTCATCATCATACAACTTCTACTCGTTATCATAATAACAAGTCATACTCATCATCATCTTAGTCATCTAACCAACCCTACATAATTGTTCTTAGCACATGATCATGAGTATTAGCTAGCACCTACTACCCTCTCTAAGGTAAAATAGCATAAAACAAGATAGCCCCTGACGCTCCATTATGGAGAATGGAGATTATCCTGTCCCCAATTCTTGCGCTTCGCACAATGTTGCTTCCAAGGAGCTCCCTATGATTGTCCATACATTTTTTCCATTCTTTGATTGGCATGTCTTCATCGGTTTTAGAAATCCGGTATGAACAGTGGTGAAGCCTAGGCAGACTTGGCCGTAAGCTAATAACATCAAGGCGACCTTTCGGAAACTTCAGATCAGGCACACAATCCTTTGGGATTTTCTGTTGAAAAACATAATAATAACATTGTAGTTAGCAATGTAGATTAGCTTTAGAAGAGTATATGCAAAAGATGCACAGATGTCGTAATAGTAAAAAATTTACCATGCCATCTCCATGGATGTTACCGTAGTTCAACACATGCACTAGTGGAACGTATTGATCATAATGTGCAGGAGTTTCATAATTGATATTGTAATTCTCAACATCAATAATAAATGAGATAAGATGATCTTTCTCCTCATAAGTTAATTCAGCGCCATCAGTGTAGTACGTTCTGTCTACCATCTTCCGTACATTTTTTTGAAGAATTAAAATAAGCTGTCAATGGAAATAAGCTGTCAACTATTTTGAAATAAATAATATATAAATTACTTAATAAATATGTTTAAGCAACTCACATAGAGGTAGAAGTGGAAGCGTATCAACAAGGACCCAAATGTCCATATTCTCTTCGTCGATGTCATCTTCAGGATCACCAAGATCGAAGGTGACATACATACCCTCCTGAAAATCATAAGCCTTGCACAGTGCTTCCCAATTCGAGCAACCAAAATGGGATACGCTCTCCGAATTGTATAGCTTTACAGCAAAAGCATAACCATGATGGGTCCTAAGATGAACTATCTTTGTCTCCATATTTTCATGATCTTCGAAATTCAGATGCTCCAAGACATAGCGTCTTGCATGGCATGGGATAAGCTAGTCGAATTGTAAAAGACGGAAATTACACGTTGAAGAAGCAGAAGTTATGCTTAATTACGAAAAAAGACTTGTCGTTGCGTACCATTTCAACAACGAAGGTCTCGTTGAGTTTAATACTGAAGCGCTGACCGTCTACCAGGTGAGGCCTGTCGCACAGACCCCGGTCATCACCGCACCAGTCACACTCCGGGATCCTACCATCGTTGTCAGACATTTCCTATGTTCATAATTCAAATATTAAACATTTAAAATTAAATATATGTACTACAAAAACTAAATTAGATCATTATTATTCATCACGGGTTGACTATCGGTCTGTCGAGTCTTTCCTTGAAAACTCTCAGCTCATGTGGTGTATGTATTCGACCGTCGGTGATGGTCTCTCCTCCCTTCGTCCCCGAGTGCATTACACCAAAATTTCTAGCACATGGGAGCGAAGGAGAAGCAACCCCCACGACAACAGTCGGGATTCTTCGTCCTCTCATATATGGTGGAGACTCTCCCTCACGGATTCCTCTCTGACTTTTGTGACGGTCGGTGATGGTCGTTCTTCTCTTCCTTCCCGTGCATTACCAAAAGGTCTATCACGAGAAAGAAGAGGAAGAACGACCCCAATGACAACAATCGGCATTCTTCTTCTCTCATATATGGTGGAGCCCGACAGACTTAAAGTCAACCCGAAATGTCGTTTAATTATCTTTCTAGAAAATCCGGGCCACTCGATATTTCCTACATATTCTAGCACAAGTCATGCCAAAATTCACGGAAAAATCTGCCATGACCTTTGCTAAAAAGGACATATATCGAGCGCCTGAAATTTGCCGGAATGGAAATTAATCAACACACCGGCAAAACATAGGCCACTGTGAGTTGTTCCCTGCAAACATAGGCCACTTGGGCAAGCACTAGTAGTACACAACACTACATATCACATGTCTAAATCTCCATCATATTTGAAAGACCTACATTGAAAATTTTCTATTCCATGGAAATTGTCACAGCTACTCATCTAGCTACTACTCTACTACATCTATCAAAACATCTACATCATCATCAACATGGGGATTTGGCTGGTCTCACCTCGAGGTCGGAGGGGGTCGGTGGCGGGGACGACGGCGGGGATGATGCAGGGGCTCCTTGATTTCTGCAAAAACAAAATATAAACAAAAACATTATTATCCTCATCTTAGGACTTAGTGAAACCCTATGTCTAAAACAAAACAAAATTTGTAAAACGTAGTTCTAACCCTAATAATTTGTACTGCCCATCGATCCATCCATTTGTCTAAACCTAGTAATAACCCTAATAATTTGTAAAACCTAGTTCTAACCCTAAAAATTGAAAAGACCTATACATTTACTAAAAATACCCTAGTTCTAGCCCTAACATCTATCCATCCATCCATCTATCTATATATCCATCAATATATCCATCCATCCATTTGTCTATCTATGCAATATATCAAAAATACCATAGTTCTAACCATCTATCTATTCATCTATCTATCTATCTATTCATCTATCTATCCATCTATCTATGCAATGCAGGAGGGATCGGAGGGAGTGAGAGGGTCAGAGCGAGAGGGCTGGGAGGGAGAGAGGGATGGAGGGAGAGGGTCGATCGGAGGGAGCAGGGAGGGAGAAGGGAGGGATGGAGGGAGAGGCAGGGTCGGAGGGACGGAGGGAGAGAGACATACCGGGTGACGGCGGCAGCGGGCGATGGCGGCGGCGCGACGACGATAGCGAGTGGCGGAAGCAGGGGTTAGATGATGAGAGTGTGGGAAGAGATAGTGATCGGGCCGGCCGGGGAGGATAAGGTACCATTAGCAGTAGCGCTGGCTGGTGGCCTAGCGCTACTACTAAGTTGGGCCCACCTACTGGCACCGTGCAGACTTAGCGGTAGCGGTGGGCAGCTAACAGGCGCTACTGCTACGTCACTAGTAGTAGTGTTGTTTCCGGCTAATCGCTACTAATACGTGTATCCCTTGCCGGTGGTGGTGGGACCACTTAGTAGTAGCGCTGCCAGGGGTACCGGCGCTACTGCAACTTTGGTATCTGTAGCGCTTGTTGGCACCCAGCGCTACGACTATGTAGCAGTAGCGGTGGCCTGCTAACCTGCGCTACTACTAAATTTCTATCTATAAGCTTTCTCCTAGTAGTGTTGGAACCGGGACTTCAAAAGCATTTTGAACGCCACGGAGCATATGAGATGTTCCAAGAGCTGAAGTTGATATTTCAAACTAATGCCCGAGTTGAGAGATATGAAGTCTCCAACAAGTTCTTTAGCTGTAAGATGGAGGAGAACAATTCTGTCAGTGAACACATACCCAGAATGTCTGGGTACCACAACCACTTGACTCAGCTGGGAATTCATCTTCCAGTTGAGAGTGTTATTGATAGAGTTCTTCAGTCACTGCCACCAAGCTACAAAGGCTTCGTGATGAACTATAATATGTAAGGGATGACGAAAACGATTCCCGAGCTCTTCGCGATGCTGAAATCGGCGGAGGTAGAAATCAAGAAAGAGCATCAAGTGTTGATGGTTAACAAGACCACCAGTTTTAAGAAAAGGGCAAGGGAAAGAAAGGGAACTTCAAGAAGACCGGCAAGCAAGTTTCCGCTCCTGTGAAGAAGCCCAAAGCTGGACCCAAGCCAGAAACTGAGTGCTTCTACTGTAAGGGAAATGGTCATTGGAAGCGGAGCTGCCCCAAGTACTTGGCAGATAAGAAGGATGGCAAAGTGAACAAAGCTATGTTTGATATACATGTTATTGATGTGTTCCTTACAAATGCTCGTAGTAGTGCCTGGGTATTTAATACTGGTCTAGTTGCTTATATTTGTAATTCGAAACAGGAGCTGCGGAATAAACGAAGATTGGCTAAGGACAAGGTGACAATGCGCGTCGGAAATGGTTCCAAGGTTGATGTGATCGCCGTCGGCACGATACCTCTACATCTACCTTCGGGATTAGTTTTAGACCTCAATAATTGTTATTTGGTGCCAGCGTTGAGCATGAACATTATATCTGGATCTTGTTTATTGCGAGACGGTTATTCATTTAAGTAAGAGAATAATGGTTGTTCTATTTATATGAGTAACATCTTTTATGGTCATGCACCCTTAGTGAATAGTCTATTCTTGTTGAATCTCAATCGTAGTGATACACATATTCATAATATTGATGCCAAAAGATGCAAAGTTGATAATGATAGTGCAACATACTTGTGGCACTGCCGTTTAGGTCATATTGGTGTAAAGCGCATGAAGAAACTCCATGTGGATGGACTTTTGGAATCACTTGATTATGAATCATTTGATACTTGCGAACCATGCCTCATGGGTAAGATGACTAAAACTCCATTCTCCGGAACAATGGAGCGAGCTAATGACTTATTGGAAATAATACATACCGATGTATGCGGTCCGATGAGTGTTGAAGCACGCGGCGGGTATCGTTATTTTTCTAACCTTCACAGATGATTTGAGTAGGTATGGGTATATCTACTTGATGAAACACAAGTCTGAAACATTTGAAAAGTTCAAAGAATTTCAGAGTGAAGTGGAGAATCATCGTAACAAGAAAATAAAGTTTCTACAATCTGATCACGGAGGTGAATATTTGAGTTATGAGTTTGGCCTTCATTTAAGGCAATGTGGAATTGTTTCACAACTCACGCCACCTAGAACACCACAACGTAATGGTGTCCGAATGTCGTAACCGTACTTTATTAGATATGGTGCATTCTATGATGTCTCTTACCGATTTGCCGCTATTGTTTTGGGGTTATGCATTAGAGACAGACGCATTCACGTTAAATAGGGCACCGTCTAAATCCGTTAAGATGACACCATTTGAACTATGGTTTGGCAAGAAACCTAAGCTGTCGTTTCTTAAAGTTCGGGGATGCGACGCTTATGTCAAAAGGCTTCAGCCTGATAAGCTCGAACCCAAAGCAGAGAAGTGCGTCTTCATATGATACCCTAAAGAAACTATTGGGTATAACTTCTACCACAGATCCGAAGGCAAGATCTTTGTTGCTAAGAATGGGTCATTTCTAGAGAAGGAGTTTCTCTCGAAAGAAGTGAGTGGGAGGAAATTAAAACTTGATGAGGTAGTTGTACCTTCTCTCGAATTGGAAAGTAGCACATCAAAGAAAACCGTTCCCGTGATGCATATGCCAACAAGAGAGGAAGCAAATGATGATCATTAAACTTCAGATCAAGTTACTACTGAACTTTGTAGGTCTACCAGAACACGTACCGCATCAGAGTGGTACGGTAATCCTGTCATGGAAGTCATGTTGTTAGACAACGGCGAGCCTACGAACTATGAAGAAGCTATGATATGCCCAGATTCCGACAAATGGCTTGAGGCCATGAAATCTGAGATAGGATCCATGTATGAGAACAAAGTGTGGACTTTGGTGGACTTGCCCGATGATTGACAAGCCATTGAAAATAAATGGATCTTCAAGAGGAAGACAGACGTTGATGGTAATATCACTGCCTACCACTACTTCAGGATGCTGCTAACGCGACACTACGATCAGAGACCCTTTGACGAAACTATGTGTGATGCATTAATCGCAAATGGTGATGTAAAAACCCGTAAAAAAGATGCAAAACATTTGCGATAGCGGAGACATCAAACACAGTTCAGATTTTAGTTACGTGTGCGATGCAGGGCATACGGTTGATTCATATGAACTATTTGCGATGAGACAGAACAACAGAAACGGGCAGCCATATCAAGGTGTGTGTGATATACGGCATACAGTTCGCTCAGATGAACTGTTTGCTATTAGGGAGTGCAACAGAAACGGTTAGCCAGATCAAGGTGTGTGTGATATACGGCATATGGTTCACTCGAATGAACTGTTTTAGATTAGGGAACACAACAGAAACGGTTCAACTTAACGAGATGTGTGTGATATGTGGCATACAGTTCACATAGATGAACTGTTTGTGATGAGCCAAAAGAACACAAACGAGTCGTGTAAACAAAATATGTGTGATACGCGGCAAACAGCCCACTCGGATGAACTGTTTGTGATGAGAAATTATAACACAGACGGTTACTACAGTTAATTCGTGTGCGATTCTGTGTGTACAAAAAACTTTGAAAAATGCAAACTAGTTGCTTGCGGTGGCTAGGAGTATCGCACACGATGCGTCTGCGAGTACTCGTGTGCAATGATTAGTAAGTTACACATACGTTTCCTTATGTTAACATGTGTGTGAATTTGCAATATGGACAATTAATATGCAAATGCCTTCTGGACATCGGTGCTGATCGCCACGTCCAAAACATGGACGTCCTCTACTCTACCTCTCTACCGGGCACACGCTTAAACTCAATGAACTGTGTATGATACTAATACTTTTCATGAAAATTTAAGAACTTGGCTAACAGCATTTGAGTAACATATATATAGTGGTTACACTATTCGACAAAAGGAGTATCTTCGTAACACAGTTTTGACAACCATATGGTCCATATCTACATACTTAACATAGTAACAACTATCACATTTTAAGAGGCTGAGGGCCAACAACCATATGGTCCATATCTACATACTTAACATAGTAACAGCTAGCACATTTTAAGAGGCTGAGGGCCAACAACCACAACTATCCGCTGGAAGCAGCTTGATCACGGCGACTCGGCATCTCGTCAATGAAAAGGAAGAACCCTCCTGTGCCTTGGTAGAGCATGAGTAGAACAGTGTCTCCAATTTTCCAATATGGATGCACTGCCATGACAAGCGAGAACTTGTTAATTTGAATGGTTCCATTTCTGCGGGAAATGCAGTACCTTGCAATCACTTTGGCGTTATTAGCAGGCACAAGTGTAATTCGACCACGCCGGGAAATCGATCCAGGAGCTACAGCGGGCAATTTCGATTGAAATGTAGAATAAAAATCAATTGTAACATATCATTGAAGATATATATAGTTTATGAGCATCAACAGAAAAATAATACTTTGTACTAACGTTTTGTGCACACAATTGGACTTGTTCAATGTGTGCACCATAGGTATAATTAATCCCTTCCAAAATCCAGCGTTCATACGTTGTGCTATCTCTGTCAGATTATCAACAAATTTTATGACATGCTTCAAGTCCTTCCAATGAAATTTGGTACGCTTAGTAACATACAGATCGTTAACTATGCATCCAACATATCCTGCTTAAAAGGTGGAAAGGTATTATTTATTCAGAACATGACAGAAGAATATATAGTGCGCATAAATTGGTAAATAGAATTTGATACTGCCTAGAAACGGAGTCAGAAAATGAAATCACAATTGGTTGCTTAAATAGTGATCAATTAGTCAGAACAAATACCCCAATTTTGCTAAGTAATATGCCAGCATGGAGAAAGTTGAAAGGACACTAACCTCGATCAGACTTTGATCGGTTGATGACGTCAGGGAAGTAAACATCCATGTTAATTAGACCAGGCTGTGGTGCACGCACTAGAATTTTATTGCCAGCTTTCAGTTCATAACACTTAGACATTTTTCTCCAAAGGTACGCATCAAAATAGGAGTGACCATCTTTATCAAGTTTTACGCTAACTGTCATTGTAAATCCATACTGCGTTGTCAATATGACATCCATGGAGTCATCAACAAAGTAAAGCCCAAGATTTCCTTCTACTCCTGTTCTTGCAAAGCAAGGGATGTACTGCTTGAAATGAAAATTAAGATCGTAAATTAGATATATTGAAATAATAGAGCAAGATGCAAATATGGGACTAACTAATAGAACAGATCAATATATAGCTGAAAGCAAAGTACAAAAATATAAAATTAAAAATAGATAATGTAACAAAGATTTGATGCAAATATGAGAGTAACTGAATGAACAATACATCAGAAATTTGCCTAAAATAGGGGAAAAATCGGCTTCGACATCTAGGCTGCACGTGGCACCGTAACTTTTATCCAAATGTAGCAATACACGGTATATGTTCACAAATTTAGGCCATGCCGACCGTGGTAGGGTGAGATTGAACATACTGAGCGCTCCCTGAAGTCATCTGGAATGGTGAGATAGAACTTCGTTTCCGGCTGGCCGCGACCACACTTGCCCGATTTTTGCTCGCACTGTGGACACATAAATGAAAACCCTCGAATCAGCTAGAAGAAAAATGAATCCACGGCGATTTCCGCCGGTTGATTAACAGCGACGGATGGACTGCGATAAGAGATGAGTGAATATTTCGGTAAATTGATTACCTTCTCCATGAGAAAAATCCCTGGCCCAATCATGCAGAAAACCCCAATCGACCAGAGTCTAGAATGTCGGTGCAGGTAGGCGGCGGCAAGCGGTAGGGTGAAATCTCGTGCCGTTTGGAGCGCGACCTCCGCCCGCCGACGACAGCCATCGAGCTTAGGGTGGCCGCCGCGATAGAAGTTGATGAGGTGCAGAGTTGCGGAGGAGTCCGTGGCGAGTGGATGGGGACGAAGTGGGCGAGGGTTTTCTTTTTTCCTTTTGCATGTGTGGGTGAACACACACGGTTCGCAGAGGCGACGGAGATGAATCGTGTGCGATAGTAAATCACCGAGATTGAAGGGGAATCCAAATTTCCTTTGTCCTTTGTCCATGAGTTTTTTTTCTACGATGAACATAAACCGTACAAATCACCGTGTTCAAACTTGGCATTTTTCTGGGTTCATTTACCATATTTAGGGGGTTATGTGCATTTTCTAGGCATTAATGCACATAATTCAAATTCAAACAATCGGTGCATGAAAAGGTGCACTAGAACGGTCTGGAAAACCATGCTCGTGCTATTTAGTAAATTCTCATGCCTTTTACAAGGAATGGGCAGAGATTTCACGGAAATGTGTGGCAATAGTCAACCACAAACACGTCGTTTATTGGTTTTTCAACTGTAGAAATATGAAATACATGCTTGAAAAACATGACGGCTGGCATGGTGCCATGGTATGGCCTCACCATGCCCTGGTAAAAATTTGAGAAGGTTTGGCTTATGTCGTCGTGCATGCCCTTCATAAATCGAACCATCACCGACGAAGTTTCATGCTTTCGAGGGGGGAATCACCAAGATTGAAGGGGCTGGGAATCCAAATTTCCTTCCTAGTTTGTCATTCAGTTTTTTTCTATAATCAACATACCCCCTCCAATGCAACGCGTACAAATTTGGCATTTTTCTGGGCTCATTTACCATATTTAGGGGATTATGTGCATTTTCTAGGCATTAATCCACATAATTCAAATTCGAACAATCGATGCATGAAAAGGTGCACAAGAACGGTCTGGAAAACCATGCTCGTGGTATTTAGTAAATTCTCATGCCTTTTACAAATAATGGGCTGAGGTTTCAAGAGAATGTGTGGCAATAGTCAACCATAAACGCGTCGTTTACTGGGTTATCAACTATAGAAAAATGAAATACGTGCTTGAAAAACATGATGCCTGGAATGGTGTCATGGTATGGCCGCACCGTGCCCTGGTAAAAAGCTGAGAAAGTTTGGTTTATGTCGTCATGCACGCCCTTCATAAATCGAACCACCACCGAGGAAGTTTCATGGTTTCAAGGGGGAAATCACCAAGATTGAAAGGGAATCCAAATTTCCGTGCTAGTTTGTCATTCAGTTTTTTTCCAACGATCAACATACCCCCTGCAATACAACGTGTTCAAATTTGGCATTTTCCCGGGCTCATTTACCATATTTAGGGGATTATTTGCATTTTCTAGGCATTAATGCACATAATTCAAATTCGAACAATCGGTGCATGCAAAGGTGCACAAGAACGATCTGGGAAACCATGCTAGTGCTATTTAGTAAATTCTCATGCCTTTTACAAGGAATGGGCAGAGATTTCAAGGAAATGTGTGGCAATAGTCAACCACAAACACGTCGTTTACTGGGTTAACAACTATAGAAAAATGAACAACATGCTTGGAAAACATGACACCTCGCGTGGTGCCATGGTATGGCCTCACCGTGCCCTGGTAAAAATTTGAGAATGTTTGCCTTATGTTGTCATGCACGTCTTTCATAAATCGAACCATCACCGAGGAAGTTTCATGGTTTCGAGGGGGAAATCACCAAGATTGAAGGGGTATCCAAATTTCCTTTGTCCTTTGTCCATGAGTTTTTTTCTACGATGAACATACACCCTGCAAATCACCGTGTTTAAATTTGGCACTTTTCCGGGTTCATTTACCATATTTAGGGGATTATGTGAATTTTCTAGGCATTAATACACATAATTCAAGTTCAAAGAATCGGTGCATGAAAGGGTGCACAAGAACGACCTGGAAAACCATGCTCGTGCCATTTAGTAAATTCTCATGCCTTTTACAAGGAATGGGCAGATATTTCGATGAAATGTGTGGCAATAGTCAACCACAAATGTTTGTTTATTGGGTTTTCAACTATAGAAAAATGAAATAAATGCTTGAAAAACATGACGCCTGGCATGGTGCCATGGTATGGCCTCACCATGCCCTGGTAAAAATTTGAGAAGGTTTGGCTTATGTCGTCATGCACGTCGCCTTCATAAATCGAACCATCACCGAGGAAGTTCCATGCTTTTGAGAGGGAAATCACCAAGATTGAAGGGGAATCCAAATTTTCTTCGTTCTTTCTTTGACCTTGAGTTTTTTTTCTACGATGAACATACACCCTGCAAATCACCGTGTTCAAATTTAGCATTTTTCCGGGCTCATTTACCATATTTACGGGATTATGTGCATTTTCTAGGCATTTAGCATATAAATCCAATCCAGCTACAGCTGCACGGGTGTGATGTGAGGGACGTGGATTGCCGTTCAATCGCGGGCGCATCCTATGGTGCACACGCATAATCCGCGTGGCTGGGGTTCCGGCCAATCATAACGCAACACACAATAGGCTCAGCGCACACTGTTTCCGGAGGCGGTGGAGATGAACCATGTGCGATAATGAACGAGCAAAATTGTAAGAGAAGCCAAATTTCCTTCGTCGTTTGTCATTAAGCTCTTAAAAACCACCGCGATTTATGGCTGTTAGGCCACTCCGACCCAGAGCTCCCTCCAAGTGTCGTTAATGGCACCGCGGCGCACAGTAACTTATAAGGAAGCAATGGCATCCCGCCGCCCGCGACCGCACACATGGTAAGGAAACGATGGCATCTCGCCGCGCCGACTTCATCGCCGCCGCCGGCCGCACAAGTACGTGGGCGGACTTTGATGTTGCCATGGCCGAATGGGCGGTGGATCTAGAGGCGGCCAAAGCCGCACAGAAGGTGCGGAAAAGGCAGAAAGCAGTCAAGAAAAGAGAGTCCCGCCACCGCAAGAAAGAAGAGGTCGCACGTCGTGCTGAGGAGAGCTCGGTGGAGATCGAAGCACGGTGGGCTGCCGCCTACAAGGCCGGGAAGGAGAATGACGGCGTTTGGCCAGCATGCCCCGATGGCAGCATGTGAGAACTAGTTAGTGCGTGTGTCGCCCGTAAGTTTGTATAATTAATTACGAGCATCTACCAGTACTACATGCGTACTAGTTTTAGAGCAAATTACCAGTAGTACTTTAAGTTGGTACTATCTATTATTAACGTACAATGTCGGTAAGCGCATCCTTTTGAGGGCTTTGAACATTGATTAGCATGTGTTCACTGAAGTTTTGTAGCCGCACCCCGGCCCTAAATACTCCCGAAACGTACGCTCGCAGCCACCGGAGACTAGAGCTGGCCGCAGCTGGTTTTTAGTCCCACCTCGCCGCGCGAGTTGGCCGCACACCGGCTTAAATTGCCGCGCCGGCGGATGGCAGCAACCTTCTCTCTTGTTGCATAGGATCAAATCTGGAGGTTGACACTTGATTGCATTTCATAAATCGATGATTACTCATCGGGTGTCACCTTGCCTCGTTCGTGTACATTGAATAATCCTGATACAATGAAAGAGATTTTTGAAATTAGGTGCGGTTGGAGATGCTGATAGATATAAGAATTATTAGAAGATCACAAAACAACCGGTTTCTATGGCGTACCCGTGTGCGTTTTTTGCGTTAATAATCAATAAGTCAGTTACCTGTGCGATGTTTCCTAATAAATCAAGCGTAGCATTGACCGAAAAAATCAACTACACGTGTACATTGTTTTGGAGACGGGGTCTGCCAATTTTCTCTTTTCTCGCACACGAGTATTTTACTCGCTTTGTCTGTGTTGTGTGTTTCCCCCGGCCAAGTTTCAAGTTTCGCAGCGAAATTTTCATTAGGCGCGCGATTTCAGAATTTGTTTCTCCCACCACATCCCCACCCATCAAATTTCCTCAGTATCTCCCCCCCTCCCCTCCTCCCCCATGCCGACAGCTCAAACTGCCGCCCCCGCCGCAACGACAGCTTCAACCACATCTACGTTCTGCCCGAGCATCGTCGATCCAGTCAGGTAACCCACCGATCTCTATCACGGCCCCGACCTGATTGCTTAAATGGCGCCTGCGAAATATCCTCATGCCTCCAAATCTCCACCGCCCCTACCTCCAGAGCATCACCGCGCAAGCCCAACCACATATCACGTGGAGGTCGAGGAGCTTAAACCCGAGTAAGTGGGTTGTTGCGTATGGGATAAAGAGGACTTGATACTTAATGCTATGGTTGGGTTTCACGACTTTAATGATCTTTAGTAGTTGCGGATGCTTGCTAGTGGTCCAATCATAAGTGCATATGATCCAAGTAGAGGAAGTATGTTAGCTCATGCCTCTCCCTCATGTAAAATTGCAAGAATGATTACCGGTACTTGTTATCGATTGCCTAGGGACAAATGACTTTCTTATTGACAAAAGCTATCTACTTTTATTACCTTGCAATTTACTCGTAGTTTTATTCTCGCAAAGTACTCGTAGTTTTATTCCTGCAAAATAGTTTCACACTTGTTCTAGATAAAGCAAACGTTAAGCGTACGTAGAGTTGTATCGGTGGTCGATAGAACTTGAGGGAATATTTGTTCTGCCTTTAGCTCCTTGTTGGGTTCGACCCTCTTATTTATCGAAGAAGGCTACAAACGATCCCCTATACTTGTGGGTTATCATTCACCCTTGTGCAATGAATCATTAGTTCATTTTTTTTTTTAGGTTATGTTTTATCTTTCAGGCAGTACCATGTTTGGTGTTGCGTCAGCGACTTATTTGGCATTGTACTTTTCTTTCGATGTAAAATCATCAAATTGTAGGGAGATAACACCCGACGCAGAAATCTGAACGACGAGAACTTCAGAGAGAAGATACAAAATTCGGTGATGCGCAAACACTAAAGTGATTTGGAAGATATCATGCGTGCACCAATGTTGCACTGCCGTATATTTAGGTCTTCTAAATGCCCGGCAGCGCGAGAAATTCAGAGTGGGGCTTTGTAGGTAAACCTGGTAAAGGTCTATGGTCTTCAAGTGCTGAGAGATGAGATGCGCATCGAGTGTTGGTGGTTCCACAACGTTACCATCACTGACTCGGAAATCTTTAGCTTGGTACTTGAGAGCATACTCGATCAACATGATGGCGTTTGTGTATGTGCACTCATCCTTTTTTAGAACAAAGACGCCAGAGGGGTCCCGCTTTAAATTGATAAAGCCCTCACATAGGCAGAGTTAGAACACATAGATCAACACAGCCACAAGGTCCAGACACAAGACACACCAAGTTCTCGGACCAAAAAGGAAATCCATTACACGACCAAAGGTCCAAACAGAGCATGTAGGCTCAACCCAAAAGACGTCACCTTCCCTAAGAAACAACTTGAGGCTCCCTTGCCAAGTTGTAGACGTGACGAAATCCTAGCGTAGCTTGCTGAAACAAATCAGCATCCCGTCGCCTCCCCAAAGGGCTCCACTGCTGCATGAAATGGGTACATTTGAAAATAGCGTGAAGAGAAAACACCCTCAATAATAGTAAGCTTATTTTTGATCTGCCAAAGAGCCTAGAGCAGTGCCCCAAGTCCCCAACACTGGTCCAAAACACGTGCCGTACACTGTCGTGAACAGAAGAGAGACATGAAAGGAGATGGGCACATGACCAGGGATCCCAACTGACCCCAGCGACCTCTGTCACGACACTCTAGGCAAAACGAGCAAGGTGGCAACTGAAAAAAAACATGATTGGCGTTTTCCGGTGCCGCACAAACGCACAGAACCCAGCGGATGGCCCATTGCATTTGGCTATGTTGACCAAAGTGGGCAGTTTGTTGCGGAACATTTGCCACAAAAACACCTTTACTTTTAGAGGAATACGCGCTTTCCATAAGCCGCGCGATATCCAGGGCAGGCCCCTTGGTAAGGGTTGCATACAATGACTTGACCGAAAACAGCCCCAATTGATTAACATGCCAAGACACCAAGTCCGGGCCTGCAGACAAGGCAAACGGATCCAGTTTCCACAGCAGCCGTTCCCAACTAACCCGTTCTGGAGCACTCAGCTCACGGCGGAAAGGAATGTGACCGGGGGAGACGATCTGAGCACCTCTGCTACAGTAGCGTTCGGTTCTACTACTAAGGCGTATAGGTCCTGGTAGTCCATCCAGAGAGGGTGATCTTCGGCCCAAGAATCAAACCAAAACTTGATCGAACGCCCGTCATGCACTTCGAATTTTGCTCCCAAAGCAAAAGCCAGCTTGACCCGTTGGAGCCCATTCCAAAAAGGCGAGCCCCGAGATGTTGCCTCGAAGAAGGACCAATTCCGAAAATACTTGGCTCGGAGGAGGTCCGCCCAAATACCAGTCGCGTTTTGCGTCAGTTTCCAAATCCATTTGTGCACTCCTCACCATCAACACATGCACTGATCTCAAACTTTGTCGAGAAATGAGTTCCCTCGGAGCTGGATGAAGAGCTTGACCAGCTGTTTGAAATGCTGGCAGCTCATGAAACTCAACTCGTCGAAGAAGAGGAGCAGGTCAGTGGTGCGCCTCCAATGGTCACACCACTAGGTGTCGAGCATGCAGGTCTGCATGGCATGACCCGGAGGCAGAAGGGACAACACGTGCCGGCGGAGCTCTTCAGGCAGGTCGTCGAACAAGTGGCGGGTGTTACGTGAGCCAGGGGAAAACAATCAAGAGAAACAGGAGAAAAAGATGGAAATCGGTCACCAAGTTTATCAACAACAGCTAGTCCAGGAATCCATTGGTCTTCCCCGGCCCCTTAAGAGAAAAAATGAAGCATAAAACGACCTGCTTGTAGTCTTTCTTTCTACGCATACACTATGTGTGATGCGGTTAAGCTAGCACACTAGGCCTGCTTAGAATTTTTTTTTTTTTTTTTAAAGGAGAGTACCCGGCCTCTGCAAAATAAGATACACACATCTATTTCCTGAGTACCAGACAGTAAGACAAATTAGACCTGCTTCATGTCAAGTTCATCAACTTTGTTTTATCCTTGACCTCTCGAAAGAGATGTACCATATTCACTTATTGGTTTGTTTATATCATCAATATTTGATGGGCTAAACTAATGCTACCGACGTGTTGTTAAAGTGGAGTATAGAAGACTAAGTATGGCTCAGGTACCGTGGTAGTGTTTGAGGTACGTTGTGATCAAAGCACTCCACCAAGGTTTGACATTCCATGGTTGCGACTTAAGTTCCTTATATCATCTATATTACATGTGTCACGAGGGCTCTCCTCCTTATATCTTTTTCTATGCTTCCAAAGGATAATCTCTGGAGCAAGATAGTAAAACGAGGTGGCGAAACTATTGAATGAAAACCTTTGCACGTCTCATTGTCTCAGATATTCTACGTCGGGCTTCAGATCTCCAAATCCATATAGAAAACACGACAGAATCTTCTCCAACAACAGTAAAAAGGCCATACCAGATAGACTGGTCACTTTTAGGAACCAATGCGTAGTTTGAACACATGTCTCTGTGTAAGATCAAGCCGCAACTTCTAACTTAACTTCATTCAGGAATAAATGAAGCTATTGCTCAACCTATATTCCTGATGCCTCCTATTCTCACAACTTCTTTCCACTGTTGATTCTTATCTTGTAAATCATTTTCCGCTGTTTATGTAATTGCCCCTACAAGAGTTACTAAGATAGGTGCTACCCAACAATTTCGAAAAAGGTGAAACGATGTAACGTGATATCTACTCTAGTGACGCTGGGGTGTTATATATAACGCAACAAGTATTATTAATGCAAGTGAAGTTGGTGGAGCACTTGCTTATTTCAATGTGTTCAATGCTAGTTCGCCTTGAAAGCTCGAGCTAATTAATGCCAAAAGGTTGGCCACACAGAGCAATCTCCAATTAAGCCCATTCAAACTCGCATGGGTTACCGACGAATGAGCAAAGCTGAAATATCTGCATTTCTATTTCAGCTGCCCTGCCTTCTAAATTCTTCACTTCTTCAACATGATTTCATTATATCATCGTTGAGAATCCACGTGGAAAACAAAAACAGGCCGTTGTGTTATTATGATCTTTTCAGTATTGTCAAGTGAGCACACATATAACTCATAAGTCATAATCTTTTTTTCTTATACATGTACTGCTAATTACAACCAACGTATATAGTTTCAATTACCTAATTTACAAGCAACAAGCTAGCAAACCAAAAGAATGGCTGGTCAAAACCGGACGAGCTTCAATATCTCACCCTTGTTAAGATCAAGCAACCTAGCCATATCCACCATTCTCGCAATTGGTCGTGGAAGCTGTGGTGTTGGTACCAACAGCTCCACTTGGTGAGTTGCCACGGGTGACCCCATATGCTCATTTCATGGTAGAGTTTGTCGGACTCTCAACATCTAGCTGAGCCTGCAGCTGGTTGTGGCTCTTGCCTTGGAACGGACCTTTACAGCCGAATGAATGGTGGCTCCGGCCTCCAACATGGTGACATCCGGTGGATGTGAGTATTGTAAATATTGATAAAGTTGATCAAAATTTACAATTTTGGCCGTTAAGAAAGATATGCACTAAAATTTGGCAACGATTGGGTAGATGCTCATGGATTCACTAGTAGAAAACAGGGCTTTGGTCCAGGCCGAGTAAGGGCATTAATCCCGGTTCACTCACGAACCGGGACCAATGGGGGCATCAGTCCCGGTTCGTGAGGCCAGGGGGCTGGCCGGGCCTCGGGGGCCATTGGTCCCGGTTCGTCTGGCCCCATTGGTCCCGGGCCTCGCTCCTGGCCCACAACCATTGGTCCCGGTTGGTGGCTGGAACCGGGACCAAATGGGGTCCTTTAGTCCCGGTTCTAGCCACAAACCGGGACCAAAGAGATGCCTATATATACCCCGTGAGCAGAGCAGTGGAGTGCTCTGTTTTCTTGGCCGGCCGTGGGAGAGCTTTGTGGTGCTCTAGCTCACTTCCTATGCACATGAGGTGTTCAATGAAATGCCCGAGCCACACTTAAGCTTTCTCCTCTCGAAGCTCCTTGTCCAAGCTCCATTTTCCTCAAGATTTGTCTAGCTTTGGCGGTCCGTCCTGTCCCATCTCCATCCTCACCGCCGTCGATCGCCCGCGCCGATCTCGTCGCCGGCACCACCGTGGTGAGCCTCTTGTTCTTATCTTCTTTCTAAAAGAAAAAAGTTCTTACTTGTATGATTTAGATAGATACTTGTGTAATTTTCTTACTTTTATTATTGTTTGTTATTATATAGTGCGATGGTTTTGGTATCCGCCTCCGTCGGCCCTCGCCCTGTCTATGATTCGGATGTGGTATATATATTATCTTTTATAACTATTAGTTTCATTTAGTGTTTATGACAATTATGCCGACCAACGTGACATAGATTTTTTTATCTAGGAGGTATGTGAACCGGAAATTCCAACCGACCCTATTGTCGAGAGGTTAAATTTAGTTGAAGAAGAAAACAATTACTTGAAGGAAAAATTGAAAAAAATTGAGGAGGAGAAGATGATATTGGAGTTGCATGTTGCGGATGTCGTCGATGATCACAAGATCAAGATGGATGCAATGCGCTTGAAGATTAGAAAGATTAGAAAATATGCAATTCATACTGAGGCTTGGTATCATTATGTCGTTGGATCAATTGTTATCTTAGTTGCGATTATGATCGCATTTGTTGTTGCATTGAAATGTTTTAGATAGTTTCAGTGTATGGTTTAATTAGATGCTCTGGAGAGCTATATGTTGTTCAATGAGAACTATGTATGTACTTTGGTTTTAATGTGATGATGAACTTCTATTAATTTGGTCGCTTATCTATTCATGATGTTCTGTAATGGTTTTTGACACACTTAATTATATATAATGCACGCAGATGAACCGGCAATGGATGTACGGTGACAGACGCACCTCCGAGTATATTAAGGGCGTGCATAATTTTCTCGAAGTGGCTGAGGGAAACAAGCAGAATGGTATTATGTGTTGTCCATGCCCTATATGTGGGAATACGAAGTCTTACTCTGACTCGAAAACCCTTCACACCCACCTGCTTTATAAGGGTTTCATGCCACACTATAATGTTTGGACCAAGCACGGAGAAAGAGGGGTTATGATGGAAGACAGCGAAGAAGAAGAGGATGATGACAACTATGTGCCCCCTGAATACGGTGATGCTGCAACGAGGGAAGCTGAAGATCAAGAGGAACCAGACGATGTGCCCGATGATGATATTCGCCGGGTCATTGTTGATGCAAAGAGACAATGCGAAAGTGAAAAGGAGAAGTTGAAGTTCGATCGCATGTTAGAGGATCACAAAAAAGGGTTGTACCCCAATTGCGAAGATGGCAACACAAAGCTCGGTACCACACTGGAATTACTGCAGTGGAAGGCAGAGAATGGTGTACCTGACAAAGGATTTGAGAAGCTACTGAAAATATTGAAGAAGAAGCTTCCAAAGGATAACGAATTGCCCAACAGTACGTACGCAGCAAAGAATGTTGTATGCCCTCTAGGATTGGAGGTGCAGAAGATACATGCATGCCCTAATGACTGCATCCTCTACCGCGGTGCGTACGAGGATTTGAACGAATGCCCGGTATGCGGTGCATTGCGGTATAAGAGACGAGATGACCCTGGTGATGTTGACGGCGAGCGCCCCAGGAAGAGGGTTCCTGCCAAGGTGATGTGGTATGCTCCTATAATACCACGGTTGAAACGTCTGTTCAGAAACAAAGAGCATGCCAAGTTGATGCGATGGCACAAAAAGGACTGTAAGAAAGACGGGAAGTTGAGAGCACCCGCTGACGGGTCGCAGTGAAGAAAAATTGAGAGAAAGTGGGGGGACTTTGCAGGTGACGGAAGGAACGTATGGTTTGGTTTAAGCGCAGATGGCATTAATCCTTTTGAGGAGCAGAGCAGCAATCATAGCACCTGGCCCGTGACTCTATGTATCTATAACCTTCCTCCTTGGATGTGCATGAAGCGGAAGTTCATTACGATGCCAGTTCTCATCCAAGGCCCTAAGCAACCCGGCAACGACATTGATGTGTACCTAAGGCCATTAGTTGAAGAACTTGTACAGCTGTGGAATGGAAACGGTGTACGTGTGTGGGATGAGCACAAACAGCAGGAATTTGACCTACATGCGTTGTTCTTTGTAACCATCAATGATTGGCCTGCTCTCAGTAACCTTTCAGGACAGACAAACAAGGGATACCACGCATGCACGCACAGTTTAGATGACACTGAAAGTATATATTTGGACAAATGCAGGAAGAATGTGTACTTGGGGCATCGTCGATTTTTTCGACCAACCATCAATGTCGAAAGAAAGGCAAGCATTTCAAAGGCGAGGTAGATCACCGGAAGAAGCCTGCCGTCCGTACTGGTGATCACATACTTGCTATGGTTAATGATTTACAAGTAATCTTTGGAAAGGGTCCCGGCGGACTATCTGTTCTGAATGACGCTGAGGGACGCGCACCCATGTGGAAGAAGAAATCTATATTTTGGGACCTACCCTATTGGAAAGACCTAGAGGTCCGCTCTACAATCGACGTGATGCACGTGACGAAGAATCTTTGCGTGAACCTGCTAGGCTTCTTGGGCGTGTATGGGAAGACAAAAGATACACCGGAGGCACAGGAGGACTAGCAACGTGTGCACGAAAAAGACGGCATGCCTCCAAAGCAGTATGAAGGTCCTGCCTGCTACGCTCTTACCAAAGAAGAGAAGGAAATCTTCTTTGAATGCCTGCTCAGTACGAAGGTCCCGTCTGGCTTCTCGTCCAATATAAAGGGCATAATAAATATCCCAGAGAAAAAGTTCCAGAACCTAAAGTCTCATGACTGCCACGTGATTATGACGCAACTGCTTCTGGTTGCATTGAGGGGGCTTCTACCGGAAAACGTTCGATTAGCCATTGTGAAGCTATGTGCATTCCTCAATGCAATCTCTCAGACGGTGATCGATCCAGAAATCCTACCAAGGTTAAGGAGTGATGTGACACAATGTCTTGTTAGTTTCGAGCTGGTGTTCCCACCATCCTTCTTCAATATCATTACGCACGTCCTAGTTCATCTAGTCGACGAGATTGTCGTTCTGGGCCCTGTATTTCTACACAATATGTTCCCCTTTGAGAGGTTCATGGGAGTCCTAAAGAAATATGTTCGTAACCGCGCTAGGCCAGAAGGAAGCATCTCCATGGGCCATCAAACAGAGGATGTCATTGGGTTTTGTGTTGACTTCATTCCTAACCTGAAGAAGATTGGTCTCCCTCAATCGTGGTATGAGGGAAGACTGACTGGAAAAGGCACGCTAGGAGCAGACTCAATAATATGTAGGGACGGGCATTCTTGGTCTCAACCACACTACACAGTTCTACAGAATTCTACCTTGGTGACCCCGTATGTCGATGAACACAAGAATATTCTGCGCTCCAAACACCCGGAGCAGTGTGACGACTGGATTACATGTGAACACATCAGGACTTTCGGCAGTTGGTTGCAAACACGTCTCATGCGTGACAACACTGTTTCTGATGAGCTGTACTCGTTGGCCAGGGGACCATCTTTGACTGTATTGACTTACAAAGGGTACGAGATAAATGGGAATATATTTTACACGATCGCCCAAGATCAAAAGAGCACCAACCAAAATAGCGGTGTCCGCTTTGATGCAGCAACCAAGAGGGGAAAGGACACATATTATGGTTACATAGTGGACATATGGGAACTTGACTATGGACATGATTTTAAGGTCCCTTTGTTTCAGTGCAAATGGGTCAATCTGTCAGGAGGCGGGGTACAGGTAGACCCACAGTACGGAATGACAACAGTGGATCTGAACAATCTTGGGTACACAGACAAACCATTCGTCCTAGCCAATGATGTGGCGCAGGTTTTCTATGTGAAGGACATGTCTACCAAACCGAGAAAAAGAAAAGATAAGGAAGCGAATACATCATAAGATGAGCCAAAGCGCCACATAGTTCTTTCAGGAAAAAGAGACATCGTGGGATTGGAGGGCAATACAGACATGTCTGAAGATTATGAAAAGTTTCATGAAATTCCTCCCTTCAAAGTCAAGGCTGACCCAATCACCTTGTTAAACGATGAAGATTATCCATGGTTACGGCGCAATAAGCAAAGGACACAAGCGAAGAAAAAGTGAAGACTTTCTCTCCACAAATATTATGATGATGCCTTTGATCTAGAATATCACTGCAGTTACATGTGAAGAAATGAAATGCCTTTTGTAACAGATGAGTTTTCGTATGAAACCCTGATACTTCGAAAGAGATTGTATGTTTTGTACACGAAGTGCATCCAGTTTTTGCCGTAACCCTCTCAACTTTTTATAACATGCTATGTGGGTGAAATGATGATACCATGCCAACTTTCAACCTTTTCAGAGTTCATTTGTAGTGCTTTTCAATTTCAGGGTCATTTAGCTTTAAAAAATCAGTAAATGCATGAAAAATACCAGATGAAGTCAGAAAGGGTTTAAAATTGATGATGTGGCTTTGAATGGTTCATTTTGAACACACAAAAAGTCTGGAGCTCAAATAAGTTCAAAAAAAATGAAATACCTTTGTAACAGATGAGTTTTCGTCCGAAACCCTGATACTTCGAAAGAGATTGTCCGTTTTGTACACGAAGTGCATCCAGTTTTTGCCGTAACCCTCTCAACTTTTTATAACATGCTATGTGGGTGAAATGATGATACCATGCCAACTTTCAACCTTTTCAGAGTTTATTTGTAGTGCTTTTCAATTTCAGGGTCATTTAGCTCAAAAAAATCAGTAAATGCATGAAAAATACCAAATGAAGTCAAAAAGGGTTGAAATTTAAGGATGTGGATTTGAATGGTTCATATTGAACACGCAAAAATTCTTCAGTTAATATAAGTGTAAAAAAATGAAATCCCTTTGTAACAGATGAGTTTTCGTCTGAAACCCTGATACTTCGAAAGAGATTGTCCGTTTTGTACACGAAGTGCATCCAGTTTTTGCCGTAACCCTCTCAACTTTTTATAACATGCTATGTGGGTGAAATGATGATACCATGCCAACTTTCAACCTTTTCAGAGTTCATTTGTAGTGCTTTTCAATTTCAGGGTCATTTAGCTCAAAAAATCAGTAAATGCATGAAAAATACCAAATGAAGTCAGAAAGGGTTGAAAATTTATGATGTGGCTTTGAATGGTTCATTTTGAACACACAAAAAGTCTGGAGTTCAAATAAGTTCAAAAAAATGAAATACCATTGTAACACATGATTTTTCGTCCGAAACCCTGATACTTTGAAAGAGATTGTCCGTTTTGTACACGTGTGCATCCAGTTTTTGCCGTAACCCTCTCAACTTTTTATAACATGCTATGTGGGTGAAATGATGATACCATGCCAACTTTCAACCTTTTCAGAGTTCATTTGTAGTATTTTCAATTTCAGGTCATTTAGCTCAAAAAAATCATAATGCATGAAAATACCAAATGAAGTCAGAAAGGGTTGAAAATTGATGATGTGGCTTTGAATGGTGCATTTTGAACACACAAAAGTCTGGAGTCAAATAAGTTCAAAAAATGAAATCCCTTTGTAACAATGAGTTTTCGTCCGAAACCCTGATACTTCGAAAGAGATTGTCCTTTTGTACACGAAGTCATCCAGTTTTTGCCGTAACCCTCTCAACTTTTTAGCACATGCTATGTGGGTGAATGATGATCCATGCCAACTTTCAACCTTTTCAGAGTTCATTTGTAGTGCTTTTCAATTTAGGTTTATTAGCTCAAAAATGAACTAATAGCAAAAAGAATGAACTAGAAAACTTTTATGAAACTAAACAATATTCAATTAAAATATTCTGTTATGATCAACTAAAACAAAACTATAATATTCTTCAATAGCAAAAAGAATCAACTAAAAAGCTTTTATAAAACTCTAATAGCAAAAGGAATCAACTAAAAAGCTTTTATAAACCTCTAGTATTTTTTAAACTAAAATTATATAAAATTTATGCAACTAAAATTATCAAAGTATTTTTTGTTCAA
The DNA here is from genome assembly GCA_011799875.1 of Thinopyrum elongatum. Classification (NCBI taxonomy): domain Eukaryota; kingdom Viridiplantae; phylum Streptophyta; class Magnoliopsida; order Poales; family Poaceae; genus Thinopyrum; species Thinopyrum elongatum. The sequence continues at coordinate 64,107,765 of CM022302.1, read as the reverse complement.
AACATTAACAGCAAAAAGAATTTTCATATATAAAGAATTTTTTGGTAAGAAACTTTAATAGCAAACTAATATAACAAAATCTGTTTTTGATTAAAACAGACATTTAAAATAACCTAAAAATTGCCAAATTGAATATAATGATAAAACACAGTAATATTAAATAGCAAGAAAAATAATCACTCAAAATCTATTTTTATAGTAAAGTTATTCACAAACTAGTGATTCACACAAATTTAAAAGAATTCAAATTTGAAAACTAATGGCACTAACAGAAAGTTTATAATTTTTGTGACCTAAAAGCAAAAAGAATCACTGAAAAACTATAAGTATTTAGCTGTAAGTAGAAATAAAAAAATAAAGCAAAAAAGAAAACAAAAAAACAGAAGAAAAAAAATGCTGCCTACTGGGCCACCACGGCCTGAATACGACTAGAAACCCAGCTAATTGGGCCAGGATTCAGGCCCGCAGCAGGCCCAGTAGGCCCACAGGCATAGCAGTGTGAGATTAGGCCCGTAGGCCTGCAGTTCGGAGGAGTTCGAGAGAGATGGCGTAGCCACGCTTATAAACAAGTGCCGAAGCCTCTCAGCTAGCGAGGTGGGACTAAACATCCAACCGCACCGCGACTGTGCCAGGCGCAGGCCTTTTGTCCCGGTTGGTGGCACGAACCGGGACCAATGCCCCCCTTTGGTCCCAGTTCGTGGCACCAACCGGGACCAATGCCACCCTTTGGTCCCGGTTCGTGCCACCAACCGGGACCAAAGGGTTGTGCTTCCCACCCTTTCGCGTGGCCAAAACAAACCTTTGGTTCCGATTGGTGGCACGAACCGGGACCAAAGGGTGGCATTGGTCCCGGTTGGTGCCACGAACCGGGACCAAAGGTGTGGCTATATAAGCCAACACTTAGGAAAATTTCCCCAAGTGCTCCCATTCTCCCCCGACGCCGCCAGGCCGCTCCTCGTCGCCGTCGCCGCGCCCTGCCCCGTTGCCGCCCGATCCTCGTCGCCGTCGCCATCGTCTTCCCTGAGCCCGCGCCCCTGCTGCCCCGCCCCCGAGTGCGCCCGGCCGCGCGCGCCCCTTCCCCGGCCCGCCCCCATCGTCGCCGTCGCCGTGGCATCGCCGCCCCCACCGTCGCCGTCGCCGTGCCATCGCCGCCCCCGCTGTGAGCCGCCGCCGCCCCGGCTCTGTGCATTTTTTATATATGTTGATTTTTTTTATATGATGAATTTTTTTTGTTCATTTATAATGTATATATGTATGTGGCTATATGTATGTATGGATGTTCATATATGTATTAATTTTTTTATTCATAGCATTTTTTTGTTCATATATGTATTTTTTTGTTCATATGTGTATTAATTTTTTTATTCATAGCATTTTTTTGTTCATATATGTATTTTTTTTAAATAGCATTTTTTCCATGTATATATGTATGTGGCTATGTATGTATAAATGGATATCATTTTTTTTCCATGTATGTATGTAGTTGTCGATATACCCCCTCCCCGATAACTTCGACATGAGCCGGGGGGGTCGATATACCCCCTCCCCGATAACATTTTTTTTCTAAGTTATTAAGGTAAAATGTTCACCCCCCTCTCGATATACCGGGCAACCAACTCTCGAGGCCACCCAAACCACTAGAAGAAAACTCTGATAACTTCGACATGAGGGGGGACGTCGATCAACCCCATCTCGCCCGAACAAGTCTATGTATCATTTTATATCGCGGTGGACATATATCAAAGTTTGATCATATGTCAAAGTTTGAATTTTGACATATTCAACATTTGATCATATATCTAAGTTTGATCATATATCAAAGTTTGATCATATGTCAAAGTTTGAATTTTGACATATGCAACTTTTGCCATAGATTTATCAAGAATGCCCCCATTATGGATGTGCACAAGTTGATCCAATTTTTTTCTGATCTCATCTATATATATATATATTCTTCTATATGTCACGTTGTCTATCAAAGTATTGAAGAAATCCATGGCTTCATCATTAGCCGGAAGTAACAGGCGTATGATGCTACGAAGCTCTTCAAAGTTGATTTGGAATGGAGTTCCGGATAGAATAATTTGCTTTTTGGTACGAATTTCAGCAAAGGCCTTCCAAATAACGATATTCGGAAGGCTCTTGCTGAACTTCATACCAAAAAACTAATTATCCTATCCGGGACTCCGTTCCAAAACAATTTTGGAGAGCTTCGTACCATTATGCGCCTGTTACTTCCAGCTAATGATGAAGCCATGGTTTTCTTGAATCCTTTGACACTAGACAACATGACATATAGAAGGGTAGATGAGATCAGGAAAAATATGGACCATTTTCTGCACATCCAGAATGGCGCCATTTTGTTAAATCCCTTAAAGGTTAAGAGAATCCTCCCCCTCTCGCCCGACCAAACCCTAGAAGTGTTGCCGAGGCCACCCCAAACCCTAGAAGCGTCGAGGCCACCCAAATTTACCAAGTTAAAAAAGCATTGTCGAGGCCACCCCAAACCCTAGAAGCGTTGTCGAGGCCACCCCAAATCGTAGAAGCATCGAGGCCACTAATATGATTCCTTGTTGTGATTAGCAAGCTAGGTCTATGTTTTCCACTAATATATCCATCTCTCATGTTTGTATATTAATTGCCATGTTGTAATATTTGCAGAAACTATGGAGCAAAGAGACTTGGAACAAGAACAGTTGTTGGGGGACATAATCCTCGGCGGAGGTGATGTCTTGTCGTTTCTCAACGACACCGATGGTCAGGAAGGAGAGGATGACGGCTCCGGTGATCGAACAATGGAGGAGGAAGGACATGATCATGATGGCTCCGGTGACCGAATGCCGGAGGAAGAAGGAGACCATGATGACGGCTCCAGTGATCAAACGGAGGAGGGAGCTATTACAAAGTCAGGCGAGGTCTATATATTAATTAAGCCTATGCTGACTAGGTAATTGATGCATTAATTGTTTTGGTATGTACATATATTAACTCTTCTTTCTTCTTTTATAGCCCTCCGGATCGAGCCAAACTTCGGTAAGGAGACGAGGCCCGAAGAAAAGGTTGCGCCAGGATGAAAGGTTCACGATCACAGCACTCGCGGACGATGGCCTACCGATTGAACCCAAGCGGACCAAGGACGCATTTTCTGCTCAGTGCGGAGCTATTGTTAGGGACAGCATCCCGATCAGCATCAAGCAATGGAATAAGCCTAAGGACGGCGACCCTGAAGTTTCTTATGTAACCGATAGACAGAAAGATGATCTTTGGACCTCGCTGAAGGCAAATTTCACCCTATCGCTAGAGGCGGATCCTAATAAGCCAGTTATAGAGCCACTAGTCAAGGCGTGTGCTCTTAAGAAGATGGCAGATCTATTCAGGAGGTGGAAGAATGAGTTGAAATCCAAGTTTGTCGACAAAGGGAAGACTCCAGAATTCACCGTCCGATTTGAGAAGATAAGAGATCACTGGCCCGCATTTGTGGCCTATAAGACATCGGACAAGAGTAAGAAAATGTCAGAGACAAACAAGATAAATGCTGCAAAGAAGCTATATCACCATCACATGGGGTCAGGTGGCTACCTCAAAGCCCGGCCGTTGTGGGATAAAGCTGAGCAAGACCTGCTTGCTAAAGGGGTCGAACCACAAACATTGAACTGGCCAGACCGTTCAAGGACTTGGTTCTTCGGGGTTGGGGGAACTTGGGACCCTGAAACAGGGAAGTGCCGTTGGACGGACGAGCAACTTGCAATACCCGTCAAGAAGCTTCAGAAGTATATCACCGCAGCGTCGGAAGGGACGTTCATTCCCGACAGAGAGAAGGATGAGCTGACTGAGGCCCTCGGGAATCCTGAGCACCCTGGACGAACATGAGGCACACCAGGCTCTGTTCCGTGGGTGGTTGGGTTTGCCGGCGCAGGCGGTTACAGAAGCCGGGAGAGAAAGAGGAAAGCGGAGCTGAGCGAAATGCAGAAGCACAATGCAAGACTAGTAAAGCTAGAGGAACTTGCAGCTGCCGGCCAACCATCTCAGCGGCACGAAGATCCTGCCCAAGAAGCTACCCCACCATCTCAGCATAGAAGCAGCGTGGCTTCCACGAAGCTCGTTCAGCCTGATTTCACGGCTCCTAGCTACCCCGTGGATACTATCACGGAGGCTCAACATTGCCAGCTTATGACGAAATGGCAGAACCTCACTTTGAAGGCGGCTGTCGGCTCTGTTGCACCTCCTCAACCTGACGGAACTTTTCACTGTCGTCCGATTCCACATGGCTATGCTGTTGTGACGGTGGATGAAGTAATGGAGGGATTTGATGAGCTCGAGCTTGACCACCCTACAGGTGATGGGGAGAATCAGCTGGGTTATGCTCTGAGGACTACATGTTTATGGCGGAAGGAGTACATCAAGCTTCCAAACTGGACGCCTCCGCCTCCACCTCCTCCTTCGGCGAGTCAGGGCACTCCGCCTCCGCCTCCTCCTCCTCCTCCGGCGCGTGAGGGCACTCCGCCTCCTCCGGCGCATCGGAGCACTCTGCCTCCTCCTCCGCCTCGTCAGCAACGGCGAAAGAGAGCCGCCGCCGCTCCGGCGGCTAGCAGTACAAGCAGAGGCGGGAAGCAATTCAGATACGGTCCATCTCTCAAGCCTCTGGAAAAGTTACCATATGAGAGGACCGACAAGGAAACCGTGAAAATCAATGCTGCCGAAGTGCATGAACATTTTGCACGGAAACCTCCACCTCCGAAGGAGACGATAGATCCGGTGAAACTGAAGCGCACTATCGATGCCCTGAAGCGACCACCACCGTCTCCGCCGCAATCCAACAATGAGTGCATTATTGAAAGGACATATAAGGAAGCGGAGCGGTCGGGAAGTACTTGCATGCATGCAAGGTTAGCAGAACGAAGAAGTGGGAAAAAAATTCCCCAGCTCGGCGAACAGGCGAACCAATTGTGCCCCCCGCTCAAGGTGTCTAGCGATATCGTCGCTAATCAGCCGGGGATGGTGCTCGGTACCAATCCTGTTGATTACCTGAGCGATGATGTAGAGTTTGAAATAATGGAGGTGGAGGAATTCAGATACTAGTACGGGCAGCCTCTCGTCAAACCTGATCATCCTCCTCTAACAATGATGATGCAAAGATTCCATGAATGGTACATGAAAACCTGCAGCGAGTCTGGGAAGGATACTTTGACGCTGAGAATTAAAGAGGAGCACGACCTCGTTGGAATGGATCAGTTGTCTGTTGAATTTGACGAGTTATTCCAATTATACAATCAAAAGGCCCTCGACAAAACACTCGTGACTTGCTACTGTCTGTAAGTACTACTTCTGTAATTAAGTCTCTATATATAGCTCAACTCTTTCATTGCATGTATATATAATTATCCTCACTATATTATGTAGATTGAAGATCGTCGAATGCAGAAAAGCACAAATCTATGACATTGGGTTCATTAACCCAAATATCATACATGAATGGACGGTTCAAAAGAATGTCACAGAAACAGAGGACAACTTGCTACAATCGTTGCTTAAAAATCAAAACAAAGAGAAAATACTCTTTCCTTACAACTTCAAGTCAGTGTTACTGTCTTGTGCATATTCAGTTTCCCTTATTACTCGAGGTTATAGTAATGTAATTGATGAGTTATGCATGCGTGCGGAGGTTCCACTTTATTCTGCTAGAGATTAAGCTTGAGCGGGGAGTAGTAACCGTCTTAGACTTGAGACGAAAAGATCCCCAGGAGTATGCGGACATGACTGAAATGCTCCAGAAGTAAGTTCAATCGATCATTATCGCACCATATCGGCAACTTTGTTCATTTCCTGATATCAAGTAATTATTTTCTTTCTCTGGCAGGGTTTGGAAAGAGTTCACCGGAATTGTTCCTGCACTGCCGAGGGAGCTGCGACTTACACACCCAAAAGTAAGTACTACTAGCTAGTTCCGCGCATCTCCCATTGATTCTAGTTTCATCAATACCATTTATAATGCTTGATTATCAGTTTGATTGAACTCTATTTCTCGTAAAGTGCTTGTGGCAGGAAGCCGGGAATGATTTTTGTGGATACTACGTTTGCGAGTTCATCTACAACGCGACGACCTCTAAGCGGGGCTACTGTGAAAAACAATATGAAGTGCGTAAGCAATAATATTCACAATTTTATTTTATTACCATCATTTGTGTTGAGTTTCATTCATATATATGTATTGACCCTCTTCTTCAAATTAGTTGTGGCAGATGCGGGATGAACTCCTACCACATGACCGCATACGAGCAATTCAAGAGGAATTGGCGGGATTCTTTCTTGACCACGTCATAAATAAAGCCGGAGAATACCATGTGGAATTTGACATTAGATGTTAGGGATTGTACGTAAGAGATCTTATATTGTATATATGTAGCTAGTAGCGTCGGATAGATATACGAAAACTTGTTGTTCGACCAATCTCTCGGAGAAAGAGAGGTCGATCACTTCTCTCTGTATATGTTCATGACAATCTTGTGTACTTAATGGTTCCTTCATTTGCTTACTAGCTTGCGTGTCGAGTTCTCTCTATACGTATAGTAGCTAGCGTCGACCAAGCACGGAGAAAGAGAGGACACTTCTCTCTATTAGCTAGCTAACACAATATGAAACCCCTAAATTAACCCTCCAAAACCCCCTAACCCCCCCCCCCCTTTCAAAAAAAACAAAAACCCCAGCTCCTGCCAAATGCTGACGTGTGGATGCCTTTTGGTCCCGGTTGGTGTTACCAACCGGGACTAAAGGTCCTCCTGCCTGGGCTCCCCGCAGCGGCCACGTGGAGCCCCTTCTGTCCCGGTTCGTAAGCGAACCGGGACTAAAGGTTTTGGGCTTTAGTCCCGACCCTTTAGTCCCGGTTCCAGAACCGGGGCTAATGGGCCTCTGGAACCAGGACAAATGGGCCGTTTTCCACTAGTGATTGGAAAAGCTCCCCCTTTCCCTCCTCACGTCACCCCCGCGGACGTCTGAGGAGAGCCACGCCCCACTGGCAGCGAACCCACCTCCCTCCTCTCTTACCGCCGTCGGCGTGAGCTGGCGGGAAAAGCCCGTCGGCCAGGGCAGCATCGACAATTCCTCTCCCTCCTGGTCAGAAGCTGGTGGCGCGGGACGTCAGATATCGGCGGTAGCATGGCGCGTGCATGGGGCACGGCGGTGTGGCATGGTGTGTTGGCGGCAGTGGCTGCTGGGCACGATGTCCACGTGGAGGGCTGCGCGGTGGGGTGGTCGGTGTGCCCTTGTCGATGCCGGCCGCCTAGATCTAGGGCCGGCGCACGCGGGCGACACGACCTGGCCTAGGTGCATGGGTGGACTTGGCAGGTGCATGTGGGCTGCTGGCCAACGGGCTGGCCTCGTCCCACCGACGTGCAGGGGCTGGGTGGTGGTTGCCATGATTCACGCCCGCGGGCGTGAGGCTTTGGGGAGTGGCTGGTGGGTGGAGGTCTTTGGTGGTGAACGATGGTTGCGGGGTGCTACAGAGCGGCGCCGGTTGAGGGAAAGGCCGACTTGGTGTGGCTGACAGGCAGTAGGAGTGGTCAACTGTCATTGGCACCCCCACCCCCTCCCCTCGCCCCCTCCCCCGGTCTGGATCTTGGAGTGCCAAATCTGATTGGGCTGTGATAGCTTCTCCATGCTATACTTACTGGCAGTGGGCTGCGCCAGTGCAAGAGTTTGATGAGGTCCTCCTGCCCGGGGCTGGCTACTGCGCGTGCGTGACTGCGTGCTCCGGTGCTCGGTCGCCTTGGAGTCGGGCTTGCCTTCTCTAAGTAACCTCCATTCATGCCAATGGCAGATCTTGCGGGTTGGTTGGAGTGGCGCTCTCATGTTATGGCGTCGGGATTAGATCGATGCGTCTCTTGGAGGGTTGTCGTGCCGTCGGACGTATCAGTGCCGATGACCACGGGCATGGTGTCATTCGGGCTCGCCTTGGTCGAGGCTTGCTCAGCGGTGGCTGTCGGCAATCACTAGGTTGTGTCCACCAAGTCCACTGGGGCTGGAGGTGGACGCAGGCATCCGGCTTCATAGCTTGACGATCGTGACCGGGTGGTTGATACCGGGCTAGGAGTTGAAGAAATGCCTTAGACTCTTCCTTCTGTGTCCGGTCGATGGCGCGATGGCCGATGTGCGTGTTGACCCGGAGGAACACCCCGCCTCCGCCGCCGCCGACTTGGTGAAGGCTTTGGCCCAGATGAAGTGCCCCAGCGACTACCTCTCGGGACTTGCCAGGTATGATCTGACCAGCTCAATCTTACCAATACCACTTGCAATGGCTATGTTATATATGGTTGATGTATTAAGCATGTTCGTGCCTTGTTTATTTCAGTACTGCACACTGTGTGATGTTCAAGTATTAACTGTCCAGCTCAATTTCACCAATACCAGCGACAAACTTACAATACATGACTCGAGATATCACTAGAGATGCTGCCCATTTGCTATTTTTGGTGGATGCTAACCCTGTTGTACTTAACATGCCTGTCCATGTACTTACGCAGGGTCATAACGGGCGATGATGTTGTTTGCCGTCGAGGTTAGCTGCATCCCATGTCTTACAGTATTTCACATCATTTGTGCAATTGCAGTTTAACTTCTAACATTTACTGGTTGCCCGTAGGTACACATGTTAGCGGCACTAATCCACGCTTCGACCCAGAGGAACAGCTCGCCTCCGCCGCCGCTGACTTTGGGCGGGCTCTGGCTAAGATGATGTGCCCCAGCAACTACCTCTCAGGTCTTACCAAGTATGAACTCACCAGTTCAATCTTACCAATACCAGTTGCAAGAAAGAAGAGGTCAAGAAAAGAGAGTCCCGCCGCCGCAAGAAAGAAGAGGTCGCACGTCGTGCTGAGGAGAGCTCGGTGGAGATCGAAGCACGGTGGGCTGCCGCCTACAAGGCCGGGAAGGAGAATGACGGCGTTTGGCCAGCATGCCCCGATGGCAGCATGTGAGAACTAGTTAGTGCGTGTGTCGCCCGTAAGTTTGTATAATTAATTACGAGCATCTACCAGTACTACATGCGTACTAGTTTTAGAGCAAATTACCAGTAGTACTTTAAGTTGGTACTATCTATTATTAACGTACAATGTCGGTAAGCGCATCCTTTTGAGGGCTTTGAACATTGATTAGCATGTCTTCACTGAAGTTTTGTAGCCGCACCCCGGCCCTAAATACTCCCGAAACATACGCCCGCAGCCACCGGAGACTAGAGCTGGCCGCAGCTGGTTTTTAGTCCCACCTCGCCGCGCGAGTTGGCCGCACACCGGCTTAAATTGCCGCGCCGGCGGATGGCAGCAACCTTCTCTCTTGTTGCATAGGATCAAATCTGGAGGTTGACACTTGATTGCATTTCATAAACCGATGATTGCTCATCGGGTGTCACCTTGCCTCGTTCGTGTACATTGAATAATCATGATACAATGAAAGAGATTTTTGAAATTAGGTGCGGTTGGAGATGCTGATAGATATAAGAATTATTAGAAGATCACAAAACAACCGGTTTCTATGGCGTACCCGTGTGCGTTTTTTGCGTTAATAATCAATAAGTCAGTTACCTGTGCGATGTTTCCTAATAAATCAAGCGTAGCATTGACCGAAAAAATCAACTACACGTGTACATTGTTTTGGAGACGGGGTCTGCCAATTTTCTCTTTTCTCGCACACGAGTATTTTACTCGCTTTGTCTGTGTTGTGTGTTTCCCCCGGCCAAGTTTCAAGTTTCGCAGCGAAATTTTCATTAGGCGCGCGATTTCAGAATTTGTTTCTCCCACCACATCCCCACCCATCAAATTTCCTCAGTATCTCCCCCCCTCCCCTCCTCCCCCATGCCGACAGCTCAAACTGCCGCCCCCGCCGCAACGACAGCTTCAACCACATCTACGTTCTGCCCGAGCATCGTCGATCCAGTCAGGTAACCCACCGATCTCTATCACGGCCCCGACCTGATTGCTTAAATGGCGCCTGCGAAATATCCTCATGCCTCCAAATCTCCACCGCCCCTACCTCCAGAGCATCACCGCGCAAGCCCAACCACATATCACGTGGAGGTCGAGGAGCTTAAACCCGAGTAAGTGGGTTGTTGCGTATGGGATAAAGAGGACTTGATACTTAATGCTATGGTTGGGTTTCACGACTTTAATGATCTTTAGTAGTTGCGGATGCTTGCTAGTGGTCCAATCATAAGTGCATATGATCCAAGTAGAGGAAGTATGTTAGCTCATACCTCTCCCTCATGTAAAATTGCAAGAATGATTACCGGTACTTGTTATCGATTGCCTAGGGACAAATGACTTTCTTATTGACAAAAGCTATCTACTTTTATTACCTTGCAATTTACTCGTAGTTTTATTCTCGCAAAGTACTCGTAGTTTTATTCCTGCAAAATAGTTTCACACTTGTTCTAGGTAAAGCAAACGTTAAGCATATGTAGAGTTGTATCGGTGGTCGATAGAACTTGAGGGAATATTTGTTCTGCCTTTAGCTCCTTGTTGGGTTCGACCCTCTTATTTATCGAAGAAGGCTACAAACGATCCCCTATACTTATGGGTTATCATTCACCCTTGTGCAATGAATCATTAGTTCATTTTTTTTTTTAGGTTATGTTTTATCTTTCAGGCAGTACCATGTTTGGTGTTGCGTCAGCGACTTATTTGGCATTGTACTTTTCTTTCGATGTAAAATCATCAAATTGTAGGGAGATAACACCCGACGCAGAAATCTGAACGACGAGAACTTCAGAGAGAAGATACAAAATTCGGTGATGCGCAAACACTAAAGTGATTTGGAAGATATCATGCGTGCACCAATGTTGCACTGCCGTATATTTAGGTCTTCTAAATGCCCGGCAGCGCGAGAAATTCAGAGTGGGGCTTTGTAGGTAAACCTGGTAAAGGTCTATGGTCTTCAAGTGCTGAGAGATGAGATGCGCATCGAGTGTTGGTGGTTCCACAACGTTACCATCACTGACTCGGAAATCTTTAGCTTGGTACTTGAGAGCATACTCGATCAACATGATGGCGTTTGTGTATGTGCACTCATCCTTTTTTAGAACAAAGACGCCAGAGGGGTCCCGCTTTAAATTGATAAAGCCCTCACATAGGCAGAGTTAGAACACATAGATCAACACAGCCACAAGGTCCAGACACAAGACACACCAAGTTCTCGGACCAAAAAGGAAATCCATTACACGACCAAAGGTCCAAACAGAGCATGTAGGCTCAACCCAAAAGACGTCACCTTCCCTAAGAAACAACTTGAGGCTCCCTTGCCAAGTTGTAGACGTGACGAAATCCTAGCGTAGCTTGCTGAAACAAATCAGCATCCCGTCGCCTCCCCAAAGGGCTCCACTGCTGCATGAAATGGGTACATTTGAAAATAGCGTGAAGAGAAAACACCCTCAATAATAGTAAGCTTATTTTTGATCTGCCAAAGAGCCTAGAGCAGTGCCCCAAGTCCCCAACACTGGTCCAAAACACGTGCCGTACACTGTCGTGAACAGAAGAGAGACATGAAAGGAGATGGGCACATGACCAGGGATCCCAACTGACCCCAGCGACCTCTGTCACGACACTCTAGGCAAAACGAGCAAGGTGGCAACTGAAAAAAAACATGATTGGCGTTTTCCGGTGCCGCACAAACGCACAGAACCCAGCGGATGGCCCATTGCATTTGGCTATGTTGACCAAAGTGGGCAGTTTGTTGCGGAACATTTGCCACAAAAACACCTTTACTTTTAGAGGAATACGCGCTTTCCATAAGCCGCGCGATATCCAGGGCAGGCCCCTTGGTAAGGGTTGCATACAATGACTTGACCGAAAACAGCCCCAATTGATTAACATGCCAAGACACCAAGTCCGGGCCTGCAGACAAGGCAAACGGATCCAGTTTCCACAGCAGCCGTTCCCAACTAACCCGTTCTGGAGCACTCAGCTCACGGCGGAAAGGAATGTGACCGGGGGAGACGATCTGAGCACCTCTGCTACAGTAGCGTTCGGTTCTACTACTAAGGCGTATAGGTCCTGGTAGTCCATCCAGAGAGGGTGATCTTCGGCCCAAGAATCAAACCAAAACTTGATCGAACGCCCGTCATGCACTTCGAATTTTGCTCCCAAAGCAAAAGCCAGCTTGACCCGTTGGAGCCCATTCCAAAAAGGCGAGCCCCGAGATGTTGCCTCGAAGAAGGACCAATTCCGAAAATACTTGGCTCGGAGGAGGTCCGCCCAAATACCAGTCGCGTTTTGCGTCAGTTTCCAAATCCATTTGTGCACTCCTCACCATCAACACATGCACTGATCTCAAACTTTGTCGAGAAATGAGTTCCCTCGGAGCTGGATGAAGAGCTTGACCAGCTGTTTGAAATGCTGGCAGCTCATGAAACTCAACTCGTCGAAGAAGAGGAGCAGGTCAGTGGTGCGCCTCCAATGGTCACACCACTAGGTGTCGAGCATGCAGGTCTGCATGGCATGACCCGGAGGCAGAAGGGACAACACGTGCCGGCGGAGCTCTTCAGGCAGGTCGTCGAACAAGTGGCGGGTGTTACGTGAGCCAGGGGAAAACAATCAAGAGAAACAGGAGAAAAAGATGGAAATCGGTCACCAAGTTTATCAACAACAGCTAGTCCAGGAATCCATTGGTCTTCCCCGGCCCCTTAAGAGAAAAAATGAAGCATAAAACGACCTGCTTGTAGTCTTTCTTTCTACGCATACACTATGTGTGATGCGGTTAAGCTAGCACACTAGGCCTGCTTAGAATTTTTTTTTTTTTTTTTAAAGGAGAGTACCCGGCCTCTGCAAAATAAGATACACACATCTATTTCCTGAGTACCAGACAGTAAGACAAATTAGACCTGCTTCATGTCAAGTTCATCAACTTTGTTTTATCCTTGACCTCTCGAAAGAGATGTACCATATTCACTTATTGGTTTGTTTATATCATCAATATTTGATGGGCTAAACTAATGCTACCGACGTGTTGTTAAAGTGGAGTATAGAAGACTAAGTATGGCTCAGGTACCGTGGTAGTGTTTGAGGTACGTTGTGATCAAAGCACTCCACCAAGGTTTGACATTCCATGGTTGCGACTTAAGTTCCTTATATCATCTATATTACATGTGTCACGAGGGCTCTCCTCCTTATATCTTTTTCTATGCTTCCAAAGGATAATCTCTGGAGCAAGATAGTAAAACGAGGTGGCGAAACTATTGAATGAAAACCTTTGCACGTCTCATTGTCTCAGATATTCTACGTCGGGCTTCAGATCTCCAAATCCATATAGAAAACACGACAGAATCTTCTCCAACAACAGTAAAAAGGCCATACCAGATAGACTGGTCACTTTTAGGAACCAATGCGTAGTTTGAACACATGTCTCTGTGTAAGATCAAGCCGCAACTTCTAACTTAACTTCATTCAGGAATAAATGAAGCTATTGCTCAACCTATATTCCTGATGCCTCCTATTCTCACAACTTCTTTCCACTGTTGATTCTTATCTTGTAAATCATTTTCCGCTGTTTATGTAATTGCCCCTACAAGAGTTACTAAGATAGGTGCTACCCAACAATTTCGAAAAAGGTGAAACGATGTAACGTGATATCTACTCTAGTGACGCTGGGGTGTTATATATAACGCAACAAGTATTATTAATGCAAGTGAAGTTGGTGGAGCACTTGCTTATTTCAATGTGTTCAATGCTAGTTCGCCTTGAAAGCTCGAGCTAATTAATGCCAAAAGGTTGGCCACACAGAGCAATCTCCAATTAAGCCCATTCAAACTCGCATGGGTTACCGACGAATGAGCAAAGCTGAAATATCTGCATTTCTATTTCAGCTGCCCTGCCTTCTAAATTCTTCACTTCTTCAACATGATTTCATTATATCATCGTTGAGAATCCACGTGGAAAACAAAAACAGGCCGTTGTGTTATTATGATCTTTTCAGTATTGTCAAGTGAGCACACATATAACTCATAAGTCATAATCTTTTTTTCTTATACATGTACTGCTAATTACAACCAACGTATATAGTTTCAATTACCTAATTTACAAGCAACAAGCTAGCAAACCAAAAGAATGGCTGGTCAAAACCGGACGAGCTTCAATATCTCACCCTTGTTAAGATCAAGCAACCTAGCCATATCCACCATTCTCGCAATTGGTCGTGGAAGCTGTGGTGTTGGTACCAACAGCTCCACTTGGTGAGTTGCCACGGGTGACCCCATATGCTCATTTCATGGTAGAGTTTGTCGGACTCTCAACATCTAGCTGAGCCTGCAGCTGGTTGTGGCTCTTGCCTTGGAACGGACCTTTACAGCCGAATGAATGGTGGCTCCGGCCTCCAACATGGTGACATCCGGTGGATGTGAGTATTGTAAATATTGATAAAGTTGATCAATATTTACAATTTTGGCCGTTAAGAAAGATATGCACTAAAATTTGGCAACGATTGAGTAGATGCTCATGGATTCACTAGTAGAAAACAGGGCTTTGGTCCAGGCCGAGTAAGGGCATTAATCCCGGTTCACTCACGAACCGGGACCAATGGGGGCATCAGTCCCGGTTCGTGAGGCCAGGGGGCTGGCCGGGCCTCGGGGGCCATTGGTCCCGGTTCGTCTGGCCCCATTGGTCCCGGGCCTCGCTCCTGGCCCACAACCATTGGTCCCGGTTGGTGGCTGGAACCGGGACCAAATGGGGTCCTTTAGTCCCGGTTCTAGCCACAAACCGGGACCAAAGAGATGCCTATATATACCCCGCGAGCAGAGCAGTGGAGTGCTCTGTTTTCTTGGCCGGCCGTGGGAGAGCTTTGTGGTGCTCTAGCTCACTTCCTATGCACATGAGGTGCTCGATGAAATGCCCGAGCCACACTTAAGCTTTCTCCTCTCGAAGCTCCTTGTCCAAGCTCCATTTTCCTCAAGATTTGTCTAGCTTTGGCGGTCCGTCCTGTCCCATCTCCATCCTCACCGCCGTCGATCGCCCGCGCCGATCTCGTCGCCGGCACCACCGTGGTGAGCCTCTTGTTCTTATCTTCTTTCTAAAAGAAAAAAGTTCTTACTTGTATGATTTAGATAGATACTTGTGTAATTTTCTTACTTTTATTATTGTTTGTTATTATATAGTGCGATGGTTTTGGTATCCGCCTCCGTCGGCCCTCGCCCTGTCTATGATTCGGATGTGGTATATATATTATCTTTTATAACTATTAGTTTCATTTAGTGTTATGACAATTATGCCGACCAACGTGACATAGATTTTTTTATCTAGGAGGTATGTGAACCGGAAATTCCAACCGACCCTATTGTCGAGAGGTTAAATTTAGTTGAAGAAGAAAACAATTACTTGAAGGAAAAATTGAAAAAAATTGAGGAGGAGAAGATGATATTGGAGTTGCATGTTGCGGATGTCGTCGATGATCACAAGATCAAGATGGATGCAATGCGCTTGAAGATTAGAAAGATTAGAAAATATGCAATTCATACTGAGGCTTGGTATCATTATGTCGTTGGATCAATTGTTATCTTAGTTGCGATTATGATCGCATTTGTTGTTGCATTGAAATGTTTTAGATAGTTTCAGTGTATGGTTTAATTAGATGCTCTGGAGAGCTATATGTTGTTCAATGAGAACTATGTATGTACTTTGGTTTTAATGTGATGATGAACTTCTATTAATTTGGTCGCTTATCTATTCATGATGTTCTGTAATGGTTTTTGACACACTTAATTATATATAATGCACGCAGATGAACCGGCAATGGATGTACGGTGACAGACGCACCTCCGAGTATATTAAGGGCGTGCATAATTTTCTCGAAGTGGCTGAGGGAAACAAGCAGAATGGTATTATGTGTTGTCCATGCCCTATATGTGGGAATACGAAGTCTTACTCTGACTCGAAAACCCTTCACACCCACCTGCTTTATAAGGGTTTCATGCCACACTATAATGTTTGGACCAAGCACGGAGAAAGAGGGGTTATGATGGAAGACAGCGAAGAAGAAGAGGATGATGACAACTATGTGCCCCCTGAATACGGTGATGCTGCAACGAGGGAAGCTGAAGATCAAGAGGAACCAGACGATGTGCCCGATGATGATTCGATGTGATCTTCGCCGGGTCATGTTGATGCAAAGAGAAATGCGAAAGTTGAAAAGGAGAGTTAAGTTCGATCCAATGTTAGAGGATCACAAAAAGGTTGTACCCAATTGCGAAGAGGGCAACACAAAGCTCGGTACCACGACACTGGAATTAACTGCAGTGGAAGGCAGAGAATGGTGTACCTGACAAAGGATTTGAGAGCTACTGAAAATATTGAAGAAGAAGCTTCCAAAGGATAACGTAATTGCCCAACAGTACGTCGCAGCAAAGAATGTTGTATGCCCCTCTAGGATTGGAGTGCAGAAGATACATGCAGCCCTAATGACTGCATCCTCACCGCGGTGCGTACGAGGATTTGAACGAATGCCCGGTATGTGCGGTGCATTGCGGTAAATAGACGAGAGACCCTGGTGATGTTGACGGCGAGCGCCCCAGAAGAGGGTTCCTGCCAATGGTGATGTGGTAGCTCCTATAATACCACGGTTGAAACTCTGTTCAGAAACAAAGAGCATGCCAAGTTGATGCGTGGCACAAAAAGGACTGTAAGAAGACGGGAAGTTGAGAGCACCCGCTGACGGGTCGCAGTGAAGAAAAATTGAGAGAAAGTGGGGGGGACTTTGCAGGTGACGGAAGTAACGTAGGTTTGGTTTAGCGCAGATGGCATTAATCCTTTTGGGAGCAGAGCAGCAATCATAGCACCTGGCCCGTGACTCTATGTATCTATAACCTTCCTCCTTGGATGTGCATGAACGGTAAGTTCATTACGATCCAGTTCTCATCCAAGGCCCTAAGCCACCCGGCAACGACATTGATGTGTTACCTAAGGCCATTAGTTGAAGAACTTGTACATCTGTGGAATGGAACCGGTGTACGTGTGTGGGATGAGCACAAACAGCAGGAATTTGACCTACAATGCGTTGTTCTTTGTAACCATCAATGATTGGCCTGCTCTCAGTAAACCTTTCAGACAGACAAACAAGGATACCACGCATGCAACGCACAGTTTAGTGACACCGAAAGTATAGTATTGACAAATGCAGGAAGAATGTGTACTTGGGCATCGTCGATTTTTTTCGACCAACCATCAATGTCGAAAGAAAGGCAAGCTTTCAAAGGCGAGGTTAATCCACCGGAAGAATCCTGCCGTCCGTACTGGTGATCACATACTTGCTATGGGTTAATGATTTACAAGTAATCTTTTGGGAAAGGGTCCCGGCGGACTACTGTTCTGATGACCTGAGGGACGCGCACCCATGTGGAAGAAGAAATCTATATTTTTGGGACCTACCCTATTGGAAAGACCTAGAGGTCCGCTCTACAATCGACTGATGCACGTGACGAAGAATCTTTGCGTGAACCTGCTAGCTTCTTGGGCGTGTATGGGAGACAAAAGATACACCGGAGGCACAGGAGGACTAGCAACGTGTGCACGAAAAGACGGCATGCCTCCAAAGCATTATGAAGGTCCTGCCTGCTACGCTCTTACCAAAGAAGAGAAGGAAATCTTCTTTGAATGCCTGCTCAGTACGAGGTCCCGTCTGGCTCCTCTCCAATATAAGGGCATAATAAATATCCCAGAGAAAAAGTTCCAGAACCAAAGTCTCATGACTGCCACGTGATTATGACGCAACTGCTTCTGGTTGCATTGAGGGGGCTTCTAACCGGAAAACGTTCGATTAGCCATTGTGAAGCTATGTTGCATTCCTCAATGCAATCTCTCAGACGGTGATCGATCCAGAATCCTACCAGGTTAAGGAGTGATGTGACACAATGTCTTGTTAGTTTCGAGCTGGTGTTCCCACCATCCTTCTTCAATATCATTACGCACGTCCTAGTTCATCTAGTCGACGAGATGTCGTTCTGGGCCCTGTATTTCTACACAATATGTTCCCCTTTGGAGGTTCATGGGAGTCCTAAAGAAATATGTTCGTAACCGCGCTAGGCCAGAAGGAAGCATCTCCATGGGCCATCAACAGAGGATGTCATTGGGGTTTTGTGTTGACTTCATTCCTAACCTGAAGAATATTGGTCTCGCCCTCAATCGTGGTATGAGGGAAGACTGACTGGAAAAGGCACGCTAGGAGCAGACTCAATAATATGTAGGGACGGGCATTCTGGTCTCAACCACACTACACAGTTCACAGAATTCTACTTGGTGACCCCGTATGTCGATAACACAGAATATCTGCGCTCCAAACCACCCGGAGCAGTGTGACGACTGGATACATGTGAACACATCAGACTTTCGGCAGTTGGTTGCAAACACGTCTCATGCGTGACAACACTGTTTTCTGATGAGCTGTACTCGTTGGCCAGGGGACCATCTTTGACTGTATTGACTTTACAAAGGGTACGAGATAAAAATGGAATATATTTACACGATCGCCCAGATCAAAAGAGCACCAACCAAAATAGCGTGTCCGCTTTGATGCACAACCAGAGGGGAAAGACACATATTATGGTTACATAGTGACATATGGGAACTTGACTATGGACATGATTTTAAGGTCCCTTTGTTTCAGTGCAAATGGTCAATCTGTCAGGAGGCGGGGTACAGGTAGACCCACAGTACGAATGACAACAGTGGATCTGAACAATCGTGGTACACCAGACACCATTCGTCCTAGCCAATGATGTGGCGCAGGTTTTCTATGTGAAGGACATGTCTACCAAACCGAGAAAAGAAAAGATAAGGAAGCGAATACATCATAAATGAGCCAAAGCGCCACATAGTTCTTTCAGGAAAAAGAGACATCGTGGGATTGGAGGGCAATACAGACATGTCTGAAGATTAATATGAAAAGTTTCTGAAATTCCTCCTTCAAAGTCAAGGCTGACCCAATCACCTTGTTAAACGATGAAGATTATCCATGGTTACGGCGCAATAAGCAAAGGACACAAGCGAAGAAAAAGTGAAGACTTTCTCTCCACAAATTTATGATGATGCCTTTGATCTAGAATATCCACTGCAGTTACATGTGAAGAAATGAAATGCCTTTTGTAACAATGAGTTTTCGTATGAAACCCTGATCTTCGAAAGAGATTGTATGTTTTGTACACGAAGTGCATCCAGTTTTTGCCGTAACCCTCTCAACTTTTTTATAACATGCTATGTGGGTGAAATGTGATACCATGCCAACTTTCAACCTTTTCAGAGTTTATTTGTAGTGCTTTCAATTTAGGTCATTTAGCTCAAAAAATCAGTAATGCATGAAAAAACCAAATGAAGTCAAAAAGGGTTGAAATTTAAGGATGTGGATTTGATGGTTCATATTGACACGCAAAATTCTTCAGTTAATATAAGTGTAAAAATAAATCCCTTTGTAACAGATTAGTTTTCGTCTGAAACCCTGATACTTCGAAAGAGATTGTCCGTTTTGTACACGAAGTGCATCCAGTTTTTGCCGTAACCCTCTCACTTTTTATACATGCTATGTGGGTGAATGATATACCATGCCAACTTTCAACCTTTTCAGAGTTCATTTGTAGTGCTTTTCAATTTCAGGGTCATTTAGCTCAAAAAATCATAATGCATGAAAAATACCAAATGAAGTCAGAAAGGGTTGAAATTTATGATGTGGCTTTGAATGGTTCATTTTGAACACACAAAAAGTCTGGAGTTCAAATAAGTTCAAAAAATGAAATACCATTGTAACACATGATTTTTCGTCCGAAACCCTGATCTTTGAAAGAGATTGTCCGTTTTGTACACGAAGTGCATCCAGTTTTTGCCGTAACCCTCTCAACTTTTATAAACATGCTATGTGGGTGAAATGATGATACCATGCCAACTTCAACCTTTTCAGAGTTTCATTTGTAGTATTTTCAATTTCAAGGTCATTTAGCTCAAAAAAAATCAGTAAATGCATGAAAAATACCAAAGAAGTCAGAAAGGGTTGAAAATTGATGTGTGGCTTTGAATGGTCAATTTGACACACAAAAGTCTGGAGTCCAAAATAAGTTCAAAAAAATGAAATCCCTTGTAACAGATGAGTTTTCGTCCGAAACCCGATACTTCGAAAGAGATTGTCCATTTTGTACACGAAGTACATCCAGTTTTTGCCGTAACCCTCCAACTTTTTAGCACATGCTATTGTGGGTGAAATGATATACCATGCCAACTTTCAACCTTTTCAAGTTCATTTGTATGCTTTTCAATTTCAGGGTTATTTAGCTCAAAAATGAACTAATAGCAAAAAGAATGAACTAGAAAACTTTTATGAAACTAAAAATATTCAATTAAAATATTCTGTTATGATCAACTAAAACAAAACTATAATATTCTTCAATAGCAAAAAGAATCAACTAAAAAGCTTTTATAAAACTCTAATAGCAAAAGGAATCAACTAAAAAGCTTTTATAAACCTCTAGTATTTTTTAAACTAAAATTATATAAAATTTATGCAACTAAAATTATC